>CM077087.1:71547122-72747122 GCA_039513925.1 Platanthera zijinensis
CAAGGGGCCGGCAGTTTCACACCACACAAGGGGGGCGGCTGGATTCTCTCCCTTGGCCGAAATTCCTCTTAAGGGGAATAGAATTAGGTTTCAAATCTCAATGATATTATTCCACTTAAACACCTCCTTATAAAAATAAGGGGGATTGGGGGTAAAGGAAGAGTTTACAATAACTCTTAGCCCTTCATGATGGAGATGTAATCTCATCCATCCAAAAGGCTAAAATGCACACCCAAATAAAATATTGTTCCAAATGAAAAAAACACATGCCATGAATATAAAATTATCACTTAAGCATAGGATAATTTTATATTCTCAAAATATTAAATAAAGTGCATGAAATAAGAAAATTAGGCTAATTTTTTCATGGCGGTTTAGCACGCCGCGGGCGGAGGTTTAACATGCACTTCCTTCAGCGTCATCACGGCGTCTCAGATCTTTATGTCGTAGCACCTCGGCAACCGGGTCATCATCAAGTAGCGGTGGGACTGCATCACTTCGAGCTCAGCCCCTTCGTCTGGTACGATAGGGGCAAACCCTAGTCGAGCCCCAGGAGCCTGTTACAACTGTGGAAAGGTGGGACATTTTGCAAGAGATTGTTGGAGCGGATGTGCAAAGTCTGAAAGGAGGCAAGGAGCAACTTATTAGGAAAAAGGAAGGCGGCGGAGTCGACCGCATCCCATCATGCTCCAGCCAAGCCTAGAGTATACAACCTTGGCCTGCAAGTGGCCATCAAACAAGCTGACATGGTGACATGTATGAGTTAAATTTATTATAGTTTAGCTTTTGTTGTAACTGTTACCTTTGTATGTGTTAGCTTATTTGTGTTGGTGTTAGGCTTTGTATTGATTTTCGATCGTCCGGTGAGAGCCCTGTTTGATACGGGAGCATCGCATTCCTTCTTGTCCGAAAGATTTGTATCGCTCATCGGAGTCCCTTCTTCGATGGCAAAGGACAAGCTAGATGTGTTGTTGCCAAATGGGTGCTCAATGCGTGCGAATAGAGTCTGCGTGGTAAAGTTGCGGATTGGGGATCAGGAGTTCGATTTGCAAGCGTCGGTGCTGCCGTTTGTAGAGTTCGACGTAATCTTTGGAATGGACTGGCTTTCGGAGTAGTGAGCCTGCATTGACTGTAACCGAAAAGATGTTAGGTTGGGACTGAATACTGAGCGAGATACTACGTTTGCAGGCATGAAAGGGTCGAGCAAGATTATGATGTCGGCTCTTCAGGTGATTAAGACAGTTCTGTCTGGTGCTGAGCTGTTTGTCATTTCAGTACAGGCTTCAATGCCTAATCCTAATCTAGACAGTATTGCAGTGGTGTCCGAGTATCCTGATGTATTTCCAGACGATCTTCCGAGATTCCCTCCTCAACGGGAGATTTATTTTACAATTGAGCTGGTGCCGGGTGCCAAACCGGTGTCACACTATCCGTATCGGATAGCGCCTAAGGAGATGGCGGAGTTGAAGGTACAACTGTAAGAGTTGTTAGAGCAAGAGTATGTGCGTCCAAGTTCGTCACCTTGGAGCGCACCGGTCCTTTTCGTTAGGAAGAAAGACAGGAGTTTGCGACTTTGTATTGATTATCGGAGTTGAACAAACTTACGGTAAAGAATAAGTATCCAATCCCAAGGATTGACGATCTATTTGATCAGTTAGTTGGGTCAACAGTATATTCAAAGCTAGATCTGAAATCCGGATACTACCTGTTAAGGATAAGGGAATGTGACATCCCTAAGACAGCATTCAGCACGCAGTTTGGACACTATACGTTTACGGTTATGCCGTTTGGGCTGACCAATGCACCATCCGTGTTTATGGATCTAATGAACAGGACGTTCAGAGAGTACCTGGAACAATTCGTGATAGTGTTTATCGACGACATCTTGGTGTACTCGCGGTGTGAGGATGATCACTACAAGCATCTGCATATGGTGTTGGAGACGTTGAGGAAGAATCAGTTGTATGATAAGTTCTCCAAGTGTGAGTTTTGGTTGTCCTCAATAGCGTTCCTTGGGCATATTGTTAGTGGTAACAGGATTGCGGTTGATCCGGCGAAGATAGCGGCAATTCAGGAGTGGCCTGAGTTGACTACGATGGCGGAAGTCCGGAGCTTTCTGGGGCTTGCCGGCTACTACAGGCGTTTTGTGGAGAATTTCTCACGGATCGCGCTACCACTCACGACGTTAACAAGGAAGGATCAGAAGTTTGTATGGACATTGGAGTGCACACAAGCTTTTTAAGAGTTGAAGAGGCGGTTGATCTCATCACCTATCTTGTGTTCGCTGAGTGGGTCCAAAGGATTTGAAATTTTTAGTGATTCTTCGGGCAGTGGTTTGGGCTGTGTTCTGCTACACCATGGGAGAGTAATAGTGTACGGATCGCGACAGTTGAAGGTCCATGAGAGAAATTATCCGGTCCATGATTTGGAATTAGCGGCCGTGATATTTGCTCTAAAGCTGTGGAGACACTATCTGTACGGTATAAAGGTTGACATTTACACCGATCATAAGTGCCTAAAGTATTTACTAGATCAGAAGGACTTGAAAATGAGGCAGCGAAGGTAGATGGAGTTCTTGGGGGATTACACTTTCAAGATACATTTTGTGACTGGTAAAGAAAATGCTGTGGCAGATGCTTTGAGTCGTAGGGCTCCGGCGCAGGCACCCTGGTTGGCGGTGCATGATGAGAGATTAGTCCGTGATTTGGAGGCATTGGAGATCTCTTGCGTCGACAAGCAATCTCGTGCTAAAGCAATATTGTGTTGGACGGAGGTGCAGTACGACCTAGCTGATAGGATTCGGCGGGCTTTGGTTAAAGATAGCGCTATGAAGCAGACATTGGATGAATCATTGGATGGGTCAAATTCCCAATTTGTAGTTGTGGATGGACGGTTAAGGAAGGATGGTCGCCTATGCATTCCTGGTGCTGATAGTCTTCGGGAGGAGTTGATGTACTGTAAGACCCCCCTCCCGGAACACAAAACACGACACGGGGGGAGTCTTATGCCCAGAATAGCTGCCTTGCGGTAGCACTAACACACGGGTTAGCCTGTACTACAAGACGCCTATTCCGCCGGCTACAACCAATATCAATATACTATGCCAACCCAACCATAAGATAAAAAGAAAGTCAATTCACACATAGTTTTAAGTCCAAAACGAAGCGGAAAATAAGAAGCATAACAACCTTCTAAAATATCAGAGTCAAAAAACTATTTGCCAAAAAGGCTACAACAAAACACTCATGACTGTCACGGACGGTATCGACGGTACCATCACCTCAGGACCTGGATGTCCTGCTGCTGGCCTATCCGCGGGGTTTCCTCCTAAAATGGAAGACGTAACAACCGTTAGTCATAAAGACTAAGTGGCTTCACATCCGCTCCCCCGGCGACTCCTCGGCACCGGGCGGAGAAAGGAAACAAGTACAATATGTATATATAAAACAGGAGTAATCAAGCAGGTGACAAGAAACTAGTAAGAATAATACCTCTACGAAGTAAGCTAACAGTTCTATTAAATCAAATAATTAATCAGCAGGTAATCTACAACAGGAACAATAACTTAACTTATAAGAGTGCCCATACAAACTTATAAGTTAAGGTTCGGCTTATTAACAAAAAAGTAACTCATCGTATAAGAGTGCCCATACAAACTTATACGATAAGAATCTTGTGCATGATATGAATGTATGTATGATATGAATGCTATGCAATGACCGACCCGTGTTCACACTCATGCAAGTTGCTATATCGACACAGACTTGAAGTTCCCACTTTTCGAGCAGGTAGCTAACCTCTCAGGCGTCAACCGTCGTGGCCAGACAGTGATAGTGGAGCGGGCGTCTCCACTACTAGGTGGTATCCACACTACCTGTCCAAGGCCTCCATACGCCTCGATGCTAAGAACACAACAGCGGAGCTCACATGCGTACTACGGCTCAGAAGGGGTCTTGGGTAGATGTGCACCAAGAACACATCCCAACCTGGCCTTTGATTTTGAATCAGAAGGAACCTCGGAATCACACGAGGCGCAAGCCCAACCGTTCTCATGGCGCATAGGAGACCTCGGGTTATGGATACCAAGTGTCTAGCCCTACTGCCCAAGGTCAAATTATTGGCTTCCATCGGTGATCGTGTGACGACTTGCGAGCCCGTAGACCTGACACATTCATTATCTCAGTATCACGACACATCGAGTCGTCGCACACCACTTGCACCATCACAACTCACTCGATGTTACCCGTAGGGAGACTACATCTCTAAGCATCGGTTATCAACAAAACCCATTAGGCTTGAATCGCGGGTACAAAACTACTCTCCCAATAGAGTTCATCACATTCACAACTATCTATTCAATCGATCACCTCAATTCATCACATAGTAGATATATTCTACCACCAAGCTCAACCTCCATTGATCACTGGCCATCCTATCTAATTTCACATCACCATTAACCTAGATGGCTACCAATGTTAAGCACAACATTCATAAGGTTAACCATAGGATCATAATTGGAGGAACCAAATGATATAAATTGCACATCATAACTTTCACAAGAGTACACTTAACCATGAGTTAACGTGAGCATTATTATTATATAGCTTGCCACTAAAACTGGAATTCCTGGAGCTATAGAAATCTGCTATAAACGCTCAACCCCTCGTTGGAAAGGTATTCGCGAGGGCTACGACGTTCATTTTGAGTCGGAAGCCCAAATCTGGTCGCATCACATCAGAAATTCGACTTGAAGTCTGCTACGTACAGGATACAGATTTCCTGGACATATTTCCCCCAATCGCAGCAGACTCGAACGGACTTTCCCGTGGCTAAAGGTATCGTCTGGAAACGTCCAACCACTCGTTGGAAAGGTATTTTTGAGGGCTACGAATTTCGTGTTGAGTCTAAAACCCAGATATGAACAGAACCCCTCCGAAACTGGCGGTAAAGATCGCTGCGTGCAGAAGTCAGATTTCTGCACACATCTTAAGGTAAGATGAACGGCATCCGTTCATCTTCCTCCTTGCACCGACCTCCCAAAACACCTCCAGAAATTCGTCAACCCTTATTCACCCTCACAAAGCCGTACTTCTCCACGAATCACTCTCTCATCTTCACTTTGAATGATGAAGAGGTTGAAGAAGACTAAAGCCTAGAAAACAACCTAGGCATGGCTTTCCCTAAGAAATCTCCTCCTCACCATCAAGAATCTATGGAGTCGATATCTCTCCTAGAATTTTAACTACAGATCTAGCACCAAGGGAGAGGGGAGGAAGCTCACCTCATTTCCAGCGGTACCAACATTCCCGGCCATGGATCTAGTCGTTCTTCTTTGCGACATCTTTTGCTTGGTGTGGTTGTTCTTCACGGCAAAGGAAGGAGAGAGAGAGAGAGCGAGAGAAGGCCACCTCCAAGAGCTCCGACTTCCCACGGCTCTATCATTCGCGAGGTTTGTGATGACGTCAAGGTCGGTCGGCGCAAAGGCTAGGGTTTGGCTTTAACTTCCCTTTATAAGCCGATGTATTAGGTTACATCTTCTGCCACGTGTCAACGCCTCATTGGACCGCCCATAATGGGTCATATTGAAGTGACCCGGTCCAAGGAATCACCCAACACGAATCCCGAAGTCCGGTTCGGTCTGCCTGTAAAACCCGATGAATCTGCCTGTGCGAAGATAACGCACAAGTAAAATTCGACGGGAATCAACCGTCATTCTCGACGATCGGCGAGAATCGTCGGGCATTCTCGACGAATTCGTCGGGTATCAACAATGATACCCGGCGAATTTCACTTAGCCAACTTATTAGAAAATCTGGCGTTGAGAGCGTTGAGTATTCTCAGCGATACTCGACGATCGGTGAGAATCGTCGGGAATTCTCGACGAATTTCCCTTAGCCTAATTCTCGATCTGTAGTTCTGAATCCGGCGGGTATCGACCATCGATACCCATCGAATCGGCGAGTATTATTCCCGATACCCGTCGAATCGGCGAGTATCATTCCCGATACCCGTCGATCAGCGAGTATCTTCCTCCATACTCGTCGATTTTTCCTTGGGCCATTTCCTTTCGATCCGTTGGATATCACTCAACCCTACACTCCATTCAACGCACTTGACACTTTTTTCCAGTGCGTCCCGAGCCCGAGTCAAGTCTCTTGACTCAAAACTCGTGCGAGGGGCCTAGCGCGAATTGGGACGTTACAAATCCTATAAACAAAATAAAAGATTTCGTCCCCGAAATCAGGTTAGGGCTATGGGGATGCAAGTAGAAAATAATATGCGCTATAAAATGTTACCTTGGGAGAACAGCTCCCGGTAGCGCTTTTGCATTAAGTCCACCGGCTCCCAAGTAAATTCTTCCTTCCCATGATTAGACCATAGCACTTTTACCAGAGGCACACTTTTACGGCGCAGAGCTCTTACCTCGTTGTCAATGATTCGCACCGGCTCCCATCGCACAGACCTATCAGACGCCACGACACCATCAGTTATGGGGGTGTATTGGTCGGGCCGCATCAATGCTTTCCGGAGAGATGATACATGGAACACGTCGTGGAGGTTCTCCAATTCTGGTGGCAACTCTAACCGGTAGGCCAACGGGCCAATCCTTTCCACTATGACATAAGGTCCAACGTACCTTGGGCTTAGATTTTTCATGCCTCGTACTCGTGATACTCCATGCATCAGCCGGATTTTCAGAAACACCCTGTCCCCCACTTGAAATTACACCATCCGGTGTTTCGCGTTATAATACTTTGCTTGCCGACTCTGAGCCTCAAGCATGCGATCCCGTATCAATCTGACTATCGCATCAGTATCATCAATATACTCTATGCCCAATGCCTTCGGGTCTTCATCTTGCACCCTAGATAAGGGGGTCCTACACCTCCTTCCGTATAGAGCTTCATGGGGTGCAATGCCAATGCTAGCTTGATGGCTGTTGTTATAGGAGAATTCCACCTAGGGCAAGAGTCTTTCCCACGGCTCCCCCCTATCTATCACACACAATCTCAACAGATCCTCCAATGTTCGAATGGTCCGTTCAGATTGCCCGTCCGTCTGAGGATGAAAAGCTGTGCTGAAAGTGAGACGCGAGCCCAAGTAAGCCTGTACATCCCTCCATTCTCTTGATGTAAACTGACCATATCGGCCAGAGACGATCGTCTTCGACACTCCATGATACCGCACAAACTGTTTTACGAATAGGCGCACCAAAACATCCACATGCGCCTCCTTCTTCATTGGGATAAACCGGGCTACTTTGGTCAAGCGATCAACAATCACCCACACCGAATCATTCCCCGAGCGTGAGCGAGGTAATTCGTGGATTAAGTCCATGGAGATATCCTCAAACTTCCATTCTGGGATGGGCAATGACTGTAAAATTCCACCAGGACTTCTGCACTCTGCCTTCACCATTTGGCAGGCCACACAATGCGTAACAAAATACTTGACATCCCTTTTCATGCCCGGCCAACATATCGTCTTCCGCAAATCGGTGTACATCTTTGCAATCCCAGGATGTACTGAATATTGGGAGCAATGAGCCTCCTATGAGCATGTCGAAGTCACAGCTGGCAGACGACATCATCTCGGATCCGTCTGGGAGACGCACCCTTTGCGTAGTGCTAGTGAAATGGTGCACCCTCTCTAAGTCTTTCACGAAGTCCGCCGAAATGAACATGTGAGATGCGCCCGTATCAAATAACGCATAAGCGGGGCTCCCACTAACCATGACGGTGCCTAAAATATCAAGATATAACCACTAGCTAGGAATGCGCATGTTCTATGTATCATAAAAATAAACATGTCCGTGCACTATTAATAAACTCAGTACGTACCTGCGATAACCTCTTGCGGGTTCCGCTCTTGGGTCATATCCAATGCGAACACCTGCTCCCGCGCATGTCCCTGATTTCTCCCTGGTGGTCCCCATCCTCGACCACGCATATGCCCCCGTCCACGAGGAGCTGCTAGAGGGAGAGCAAGAGGAGCATTCGCGAACAACCGCGGGAAGAAATTACGGACGCGCCCCAGTTGGTTGCACTCGAAACACACTATGTCACGTCGGCCCCCAGGTTGTTGAAATTGTTACTGTTGTGGTGGTGGAGGCAAAGCTGGTGGCTGCGGAATTGGGTGCTCCATTTTATAGTTTCGGTTGAACCACCGACCGCCTCTCTGATTTCCTCTTCCTCTACCATGATCATGTCTCCTTCTATTACTGGGGCCGACTTCCATCACCCCTTCTGCAGGTCTCTTATTACTTTCCATGTGATCTGCCTCTAGTCTCTTTGCCATGTCAATAATTTCCGCCAAGCTAGCGTCAGCTATAAACAAAAGGGCCTGTCTCAGGGGTCCCTTAACCCTTTGTAAAAGAGCTTCGCATAGCCTCTATCATCCAAGTCATAAGAATCGACAAACCTAGCGAGGTGTTGGAACTCTTGCTGGTATTCCGTCACCGATTTCGATCCCTGCTTCAGTTGTAGAAATCTCTCCTCAAGTCTATCTCGTGCGGAAGAGGGGATGAAATGTTCCAAGAAAGCTTCCGAGAATTCACTCCAACTAATGTCTGTGTACACTCGACCTCAAAAGGTGGAGCCCATGAGGGACTTCCAACATCGCTTGGCGTGCAGCTCCAGCAACGTCACCACCAAGGTCACTGCCATATTGCTCGGGCATCTTATACCGGCCATCAGCTCTTGAACGGTATCAATCCACTCTTCAGTACGCACCGCCGACTCTGTCCCTAGGTAAGCAGGAGGGGACATGGCACGGAAGGTGCTCAACCAGTTGGAGCCCGGAGCTTGCTGCTGCACCAGAGCTTGTTGGGCTCTAAAAGCATCTAATATTACTGACAGCGTTTGCCCCAGCTCTGATTGTTGGAATTGTGAAAGAACGGAAGGGGTAGGAGTACCCCCAACCGGCTCCACCTGCACTGGGACCTACTCATAAGGTACGAACAAGGGTCAGGTTGGCTAAAACTAAGGTCAAAGTTGGACAAACTTAGTGCGAATTACATATTTTGTAAGACCCCCCTCCCGGAACACAAAACACGACACGAGGGGAGTCTTATGCCCAGAATAGCCGCCTTGCGGTAGCACTAACACACAGGTTAGCCTGTACTATAAGACGCCTATTCCGTCGGCTACAACCAATATCAATATACTATGCCAACCCAACCATAAGATAAAAAGAAAGTCAATTCACACATAGTTTTAAGTCCAAAACGAAGCGGAAAATAAGAAGCATAACAAGCTTCTAAAATATCAGAGTCTAAAAACTGTTTGCCAAAAAGGCTACAACAAAACACTCACGACTGTCACGGACGGTATCGACGGTACCGTCACCTCAGGTCCTGTCGTCCGGGCCTGGATGTCCTGCTGCTGGCCTATCCGCGGGGTTTCCTCCTAAAATGGAAGACGTAGCAACTGTTAGTCATAAAGACTAAGTGGCTTCACATCCGCTCCCCCGATGACTCCTCGGCACCAGGCGGAGAAAGGAAACAAGTACAATATGTATATATAAAGCAGGAGTAATCAAGCAGGTGATAAGGACCTGGTAAGAATAATACCTCTATGAAGTAAGCTAGTAGTTCTATTAAATCAAATAATTAATCAGCAGGTAATCTACAACAGGAATTGTAACTTAACTTATAAGATTGCCCATACAAACTTATAAGTTAAGGTTCGGCTTAACAGAAAAGAAACTCATCATATAAGAGTGCCCATACAAACTTATACGATAAGGATCTTGTGCATGATATGAATGGTATGATATGAATGCTATGCAATGATCGACCCATGTTCACACACATACAAGTTGCTATGTCGACACAGACTTGAAGTTCCCACTTTTCGAGCAGGTAGCTAACCTCTCAGGCGTCAACCGTCGTGGTCAGACGGTGATAGTGGAGCGGGCGTCTCCACTACTAGGTGGTATCCACACTACCTGTCCTAGGCTTCCATACGCCTCGACGCTAAGAACACAACAGCAGAGCTCCCACGCGTACTACGGATCAGAAGGGGTCTTGGGTAGATGTGCACCAAGAACACAGCTCAACCTGGCCTTTGATTTCGAATCGGAAGGAACCTCGAAATCGCACGAGGCGCAAGCCCAACCATTCTCATGGCGCGGAGGAGACCTCGGGTTATGGATACCAAGTGTCTATCCCTACCGCCCAAGGTCTAACTATTGGCTTCCATCAGTGTGACGACTGGCGAGCCCGTAGACCTGGCACATTCATTATCTCAGTATCACGACACATCGAGTCGTCGCACACCACTTGCACCATCACAACTCACTCGATGCTACCCGTAGGGAGACTACATATCTAAACATCGGTTATCAACAAAACCCATAAGGCTTGGATCGCGGGTACAAAATAATCTCCCAATAGAGTTCATCACATTCACAACTATCTATTCAATCGATCACCTCAATTCATCAAATGGTAGATATATTCTACCACCAAGCTCAACCTCCATTGATCACTGACCATCCTATCTCAATTCACATCACCATTAACCTAGATGGCTACCAATGTTAAGCACAACATTCATTAGGTTAACCATAGGATCATAATTGGAGGAACCAAATGATATAAATTGCACATCATAACTTTCACAAGAGTACACTTAACCATGAGTTAACGTGAGCATTATTATTATATAGCCTGCCACCAAAACTGGAATTCCTGGAGCTACAGGAATCCGCTATAAACGCTCAACCCCTCGTTGGAAAGGTATTCGCGAGGGATATGACTTTTATGTTGAGTTGAAAGCCCAGATCTGGTCGCATCACATCATAAATTCGACTTGAAGTCTGCTGCGTACAGGATACAGATTTCCTGGACATATTTCCCCCAATCGCAGAAGACTCGAACGGACTTTCCCGTGGCTACAGGTATCGCCTGGAAACGTGCAACCACTCGTTGGAAAGGTATTTTCGAGGGCTACGACTTTCATGTTGAGTGAAAAACCCAGATATTAACAAGATCCCTCCGAAACTGGCGGCGAAGATCGCTGCGTGCAGAAGTCAGATTTCTGCACACATCTTAAGGTAAGATGAACGACATCCGTTCATCTTCCTCCTTGCACCGACCTCCCAAAACTCCTCCAGAAATTCATCCACCCTTATTCACCCTCACAAATCCGTACTTCTCCACGAATCACTCTCTCATCTTCACTTTGAATGATGAAGAGGTTGAAGAAGACTAAAGCCTAGAAAACAACCTAGGCATGGCTTTCCCTAAGAAATCTCCTCCTCACCATCAAGACTCTATGGAGTCGATGTCTCTCCTAGAATATTAACTACAGATCTAGCACCAAAGAGAGGGGAGGAAGCTCACCTCATTTCCAGCGGTACCAACATTCCCGGCCATGGATCTAGTCGTTCTTATTTGCGACATCTTTTGCTTGGTGTGGTTGTTCTTCACAGCAAAGGAAGGAGAGAGAGAGAGCGAGAGAAGGCCTCCTCCAAGAGCTCCGACTTCCCTCGGCTCTATCGTTCGCGAGGTTTGTGATCACGAAAAGGTCGATCGGCGCAAAGGCTAGGGTTTGGCTTTAACTTCCCTTTATAAGCCGATGTATTAGGTTACATCTTCTGCCACATGTCAACGCCTCATTGGACCGCCCATAATGGGTCATATTGAAGTGACCCAGTCCAAGGAATCATCCAGCACGAATCCCAAAGTCCGGTTCGGTCCGCCTGTACAAGCCGGCGAATTTTCCTGGGCGAAGAAAATGCACAAGTAAATTCGACGGGAATCAACCGTCATTCTCAACGATCGGCGAGAATCGTCGGGCATTCTCGACGAATTCATCGGGTATCAACAATGATACCCGGCGAATTTCACTTAGCCAACTTATCAGAAAATCTGGCGTTGAGAGCGTTGAGTATTCTCAGCGATACTCGATGATCGGTGAGAATCGTCGGGCATTCTCGACGAATTTCCCTTAGCCTAATTCTCGATCTGTAGTTCTGAATCCGGCAGGTATCGACCATCGATACCCGTCGACTCGGCGAGTATCATTCCCGATACCCGTCGAATCGGCGAGTATCATTCCCGATACCCGTCGATCGGCGAGTATCTTCCTCCATACTCGTCGATTTTTCCTTGGGCCATTTCCTTTCGATCCGTTGGATATCACTCAACCCTACACTCTATTCAACGCACTTGACACTTTTTTTCCAGTGCGTCCCGAGCCCGAGTCAAGTCTCTTGACTCAAAACTCGTGCGAGGGGCCTAGCGCGAATTGGGACGTTACATGTACGAGGCTCATCATACCAAGTACTCAATCTACCAAGGGAGCACGAAGATGTATAGGGACATGAAGAAGTTGTTCTGGTGGCCAGGGCTGAAGAAGGATGTAGCACTGTATGTGGTAAAGTGCCAAACATGTGCCTTAGTAAAGGCGGAGTGCCAGAAGCCCGGAGGTTTCTTAAAATCCTTGCCTATTCCGGAATGGAAGTTCGACGACATATCCATGGATTTTGTGCACGGTTTGCCAAAAACGCAGAAGGGAAATGACGCCATTTGGGTGGTCGTAGATAGACTGACAAAAGTGTCGCATTTCATTCCGAATAAGAAGGAAGATCCGGTGGATAAGTTAGCCAGGCTCTATGTGGATAATATTGTATGGTTGCATGGTGTGACCCGCAGTATTGTTAGTGATCGAGATGGGCGCTTCACGTCCAATGACTGGAGGCTGGTGCATAAGTTTTTGTGAACTAAGCTGAGTTTCAGCACAGACTTCCATCCGCAAACGGATGGTCAGACTGAGAGGGTAAATAGGACGATGGAGGACATGCTCCGCATGTGCGTCCTAGATTTCGTAAAACACTGGGAGGATCACCTGTACATGGTAGAGTTTGCATATAATAACAGTTTTCAAGTAAGTATTGGAATGATGCCTTTCGAGGCCCTTTATGGGAGAAGGTACCGCAAATCGTTGTCTTGGTTGGAGACAGGCGAGTCAAAGTTATTCAAATGTCAGGTGGTGGAAGAAGCCACTTCGATGGTACGTACGATTCAAGAATGGTTAAAGATTGCTCAGGACAGGTAGGCAAAATACTATAATGCCAAGCATAGGAATGTGGAGTTCAGTGTTGGCGATTGGGTGTATCTGAAAATCAAGCCGTTCAAGGGTGTCTCGCAGATTCGACGCTTGAAGAAGCTGAGTCCGAGATACCTTGGACCATTTGAGATCCTTAAGCGTGTTGGCGAGGAAGTGTATCAATTGAAGTTGTCGGCGAAGCTGAGTGGACTACACAATGTATTCCACGTATCGGTGTTGCGGAAGGTGGTTCAAGAGCCTTCATAAGTCATTGCTGTCGATCAAGTGCCGATTGATAGTGGGTTGACGACGAAGGTCAAGCCAGTTTGCATTGAAGACTTTGAAGTCAAACGGCTCCGCAACAAGGAAATTCGAATGGTTAAGGTCCGTTGGGACAACTGCGGACATGAGGAGCTTTCTTGGGAGCGAGAGCAGGCTATGTTGGAGGAATATCCCGAACTATTCAATGCAGGTAATATTTAAATTGTTTTGTGTACCCTATTTCTTAATTTGTGGACGAAATTCTTTAAGGGGAGGAGATTTGTAACACCCCGAAATCTTAGTGTTTAATCGGGCGGCATTTGTACCAAGTTTGGACCTTGGTAGGGTGAATACGGCCTGTGACACGGGCATGTCACACGACCGTGTCAAGCTCAGGTCATCCAATGAAGGACACGGCCTGGGACACGTGTGTGTCCTAGGGTGCGTTAGTGCACACGGGATGGGACACGGGCGTGTCACATGGCCGTGTACTTCTCAAGAATTTTCTGAGTTTTGTATCGACTGTCGAACACGGCCATTTACTGGTTGACACAGGCATGTCAAATCTGACACGGGCGTGTCGTCACCCGTGTCCACCAAGCGACGTGACGGTTAGCATGACGGTTATTGGTGATACGGCCCCTGGACACGGGCGTGTCGAGGGACCGACACGGGCGTGTCAGGTTGGGACACAGGCATGTCCCAAACCGTGTCCTTTTTTGTGCTCGATTTGGGTGGCTGGATTGAGGCACACTGCCTGGAGCACGGCCGTGTGCAAAGCCGTGTTTGGCCCAGGATTAAAGATTTCAGGCTAATCTGAGCCGTTCATTTTCTTTAAATAAGATCCAACGGCCCAGATCAGTTCCTGCTGGTGTTTAATCTGGGATTAGAGGTTTTATTCCTCATTCCATATTTAACTCCCTCTTTCTAAGAAGTTTGAGAGAGAAGAGATCAAGGAAGAAGGAAGGGAGGAATCCGGCCGCCGGCGGAGCATCGGAGCACCAATTTGAGAACCGAGACCGGATCCGTGGAGAGAATTCCTTTGCGAAGCTTTCTATCAGACTATTTTTTCATGGCACCGAAGCGGACTTTAAGGGTAACGATTTTCAACTTGAGCACTTGAAGCTTTTCTTCTTTGCATGGGAAAACCCGCTCCCGCGAGTGTGCGGTGAGTGAGCGGTGTTCCTTGGGGTAGATATGTAAAGTACCCGTTGTTTGAGTCCGAAATCAAAGTACGGGCATAAGAATTGTGAAGCCTACCCAGACGTGTTTGTCTGGATCGGTGATGTTGCATTGCATGAATAGCTGGAGAAGACTCTGTGCGTTGTTTTCGGGTTTCTACGCGGTAGATTGCGACAGGGATCCTTGGATATTAACTACAAGGCGCACCCGGAAAACTGGGCGGAAACGTAATTCTGCTAACTTGGCGGCCGGGGAGTCATTATTGAACATAACTGGGTTATGTGTTGATTGGAAATGATTTAGGATCCAGGTTAAGCTTGGCCCGCGCGTACGTCTTAAAGTGACTAGGCGGCGTGAGCAATGGGCGGGTGGATATGGACCTGGGCTATGTGGTTCGGTGCTAGAGGCCCTAAAGTGGAACTGGCCGTTGGCATAGTCGGGAGCCTTGGAATACGGTCGGAAGGACTCAAAAATGCTCACATTGCTTGCCATCCTAAGGATGGTTGTGAAGCCACGGAATTGACTGGATTCACCGTGAATGTGCCCTGAGTGCACGGGGTGTTTGGCCGAGTGAGCCTACACCTGTGGCGAAACTCTTTATTTGCACTTTATTATTTAGCTGGGCTAACGATATGAATGGAAGGAGCACCGCCATCCCTATAAAGGGGACGAGGTCGTTATAATTTGGTCAGCTTTAGCTGACCGTTGCTCTCTTTGCCACCATGCGGTCGAATAAATGCTTACAGGTGCTGCAGAACCAAGCACCAAGTAGTGGGTTGAAGCCTAAGCTGTTGTGCAGGCCCTCGAAGGCCGAAGGTAACTACTATTTTTACTTTCTGTCATGTATGTCCGGCCTTCGAGCCGATGTTTGTAAGACATTACCTTGTTAAGAAACTTTGTAAGGCCATAAGGCCATGTACTCTTCTATATATTCATTTTATTTTATTCCTATTTTGATTAGTGGACATTCATGCCATGCTTGTGCAAATTTGGGGTTCTATTAACTGTTTAAAAGCTTCCGCTATAATGCTCTGTGTTAGGACGAGTAGTTGAGATCTTGGTATTATTCTGTAACCCCTCTGACTGTCCATAGTATATGGCGTCGGGTTCCAGCTGAACCTTCTATTATATGCCATACGACGGACGGGGGTGTTACAGACAGGACTAACTGGGCACCTTGAGGGCCATATAACCCTTAATAAGGGCATCTTGACCAAGTTGGGGTTTGAGTTGGCTTGGGTCAACTCAAGCTTGGGGGTTGACCCCATTGAGTCCCAGGTGACCCATTTACACCACTTTAGGTCTAGGAATACCTGGTCAAGGTTAGTTGGGCACATTAGAGGCCAACTGCCCTTAGTTAGGGCACCTTGCCCAATTTAGGCCTATGGCTGTCCTAGGTCAAATTATCCACTTTGGGTTGACTCTATTGGACCCTTAAGGCTCTAGTGGACCCTCTAATAGGTTAGTGATGTTGTGGTGGGGTCATGGACTCATGGTGAAGCCCTAAGGTCAATCCCTAGGTTTGGTGATGAGGTTGTGCCATAGACAGACCAAGGTGAATCTCACCTTGGCCTTTGATCACTTGGCCCTTTTTAGCTTCCTAGGGTTTTGTCATGACCTAGTCATGACCAAAACTACTCTTAGGGGTCTAGTTGGAAATGAGATGTTATAGTGGAGAGGGCACATAATTTTGTTTCCTACTCGACCATGATATAAGTGAAGGGCCTAAAAATGACAAGTATCATTATTGCACTTAGAATCTAACGAATTGTTACATCCCAATTTTTAGTAAGTCATTTGGACAATAACTGACCCAATAAAAGTAGCTCAATCACCCACAATATGTCATAGAAACTAGGAAGCGACCTAGATTTTTGTATATTAAGCATATGTACATCGAATCAACTTTCATCAGTTCCAATAAACACGTATAGTCAATATGAGTGCAATGGAACTCGTTCCGTCACAATCCGAGGCCATATGTTGAATATGTCCATTTTGAGTATTGTAGCGTGTCACGATGCGCAGTTTTTGAATATTGAGAATACGTGCTCCGAATAGACTTCTGTTAGTTATAGTTGACTCATATAGCCAATATGAGTGCTATAGAACTCGTTCTGTCACAATCCGAGGTCATATGGTGAATATGACCATTTTGAGTATTGTAGCGTGCCACGACGCGCTGTTTTTGAATATTGAGCATACTTGCTCCAAATCAACTTTTGTCAATTTTAGTGGACTTGTATAGTCAATACGAGTGCAATGAAACTTATTTCATCGCAATTCAAGGTCATATTGTGAGTATGACCATTTTGTGTATTGTAGTATGTCACGACACGTAGTTTTTTTAATATTGAGCATGAATCGACTTCAGACAATTCTAGTAGACTTATATAGTCAATACGAGTGGAACATAACTAATTTCTTCTCAATCTGAGGTCATATGACAGGTATGACTATTTTGAGTATTTTAGCGTGCCACGATGCGCTGTTTTTGAATATGGAGCATATGTGATCTGAATCGAATTCCATCAGTTCTAGTAGACTTATATAGTATATACTAGTGCAATGAAACTTGTTTCATCGTGATCTGAGGGCATATAGTGAATATGACCATTTTGAGTATCGTTGCGCGATAACGATGATGCCATTTTGGAATATTAGGAAAATAAACTCGTATTTGACCACAGTTACATTAGATTCATGTAGTCAATGCGAGATCAACAAAATGTGTTGCCCTAAGTTTCGATGATGTTTGGTCAACATTGGTCAATCAAGCTTTTATGTGCACTAAAAGGCATGCACACACCAATATTACTCTAATACCCCAACATTGACTCGTCACCCGATAGAATGAACCTACTTTGACCTTGACCCACATGGTATGGGGACCCACCTGAGTGTGACCTTGGTCAAACTTCCTCAAAAGTAAAATTTTTTGAATTTTTTAGGAGAACTACACTACCCCTCCACCATGCCTTACTATGAACCCATACCCTAAGCCCATATAGGCTCTAAATATCTAGCAAGGGGGCTTAAGACATGGATTATTGGCTAAATAAGGGCCTACATTCCCTTTTCCTCCTCTCCTAAACCCAAGGATCACAAGGATTGAGCCTCAGATGAAGGACATCTGGCTTATCCCTCACAACCAGATGAAAGCCATCTGTCCAACACAACTGGAAGAGGCCAAGGCTATTCCACGAAGGGGAAATAATCCCATATCGATAGGGAGAGGAAGTGGCCACCCCTCTAGTCCTATAAATAGAGACCTCCTCCCCCAAACAGCTTCACGCCACATTTCCAACCCTAGCCATACCCTTGCCAGAACCCTACCCTGATGGAATCCACCCACCCGAGGCCAACACCTTCCCTCCACCTCGAATGGTTGACCTTACTGATACCTCTAGAAGGCCCCAAACTCAGGTGGATACTCTCCCCCTCCTCGTTCCATGTCTTTCTGACAAGGTGCATGGACCTCCCGACCGCCGAGAGCCGCTGCCGCCACCCAAGCCATGCTTTAGTATCAAAAGATGGTCAATCACTGTGAGCCTCCGAGTGTCTGTAATGGCGTTGGGAGGGCATTACCTTGTCGGAGGAGGTGCGACGAGCCCTCCCTTGATGGTGGAAAGTGATGGTGCCGCTAGAAGTCGTGGCTCCGGCAGTACTCGAGAGCATGTGATCTCTGTGTGATTTTTTTAGCAATGGATGGCAGCCCCAGGCCGCCGAACCACTACCAGAGGGAGCGCTGGCTCTCGACGAGTCAGCTGAGGGCAGAGACGTGACTGGGAGGTGGCCGAGCGACAGCAGTAGAAGCCCAAAGGCTTTAGCTTCAATATATATATATATGTATATATACATATCTTTTAGTGAACAAAACGATATATCTTTGCCATATATAAAGAAATATTGTGGTGTGCCGATATCATGAGTTCAAAATTGCATAAGCCATCTGATCATGGGTTCATAATTCAACAACCGTCTAATCGAGCTCAAAAAAATCACACTCTCTCCCCACTTTTTTGTATGTCTCCTAAACCTACTACTAGGGTCTGCTAAACCTATGTGAAATTATGATTTTGCCACTATAACTATAAAAAATCCAGGCGGCTTGACCATGGAACGAGGGGAGTTGACCAGGGATCGACGAATCGGAGTGTGTTTTGGAAACCTGCCATCTATTAAAATTATATTTTAAAATGTCGTCGTCCGATTTCGATCTCGAAACCTCAAGAACAAGAGAAAAAACTAAACCAATGAGCCAAGGAGACATCTGTGATAATTTTTCAAATAAGTTTTACTTATATTGTTATTAAGTATAAGTATAATAATTATATTATATAAATATTTTAACATATATAAGTATAATAATTATACTATACAAAAATATACTTCATAATTAATTATTACGTATATTAACATATTATACTATATATTATAATAATTATATATATTATTTATAATATATAATTAATATTTTAATTGTGTGTAAAGTTTTATATTGTACATATATATATATATACATTTATTATTATAATTATAAATTTTTACTCTTATCTTTTTCTTAAATTATCGCTGTGGGCGAGCGAAGCCCGGTAGGGGCGGGCGATTATCCGTTGCACTAACATAGGGCCGGAGGCCCGTACCGTAATATTGATGTATATTTTTTACGGTCATTTTGAGTACTCATATGTATATGTTGTTGGCGCAGGAGCCGGGGGCAGGCGTAGCCCGCCGTTGCCGGCTGGTTACTATCGTGTTTGGTCGTAGAGGCGGAGCCCCGCGTCGGGCACTCGTATACATATATATATGTATATTGTTTAGTTAGGGTAAGAAACAAATCTGGCTCAATTTCAGCCGTTTCTCCAGCTTTAGGATTAGTGTTAACCATAAACCTTAATATAGTGGGGTTTTTAATTTATTGAGGCCAAACTATAGCTCATATCAAAATGTTTTGAGCATCAAAGTTGTGCACTAGGTCAAAGGATACTGCCTCAAAATTTTTTGGAATTTTCTAAGAGATTTTGATATTTTAATTAAATAAAATATGACTTATTTCTCTGATCAAGGGGCCTTTAAATGAATGAATTTTTTTAAAAAACTCATGATGATGACCAAGGCCCTTTTACATACTCTGTCATAATTTGGAAATTCTTATGTAAGCCTTTATATTTTTCTAGCAATTAAATGATGGTTTACAACTTTGGGAATTATTAAAGGAAAATTTTCCTAACTAAAATTTCTCAAAATCTTATATCTAACTTATAATGGCTAAATATATGCTTGAGAAATATTTGTGAATTTTTTTGAGGCATTCCTGGTATTTTAATAATTTAAAATAACCTGAGTCTACTTTAAAGAATGCTAGAGGCTAATAAGACCTCAAAATGATGTAAAACATCTTAAGGAATTTTTGTTTGTACATTTTAAACCCACTATCGGGGTTTGATGACTTGGAATATGAGTTATTTTAAAATGTAAAAAAGGATTTAATCGAGGCAAAAATTTTTATCGAAGATCAATAAAAGCTCTAAATTACTTGAGGAATTTATGAGGTTTATGTCAGGGCAATATCAACCTCTAGTGCTAAATTCCATCAATTTCTGACTCATTTGGGAAACTAATAAATAATAGAGGTTTAAATCGAGAGTAATTAAATTTGGTTTATGTGAAGCTCATATCTCAGAGCTAATATTCATGCAATTTTCTAACCTCGGGTCGAAGTTTTAGATATTTCTAGTGTTTTAAATATTTATTTAATCATGAGGTTGAAAATCAAGGATAATCAGGCCCCAAATAAATAAATAGTTGGAGCCACCCCAATTTGAGCAATTAAGGTTATTAAATATCACGTTAAACCTCTCGTTAGTACTTAAAATCTCGGTGATCAATCGAGTGATTATAACAAGAAATGAGACATAATTATAAGGTCTTTTCTCTTAAATAAAATTCGGAGTAAGCCAACCTAAGAGCTTAAACAAAGTTAATTTATCGGACTAAAATAAGTCGGTGGAGCCTGATACGATAAAATACTAAGAAGCCTCCTTTGAACAGAGTGAAGAACTTGTCTTCTATGAACGGAGAAGCCTCCTTTGAACAAAGAGTATAACTTGCCTCCTATGAATGAAAAAGTCCTCTATAAACGGAGAGAAAAACTTGCCTCATATGAACAGAGAAGTCTCATATAAACGGAGAATAGAACCTGCCTTCTATGAACAAAAAGTCTCATATGAGCAAAGAAGTCTACTATGAACGGAGAATAGAACTTGCCTCCTATGAACGGAGAATAGAACTTGCCTCCTATGAACGGAGAAGTCACTTATGAATGGAGAAAATGACCAAAAGCCTCCTTAAATGGTGATGGAACTCTAGAGTTAGATGATTTATTTTCTATTCTTTATTATTAGTTCATGTCTTTTATTCAGTTGCTGTACTTTCTTTCAAAATTATTTTCTCTACAGTTTGTACTTATTTACTGTAGTTTATTTCAGCATTTCAATTATGCAATTTATTACAACAGTATTACATAACGCACCTACTTTTTGTAATTTACTATTGCCCTATTTTTTCACCTTTAGCTCAGGTCCCGCTCAGACAAGTGGTTGATAATTTGGTAGAGCATTAGTTAGGGATAACTTGGAGTTGAGTTATTCCTCCAAAGCTAGCCCCAAATAATGTGCTCCCTCGATTATCACGCTCCTTATCTAAGTTAAGTCATGACACAATCAAGTTACTTATAATGGTCGCCTGCCCGAATTATTTCATGTCAGGTAGGGCAAGCAACCGTAGACCCGAAGATGTTGGTTATTTGTTTTTTATAGCTTAGATTGTAAATTGCTTGCAGTAAAAGGTTGCAGGATAGTCATGTCTGTAGACCATTCGTACCAATGAGGGAAATTTAACGACTCTTGACAACAGGGTGATGTGTACCACTAGAGCTCAACCGTATTATTCCTTGTTGGATCCTCTACTAGTTTGCCAAATGATAGTTATAATTAGATGTTGCTCACATCCAAGAGTACACTAGGTTGTACGTTGGGGCCTGGGTAGTGTGGTATGACCATACCCAAAAGTGGTAGTACTGACCACTATCACCAACTGCTACATAGGTGAGGCCCGCGGGGTTCGCTAGTATGTTGGAAGAGAAGCGGTCCAACAATGTCAACATAGGCAATTATTGTAGGTTGTGAACACTTATTTGTTTGTGTGCTTGCTAATAAAGCTAGTTTTAATAACTATTCCTATAAATGTTGCTTTTCAGATATTAATATTATATTTGTACAGTATGCTTCTAGCTTATTACCTATTTATATACACATGTATATATATGCCGCTACTAACTCTCTTACTACTTCAGCTATTTAGGTACTCACTCTTGTCCTCAGGCTAGGGTCCTCGGGGTGGAGATGTGTATCCACTTAGTCTTTCCACTAATATGTTATTGTACACTCTTTTTAGAGGATGGATCAATGCAAGGTTCAATGACCATATGAAGGCATACCCGCCTTAGAGCCTGCACGAGCTGATGCACTAGTCTTGATAGATTTATATTCAAGACAACCTAAACACCTAGAGGGGAGGGGGTAAACAGGTTTTTTTCCTTGTTTTAAACTAAGGCAAAATATAGCTTCAGTTCTTTGATTTAAATCTCAAATCTCTATAGCTAACACAGCATATACAATCACAGAATCTAAAATAACACAAGAATCACAGATTGCACATAGGTTTATAGTGGTTCTCCAAGGTCTGGGTACATCCACTTTCCCCCTTCACCTATCTAGTAGTGTGCTAGATTCGGCCTAACTTCTTCCTTCTTCTCAGATCCACAGATCTTACAGCTCAGAACCCTGAAAGTTTCCTACAACTCAGAACCCTATAAGGTTCCTAGAACTCAGGCTAACAGCCCTACCTCAGCCTTACCTAAAGGCCTACAACTCAGAGAACTAATTCTCCTACACTCAGGCTCAAACAGCCTTACCACTCAGAGATCTAAATCTCCTACACTCAGGCTCAATCAGCCTTACCACTCAGAGATCAAAATCTCCTACACTCAGCCTTTATAACACAGGCTTACAAATCAGATCTTTGAAAAGATCCTACAGAATTTGATAAGTAATTTTATGGACTCCTATCCTTGTTGAGAGAGAAAGGATAAGAGAATTCTTGATCAGCTTCTTGATGAGACTGATGACTGAGATCAACCTGTTCTTAGCTTTCTTCAAAGCTTCTTGAATCTGAACTTAGTAGGGTTGATCACCTTTGAAGTTGACTGATTGGCAGCTTCCTTCTTGGATTCTAGATATGGATCTTGATCTACTTAGTAGATTAGTTCAGGATCTACTTCTTAAGAGACTTGTGATTGTCTCATTCTTGACCTAAAAACAGCTGGAGCTCTCTCTCCCCAAATCTTCTGAAGTTCCTTCTGAATTCTGAATGAATTAACCTTTGACAAAATCTGAGTGGATAATCACTACAGATTTTCTTCTTAGATCTTCTTACGAAGATCTTCTTCTGTGTGTCTTGCACTTTCTTGATCAACGATCAATCTCTCAATAGTTGTGTTAGTTGTGTATGCTATCTCTCTTTTCTTCTTCTGAATCCATCTATATATAGACTTCATCCATGGTAACCGGCTGATCCGGTTTCTAACTAACTTCTGATAATTCTGTCAGCTTCATTAAAGTTGTTGGAATGCACAGCTGTCAAGTCCCCAGTCAGCTCTTGAACCTTTTACTCTGTCAGCAGAGAGTCGAGATTGACTGTCATTATGTGTCGAGACAAACTGTCAATATGTGTTGACACATGTAACTTAAGTGTCGACACAGACTTTGATTAAATCGACATAGCTGCCTTGATGTCGACACTGCTTCTTGACACTGCATCTTGAGAATGTGTCGACATAGAGTATTTGTGTCGACACAAACACTTCTCCACTCCACAGCAATCAACTATGTTAAAACTCTGCTGTGTGTCGACACAAGTCCTGTGTGTCGACACAGTTGATGTAGACTAAGAATTCTGTGTGTCGACACAGCCTCCAGGTGTCGACACAGCCTCCAGGTGTCGACACAGTTGATGTCGACTCTTCTTCTATATGTCGACACAGTCTCCCGGTATCGATACAGTTGATGTTGACTATGCTTCTGTGTGTCGACACAGCCTTTTTTAAGTGTCGACACAAACTTGCTGAAGTGTTGATACAACTTCCTCTGGTGTCGACACATGGACTTAGAAACTGAAAGTGAGGGTAAGATCTATCTCAACTCTAGAAGGGGGGTGAATAGAGTTTATTCAAATAAGTTTCACAGTTTTGAGAATATCAGCACATATAAAATTTAATTTACACTATAGTGTAGAGTGGTAGAAAGAAATTTAAGAAGCAAGAAATTAAGAACACAGCACACAGCAATAATCACACAAACAATCCAACAGACACAAGGAAATATAGTGGTTCCCCAAAAACTTAGGTACATCCACTCTTCTACCACCCTTGGTAGGAATCCACTCAGGATGAGTTGATCAGGTGTCCTGACACCAATGAGCTTTTGATAAGGTGCTCAAAAACCAAAACTGGATTTTTTGATAATGTGTCTTGCCACCACTGAGTTTTGACAAGGGTCTCAGAACCAGACAAAACTTTTGAAGGGAGTTCAAGAACCCTTTTACAGCAGGAAAATAAAAAGGAAAAAGAAATGAAGTTGTCTTCTCTGTTCTCAAATCAAATGAGAGAAGACTTAGTGGATCTTTTGTCAAAGCTCCCCCTGAGATGTAGACTGGTTCAGGAAAGGAAGCTTTGATCTAGGGTGATAGGTCTTCAAAACTTTGATCTCCAGCAAAAGATTGTTTCAGCAAGAAGACTGAGAGATGAGGTGTCTGGAGTTCTTGAGATGAAGTTGTGAACACTTTTTAGTAAGCAAGAAGATTGTTCTTCTAATTCTTGATCACTTGTTATCTGTCACCGCTTTTTCTTATTGTTCTTTGAGTGTTGTATATTCTCTCTATATTTCTGAAGACAAGAAGAAGGATCTTATTCTCTGAAAAGAATTCTTGTCAAGGATAGCTGTTGGCAGTCATAAATGTCTTCCATAAAGTGTCTTGTCTTTTAGAGGAAGGTCCAATAAAATATTTCCTGAACAATTCCTTGAAACTTGCTCCAGAATAAAGACAAACGGCTGGCAGATCTTCTTGTCATAAATGCTGATAGCATTTAAAAACATTCCAAAGAATAACAGCATTTGAATCCTTAAAAGCGTCGATCTCTCAAAATAATCGTCGATCTGAGCTCTATGATCGTCGAACTGAGCTCAGAGATGGAATGAGATCAAGCAGACAGAAAACGTCGAACTGAGCTCGAAGATCGTCGAACCGAGCTCAGCGACCTGAAGAATAACTGAAGAGTGATCGTCGATCTGAGCTCGAAGATCGTCGACCGGAGTTCGACGATTTATCAAGTTGAGCTCAGAGAGCGTCGAACCGAGTTCGACGTTTCGTCGACTTGAGCTCGACGAGAATTGCCTTAGACTTGGCTCTATATCCTTGACATTGGAATGGTCCTGGGGGCAGCTTCAAACCTATGTTCTAAGCCCTAGACTCATTCTAATGTTGACCTTTACAACTATACAACTAGGTCAACCTAGTTTCCTAAGACAAACATAGTGATCCTTACCCAAATTAGTAATAGGGTGTTCCAACAATCTCCCCCTATTTGGGTTAGGATTACAATTTACAAATAAAATCAGGAAAAGAATAAGCATACATTCAAAACAAGAGCTAACCAAGCAAAGATATAGCAGCAAGCAGATCACAGATAAAATAGCAGCAATTATCCAGAGGAGGATGAGTGTTCAGCTTACACAATTTACTTCTTCTCAGTTCCCTTTTTAAACATAATTTCTCTATTGGGATTCAGGGTTTCTTTCTTGGATCTTCTATCATCTTCTGCACCTAGAGAAGTTTGAGATCTGGGCCTTGGAACTATAGCCTCAGGGTGCAGCTTCATATAGTCTTCTGGGTTGAAAAATTTCCTTGATGTATATTTCTCCAATTCTTTCTTTCTCTGATCTGATAAAGTTGTTATATTGGAAGTGTCCTTGCCTTGCTCTCTGGCTTTCTTTATTTGATCAAGAGCATCCAGCTCTTTCATTCTAGCAGTCCAGGATAGAGGATTGTTCTCAGGATCCTCAAAAGGAACAGGAGGTTCATTCCAGTTGAAGGATTCAGAAGCAGTAGGAGGAGTCCTGGAGACAACTGTGTCTTTTAGCCTGTAGGGGAAAGGACCTGAAGTAGAGTCAGTATGGCCTTGTCCTTCCCTTTGATGAGATCTGTGTCCTCTCTGGCTTCCTCTATAATGACCCCTTCTAGATTGATATCCTCTTTGATGTTGCCCCCTTTGATAATATTTCTGATAAGACTGGGAGGAGCTTTGCCTTGAAGCTGGAGCTTGAGAGGCTGAGCCTGAACCAGAATCTGGAGGAGGAGGAGGAGGCTGATACTGTGAAGATCCTTTCTCATACTTATCTAGCTTCCTTCTCTTCTTCATAGCCTTGAGTTGATTCTTGGATAACTGCATCCAGGGCTCAGATATGGGGCAACCATGCAGAATATAATAGGGAATGTCATTTGAATTCTTTGCCTGAGCTGGGGGAACTGACATTATGGCTTTACTTCTGGCCTTGCTCTTCTTGGCAATGGTATTTGCAGAGTCATCTGATTCAGTTTGGAATTGATCACTATCTGAGCTTTGAGGTCTATCATACAGATCATCAATGCTTTTCAAGTATTTCTCTTGTAACTTCAACTGATCAGCAGTCAAGGCAGGAGCAACATCAGAAATTTGAGC
Source organism: Platanthera zijinensis (assembly GCA_039513925.1). NCBI lineage: Eukaryota > Viridiplantae > Streptophyta > Magnoliopsida > Asparagales > Orchidaceae > Platanthera > Platanthera zijinensis. The sequence goes on from CM077087.1 coordinate 71,573,460, forward strand.
AGGAGCAGCAGTAGGAACTTGAGCAGGAGCAGCAGCAGGTGTAGGAGCTCCTAGATAGAAGGCAAGTTCTTTATCAGCAGTTTCATCAGCAGCAGTTACTAGAACCATTTCAATATCTTCAGCAGCAGCAGCAATTTCAACAACAAGAGGCACAATAGCCTTAGTAGCAGCATCAAGAATATCCACAGCCTTCCAGGAATTTATGTAAGAGGCAATATGGCTGGGATCACAGACAGATATAGGCACAATGGCCTTAGACAAATCTTCAGCCTGAGGTACTGGCAGAAAACTGAAATGTACTGTATCAAACTTAGAGAGCAAGCTTTGAAGGTCTAGTACAAAAGCAGGAGCAGGAGCTGGAGCTGGTTGAGGCACATCCACTTCTTCATGAGGCATCTCCCCCTGCCTTGGTTCAAGGTGAGCTGAAGCAAGGCACCTAGTAGAAGGGATTGCCTGGGAGGAGGAAAAGGAGGAAAGTTTGGTAGACAACTCCTGGACTTGTTTCAGGAGTGGAGCCAAAGAAGTCTCCAACAGAGATGTCAGCCTGGGAGCTAGCAACTCATAGAGTCTCTCTGCCAACCTTGGAAGATCTACATGCTCAAGAGGGGCTTGAGCAGAGGTAGTAGAGAAGGTTGATGGAGGGATGTGGGCTGGAGCTAGAGATGTGGAGGTAGGTGGAGTAGGAATGGATGGCTCTGAGGGTGGAATCGTGGAGATAGAAGAGGTTGAGGTGGAGATAGGTGAAGCAAGAGAGGGTGTGAAGGATGGTTGGGAAAGGATGTCATGAAGCATTTGTTGAAAAGAGGTGGTAGAGGGTGGCTCAGGAGGAGTGGAAGGAGAATCATCCATAAAGGAATCCTCTATGAGGGAGAATGATGGTGAGGTGAAGGTTGAATAAGAGAAGAGAGGGTGGAATTCCTCTGAAGTAGATGCTGGAGGGGATGAAACTGGTGAGGAAATTGTAATAGAGGATGATATGGTTATGGTGGTGACTGGAGGAGAGGAGGAAATGGCTGGGGTAGATGCAGCTGGAGGAGGAGAAGAGACAGGCAACACTTCTGCTGGAGCAGAGAGCAGAGGTGGAGTGACTGAAGCAGTCCTTGAGCCTGAAGAGAGTGGTGCAGCAGCTCTTGTAGGGTTGATAATTTGCCTGTCCCATTTGCTGAACAGGGCACAGGAGAGCCTTTTGGATGCATTAATGAACATCCCAGAGGAGGTTAGCAATTCAGGGCATCTGGAGTGCAGATAGACCCCTAGGATTCTCCTAAAACTGACAACAGTCTTATTTATCTTCTTCTTAATCAGGTTGAAGAAGATTGATCCCCAGTCAAGATGTTTCTTATCAATTAAGGCTGCCATCAAACAAAACTGATACCTAGAAATGGTATCATGGGCTGAGTGCTTGGCCAGAAGCACTTTCCCGACAACATCAGCCAAGAATTGAAATTCTATAGATAAATTTTTCTTCAGCAGTTTGTTGGGGTTTACAGCATTGTGCCCCATTCTATCAAGCATGGAATCATATTCTTCTCCAGATAATTCAATAGAATCGTTTCCAGAACTAAGATGAAAAACATCTGTTAAGAGAGCCGGGGACATTCGTACCTGGGTCCCTTTTATGATACCGACGACAAAGTTCTCAGTCTCATCTATCGCTGTAAAACACCACTCTTTGATCTCTTCTAAAGCAATCTTTATCCGGGTAGTCATTATTTGGATCAGCTGTTGTTCTCTGAAAAGATTGAGAATATCCTTGAAGCGCTGATCGCTTCCATCAAACGAGTTTATATCAATGTCAAATCCTGTGTCAAATTTCATCTTAGAGATTGCAGCACTGGAATCAGCCATTTGCACCTGCAACACGAAAAACCAAACACGACCAAGCGTAGAGGATTTGGAGGGAAAAACGAAGAAAGATGCAGAGAGTGAAAGCGCAAAAGGTGAACGACGGCCGCGGAAATGATTTTATATTAGGGTTCGACGGCGAAACGGAAAATCGTGGAGCTCGGTTCGACAGAACGTCGATCTCAGCTCGACGATTTGGGCTATAGAGGGAATCTGAAGAGACGTCAATGTCGTCGATCTTCATTCGACGATGTTGAAAAGCGTCGAGCTCCGCTCGACGGCCTCTGATCAGAAAGAGAAAAGGCCTAGAGCTAGCGAGGGCTCTGAACTCAGATCGACGACTTCAGAAGCGTCGATCTCTGGTCAACGATTTTTGGAAAATCGTCGATCTTCGTTCGTCGATTTCTGGGAAAACGTCGAGCACAGTTCAGAGACAAAACCTATTTTACAGACACCAAAGGAACTGATTTTTTTTTATTTTTTTTAGCCTAGTCTTGGTCTGTTTTATCTTTTCAAATATCTTGTAAGTTTGTTTAGGCTTCCTCCATCTAACATGCCTAACTGATTTAGGAAGAAACTGTGTTTCTTTTCATCCAAGGGCTTGGTGAAAATATCTCCCCTTTGCAAATCAGTAGGTATATATTGAAGTTCTATTTTGTTTTTCTCTACATTATCCCTTAGAAAGTGATGCCTAATCTCTATATGTTTTGTCCTACTATGGAGGACTGGATTTTGTGCTATAGAGATAGCACTAGTATTATCACAAAAAAATTTAGACTTCTCTAAGTTGTAGCCATAGTCTATGAGCTGATTTTGTATCCACAATATTTGTGAACAGCAACTGCCTGCAGCCATATATTCAGCTTCAGCTGTTGAAGTTGACACAGATGTTTGCTTCTTACAAAACCAGGAGACAAGTCTGTCACCAAGGAACTGACATGTTCCACTGGTGCTTTTCCTGTCTATTCTGCATCCAGCATAATCAGCATCTGAGAATCCAGTTAATTCAAATCATGAGTCTTTTGGATACCAGAGTCCTAGATTTGGACAACTTTTTACATACCTAAGAATCCTTTTTACTAGAGTTAGGTGTGACTCTCTAGGGCTAACTTGGAATCTAGCACATATGCATGTAGCAAACATTATATCTGGCCTACTGGCTGTATGGTACAATAGAGAGCCAATCATTGCTCTATATGTTGTCTGATCAACTGGTTTCCCATGTTCATCAACATCCAATACAGCATTGGTAGGCATGGGTGTTTTCATACAAGATGCCTTAGACATACCAAATCTCTTAACCAATTCTTTAGCATACTTGGTTTGGGAAATAAATATGCCCTCAGCATGCTGTTTTACTTGCAATTCTAAGAAGAAGGAGAGCTCACCCATGCTACTCATTTCAAATTTGGAATGCATTAGGTTGGAAAACTTTCTGCACAAGTTTGAATCAGTAGATCCAAATATAATATCATCTACATAAATTTGTACTAGTAGGGTGTGGGACTTATGGGTTCTAATAAAAAGAGTTTGGTCTACTCTCCCCCTAACAAAATCATTTTCCAGAAGAAAGCATGCTAGAGTCTCATACCATGCTCTAGGAGCTTGCTTGAGACCACATAATGCTTTATGCAATTTGAAAACATAATCAGGGTGAGTTAGAGAGATAAAACCTGGAGGTTGTCTAACATAGACTTCCTCTTTGATGTCCCCATTGAGAAATGCACTCTTCACATCCATCTGATAAACCTTGAAGCCTTTGTGAGCAGCATAAGCTAGAAATATTCTAATGGCCTCTAACCTTGCAACTGGTGCAAAGGTCTGGTCATAGTCTATTCCTTCTTGTTGAGAGTAGCCTTGAGCAACTAGCCTTGCCTTGTTTCTGACAATAATTCCTTGGTCATCCAGCTTGTTTCTGAAAACCCACTTTGTTCTAACAATGGAGTGATCCTTTGGCTTAGGCACTAGTTCCCAAACCTTATTCCTTTCAAATTGATGCAACTCCTCTTACATTGCAATGATCCAGTGTGGATCTTGCTCTGCATCTTTAATGGATTGAGGCTCAACTTGAGATAGGAAGCAAGTGTGCATCAGGTTCTGGTTGACCTGATTTCTGGTTTGCACACCAGCTGAGATCTCTCCAATTACTTGGGTGATTGGATGATCTCTTGTTGTTACTAAATCAACAGGGGGTGTTGATTGTTCACCAGCCTGTGTTGTTGTTTCCTCTAGTGGAACAACAACTGGCTCTTCAGGATGATTTTCTTCAAGATGTTGTACTTCTTCATCATCACTGCTTTCATTCTTTTGCTGAATAGGTTGAGAGGTTGTATCCTCTTCTTTAACCTGTAATCTGTCGATATTTTCTGATATAGATTGTACCTGCAAGGGTTCTATGGTAGAAGTAGACTTCTCCTTATAACAAATGTTAGTCTCATCAAAAGTAACATGAACAGATTCTTCAATTTTACAAGATGATTTATTATATACCCTATAGGCCTTGCTGATCATGGAGTATCCCAGAAACACTCCTTCATCAGCTTTAGCTTGGAATTTTGCTAGATGTTTCTTGTCATTATTATGAATATAACAAATACAGCCAAAAATTTTAAAATAATTTACTTTAGGTTTCTTCCCTTTGAGCAATTCATAGGGAGTCTTGCCCTTTAGTTTATGTATCAGGCTTCTATTTAATACATAGTTGGAGGTGTTCACTGCCTCAGCCCAAAAGGATAGAGGTAGGTGAGCATCTGTCAACAATGTAGTAGCAGATTCAATTAGGGTTCTATTTTTCCTTTCAGCAACCCCATTTTGTTGAGGAGTTCTAGGAGCTGAGAAAGTATGCGTGATCCCTTCACTTTGACAGAACTCTTGCATGAGAAGAGAATCAAACTCTATCCCATGATCACTTCTGATCAGGGCAATGTGAGTGTTGAACTCAATCTGAATGCATTTAAGAAAATCTGTCAAACACTTGAAGTTATCAGACTTCTTCCTCAGAAAGAATACCCAAGTGAATCTTGAGAAGTCATCTACAATCACTAAAGTATAGGACTTCCCTCCTAGGCTTTGTACTGATATGGGTCCAAAAAGATCAATGTGCAATAAATACAAAATCCTAGGTGAATCACTCTTATTAAGTGACTTAAAGCTATTTTTGGTTTGCTTGCCTAATTGACAAGCCTTGCAAAGTTCTTCCTTCTTGTAGGGGCCAGAAGGTAGTCCTCTAACAAGGTTGTCCTTGGATAGCCTAGCAATGGTTCTAAGGTTTAGATGTCCTAGTCTCTTATGCCACAAAATATTAGGCTTAGATATGGAATTGAATAAACAGATATCTACTTTAGATGACAAAAAGTCTACTAAGTAAATGTTACTTGTCCTTTTACCTGTTAACACAGTTGTGTTATTCTCTGACTTGATCTTGCACAGAGATTTGTTGAAGGTCACCTTGTATCCTTCATCACATAGTTGACTGATACTTATCAGATTGTGCTTCAGTCCTTCTACATATGCCACCTTCTTAAAAGTGACTGAGCCTATCTGAGCAGCACCATATCCTTTGGTTTGACCAAAATTTGAATCACCAAAAATCACCTTGGGTCCAAGTTTGGTTATGAAGGGTGATAGGTTCTCCCTGTTCCCTGTCATGTGCTTTGAGCACCCACTATCCAGATACCATTGTTGGTTAGATACTGGATAAGTCTTCACCTGCACATGAGCAGCTTATTTGTTTTTGACCCAGTTAACCTTGGGCCTAGGTTGATATCTCTTGAATTCAGAAATAAAAGACATCCCAGGTTGACTCTTATAGCCTTCAGGATGGTATCTCCTAGGAGGTACTATCCATTCAGTATAGGGGTTCAAGCCTTGGGATGTGGGACCTCTAGGATTGAATCTAGATGTGCCATTGAAGGAATGTTCACAGACCTGATCTCTGTTCGACGATCGTCGAGCTGAGGTCGACGATCTTGGGTCAGATCGTCGATCTCTGTTTGAAGATCGATTATACTGAAGTTCAGAGTTTGGATATCGTCGAGCTGAGGTCGACGAACTGTGGTTAAATCGTCGAGCTCTGTTCGACGATCGTCGAGCTCTGCTCGACGCAATCTGTTGAACTGAAGTTTTCTCTGACAGATCTGCATTCTTCCTAGCTACCTCTATTACTCCCTTTCCTTTGTTAGAGACAAATTTGATTGGTGTTGTTAATATTATAGGTTGGCTGGATGAGGCACCCAAGCCCAGTGTACTGTTGAATCTAGAGTTCACTGTGCTTGTAATATCCATCAGTCTGATACTTCTCCCATTTAGGGATTCTTCAAACTTTTTGGCCCTTGATAGTTCACTTTTCAGTGAAGCTATCTCCTCCCTACAACATTCTAACTCCTCAGAGAGTTTGAGGTTATTTGAGTTTAGGACATTGTATTCAGATAATTTATTTCTGAGAGAGATTATCTCTTTTTCAGATTTTAGTAAATCCAAGCACAATGTCTTAAATTCATTTTTGAAGTCCTCAGAATTAAAATCAAAAGAGCTAATTACCTGATCTTCCTCTGGTTGATTTTCTGAATCTGAATCTGATTCTTCATTAGAGTTTTGCTGTGAGGCATTGATAGCCATCATGCAGAATTCTTTCTCATCAGCATCATCTTCATCATCACTGGAGCTAGATGAAGTTTCAGAATCTTCTTCTGTCTCACTCCATGTCTCAGCAACAAAACCCTTCCTTGTATGTTTGTTCTTGCTAGAGGAGGCTTTGTCTGAGCTGTTCTTTTTGAAATCTTTTTCTTTTCTTCTTTCTCTTCTATCCTTTCTGTCCTTGTTCTTGTTCTCTGGACAGTCAGGCACAATGTGGCCTGGTTTCTTACAACCAAAGCATATGATTTCTTTGTTATTATTATTTGACTTATCATACCTTGGTTTGTCATGTCCTTTGTATGGCCTTTTTATGAAGTCTTTTCTGGCTAGCTTGTAAAATCTTTTGGCCAGTAGGCTGACCAATTCCTCATTGCCTGTGAGTTTTTCTTCAGACTGATCTTCAATAGCTTTGAAAGCTATTGACTTCTCTTTCCTTGAGGCTGGTGAAGCAGCCTTCTGTTCTTCCTCTCTGTTCTTGATAAGCAGCTCATAAGATTTGAGCTTGCCTAGGAGAGTTTTAGTAGTGATTTCATTTAGACTTCTGGCATCTTTGATTGGCCAGATTCTTGAATCCTAAGTACTGGGGAAGCACATTAGGATCTTGTCATTAAGCTCAGTCAATGAGATTTCTTTATCCAGGGTCCTTAGCTCATTGACAATCAGACTCAATCTGTTGTACATATCTGCTATTGACTCAGTCTCTCCTTTCTTGAAATTCTCATATTGGGTTATGAGGTGAGATCTCCTGTCTTTCCTTTCATCAGCAGACCCTGAGAAAATTTCAGAGAGCTTGTCCCAAATTCCTTTGGCTGAGTTGCAGTCAGCTACTTTCTGAAATATCTCATCAGACATTGTCTGAGCTAAGATGTTCCTGGCCTTTGCATCTGCAGTTTTCCATTTCTTTATGTTTGCATCTGTTCCTGAGGGAGGTGGAACAACATTTGTGCTTGAGCTTGCTGGTGGACTTGGACAAACTGTCAAGACAGAATTGAAAATATCTTCATCAATAGAGTTCATGTATAATTTAATCCTTGCCTTCCAGAGTGCAAACTTAGATAGATTGCACACTGGAGGTCTGGTGCTTGCATAATCCTTGTTCTGTGCCATGTCTTTGAATAATATAAGATATAAAGAAAATAACCCTCTTAAGAGATTGATCTTATCAAGGATCTTTTGGTTCAGGTGTTAGCCTGTATGAGCAACCAACCTCCCTCTGATACCAATTGAAAGTGAGGGTAAGATCTATCTCAACTCTAGAGGGGGGGGGGGGTGAATAGAGTTTATTCAAATAAGTTTCACAGTTTTGAGAATATCAGCACATATAAAATTTAATTTACACTATAGTGTAGAGTGCTAGAAAGAAATTTAAGAAGCAAGAAATTAAGAGCACAGCACACATCAATAATCACACAAACAATCCAGCAGACACAAGGAAATATAGTGGTTCCCCAAAAACCTGGGTACATCCACTCTTCTACCACCCTTGGTAGGAATCCACTCAGGATGAGTTGATCAGGTGTCCTGACACCAATGAGCTTTTGATAAGGTGCTCAAAAACCAAAACTGGATTTTTTGATAAGGTGTCTTGCCACCACTGAGTTTTGACAAGGGTCTCAGAACCAGACAGAACTTTTGAAGGGAGTTCAAGAACCCTTTTACAGCAGGAAAATAAAAAGGAAAAGGAAATGAAGTTGTCTTCTCTGTTCTCAAATCAAATGAGAGAAGACTTAGTGGATCTTTTGTCAAAGCTCCCCCTGAGATGTAGACTGGTTCAGGAAAGGAAGCTTTGATCTAGGGTGATAGGTCTTCAGAACTTTGATCTCCAGCAAAAGATTATTTCAGCAAGAAGACTGAGAGATGAGGTGTCTGGAGTTCTTGAGATGAAGTTGTGAACACTTTTTAGTAAGCAAGAAGATTGTTCTTCTAATTCTTGATCACTTGTTATCTGTCACCGCTTTTTCTTATTGTTCTTTGAGTGTTGTATATTCTCTCTATATTTCTGAAGACAAGAAGAAGGATCTTATTCTCTGAAAAGAATTCTTGTCAAGGATAGCCGTTGGCAGTCATAAATGTCTTCCATAAAGTGTCTTGTCTTTTAGAGGAAGGTCCAATAAAATATTTCCTGAACAATTCCTTGAAACTTACTCCAGAATAAAGACAAACGGCTGGCAGATCTTCTTGTCATAAATGCTGATAGCATTTAAAAACATTCCAAAGAATAACAGCATTTGAATCCTTAAAAGCGTCGATCTCTCAAAAAAATCGTCGATCTGAGCTCTATGATCGTCGAACTGAGCTCAGAGATGGAATGAGATCAAGCAGACAGAAAACGTCGAACTGAGCTCGAAGATCGTCGAACCGAGCTCAGCGACCTGAAGAATAACTGAAGAGTGATCGTCGATCTGAGCTCGAAGATCGTCGACCGGAGTTCGATGATTTATCAAGTTGAGCTCAGAGAGCGTCGAACCGAGTTCGACGTTTCGTCGACCTGAGCTCGACGAGAATTGCCTTAGACTTGGCTCTATATCCTTGATATTGGAATGGTCCTGGGGGCAGCTTCAAACCTAAGTTCTAAGACCTAGACTCATTCTAATGTTGACCTTTACAACTATACAACTAGGTCAACCTGGTTTCCTAAGACAAACATAGTGATCCTTACCCAAATTAGTAATAGGGTGTTCCAACAGAAACTTTTTTCCTACATTTTAGCCAATACTTATCCTGCACATGTAAACTCAAAATAACATCAAATACACCTTGATGTATAACATTGAACTAAGTGAGGCTTCTCCAAATCAGGTACACATTTTCCAATGTACCCAACAAGTCTCATCTCCTGACTTCCGAGACATGATTCCTTAGAGTATACTACCATACTTGGAGTGTATAGTAGTGGTAGTTGTTTTAAGCCCACTAGGGCTATATGTATAGATATATAACTACAAACTTTTGCTTACACACACACACAGATATATATATATAATGGATTCTGATGTTTCTTACACTTGTGATTTGTGGTGATGTGATATGTTCTATTACCTAACAAGGAAATCACTCTACATTTAGAGAGTGGTTTGTTGTCCCTTGGAAAGTGTAGGGTAGCCGTCTTGGGGAGTAGGGCTCTTCAGACATGACCCAAGCTTTCTTGGTTGGGTGTAGGGTCTTACAATGGGATCAGAGCATTCACAATCTATTTGCATGGGTCAACCTCAGGATGCTTCTGTCTTATGCTCTGTTCCTTGGTTCGGGACAAACCACTCAATGGAATCTTGGTGAACCCTTTAGGATAGAAGTTTAGGGATTCTAGGCTGTACAGTTACACACCCATATGCACTTTATTTCCACTTTAGTCAGTTTTGCAAATCCCCCTACTTTGCAAAAGTTTCCGACTTCTTTCTTGTTCCTTCTCTAGATATCGGAGTCGAGTAACGAGAGATTATCTTCTAAAGACTAGTACAACCACCCATCTAGTCCACCACCAGGCCTAGTTACTGTAGTTACCCATGCAGTTCCGTTTATCAAGACCATCTTGGGGCGGACACTAATAACAATGCTTACCACATTCTAGGATGCAATCACGTAGCCACCACAACAACTGAACGCGCCCATAGAACTTATGACAACTTTACAAAGGCTAAGGCCTTCTACATACAGAGGCACCAAGTCAACCATACATGTAGACGAGTGGGTGAAGAGGGTATAAGAGCTACTAGTTGGGATGATATGCCCAGCTGTAGCTACATTGATATTAGTAATGATATTACTACAAGGATACACTCGAGAGTGGTGGAGGATAAATAGCCACTCCCCATTTAGAAGACGTTTGCTCAATTTGATTCTTTAGGAAGAGTTCTCAGATGCATTCTTGGAGCATTTTATATTAGATCGCAACCGAGTCACATTATAGGAGCGGTTACTACTTCTTATGACAACATCTTGGACATATTAGGGCATTTTCCCTCAAGCTACTGGGAGACCAGGCTTAGGATCAGTGTAGGGAGCAGTATAGAAAGGTCGAGGTCGAAGAGGATGCAGAGGTCTGCCAGGTAGGTGGGACCAGCCGAGGCAAGGCCGAGCTGTACCACTTGAGGCCTATGCTTTAGACTTATTGCATGGACCCATGCCGGGCATAGTTATTTGTATATATCTTAGGAATCCATGATATATTTTTACTAGTACCTAGTATAGAGTATATGTTGTGTATGTATATGGTAAGTCTGTATGTTCATAGTGTATATATAAATATCCTGCCAGGTTTACTTTGATAGAAGGGCTTTCCACAAAAACATTATTCGATAATCGAGCTACTCACTCCTTCGTCTCCCGAGACCTCATCGCGTAAAATTCAAATGTTATATGATCGGCTGGGATGCCGATACGTATATAACTTCCAAACGGATCAGATATGACATCCACAAAGAAATGCTCTTTCCAAGCGCTTTTGGGAGATGTGGAGTTTAAAATCTTCGCAATAGTACTGACAATAATTGGCTTCGACATTATGCTGGGGTGGACTGGCTGGCCAAGTATAAGGCCCAAATCAATTGCTCAACTAGCGAAATCAAGCTCTAGAACTCAAATGGACCGTCCATCACCCTAACAGATATTCCTTCTATCTCGCATATAATTTTACCATCTGCGCAAACCAATAAATCAGTAAGGTGAAAGGATAAAATATTCTTAATTTACTTCGAGATGGAGAACAAAACAAAAGAGCTCACCTAGGTTCCAATTATTCGGTACTTTCCAAATGTCTTCCCTGAGTTTTTCCTACGATTGCCCCCATAATGAGAAGTGGACTTTTATATTGAACTCGTGACGGGATCTCGATCGGTGTCACGAGCAGTATACAAAATGTCCCCAAAAGAATTGGCAGAGCTGAGGATACAACTTTAGGAGCTGATCGATGTAGGATTTGCTCCCCCATGTTCCTTATATTGAGGAGCTTGTGTTGTTCGTTAAAAAGAAAGATGGATACCTGCATTTATGCATCGATTATAGGGAACTCAATAAGCTCACCATTCAAAATACTTATCCACTACTAAATATCTATGAGCTTTTAGACCGACTACAAGGCACCTCCATCTTTTCTAAAATAGACCTAAGGTCAGGATACTATTAGCTTTGAGTACGAGAAGAAGACATCCCCAAGACTGCCTTTAGCTCTTGATATGACCTTATTTATGGTGATGCACTTCAGACTAACCAACTTGCCATCTGTCTTCATGCCACTAATAAACAAGGTGTTCAAACCATATCTTGACCACTTTATAATCGTATTAATAAGTGACATTCTTACCTACTCGAGGAGCAAGACAGACCATGCAAGGCATCTCTAGATGGTATTATTAAAACTGCAAGAACACTCATCTTTGCAAAATTCACTAAATGTGAGTTTTGGCTTTAAGTAGTTGGATTCCTGAGGCACACTATCAACAAAAATGGGGTAACAATGAACCAGGCCAAGGTTTAGGCTAAATGAAATTGGCCGCCACAAAAGTGAGCAGATCATATCAGAAGTTTTTGCGGACTTTCCGGATACTACCAGATGTTTGTATAAGGCTTCTTGGAGATTGCATTACCCCTCACAGCCCTTACAAAAAAGGAATCCATGTTTCAATGGACCCCCAAATATGAGGCATCATTCAATGATCTGAAGAACCGCTTAACTATGGCTCCAATCCTTATAATTCAAACGGGAATTGAATTGTTCCAAATTTACAATGATGCATCATTTAAAGGGTTGCGAGTCATATTGATGCAATAGGGCAAGGTAATAACATACACATCTTGGCAATTAAATCTGCATAAACTAAACTACCTGACCCACGACCTAGAGTTAGGAGAGGTAGTCATTGCCCTCATGATCTAGAGGCATTATCTATATAACATCAAATGTGAGATCTTCTCCAACCATAAAAGCCTCAAGTATATCTTCACTTAGAAGGAGATGAACCTCTGAAAGTGCCGGTGGTTAGAATTTCTGTGGGACTATGATTTTGCCCTCAAATACCACCCCGACAAGGCCAACAAAGTCCTCAATGCTTTGACTCATCAACCCACAGTGAATGGGAAATGGGTGGAGATATTACTAGTAGAGTTGTTATAGTCCTTAGCAGATCTGAGTATCACCCCTATCACTCGATGGGATCCAATGGAGTACCAATCCTAGTTATATTGGATGGAGATCTAATGCAATATCCTAGACTAGATACGCAAGGCCCAAAAGATTGATCCAAAGGTGGCCTCAATTATCCAAACTCTGCAAGATGGTATGCAAGATGAATACACTTATATGATGGACTTTTGCAATTCACATATCGAATGTTCATACCCTTAATTGGGGGAATCCGAGAAAATATACTTTTAGAAGCACACCAGTCAAGGTACTCTATTCATTTAGGTGTTGTAAAGATGAATACTAATTTACGACAGACTTTATATTGGACAGGTATGAAGAAGGACATCACTGATTATGTGGCACACTGCCAAACCCGTCAGTTGGTCATGGCCAAGTGCCGAAACCCAGGAGGATTACTGTAGCCATTGCCAATACTAAAGTGTAAGTTTTAAGATATCTCGATGGACTTTATCCATGGTCTACCTTAATCACGTACAGGAAATGAATCCATATGGTTTGTGGTATATCGCCTTACGAAGATAGCCCGATTTAAACCAAATCAACAAAGTGATGGTGTCAATGTTCTGGCTAAAATTTTCATTTAGCCTGTGGTCTGATTCCATGGAGTGCCTAAAATAACAATTTCTGATTGTGATGGACGATTTACTTCGAAGTAATGGAGGAGGGTACATGATTATCTGGGGACAAAGCTAGTCTTCATTGTACAACCCTGTATCCAGCGAGTGGGCTAACAGGAGCCGATCCGGCCGGCCCAGACCGCCCCCCGGGCCTCAGGTGAGTCCAGCAGGGCATGCCGAGCCGAGCGTGCCGAGTACGTGCTCGGCGATCGTCGGGCCGAGCTCGAAGATCGTGGAGTTGAGCCCGACGAGAGGATGTCGTTCGTTGTGAGCCCGGCTGAGTACATGCTCGTCCAGTACCTGTTCGGCGAGTACCGACGCGACCGTCACCAGCGAGCAAGGGCTTCAGGCCCGACCTTCACAGGCTCGAGGCGAGGCGAGTCCGGTCCCCAGCGCGAGTCAGGTCCACGGCGCTGCGAGGGGCGAGTTCAACCGCCGCTCCTCGCCTCGGCGCAGTAGGAGCCTTCTCGCGCCCGTACTCGCCGCCCCCACTCAGTGAGCTCTTCTCAGGGCCGGCTCGTCTTTCAGTTGTGGGGGTGTTTTTACCATGTTACCCCCCTTGGATTGCCTACAGTCCTCGAAAACAGTGACGCCTAGTTATTTGCAGCCCGACTATTCCTATAAATAGGACCCAAGGGGTACCTCAGAAGACACGCTTTCTTGTGCCCGGTCTTCTAGTGCTTTCTGAGGTACCTTAGCTTCAGCACTTGGCTAAGGAGGGGAAGCGCTCTAAGATCTTCCGGGTGTGTGGTGGGACCTCCGTGCTGAAGCCTTGGGACTGTCCCCGGTCCCTCTCCCTTACCCTTTGGGCTTGTGAGGAGAGAAGTAAGTGTGCGACCACCCCTTCCGCAAGGGTCGGACTCCACAGGAACCGATTTTTCAGTTTCAACACTTTGGTGCGGTGAGCGTGGAGCGTGGTCAGCACAGAAAATCTTCCACAGGACTAATGGCAAGAGACGAGGGGCAAGGTTCAGGAAGGGGGGACTCGCCACTCCCTCCCCCTCCCGCGATGGCGGGGATATCCGCGGAGCTCAGGGAGGAAGTGCTCGGGCTAGTCAGGGTCGCACTCGGCATGCGAGCCGAGAGTACGACGCCAGCGGTTCCCGTGGTCGCCGATCCAGTGTTAGGCAACGATGCGCCCCTCAGGCGCGCGGGGAAGGAGGTCGCGAGCGAGGGGGAGCGCGAGCCGAGGGGGCGAGTCCTCTTTCCGGGCTCGGCGGGCGAGTACCTGTTTGGCGAGACGGCGGGGAGGGAGTTCCCAACTCGCCCAGCCGAAGGAGGAAGTCCCTTCAGCGAGTTCGTTTCGTCAGCCCCAGTTCCAGAAGGATTCCGAGAGCCGGAGATGTCCTACTACTCAGGGAAGGGAGATCCGACCCAGCATGTCCAGTGGTTCGAAGACGTGGTGTCAATCCGACAGATGTCAGATGGTTTCAAGTGTAGGCTCTTCGCCATCACCCTCAGGGAGAAAGCGAGGGAGTGGTTTCATCAGCTCCCGGCCGGTTCCATCTACTGCTTCGAGGATTTGCGCAGAGGATTCATGTTGAGATTCACCACCTCAAAGAAGAAGAAGAGGGAGGTCGAGTCCCTGTTCCGTGTCAAGCAGAAAGTAGGGGAGACCCTGGGAAGTTACCTGGACAGGTTCCAGGAAGACCTATCCCAGGTACAAGAGATGCCAGGGCACACCATGATAGTGGCCTTCACCCTGGGTCTCCAGCCCGGGTTCTTCGCCATGGAGTTGAAGAGGACGCCTCCGGTGTCTTTCAAAGCACTCTTGGAAAGGGCGGCAAGGGAGGCCGACATGGAGGCAGCACATCCAGAGTTCGCTCGGAGGTTGGCTAGGTGGGCCGTGGAGGAGGAGAAGCCAAGGGGAGGTCGGGCCCAGGAGAAGAGAAGGGTCGAGCCCCGACAGAGAGAACAGCAGCCGCGGCAGCATCGGTGGGGGCGTCAGGAGCCGAACAACCGATTGGGTTGGAGGCTGGAGTGGCAGGATCAAGGGCCACGGAGGGGCTATCAGGGGGGTGACAACCGCCAAGGTGGGCGTGGCCAGTTTTACCTCCACGGAGGGAGGCAGGGCCAGAGACCACCTCTTCCCGACCAGGAGGAGGCCATGGCTATCGCCCTGGGGGGGCGAAGGAGAGGGCAACCGAGGAGGAGGAGGGAGGTCAAGATAGACCTACCCTATTGCGACTACCATCAAGAAGAGGGGCACACGACGGTCACGTGTCCGGAGTTCCTTGAGGTACGGGAGAACAGGGAGCAGCAGCGACAACTGCGGAATCATCAGGAGGTGCGGATTGAGGAAGTCAGGCCTCAAGTGGAGGGGGATTGTTGCGAAGACCGGGCCGATGTGGGGACCCGAGGAGGGATCGGAGTGATCCATGGGGGGGTGGGAGTCGAGGCTTCCCGGAAAGCAAGCCTCCACACCATGTACCGAAGGAGCATCAGCTCCACATCTCAGACTCCACCCCCGGAAGAGAGGATCACCTTCTCAAGGGAGGATATGCCGGGTCACGATGACCCCTTCTGCGATGCGCTGGTCATCCAGACAGCCATCGAAAATTTCACAGTCTCCCGGATCCTCATTGACAATGGGAGCTCAGTCATCATCATCTTCAAGAAGCCTTTCGATGCCATGCAGGTGGAAGCCAAGAGGGTGCTGGCCTCCGATGGGCCCCTCTTCGATTTTTCGGGAGAAAGGAAAGAAGTAGAAGGGGGAGTGGGACTTCATGTTAACTTGGGGGGACAGTCCCGGAACTGTCGATTCGTCATAGTAGAGGCCCCCAGCAGCTACAATGCCATTTTTGGGAGGCCCCTCATCTGCGCCTTCCGATGCGTCCCCTCCTCCTTCCATCAATGCCTTAAGTTTAATGTGGACGGGATCCAGGTCTTGGTTCGCGGTGACCCCAAAGCAGCTCGGGAATGCTACGTGACTGCGGTGAATTCAATTTCTTGGCAGGAGGAGGCCGAGGGGATGGGGAGAAGGATGGAGGAGATGGAAGGGCAGGAGGCCGGAGAAGAAGGCGGGGAGGAAGGAGGAATGGAAGGGGAAGCACGCGAGGGGATACTCCCAGAAGGGTCAGTTGGGGCGTTGATCCCAGGGGAAGGGGAGGTCCTTACGCCAAGAGGGGAGGACGCTGCAGAGTGGGAGGAGCAGTCCCGGTTGGAGGCCGCCGAGGAGGTCGTGGAGATGGAAGTCCTCACCCAGGATGGCAGGGTGGAGAAGGTCCGCATCAGCGGGGGGCTGACCCCGGAGGATCAGGGCAGGATGCTAGAGTGCATCCAAAAGAATGTGGATGTCTTCGCCTGGAGCGCAGCGGAGATGCCTGGGATTGATGCCGACATCGTCTGCCACCGCCTCAATTACACCCGGAGGCTCGCCCCATCCAGCAGAAGAGAAGGTCCGTCACGGACAAACTAGCCGAACCCATCTGGGAGGAAGTCTCCAAGCTCCTTAAGGCCGGCTTCGTTTCCGAAATTCAATACCCTGGCTGGGTCTCAAATGTTGTAATGTTGAAAAAAGGGGACGGCCGGTGGAGGATGTGTGTAGATTTTTCACTGCTTAATAAATCATGTCCTAAGGATTGTTACCCCTTGCCTAGAATCGACGCGCTGGTAGATTCAGCCGTTGGTTTTTCTGTAATGAGTTTTTTAGATGCTTTTTCAGGTTATCATCAAATTAGGATGCACCCTCCTGACATAAAGGATGTCTCGTTCATTACAGGAGATGGGTGCTACTGTTACAAGATGATGCCTTTTGGGTTAAAAAATGCAGGGGCTACATACCAGAAGATGATGGACCGTGTATTCCAGGGACAGAAGGGAAGGAACTTGGAAGTGTACGTGGACGACCTGATGGTAAAAAGCAGAGAGGTCGATTCTCACCTCCAGGATCTGGAGGAGACCTTCGACACTTTGCGCAGATACAAGATGAGGTTGAATCCTCTAAAGTGCATCTTCGAGGCGAGCAAAGGCAAATTTTTGGGTCATCTCCTCACCCCAGCCGGGGTCGAACCCAACCCTGACAAAGTCCGGACAATTATGGAGTTGGGGCCACCTCGGGATGCGAAGGAGGTACAACGGCTGACAGGGAAGCTAGCGGGACTAAGCAGGTTCCTCTCCCGGGCCGGGGAGAGGTGTTCCCCCTTCTTCAAGACCTTAAGGGGAGGTCGGAAGTTTGAATGGACCCCGGAGTGTGAGGAGGCATTCCAGGCCTTGAAGAGGCAGTTGACTCAGGCCCCCTTGCTCCAAGGGCCAAAAGAGGGGGAGGACTTGTTTTTGTATTTAGGGGTCGGGGCGGAGGCCGTAAGTTCTGTTTTAGTTCGGGAAGAGGGGAGAAAGCAGCTGCCCATCTACTATGTGAGTAGGGTTCTGAGGAAGGCATAACTCCGCTACCCCATCTTTGAGAAGTTGGCCTTCGCCCTAATCATCTCGGCCCGGAGACTCAGGCCCTACTTCCAGGCGCACTCCATCCAGGTGGTAACTGACCACCCCCTCCGTAGCATCTTCGAGTGAGTGGAGCATTCAGGAAGACTCGCCAAGTGGTCGGTGGAGTTGAGCGAGTTTGACATCTCCTTTGTCCCCCGGCTCGCAATCAAGGCACAAGCAATGGCTGACTTCCTGGCTGACTATGTGGTTGAGGTGGCAGAGGACAAACTCACTCGCCCCATCCCTTGGAAGGTGATGGTGGATGGGGCTTCAGGGAAGCACTCCTTGGGGGTTGGGGTCGTCTTGGAGAGCCCCCAAGGGACCCGGATCGAGCAAACGGTGGTGATACATTTCTCCATAACCAACAACCAGGCCGAGTACGAGGCGGTAATCGCAGGACTACGCCTGGCCAAGGAATTGAGGGTGCATGATGTGAAGGTCCTCACTGACTCTATGGTAGTGGCCTCCCAGATCAACGGGGAGTTCGAGGCAAGGGAGCCCACCCTACAACGATATCTGGCAAAGGTTAAGGGAATCATCGGCGGGTTCCAGACCTTCTCCATTCAGCATGTGCCACGGGAGGAAAATGAACAAGTCGACCACCTCGCCAAGCGCGGCCCTCGGGTGGGGGGCACTATCACGGACCTCTTCCACCCATCCCTGGAAGAAGGAGAGTTGATGGAGATAGATCGGCGGTCCACATGGATGGACCCATTCACTACCTACCTGTCCACAGGAGAATACCCAGAAGGGATGGATAGGAAGAAGCTCAAGTACAAGTCGGCATATTACCTTTTGCGCGACGGGCAACTTTACCGCAAGACCCTTTCAGGATTACTCGCCCGTTGCGTAGCGGAGGGGGAGGTGCCGAGGATTTTGGAAGAAGTTCACTCCGGGGAGTGCGGGAGTCATTCAGGAGGTCGGACCCTGGAGGGGAGAATCATCAGGCAGGGCTACTTCTGGCCTACCCTGGGGCACGATGCCTTAGAATTTGTCAAAAAATGCCACAAGTGCCAACTATTTGCCCCCCTCCAACTGCAACCGGCTCAGCGACTCAGGAGTATCACGGCCCCTTGGCCTTTCGCAATTTGGGGAATGGACCTGGTAGGTCCCTTCCCACAGGCAAGCGGGCAGAGGAGATTCTTGCTGGTAATGATCGACTATTTCTCCAAGTGGATGGAGGTGAAGGCTTTGGCCAAGGTAACCTCGCAGATCATTCGAAATTTTGTATGGGGGGAGATCATCTGCAGGCATGGGATGCCCCAAGCCATCGTCACCGACAACGGACCACAGTTCGCCAGCAATGAGTTCATTAAGTTCTGTGGAGAGCTCGGGATCGACCTCAGGTTCGCCTCTGTCCACCACCCTAGGAGCAACGGGCAGGTAGAGGCGGCCAACAAGATTATCGTGAACCTCCTGAAAAAGAAGGTGGAGAATTTGAAGGGGAATTGGGTGGAGCAACTCCCCTCGGTCCTCTGGGCCCTGAGGACTACCCCCAACACCGCCACGGGGGAGACGCCCTTTAAACTATCTCACGGAAGCGAGGCGGTGCTCCCCATTGAACTCGAGGTCCGTACTCCCAGGGTTGCTGAGGCAGAAGCTGGAAGGGAGGAGTGGAGAGTTGAGAATGAGGAAGAACAACGACTCTCTTTGGACTTGATAGAGGAAGTACGCGACCTCTCTGCAGTCCGGCAGGAGGAAGTCAAGCGGAGGATGGCTAAGTATTTCGACAAGCATGTCCGGGTCAAGCAGTTCGTGGAGGGTGACCTGGTTCTAAAGAAGGTAGATGCGGCGGGAAGATCGGCGGCCGTGGGCAAGCTCCATCCAAACTGGGAGGGGCCCTACATCGTGAAGGAGGCATTAAGGTTGGGAGGATACCACCTCCAAAATGTGGAAGGCGAGACTTTGAGCCACACCTGGAGCGGCGACGACCTGAAACGCTTTTATCCTTGAAAACTTGTACGTACCTCAGCTTTTTCCGAATGCAATGTATTTAACTCTCCACAATAATCGTAACAATGACATGCAATGTGACGGAACTTCCATTGAAGAGCGACATAAACACTCAGAAAATGGTCTAAGTCTTCTCGCTCTGGGGTTAGGTCTCGATTCTCTCGCTGTCAGGCTCCCTCCAAGCTAGTAGGGCCGGGGTCTCGATGGACGTCGTTATGACCCTGGAGCTGAGCCCGGAGGATGTTCAACACCCTCCCTCAGGCTCCCATCTAGCTGACTGGCATGGTGGTAGCACCCGGGAGAGGCAAATGGTCTAAGTCTTCTCGCTCTGGGGTTAGGTCTCGATTCTCCTGCTGTCAGGCTCCCTCCAAGCTGGCAGGGTCGGGGTCTCGATGGACGTCGTTATGACCCTGGAGCTGAGCCCGGAGGATGTTCAAAACCCGCCCTCAGGCTCCCATCTAGCTGACTGGCATGGTGGTAGCACCCGGGAGAGGCAAATGGTCTAAGTCTTCTCGCTCTGGGGTTAGGTCTCGATTCTCCCGCTGTCAGGCTCCCTCCAAGCTGGCAGGGCCGGGGTCTCGATGGACGTCGTTATGACCCTGGAGCTGAGCCCGGAGGATGTTCAACACCCGCCCTCAGGCTCCCATCTAGCTGACTGACATGGTGGTAGCACCCGGGAGAGGCAAATGGTCTAAGTCTTCTCGCTCTGGGGTTAGGTCTCGATTCTCCCGCTGTCAGGCTCCCTCCAAGCTGGCAGGGCCGGGGTCTCGATGGACGTCGTTATGACCCTGGAGCTGAGCCCGGAGGATGTTCAACACCCGCCCTCAGGCTCCCATCTAGCTGACTGGCATGGTGGTAGCACCCGGGAGAGGCAAATGGTCTAAGTCTTCTCGCTCTGGGGTTAGGTCTCGATTCTCCCGCTGTCAGGCTCCCTCCAAGCTGGCAGGGCCGGGGTCTCGATGGACATCGTTATGACCCTGGAGCTGAGCCCGGAGGATGTTCAACACCCGCCCTCAGGCTCCCATCTAGCTGACTGGCATGGTGGTGCACCCGGGAGAGGCAAATGGTCTAAGTCTTCTCGCTCTAGGGTTAGGTCTCGATTCTCCCGCTGTCAGGCTCCCTCCAAGCTGGCAGGGCCGGGGTCTCGATGGACGTCGTTATGACCCTAGAGCTGAGCCCGGAGGATGTTCAACACCCGCCCTCAGGCTCCCATCTAGCTGACTGGCATGGTGGTAGCACCCGGGAGATGCAAATGGTCTAAGTCTTCTCGCTCTGGGGTTAGGTCTCGATTCTCCCGCTGTCAGGCTCCCTCCAAGCTGGCAGGGCCGGGGTCTCGATGGACGTTATTATGACCCTAGAGCTGAGCCCGGAGGATGTTCAACACCCGCCCTCAGGCTCCCATCTAGCTGACTGGCATGGTGGTAGCACCCGGGAGAGGCAAATGGTCTAAGTCTTCTCGCTCTGGGGTTAGGTCTCGATTCTCCCGCTGTCAGGCTCCCTCCAAGCTGGCAGGGCCGGGGTCTCGATGGACGTCGTTATGACCCTAGAGCTGAGCCCGGAGGATGTTCAACACCCGCCCTCAGGCTCCCATCTAGCTGACTGGCATGGTGGTAGCACCCGGGAGAGGCAAATGGTCTAAGTCTTCTCGCTCTGGGGTTAGGTATCGATTCTCCCGCTGTCAGGCTCCCTCCAAGCTGGCAGGGCCGGGGTCTCGATGGACGTCGTTATGACCCTAGAGCTGAGCCCGGAGGATGTTCAACACCCACCCTCAGGCTCCCATCTAGCTGACTGGCATGGTTGTAGCACCCGGGAGAGGCAAATGGTCTAAGTCTTCTCGCTCTGAGGTTAGGTCTCGATTCTCCTGCTGTCAGGCTCCCTCCAAGCTGGCGGGGCCGGGGTCTCGATGGACGTCGTTACTGTCCGAGAGGTGGACCTGAAAGTTGACACATGACAAGCGTGTCCGAGCAAACCCACTATTTAGAAGGGCGAGCTCAAGGGGTCCTGTCCCCCTTGGTTTTCTGTTAAAAAGGGGTTTTTGATCCCACCTCCGGTTGGTGGAAGAACATACCCCCCCCCCCGGGCGAGCCCATTCTCGCAGGGGTTTGCTCGGCAGAGGGCATTCCTCGGTATGACAAGCGGGCGCCGGCGACAACCGTTCTCGCAAAGATTGCCTCGCGGGTAAGCGAAGAGTTCGCGAGTCTGGTCGCCGCCAACGCTCAAGGCCTCTCGCCGAACGCGAATCCTAACTCACGTGCATTCTAGCGCGGAAGATATAAAAAAAAAAGAAAAAAAAAGGGGAAGAAAAGAAGTTAGAATCAAAATTCCTTTCATTATGATCGCAAAAGAAGGAAGGGCTCGCCCCGACGAGATTACAGGAAAAGAGGGGGGATGATTACAAAAAGATAGAAAAAAGAAAAGGGAGGAATTCGGTCAGCTCTCGCCCTCCTCTCCCGAATGGCGGTCCTCCTCGCCCCCAAGCAATCGTTCCTTGCCCTTCGCCCCATCAAAAAGGGAGCCGAAGCTCTCCTCCTTCTCGCTGGGCGGAGACGGCGGAAACAGGCTTGGCAGAAGATCCCGGACCGCCACCTCCTCGCAGCCCTCGGCCAGAATCCCCGACCCCTTCATGGCATTCAGGAGGCATTCGGCAGACTCGATCGAGTTGACTCGCAGCCGCTCCATAACCTCCCCCTCGCCGAAGACCCGGGGCCGCTTGTAGGGAAAAGGCGGCTCGACACTATCTGGGGGGAAGAGGGCTTCCGTCAGCCGGCGGACCTCGCCTTGGAGACAGCGGTTCTGCTCCTTTAGCGACTCCACCTCGGCCGCCGACCGAGCAGCAAAAGCCTCCTGCTCGCATGAGCCGGCTTCCTGATCCGCGAGGCGGAGCCGCAATAGGGCAGTCTCGCCCTCCAGCTCACTGGCACGAGCTTGCAGCACCTTGGCGGACTCGGCATCCTGAAAAGCAAGAGGGTCAAACTCTCTGAAAAATATTTTCCAAGTTAAAACAAGGGTTGGTCGACTCTTACCAGCCCGCCTGAAGCCTCGTCGAGTAAGTGCTCGGCGATGCCGAACCGCCGCTCCGCGTCAGCAGCTTTCTCCGTCGCCAGGTCGCGCTCCTGCTCGGCTTTGATCAGGAGTTGGCTGAGCTGGAAGCCACGGCGGACCATCATATGGTGGAGTTCAAAGGCCCTCAGATGCGCCTGCAGGCCCTCGTGACCTATCTGCCGGGGGGTCAGGTTCTTGTAGGCGTCGGCGCCCTCCCGGCCATAGAGGCCGAAGCCAAGGGCAAATGCATGGCCCGTGGGAGGTCGGCGAGCTCCCCAGGAAGGAGCGCGAGTAGAGACGGAGACACGATGGGCTCCCTCGTCCCAGAGCAGCATCGGCTCGCCGGCCGCATCCTTGCTCCTTCCCCCCTTCCCAAAGTGGGGGTGGTCCTTTGGAGCTCCCGAGCCACTGGGGGTAACCTCCTCGACGGAAGGAGTAGAGGGGGACCCGCGCCTCTTCTCGCGGGGGGATGATGTCTCCTTCAGTGGGCTCGCCGGGGCTTCGTCGGAAAAAACCTCCGGCGAGCTCATGTACCTGACGGGCGACGCGGGCTGCTATGGAAGGCCTCGCGAGACCACCTTCGCCCTTTTAGGAGCCGAGGGGCGGTGGACCGAGCTCGGCCCCCCAAGCTCCAACCGCCTCTTACTGGAGGGCTTCCCCCTGACCTTCTCTTCCCGGCACGCCTCAACCGCGGCCCGGGCCCGCTCGAGCGGATCCGAAAACACCCCAGGGTCGGCAAAGGGAGGGTTCACCGGGATCAGTCGCTCCCCTGCAAAAAGACTTAGACAAAGAATGAGGTTCCGATCGGTCAGGCCAAATGGCGAGCGGAAGGTGGGCGAGACAAACCTTCACCGGGAAGGATTGGTGGCAGGGATTCGAGGCCGCGACGGAGGAAGGCGACCTCGAAGTCCTTGTACAAGAAAAACTTGTGGAGTTCGGCATCATTACCAGACACTGATGGCGGCCGGTAAACCTCCTCGCTCTTCTGCAAGGGCGAGAACGGGATATTGCCGAGGTCGCCCCAGATGAAGGCGATCTTCGACATCCAGTTGTGGTTTTTGTTGGCGACCTCGCGGAATTTTATGGACGTGCCGCCAAAGAAGGCGACCCCGTCGGCGTTGGCTTTGTAGGAGAAGAGCTTGCGGAAGACGGTTAGGTTGAACTCGATCCGCTCTCGGCGGAGGTAGCAGGCAAACCCCACTATCATGGCGATAGCGTTGGGGTTGAGCTGCGCGGGCACAGCGCCGTAGTACTTGAGTACCTGGCGGACCTCCGGCCAGAGCGGCAGGCGCAACCCCACCTCAAAGTGCGAGATGGGGAAGGCGAGCTCGTCCTCGAAGAATGAGTTAATGGCCTCATGCTCCGCCGGGAGGCGGGCCACAAAGCCGGCAGGAACGTAATCCGCCACAAACTCGGCAAGCTTGCTCGCCGTGGTGTTCCCCTCGAAGAAACAGTGGTCCGCGAAGTTCTGGGCGCACTTGGAGCGGCCCTCGGAGTCGGGGTTTCCTTTACCCATGCTTGCGGAGGGGACGAAGGCGCGCGAGCAGAAGGTAGGGAGGGCAAGGAAAGGAAGGGATGAGAAGGCAATAAAGGCGTAGCCGGGGGTAGGTGAGGATCCCTATTTATAGAAAAGGAAGGGGAAGCGAAACCGACCGACCAGCCCGGCTTGCATACCCTGCTTCGCGTATCCCGTCTCATCGCTCTGTACTCGCCGACCTAGGCGAGCCTAGCTAAGGAATCCGAAAAGGCACGCACCACTCGAATAAGAAAAGGCTTGCTCGTGCGATAAAATTTATATACTTTATTTAGCATTAAACAGAAAATTGTCCAGAGCAAAGAAAATCAGAAAAGCGCGCGCGTAGACCAGGCGGTAATGGGGGTGAGTACCGGTCGGCTCGCGAGAAAGCCGTCCTCAATTACCCCGGTCTCGCCGGCCCGATGCCGCCAGCCGCTACGCAAAGAGTTGCCGAAGCTGCCCCAGGTTCCTGTTCGCCGCGCGCAGGTTCTCGTCAATCTCGTCGAAAAGTATGGAGGAAGATGTGGCAGCGTATGCCGAGCTGATCCTCGCCTCACCAGCAAGCTGCGCGCATTCGTTCTGCAGCCTAGAGTTGTCTTTCTTCAGCTCATGAAGCTCGCGCACTAGCTTCTTTAGGACCAATTGGCTTCGCCTCGAAAGTTCGGGGCTGTCCACCTCCGAGTCCAGAAAGACGTCCAAGGCGCGCGGCGATGGAAGAGGTGAATAAATGGCCCGTTCGGCGGAGTTATCAGTCGCGGCTGGGTCCGGGAGGCCTGCACAGGAAAGTCGAGATAGCGGGTGGGAGTAGCGAGCACCGGTTAGAATCAGATGCAAAATGAGGAGGTCAGGGGCATACCATCAGTGTCCTGGGGGAAGCAGGAGCGGATGTATGCTCGGCGTCCATCCCAGTAATCGTAGGAGCAGAGGAGGGATGTTGAGAGTGAAGGCGAGCCGGCGATACCAACCCCCGCGAGTCTGGCTCCACGATTTTGCTGACAAGGGGCGAGTCTTGCAAGCGCGGGTCAGGGGGGATTCGGGCTCCTTGGCGGGTAGACCCTCGACCCTTGGTGTGGAGACCTCGCCGCCTTGGTCCTGTTCGGCGGTAAGATCCACAAAATCTTTGTCATGAGGGGCCAGGGCAGAATGGTTGGAAGAGTCGGAGCCATGGGCTAAAGTATTCTTTAGGTCGACAAAGATGTGCTCGGCCTCGGGAGGAAAGGGCCTCGCCCTCTTGGCCGAGCCGAATTCAGCAAAACGGCGGGCCGAGGCGCTCAGATCCATCAGGGCTGCGGCACGAAGGGCGGTCTCCCCGCGCGATTTCGCGAGTCGTTCCATGACTTCTTTAGGGAGTGGCATCTCGGCAGGGCTTAAGTAAAGAGAGGGGGGCGGGGGTCAGTAGAGCAGGCAGGGCATGTATATATAGCCATCGGTGGGTCCTACCAAGAGATTCCTTTCGGCTCCTATCGCACTCGCAGGATCCTAGGGGGTTGGATGTTTCTTTCCAAGTTTGTGCCAACCTCGCAAAGAGCGGGGATTGTGTACAACCCCGTATCCAGCGAGTGGGCTAACAGGAGCCGATCCGGCCGGCCCAGACCGCCCCCCGGGCCTCAGGTGAGTCCAGCAGGGCATGCCGAGCCAAGCGTGCCGAGTACATGCTCGGCGATCGTCGGGCCGAGCTCGAAGATCGTGGAGCTGAGCCCGACGAGAGGATGTCGTTCGTTGTGAGCCCGACCGAGTACATGCTCGTCCAGTACCTGTTCGGCGAGTACCGACATGACCGTCACCAGCGAGCAAGGGCTTCAGGCCCGACCTTCCCAGGCTCGAGGCGAGGCGAGTCCGGTCCCCGGCACGAGTCAGGTCCACGGCGCTGCGAGGGGCGAGTTCAACCGCCGCTCCTCGCCTCGGCGCAGTAGGAGCCTTCTCGCGCCCGTACTCGCCGCCCCCACTCAGTGAGCTCTTCTCAGGGCCGGCTCGTCTTTCAGTTGTGGGGGTGTTTTTACCATGTTACCCCCCTTGGATTGCCTACAGTCCTCGAAAATAGTGACGCCTAATTATTTGCAGCCCGACTATTCCTATAAATAGGACCCAAGGGGTACCTCAGAAACACGCTTTCTTGTGCCCGGTCTTCTAGTGCTTTCTGAGGTACCTTAGCTTCAGCACTTGGCTAAGGAGGGGAAGCGCTCTAAGATCTTCCGGGTGTGTGGTGGGACCTCCGTGCTGAAGCCTTGGGACTGTCCTCGGTCCCTCTCCCTTACCCTTTGGGCTTGTGAGGAGAGAAGTAAGTGTGCGACCACCCCTTCCGCAAGGGTCGGACTCCACAGGAACCGATTTTTCGGTTTCAACATTCATCACTGTGTTCCACCCTCAAACCAACGGGCAGACCAAAAGGACAAATCAAACAATGGAATACCTACTCTAATTATGTATAATAGAGCATAATGAGCCTTGGGAGCAGCTTTTACCATTCATAGAATTCCCATAAATCAACAACTTCTTGGATAGCATTAAAATGTAATCGTATAAAGCTCTCTATGGGAGACACTATCAAACACCTCTGTCTTGCGCTCAGGATGAGGACCCCGAAGCCTTAGGAATCACTTACATTTATGATACTACTACGACGATAAGATTGATTCAAGATATGATGCTAGAAGCACAAAGCAGGCAAGACAATTATTATGATGCTCGACAACGACAAGTAGAATTTAGAGTAGGAGATATGGTGTTCCTAAAGATCAAGCACAAGCATGGAATCTCATAGATAAGAAAGCAGAAGAAGTTGGACCCTTAATAGTCATAGAATGAGTTGGCACTATCGCATACCGATTAGCTTTGCCCCCAAATTGGGGAATCTTCATGACATCTTCCATGTCTCCTTACTATGATATGTGCTTCAACAACCAAAACAACATCTTTCTACACCTCCAATACCAGTGCAGTCTGATATGTCTATACACCTAGAGCCTCTACCGATGTGGATTCCAAAGTCAAGAACCTGCAAAAAAAAACCATCATGATGGCGAAGACTCGAAGGTCAAATTGCGGACGTGGCGAGTACACATGGGAACCAGGGAATCTCATCCGAGATAGGCACCCAGAGATTTTTCCTAGGTACGTCACCTCTTCAAACCACCTACATTAATCAATTTATAGGAATGGAAATTTTCTTATATTTATTGGATTGTTACATCTTGATTGAAAGTCTTTAGATTCAAGAGTAGCTAACACCTAGAGGGGGGGGGGGATAGGTTTTAGGCATTATATAATTTTCCTATTTTAGGTGAGTTATGATTTAAGGTAGTTTAGCTTTCAAGACAATTACACACATCACATAAGAATTTTATAGTGATTCCCCAATTATCGGTACGTCCACTATCCCTCCTACCTTTCTAAAAGTTTGTTAGACAAGGCAACTTCTCCAAACTCGGCTCCAAAGAGCTCACAACATAAATCCCTCAGGATCTCTCAGTCTCCTCCAAGACCTACCTCAGGCACAAAGCACTACAACTCAGAGCAAGCTTTGCTCCTACAGCTTAATGATCCAAATATCACCTACCTAAGACTAAGTTAATAGTCCTACACTCAGGCAAGGAGGATAGCCCTACATCTTAGAGAGGAATACTCTCTTACCTTAGATCTGAAACAGATCCTACCTAAGGGAAACTGCCCTACACTCAGATCCACACAGGGATCCTACCTCAGACTTGTGTACAAGTACTACAACTCAGGCACACACGCCCTAACTTAGATCTATACAGGGATCCTACCTTAGGTCTACAAAAGATCCTACACTTAGCCTTTATATAATAGGATTACACTCAGATCTGTTAAGATCCTACTTGATGAAAGGCTTTTGATGATGATCTGTCCCCAGATAAATGTTCTCTGTGTCTTCTTCTTCTGAATTGAAGTAGCTCAGTCCAATCGTCTTCTTCACAGCTCCAGAAAATGTTCTTTAGGAAAGATCTGATTGAACTGTGAAGTAACTGCAGCTAGGGTAAGCCCTTGTTGCTCCTTCTTTCTCAGAGAGTTTCTCCAAACTTGCTATTCCAGGTGAGAATGACAATAACTATCTTCTTCTTCTTCTACAACTAGGGTTAGCCATGGCTTCTTCTTTCTCAGAGAGTTTATCTGAACATGCTGTTGTAGGTGAGAATGACAACAACTATCTTGTTGAACTCTTAGATTAGAAGTTTGAACTTGTTCTTCAGGTTCTGCAATAATGTCGAGAGGAAGAAGATGAAGTTTCACTTTTTACAAAAGTTTATCCAAAAGTTATTTTCTTCTTTCTGATCAGAATTCTTTTATTATCTATGTCCAATGGCTCTTTGAGCAGTGGGACCAGCTGTAGTTGTTGGCTGCAACTTTTCTTTATCAGTAAATGTCATACAGTAGGCATGCGGCGCCATTTATCGTGCACTGTAGACTTCCCGA
Source organism: Platanthera zijinensis (assembly GCA_039513925.1). Classification (NCBI taxonomy): domain Eukaryota; kingdom Viridiplantae; phylum Streptophyta; class Magnoliopsida; order Asparagales; family Orchidaceae; genus Platanthera; species Platanthera zijinensis. Next base: position 71,602,069 of record CM077087.1, read on the forward strand.
TATCCAACAGCTCTTTGAGCAGTGGGACCTACTGTAGTTGTTGGCTGCAACATTGCTTTATTAGTAAATGTCATACAGTAGGTGTGCTGCACCGTTTGTTGCATACTGTAGACTTCCCGCAATGATTTTGAATTTTTCTGACGTCGTCATCTGTGGACTTATCCAAATTCAAGAAATTTAGTATAGGCGTTGAGTGGATAGCCTTCACTCAACGCCAAAACACTTAGACAGTTTTCTGTCTCACTGGGCGTCGAGTGATTAGTCATCACTCGACAAATTTGGACTTATCCAATATTTCTATTGAGGAAGCGTTGAGTGAACAACCTTCACTCAATGCTTTTGAACTTAGACAAACTTTCTATTGATAGACGTTGAGTGCGTTGGCTTCACTCAATGCTTTTTTCCTTGGATAAACTTTCTGTTGATAGGCGTTGAGTGCATTGAGTTATCCTTCATCACTCAACGCATACTTGACTTTCCTGTCATCTTGATGAGGCGTTGAGTGAGTAGCCTTCATTAAATACTTATGTACTTAGTTTATTCCCATCTATATGAAGGTGTTGAGTGAGCTGTCTTCACTCAATGCTTCTAGACTTAGAAGAATTTCTTATTGAGCTAGCGTTGAGTGAACCGCCTTCACTCAACGCTTCTGTACTTAGTAGAATATTTTGTTGAGTTAGCATTGAGTGAACTATCTTCACTCAACGCTTCTGTCCTTAGACAAAATTTCTTTCCACATCATCTTAGGCTTTGACTGAAGCATGTTCTGTCGATGATTTCTGAGCTTGGCGTTGAGTGAATTGGCTTCACTTAACGCTTCTGGACTTAGCCAAATTTCTTCTTAGTTTCTCTGGCTTTGAGAGCATAGAGCTTTACTTGACGCTTCTTTCTTCAGGCGTTAAGTGAGCTTTCTTCACTCGATGCTTTTGGACTTAGCCAGATTTCTTCCTTTCCAATGCTGAAGCTTTGACTGTCTGAGCTTTACTCAGTGCCTCTTGTTATATTGCGTTGAGTGAACTGCCTTCACTTAACGCCTATGGACGTAACCAAATTTCTGCTTTGTTTACAATCAGGCTTTGACTGCCCATGCTTAACTTAGCGCTTCTTGACATCTGCCGTTGAGTGAACTGCCTTCACTCAATGCTTGTGGACTTAGACAATTTTTTGTCTTTCCAACATTCTTCCTTGTGTCCACCTGTCACTATCACTTAGACAACCTATCTAATCATTGTGACAAAGAACATCCTCCACAAATTGAACTTAAACATACATCAAACAAATCTATGCTTTTAGTATTGATGGTGATTCCTCTCAAATCCAGGGAACATTGGAGGGCAATATTCCCAACAATCTTCCCCTATTTGAAGAAGGCAGAATACACAGCAATACTAAGATGCATTAATACATAAAACATATCAATTAAGAAAATGTAAGCTATCAACTATAGCTTGTCTAAAGTTCCCAAATTTAATGCACTGACTTAACATGTCAAGTCATTTCTCTCCTCATACCACTTGAATCATTCCAAGTATTATGCACTAACTCAACATGTCAAGTCATGTCAAGTCATTGCTCTCCCACTCCTCCCATTTCTGTGAATACTCCCCCTTGATCATTGTATTCTCCCCCTTTTTGACTTCTTCAGAAGCAACTATAGTCAGGGATGTGATGGCCTTCTTTTGTCTTCTCAACAGCAGCATTCCATCTCAGACTCAGAGAAGTTTATGACCATGTCATAAATAATATCTAGAGCAGGGAGTTCTGAGTTGATCTCCCCCTCAGTCTATGCACTATCCTTAGGACATACATATCAGTAGTGTTGAACTTGCAACTTCATAATTATAGCTACTTGCTTCTTCTTAACAGGAAGTTGAACCTGTTCCTACAAGTGCTGGACTTGCTGCTTGTCAACAAAAGCATCTTCTATCATCCTCTCTAATGGACACTTTAGTCCTTTTCTGTCTTGATACTACTGAAAGTCTTAAGAACAAGCAAGAAGTATTAATTCCTGCAACAAAAGCAAAATAAGGAGTAACTGAAGCTATACCAAGTTTAACATACCCAACTCAAACTTGAAGGTGTTGAACATAACTTCATCTAGTGGTTTAGTGAAGGTTTAAGCCACTTGTTTGTCTGTAGGAACAAATTCAAGACTGATATATTCCTTCTCCACATGCTCCATAATAAAATGATACCTAATCTCAATATGCTTAATCCTGCTATGAGAGATAGGATTCCTACCAATGGAGATTGCACTAGTTGAATCACAGTATGTGGGGGGTATTACTTATCTTGATGTTGTAGTCCTTGAGCTGATGCTGGATCCACAACAACTGTACATAGCAACTTCCTGCTGATATATACTCTGACTTAGCTGTTGAAATAGCCAAACTAGTCTGCTTCTTGCTACTCCAAGACACAAGTCTTCCACCCAAGAACTGACAGGTGCTTGATGTGCTTTTCCTATACTCTATACAGCCTGCAAATTCTACATCTAAATAGCCAGTTAGATCAAAGTCCCTATTCCTAGGGTACTATAGGCCAAGATATAGTATGCCCTTAAGATATCTCAAAATTCTCTTAGTAGCAGAGCAGTTAGACTCTTTAGGTCTAGCCTGATATCTAGCACAAACACATGTAGCATACATGATGTCTGGCCTACTTATAGTCAGATATAACAGGGAGCCAATTATGCCTCCACACCAGGTTTCATCAACAGGCTTTCCTGTCTCATCCTTGTCTATTGACATACTTGACCCCATGGGAGTTTTCATAGTGGATGCACTCTCAATTCAAAATTTTTTGAGTAATTCCCTAGTTAACTTGGATTGTGAGATAAACAATCCATCTTCAGTCTGTCTTACTTGGAGGCCCAACAAGTACTTAAGCTTACCCATACTGCTCATCTCAAACTTCCCTTGTATAAGTTTTGCAAACTTCTTGCAAAGGTTATCATCAGTAGACCCAAAGATTATGTCATTTACATACATTTGGACTAGGATGATCTTGCCCTTTGATTACCTTAGGAATAGAGTCTTGTCTATCTTCCCCCTTGAGAATTTGATCTCAATGAGTAAGATAGACATAGTCTCATACCATGCCCTAGGGGCTTGGTTCAATCCATATTGAGCTTTCCTAAGTCTATAAACATAATTAGGAGAGTTATGATTAATAAAACCTGATGGCTGTTCAACATAGACTTCTTCCCTTAAGTCACCATTCAGGAAGGCTAACTTCACATCCATCGGGTAGACTTTGAATCCCTTATATGCAGAATATGCAAGGAATAGTCTGATGGCTTCCAATCTGTCTACTAGGGAAAAGGTTTGATCAAAGTAAACACCTTCTTCTTGTCTGTATCCCTTAGCCACAAGCCTAGCTTTGTTCTTGATTATAATGCCATTTTCATCAAGCTTGTTCCTATAGACCCACTTGGTTCCAATGATATTATGTTCTTATAGTCTGGGAACCAACTTCCAGACCTTACACCTCTTAAACTAGTTCAGCTCCTCTTGCATTGCCGCATTCCAGAACTGGTCCATGTTGGCCTCTTCAAATCTTTTGGGCTCAACTTGTGACAAGAAGCTTGAATAAAAGGCTGTGCTGAGACTTCTGCTCCTTATTATAACTCCTTGGTTAGCATCACCAATTATTTGGTTGCTGGGATGATCCCTTAAGTGCCTGATAGATGGAGGCAATCTTCCTTCAGCATCTTGAGCTTTAGTGGCTACATCTTGCTTATCTTCATCCACATCATGTATGCCTTGTACTTCTTCTAGAATATACACCCATTATCTTCATCTTAGATTATTGGAGCAGCTTACTTGATGATTAGCTTGTCCATCATCAGCTCTATACCTGCATGTCTAGATGAGGAGCTAGGTAGCTCATTATTAATCATAGTCGACTCATCAAATACAACATTAACAGACTCCTAAAAATTGATTTTTCAAGTTGTAGATCCTATAGGCCTTACTATGATTGCTGTACCTAACAAATATCCCGTTATAGTACTTGACAACAAACTTAGTCACATAGGACTTTCCATTATTTAACACATAACATTTCCTACCAAAGATCCTGAGATAGGCCAGGTTTGGTTTTCTGCCCTTCATAATCTCACAGAGAGTCTTCTTATGGTCTTGGTGATAGAAGCTCTATTTAGGACATGACATGCGATATTTACTGCCTCAGCCCTGAAATATTCTGGGAGAGATGTGACACTTAGCAAAGTCCTACTAGATTCTATGAGAGTTCTATTCTTCCTCTCCGCAATCCTATTTTGCTGGGGTGTTCTTGGTGAAGAAAATTCTTGATAAATCTCTTGCTCTTCACAGAATCTTGTCATGTCTTCAGACTAGAATTCAGTCTCATGATCACTTTTGATTTTGACCACAATACTGTCTAACTCATTCTGAATCTGCTTGATAAAAGTCCTGAAGGTATCAAGGGTTTCAGATTTTTTTTTTAAGAAAAAAACTCAAGCAAACCTAGAGAAGTCATTAACAACCACAAGGGTGTACACTTTCCTACCTAGATTATGGACTGGCATAGAACCAAACAAGTCCATATATAGGAGGAATAAATACCTCACAGAGTCTTTGGTCCCAATACTCTTGAAGGAATCTTTAGTCTGCTTGCCCTTTTGGCATGTAGAGCAAATGCCTTCCTTGGTCCATTTCATCTTGGGACCATTCCTAACTAGCTCTTCACTAAGGAACTTGCTAATGGTCTTATAGTTCAAATGAGCAAGTCTCTTGTGTCATTGTACACAGTATAAGACTTTCTTATTTGCAACTAGACATATAGGGGAGTCTTGACCTAAACAAAGAAAGTTTAGACAATACACATTTCCACTCCTAGTGCCTGTCAAGATGACCTCTTGGTCACTTGACCTCTTAATATGGCACTCATCCTTGTGTAATATAATGACATAGCCAAGATCATAAAGTTGGCTTATACTTATCAGGTTGTGTTGCAACCCTTCAACATAAGCCACTTTTGAGATGGTGACTATGCCATTAGTAATCTTACCATAGCCTCTGTTGACTCCTTTGTCTGAACCACCAAATATTACTTTGGGTCCATCCTTCACTGGAGTGTACTCCTTCAAGTAGCTCCTTATTCCAATCATGTGCCTGGAACATCCACTATCCAGGTACCATATGGGGTTATGGGCACTTGGACTACCCTGTAAAACATAATTTAATTTACCTTAGGACCCCAATTTTTATTGGGTCCTAGGTTCTGGTTAGCCTAAAATAGACCTTGACTTCCTGCAGATTTTCTGATAGGAAGACTACCACTTGCTCTGGGCACAGTAGGATTATGCCAGCAATCTAAGGCAAAATGACCCACTTTGCAACAACATCAACACTCATGAATATTATATCTTCTTTTCAAAGCAAGTTTGGTAGCAGCTAACTCTTCGAAAGGAGGAATAACAATGTTCTTCAAGTTCCTTTCAACAAGGATCTGACTTAAAGTGATTCTTTCAGTAGTCTTACTTAGCTTGCTCTGAATGCCATTAACAACAGTCTTCTTTGTAGAGGACAAGATATTGATAGCATTAGAGATAGCCAGATCAAGCTTACTGATAGACTTACTCTTGGTCTGAGTTTTTTGCTAGATGGTCTTGAGAGTTGGTCACTGCCATATTCTTGAGAGCAGGGGCTGGTGCACCAAATACAAATCGTCCATAATGGGCCATTTGAATTTCCTCATGGGGAGCCTTAAAGGCACTCATCCCCTTACTATATCTTCCAGCATAGCTGTGAACATTTTTGTTCATACTTATGGATCTACCATTCATCTAGTGACCATAAATGCTATCTCTGTCATACATGTTTGAAGGTAAGATCACTTTCTTGAAAGAGATGAGAGGTAGTGATGCCAGGGGCTAAATTGGAACTTTGCCTTTCCCTTTGGAATGGGCAACTCTAGTGTTCCCCTTGAATCCAAACTCCTTATTACCCTTTTGATAGGAGAAGGAGTCTATTAAGGGCAACATTGACTTAGGTTTAGAGTAATTAGCCACAATTCTGTTCTCCCTCTGGAGTTTCTCTTGAAGATCCCTAACGAGACTGTTCTTGTATATGATGGTACCAATCTGATGATTGTAATGTTCTTCAGTTAGCTTACTTTCCTCATTTTCTATTCTAGCAAAAATGCTGAATCAGACTGCTGAGAAGCAGCTAGCTGTAGGGAGATAATCTCCTCAACCTGCTTCTTGGCCAACTTCTTGCTTCTCTTCAAAGAATCCAGAAGTGCACCATACTTATCAATCAATTGATTGACATCTTCCTCAGATTCTGACCCATCTTCATCACAAGATGATGATGCATAAAAATTTGGACTAGTCTCATAATCTGAGTCAGAAGAGGAGATAGATAGAGAGTATACCTTATCTGGACCAGGATGATCCTAGCAGGATTCTTCATCTGACATGGCCATAAACCCATAGTAGCTATTGGCATCTTCTTTATCATCATCCTCCTATGAGTCACTATCTGAATGTGATAGAGGGGCCCTGATGCCTATCCTAGCAGCGGGATAGTCTTCCTCTTTTTCAATAACAATCAGCCCTATGTAGGCTTCTTCTTCTTCAGACTTAGAAGATGCTGATTCAGACTGACTCTAGTTCTTCTTATTCTTTGCAATAAAGGTCTTTTCATTCTTTCCCTTGAGATAGCGATGCTTCTTCTCACCAGATTCTCTTCTCTTTACTATGCAGTCAGCAATTATAAGCCCAGGTTTGCTATAGCAATAACAAACAACATTAGGTGAAAAATGTTTACTAGGTTTAAATTCATATCTATCTCCCTTGGAGAGTTTCTTCTCAGCCTTATAGTGGTGCTTCTTGTGATGAGAGGATAAGGAAGGTCTACTCCTCCACTGCTTCCGCTTCATCATCTTCTGAAACTTCCTAGAGAAGGCATCAAAATCTCCATCCGATAGCTCTAGGATCATGATTGTAGGATTCATGATTAAAGGATTCAAAGCTGATGGTTGAGCTGGTATGTGGGGTCCTTCTTCCACAATCTGAAAAATTCTTGGATTAACAGCTTCCATGAAGAACCTTACTTGTTCTTTCCACATATGAAAGTTTTTCTTTGTGCACACTGGGAGCTTCATAGATGACATTTCTGTGCTTCGGTCCATGGTTACTAGACGGAATCTCTTGACGCTAGAAAAGGGATTTTGTTCAAGGTGTTAACCTTATATTGAACAAAATGCCCCTTTAATACTAATTGAAAGTATCTAGCGTCTACCAAAATCACCTATAGGGGGTGAATAGGTGATGTTTGTATCTTCCATGGAATAAAAATCACTTTAAAAAACAAGCACACAAACACAAATATTTATAGTGGGTCCCCGAGTTGGGTACATCCACTTTCCCTCCTCGCTTATCTACCACAAAGGGCTAGATTCAGCTACTTCACCAATCTCAGATTTCCACAATCTTACACCTCAGATCCGCAACTCCTACAACTCGGATACGATGCTCCTACCACTCGATACACAACCGGATCTAAAAAATCGATCCAGAAATGGATCTACAAACTCGATCCACAAACGAATCTACAAACTCGGTCCATAATCGGATCTACAAACTCGGAGAAAAATCTCCTACAATATGTAAAATAAAATTACAATAATATTATACAAGATCTGAACTCTGTCGTTCTTCAAAAATAATGGATCTTGAAATCGCTTGTAGAACATAGAACTTTTAGACTAGGAAGATCTTGAATCTTGATTTGAATCTTCGAACGACTTGATCTGGAGGAGTATAGATCTATAGAGAGAAAGCAATCCATTCACGTATGTCAAAGAAGATGAATCACACTGTAGTCGGCGGTCAATCAGAAGAATCACGATGCGTACAGTATTCGGCGACGGACAGACGGTTTCCCATTTTGGAAGTTTTAGGTTTGAAAATAATAGCAAAATTACGATTAGGTTGAAAGGAAATATCCCCTAGGTATTTATAGAGATGTCCCTTCCAACGGTTATAAGAAGCCTTCAAAAAATGAAACCTAGAATTTACTATGCATGGCCGACCGAAACCCGAACTAGCGATTTTGAAAAATTCGGAAAAATGACCTAAGTCAAATTTGTCAAGTATCGTCGAGTATCACTTGTATACTCGCCGAATAGTTTATGATATACGACGAATAAGACTTAGCCAAATAAACTCAGGCCAACAATACACTCAACGCCAAAGCGGAGAGTCATACTCGATGAATTCATCGAGTATCACCTGGTATACTCGATGAATTCATCGAGTATAGGCTAAATGACTCAACGCACTCAACGTCGTTGCACTCAACGCCTTTTGCTCACTCAATGCCAAAGGCAACAATCGACCAATATCGTCGAGATGACTCAACACACTCAACGCCTTGATATTCGACGAATAAGACTTGGAAAAATCTAGAGAAGTAGCGATGAATGGGCTCAATGAATTCGGCGTGTATCACTTAGCATATTCGACGAATTCGGTGAGTATCGTTAGAAAATTTTATGAATTTGACAAGTATGCATGACGATACTCGACAAATTTTACTTAATAGATTTTTCAATTCTTCAGCGTATTTACCCTTAGTATAAAAGATGGATTCGACGGGTATGGGTAGGTATACACGATGAATTCGACGAGTTTCAAGCTGATACTCAACGAATTCGACGAGTATTCCAAACCATACTTGATGAATTTTACTTACGAGAAATTCCTGTCATTCTGAATCTAATCTTTGACCATCCTTGAGCCTTCTCTTGTACTTGGGATAGAAGTACACCTCAATAGAGAGATTACACGTGAGTCAACACATTGGCCTACACAGTGAAGGATTACATTATGTAGTCTCGTGTTTACTAACCCACTGTAACCTGACATTGGTGTGTACTTACCAATGAAAACCTGCAAGTACATAACTCAAAATGCAATATCAAATACAGTTACAATTCATCTTAGCTTAACTGGGACCTTCTTCAAATTCGGGTTATTGTGGATACAATACCCAACAATCTCCCCCTATTTGAAGAGTCAGAACCCTATAAGCTAAGGTGAAATATACATACAAAAAATAACAACACATTAAGACTTGAGATGATAAATGAAATTGAAATTAAAAAGCGCATTAACAGTCAATCATAAAATCATATATATATATATATATATATATATATATATATATATATATATATATATATATCAAATTGTTCATTGTTTTGGGAGGGGAGCAACCCACAACTCAACACAAAATATAACTATTGGTCCAGCCAACTCTATCTCTTCTGCCTCTGTCTATCAAAATAAACCTTTGGCTTTAAAAAGTACTTTGGAGGGGCTGTAGGCATCAGATCAGCATTTCTATGATTTCTGAAGTGTATCCTTCTCTTTGTGCATGACAGTTTATACTTGTTCCATTCTTCTTAATCGTAGTGTTTATGATGTTTTTAACCACCAATGTCGACCAAGGAGAATTTGTCTTGGATAATACCTCTGGATATGGGACTCACACCTCTTCTAATTTTCTATTAGGATCATCTATGACAGGCTCTGACCTTACTGCGATGGGCCTTCCCTATATCTTCTTTGCTTGCGAACTGGGGGAGGAAGTCTTCAATAAGTTCTACCTCTGGAGCCTCAGCAATAGCAGTAGCAGCACTAACCTGTTAAAAATCCCGTGTGTCTAACCAGTACTGAGAGTAATCCTGGGTAGGATGATTCTCATCATGTGTTGGTATAGGAACAACAAGTACTTGAGATCCTATAAACTGACTATGAAGCCACACATAGTTGTCATTACTACAGTCATTTACACTTTTGAAATTTTCAAACATTGCTACTTCAAGTGCGTTGACCTTAGCTACCACCTTAACTTCCAAGGAATCCTCCCCCTTTCTTACAACTTTAGCCAAAGCATTTGCATAAGCTTGTATATAGTCATCATAATGTGCCATCGCTTTATTATGACCTTCAATCATTTTTTTGGCATTAGTTTCAATAGTGCACATAACTTTTTGATTGCTCTCTAAACCTTTCATAACAAATTCAACTCCTTTTCCCCCTTGGGTAAACCAGGAGTCTAACTTGGCATCTAGCTTGTCAAATCTTATGTAAAACTCAACTAGACCCTTGTTCAGGTCTTTTTCTGTCTCTTTTACCTTCTTCAGCACTCTCTTCATTGAAGAATCAAAATATGCTTTCTGCTTGGCTAGCATTACCTCTATGCTCTGTAGAAGTGTAATATTAGACATCAATACTAGAGTATCTGGGATGGGAGTTCTGTATAGATCCTCATTATAAGACTCATTTATCGGAGATAAATGAGCTATGGAAGTAGTAACATGATTTGCAGCTGCAGTTAGAGCTAGAGTCTTCTCCTCTACATCTCCCTCCTCGTCATAAATGTCGACAACCTCCTCTTTAGCAGCAGGAGGTGCATTAGGCATCTTGCCTATCCTTTTCTATAGGTTGCACATTTTCCTGGCGACCTCAGTAACAACTAATATAGATGGCCTAGTCATCTCCCCCTCAGAAGATGAAGCGGGAGCAATTTCTGGGAGAGGGACAATTAGGTACTCCACTGGCATAAGCTCAGAACCAACATCCACATTATCAGCAGATTTGGTCTTATCGGCATCAAACTCCACCACCATATGTTCAACATCCCTATGGATATCATCCTCAGCAGCAACATCCTCCTCGGCATCATCAAGAACACCCTCATCATCCAAAACATCATCAGTAACATCTTTAGTAGACTCAGACTCAGCATTAGCGACTGGAATATCTGGCATAGTGATATCTGTGGCTGGAGAATTTGTCACTACCTCAGAAGAATCACTCAAGGTCACTCTTGGAGTGTCCACTTGTGTAACAAATGTCTCCCCTAAATTCCTTCCCTCGAACTCTCAGGAATTTCACCGGGGTTTGGAGAGGTAATCCTGACATTAGGAGCCTATTTTGCCTCTACCACAGGCAAATCTGTGGCTCCCCCTGGCCTAGTGATCCTCCTATCCTACCTTGAGAATATAGATGAGTCTATCTTCTTGAGGTGATGGATAGACACACCTTTTGTCATATAAAACATGCCACAATCTAGTTTATTCAGATACAAGCTGATAATCCTCCCAAAGTTGGGAGTGTGAAGGCTGTCCTTAATCTTCTCAAACAACAATGCACCCCAATCCATATTTTTTTTTGCAGATGATGCAAACAAGGGTATTGAACATCTCTGTGGAGAGATAGTCGTAGGACCCAGTCTTGTACAAGAAAACTTTACCCATGATGTCGGAGAGAAGCTTGCCTTCTTCATTCATCCCTTTGCGCTTAATTACTTTTGTACCTCGGGGCAATCCACAAAATAGAAGAGATCTGAAGAAGTCATCCTCGTCAAGGTAATCAGCCTCATCAAATGTAGGAAGTCGCAAATAACTAGAGAGAAGTGACACTTTCACTTTGGTCTTTTTAACCTTGCTCTTGATGACTGTGCCTTCATGATGAAGCTTCGCATTATGGAAGAATTCAAGAATTTACTTGTCCAGAACCTTGCATGGATGTTCTAGGTCGAAGGAGAGTCCAGCAGTCTCCAACATGAGGATAATGTTGCGGAATTCATCAGAAGCAGAGGCAAATCCCGTGCAAACAAGTTCTCTTCCTCGTAGCAATATGCTGGTGCTTCGAGGAGCCATGGAAAATCAAGAACGCTACAGTCTGATTTTTGTACAGCTGTAGACTAGATTTCAGTAACTGTTGGAATCAGCGATAGCACGGTTTCGGGAATACACCACGATAAGAAATCGTCTGGAAATCCTTGTTGTACTGTCGACTAGGATTAGAAAGTCATTCACAACCCTAATAGAGGAATAGACAAACCCTAGTACACAGGAGGAAGATGATCCAGTTGTCGGGAGAGCCGAATGGTAGTGATTTCTGATTCGGCAAGTCGTCTTGAGGGTTTCATCGAATTAGGTTGTGCGATTTCCCCCTTGACTATATATATATATATATATATATATATATATATATATATATATATAATTTTAAAATTGTCTAGAAGGCGCGTGCCTGAATTCGTGGGTCTTTGGATCCAATATAGGAGTTTGTATTTTGTCATAAGTTGAATTAAGTGAGAATCACTGGTAATCGAGTCCGATTCGGTGAGTATCACATGAATATCCGACGAATCAGTGACTTGAGCTCCGATACTCAACGAATTTGCCTTGGGCAATTTTCTGACTTTGTGAAATAATTCCCGAGTGAGTTTCTACTTGCTTGGATTTCTTCATGGGTCTGTTCAACATGCCTAGTTCCATTTTGAAGAACGAGAACTTGGCCTCGTCCAGCGGCTTTGTAAAGATATCCTCAATTTGCTTACCCGTAAGGATATAGCTGAGGGCTATGTCCTTATTCTTAACATGCTCCCGGATGAAGTGGTATCACACATCGATATGCTTTGTTCGATTGTGAGAGACTTGATTATTTACGATCGCTATTGCACTGGATGAGTCGCAATACATCAGAATTTCTTTAAACTTCAAGTTGTAGCCTTCAAGTTGATTCTGGATCCATAGAAGCTGTGCGCAATAATTACCCATAGAGATATACTCTGACTCGACCGTAGAAGTTGCCACACAATTTTGCTTCTTACTGCTCAATGAAATAAGCTGTCTTCCGGGGAATTGGCACGTCTTGGAAGTGCTTTTCTTGTCATTCCTGCTTCCTGCAAAATCTGCATCTGAAAAACCAATTAGCTCGACATCATTATTTCTCAGGTACCATAATCCAAGATTGGGGATTCCCTTAAGGTATCTTAAAATTCGCTTTGCAGCGACATAGTGAGATTCCTTTGAGTTCACCTGAAATCTAGTGCAAACGCATGTTGAAAACATTATATCTGATCTACTGGCAGTGTGGTAGAGCAAGGATCTAATTATATTCATGTACTTGGTTTCATCAAAAGGTTTCCCTTTATCATCCCTGTCTAGAGACACAGTTGAACCCATTGGAGTCCTCATAGAGGCTGCATTCTCCATTATGAATTTCTTAAGAAGCTCCTTGGTGAACTTCGTCTGACAGATGAAAATTCCATATTCAGATTATTTCACCTGAAGTCCTAAGAAATGCTTCAACTCTCTCATGCTGCACATTTCAAACTTCCCTTACATAAGTTTGGAGAACTTCTTGCAAAGGCTGTCTTCTGTAGAGCCAAATATAATGTCGTCGAGATTGATCTGCACTAGCAGAATCTTTCCTTTTACTTCCCTAAGAAATAATGTCTTGTCTATCTATCCTCTTGTGAACTTGTTCTCAAGAAGAAAGCTAGATAACGTCTCATACCAAGCTCCGGGAGCTTTCTTTAAACCATATAGAGCTTTATTTAAAAAATAAACATGATCAGGGAAATTAGGATTTATAAAACATGGGGGTTGAGCTACATATACTTCCTCTTTCAGATTCCCGATGAGGAATGCTGACTTCACATCCATTTGGTAGACGGTGAAGACTTTGAGGGCAGCATATGCAAGAAACAATCTGATCACCTCGAGCCTAGCCACTGGAGCAAAGGTCTTGTCGAAGTCAATCCCTTCTTCTTGTTTGTATCCTTGAGCTTCAAGCTTGGCTTTATTATTGATAATCACTCCATTTTCTTCAAGCTTATCTCTGAAGATCCACTTGGTGCCGATCACGTTCTGTCCCTTGGGTCTGGGCATCAACTCCCAGACTTTGCAATGTTCAAACTGATTGAGCTCCTCTTGCATTGCCAAAATCTAAGAAGCATCCTTGTTTGCCTCTTCAAATTTCTTTGGCTCAACCTGTGATCGAAAACTAAGATGCATAATCTCATTAGCTGTACCTCTTCTATTTCTAACACCATCGCCTGGCTCTCCAATGATTTGATCAAGTAGGTGATCTCTTAGGTGTCTGAACCCTAGATTTCCTTCCCTCCCACCAACAGGCTCGACAGCATTTGGTGCATCCTCTGGAGGTTGAGGCAATTCTTCCTCTAGTAGTTCTTCATTCACCAAGTCTGGATCGACGATCTTGACCAATCTAGGAGATTCTTCCTTGATAGCTTCATCTAAGCTTAGTTCATTGAACTTGGTACCTGCATTTGCACCAATAATGCTAGATGAGCTGCTTTGGAGCAGGCTTATCTCATCAAATACAACATTGATTGACTCTTCTTCCACCAGAGTTTTCTTATTGAAAATTCTATATGCCTTACTATGACTACTATAATCTACAAAAATTCCTTCAAAACATTTTCACTAAACTTCATGCGGTAATACTTCCCATTATTAAGTACGAAGCATTTACTTCCAAAGATTCTAAAATATGACACAGTTGGTTTTCTGCCCTTCAATAACACATAGGGGGTCTTACGATAGCTATTGTTGATAAGTGTTCTGTTTTGCACGTGACTGGCTATGTTGACAGCTTCAACCCAGAAGTACTCTTGAAGTGAAGCATTGTTCAACATAGTTGTACATGCTTCAAATAGGGCTCTATTCCTTCTCTCAGCAATTCTATTTTGTTGTGGAATATGTAGGGAGGAAAACTCATGAAAGATACCTTGACTTTACCAGAATTGTGTCACGGAACCTGACTCAAACTTTATTCTTTGGTCACTTCTAATTTTGACCACTGAGCAGTTCAATTCATTATGAATTTGCCAGACAAAATTAGTGAAAGTGTCAAAGGTGTCTGACTTGTATTTCAGAAAGAACACCCAAGTAAAACACGAGTAATCATCAACAATTACTAACGTATAGACCTTACCTCCTAAACGGTGAATAGGCATAAAACCGAATAAGTCCATATGAAGTAAGTATAAACTTCATGAAGAATCCTTTTCAACAATACCCTTGAAGGTATCCCTTATCTGTTTACCCATTTGGCATGAGTAACACAGACTCTCTTTAAAGCACTTAATGCTGGGGGCATCTCGCACTAGGTTGTGAGAAAATATCATATTTATGGTTTTGAAATTAATATGTGCTAATCTCTTGTGTCGTTGGTCACAAATAGAAAAACTATCTTTTGCAAGAAAACATACTAGTGTAGAATTATCTAAGCAAAGAAAATTTAAACAGAAAATATTTCTACTCCGAGTGCCTATTAAGACCGTTTCCAAATTTGCAGACGATTTCATCTAACACATGTCCTTGCAGAACTCAATGATGTAGCCTTTATCACATAACTGACTTATGAATATAAGATTATGGTGTGACCCTTCAACATATGCCACGTCTGTGAAATAGACTACTCCGTTGGAGATCATACCATAACCTTTTGTAGTTCCCCGGTCTGACCCTCCAAAGATGACTTTTGGTCCATCTTTGACTGGGGTGAAATCAAGCAACAGGCTTCTTGTCAAGGTCATATATCGAGAGTATCCACTGTCCAAATACCAGATAGGATTTTTGTTGTCCTTTGGACATACCTGCAATCATAAATCATTTTACCTTAGGAACCCAAACGTATTTGGGTCCTTGGTTCCTAGTCAGCTTAACACCACTAGGAACATTAACTCTGCGAGTGGTCAACCTCGCATGGTTAACTTGTGGAGTTACAAAATTGACAGGGTTAAACTAGCAATCTACGCCAAAATGACCAATTTTGTCACAGCACCAACAGTCAAACCTATTGTACCTTCTCTTGTACTCCTGCTTTACCTTTTGAGAGTGAGGTCTAGCAGGGGCAACATACTTGGAGGTGGAAGCCTCTTGATTACAGCATACACAGTGCTTCTCCATCTCCTTTGCCTTAGGTATAACATTTTTGGCTTTTGGTGCCCTCTTATGGTTATGTCCATGAATATAAGAACCATAACTCTTGAGTTCTATCTCTTCATAAGGTGCCTTAAAAACACTAGCACTATATTCTCGGGGATGGGTCCATACCTGGTATCTCTTCTTGGGCTCTATATAGGTAGACCTAGCAAGAGATTGTAGGATGACTCAAGGTCAAACTTGTTCGTCAGAAAGTTTAATTTCCTGAACGAGGGTTGACCTAGAGGTGCCTTCCCCTTTTCCTTGGCACTGGATTTCTTGGCAACCTAACTTTTTCCAACTACGTGGCCAAGACCACTACCCTTCTTCGGAGCTGAGAACTCATCAATGAGAGGGAGAACAGTCTTCGTCTTGGAGAAACTCTTAACAAGTTTTCTCTCCACCAAAAGCTTTTCTTCCAGCTCATCAAGATATTTCTCTTTCAAACTTAATATTTCAGCTAAGCTTTTCAGTTCCACTTGCAAGGAGTGAACTTCACTTCTGAGAGGAGTCAATTTTGCAATTTATTCCCTCAAACTTAATTCCACTGCCTTGAGAGAAGCAATCTCTTTTGCTTGCTTTTTGACTACCTTTCAGCATTTGTCAAAAGCCTTCAAAGGTTCTCATGATGAACCATTAACTCATATATGCCCTCTTCAGAAGAATAGCCTTCTTGACCATTAGTGGACATTTCTGATTCCGAGACTATAGTGTGCAAGTTTACCTTCCCGCGATACTCTGATCCAGTAGCTTCCTCGTCTGATTGAGCCATGAGCCTGAAGTAGGCTTCCTCATTCTCTGAGTTGGATTCACTGTCACTGAGAGTCTTGGACTTCTTGGTGACGAATCTCTTTTCTTATTTTATTTTGACCTTGAAGGATCTTTTCTCCTCTTTCTTGGATCCCTCCTTCTTATTGTATGGGCATTCAACAATCATGTGACCTGTCTTGTTGCAATAATATCATACAACGTTAGAGGAAGAATGTTTGTTCTGTTTCGATTTATACCGGTCCTCTCGGTTGTAGCTATTTCTGGAATGGTCACCATCACGATGGGATTTCTTGAAGTCAGTTGAGGATGACTGATTCTTTATCTGTCTCCTCTTGCTGAGCAGTTTCTTGAACTGCTTTGATATGAGAGAAAACTCTCCATCCAATAGCTCAGAGCAAGATGTGCTAGGCTCCGAGTCTTATTGGGCTTCATAAGTACGAGTTCTAACTAGAGAACAACTTTAGACTTCCTTGAACCTTCAGCTTTTAGGGCCACTGACTTATCTTTGTTGGAAGTCCGACTGCTTTGCTATTCCTTCTTTCTGGTGTTCATTTGTAGTTCGTAGGAGAGCAATTTTCCAAAAAGATTCTGAGGGTCAGTCTCAGGCAACTTTCTAAACTCCCTGATGGCAACCACTTTAGTGTCGCATTCCTTTGTCAGGGATCTAAGAAACTGGTCATTTAGTTTGCCATTAGTAAAATTACGACCATAGTTCCTGAGGCCGTTTACTATCTTAAAGAACTTCTCGAAGCTGTCAGCAATACTATCATTTGATCCTTGCTTGAATGCTTCGTATTCCTGATTCAACAATGATCTGCGATTGTCTCTGACTTCTTCTGTCCCTTCCATCAGCACAACTAGGAAGTCCCACATTTCTTTAGTAGATTTACAGTGGAATATATTCTAAAGCATTGAGTCAACCACTACACTTGCAATGAAGTACTTTGCCTTCTTATCAAGAGAGACTAAGGCAATTTCATCCTTAGTCAGGTCCATCATATTCTTGGGGATCATGAATATAGGATTCAGAGATGATGGTTGAGTCGGTATGTGGGGTCCTTCTTCCACAATCTGAAAAATTCTTGGATCAGCAGGTTACATGAAGAACCTTACTCGTTCTTTCCACATGGGAAAGTTTACCTTTGTGCACACTAGGAGCTTCATAGAATACATTTCTTTGCTTCGGTCCATGGTTACTAGACAGAATCTCTTGATGCTAGAACATGGATCTTGTTCAAAGGTGTTAATCTTAAATCGAACAAAATGCCCCTCTGATACCAATTGAAAGTATCCAGCGTCTACCTAAATCTCCTAGAGGGGGTGAATAGGTGATGTTTGTGTCTTTTTACGGAATAAAAATTACTTTAAAAAACAAACACACAAACACAGAGATTTATAGTGGTTCCCCGAGTTGGGTACGTCCACTTTCCCACCTCGCCTATGTACAACGAAGTGCTAGATTTAGCTACTTCACCAATCTCAGATTTCCACAATCTAACACCTCGGAGCCACAATTCCTTCAACTCGAAGACGACGCTCCTACCACTCGATCCACAACCGAATATACAAACTTGAACTACAAATGGATCTACAAACTCAATACACAAACAGATCTATAAACTCGATCCACAACTAGATCTACAAGCTCGGAGAAAAATCTCCTACAATATGTAAAAGAAAGTTACAACAATATTATACAAGATCTGAAAACTTCAGTCCGTCGTTCTTCGAAAATTATGGATCTTGAAATCGCTTGTAGAACATGAAACTTGTAGACTAGGAAGATCTTGAATCTTGATTTGAATCTTCAAACGACTTGATTTGGAGGAGTATAGATCTATAGAGAGAAAACAATCCAGTCGCGTATGTCGAAGAAGATGAATCGCACTGTAGTCGACAACCAATTGAAAGAATCGCGATGCGTACGGTAATCGACAACGGACAGACGGTTTTCGATTTTGGAAGTTTTCTAGGTTTGAAAATGATAGCAAAATTACGATTAGGTTGAAAGGAAATATCCCCTAGGTATTTATAGAGATGTCCCTTCCAACGGTTATAAGAAGCCTTCTAAAAACGAAAAATAGAATTTACTGCGCACGGCCGACCGAAACCCGAACAAGCGATTTTGAAAAATTCGAAAAAATGACCTAAGTCAATTTTGTCGAGTATCATTGAGTATCACTAGTGTAATCGTCAAATGGTCTATGATATACGATGAATAAGATTGAGGCAAATCAGCTCAGGCTAACAATACACTCAGCGCCAAAACGGAGAGTCATACTCGATGAATTCGTCGAGTATCACCTGGTATACTCGACAAATTCATCGTGTATTGGCTAAATGACTCAACACACTCAACGCCGTTGCACTAAATGCCTTTTGTCCACTCAACGCCAAAGGCAACAATCGATGAAAATCGTCGAGATGACTCAACACACTAAAAGTCTTGATATTCGACGAATAAAACTTGGAAAAATCTAGATAAGTAGCGTTGACTGGATTCAACGAATTCAGCGTATATCACTTAGCATATTCGATGTATTCAGCGAGTATCGTTAGATACATTTGATGAATTCGACGAGTAAGCAAGACGATACTCTGCGAATTTCCCTAGGTATATAAAATGGATTCGACGGGTATAGTTGGGTATACACGATGAATTTAATGAGTATCAAGATGATACTCGACGAATTCGACGAGTATTGAAACCATACTCGATGAATTTTACTTAGGAGAAATTCCAGTCATTCTGAATCTAATCCTTTACCATCCTTAAGCCTTCTCTTGTACTTGGGATAGAAGTACACCCTAGTAGAGAGATTACATGTGAGTCAACACATTAGCCTACGCAGTGAAGGATTACATTGTGTAGTCCCGTGTTTACTGACCTACTGTAACCTGACATTGATGTGTACTTAGCAATGAAAACCTGCAAGCACATAACTCAAAAGGCAATATCAAATACAATCACACTTCATCTTAGCTTAACATGACCCTTTTTCAAATCCGGGTTATTGTGGATACAATACCAAACACAATCCAAGGTCATATGGGCAATATGACAATTTTGAATATTGTAGCGCGCCACGACCCACAGTTTTTGAATATTTAGCATATGCGCTCTGTATCGACTTCCATCAATTCCAGTAGACTTGTATAGTCAATACAAGTGCAATGGAACTTGTTTCATAGTAATCCACTACACATAGCGAGTATAGTAATTTTTAGTATTATAGTGCAACACGACACATAGTTTATGAATATTGAGCATACATGCTCTGAATTGACTTACATCAGTTCTAGTAGACTCGTATAGTCAATACGAGTGCAGCGAAACTCATTTTGTCATAATTAGAGGTCATGTGGTAAGTATGACCATTTTGAGTATTATAGCCTACCATGGCACACATTTTATTAAATATTGAGCATATGTACTTCAAATCGACTTCTATCAGTTCCAGTAGACTCATATAGTCAATACGAGTGCAATAGAATTACTTTCGTTGCGATTCAAGTTTATATGGAGAATATGGCCATTTTGAGTATTGTTGTGCGACAAGGAAGATGCCATTTTGGAATAGTGGGAAAATAATCTCAGATTTGACCCCATATTGGGAATATTGACCACAAGATTCGTGATTTTAAGAAGCCCCTAAGATGATAATAAACACATCTTGTATTTGATGCTTGTTTTAGTTGTTGATGTGATAAGTACAATAAGTATTCTTTGCTATTGTAGTGTTAGGTGTATAAACATCCAAATAGGGTTTCGCTCTTGTAATACTTCAATGTGCAAAACTCGGGTTGATCTATGTCCTAATCCAATATTGGACTTGTCATTATCAGGAAAAATACAACTAGAGTAAAGGAGATTTGAAGGCAAAGAAAAAATTTTTGACTAAGTAAAATATCGTAAGCATCGTCTGGATGACTAAGTAAATATCGAGAGCTTTGTCTGGATGACTAAGTAAATATTGGCTACATCGTCTAGATTCTAAGTAAAACATCAACTACATTTTCTAGACATTGAGAAGAAAATATCAACTACATCGACTGGATGTGTGGCAAAATGTCATCTACATCGACTTGATGATTAAAAGAAGTATATCAACTAAATGATCTTGGATATTGGGTTGAAGGATAGTTTCGACCACATTGGTTAGACAGAAACTAGAAAACTCTTATTGACTTTATCAGTCTAAAGAATTTTCTTATGGCCTGATGCTAAAATTAAGCTGCAGATTGCACGCCTATTCAAAATTCATTTTGAATTCTGCCTTTTACTACAACATTCAAGGGGTCTCATGAAGAAACAGTTAAATGCAAATTATTTTTCAGTATAGCTATTGGATGTGAATTCCTTATAGACATCGTCTAGCCATTGGCGATATTTCCTTATGAACAATGCAGGGTTTCATGGATAAAGTCAAGTATAAAATGGCTATAAGGATTGAAGAGAAAAACATGCAGATATTAAAAAATTATAAACAAAGATTTGCCTGTGCTCCAGCTTTCCCAAATTCTTCTCCAAGTCCACACTGATGGCAAAACCTAGAGAGAAATCTTCCCAAAGCTCAACAAATCAAAATTTTTCTAAAGATTAGTCTCTCAGCAAAAAGCATTCTTGATCCAGACTCAATGATTCTAAGAAGACATTCAAAATTCCGATCAAGGAAGAAGAAACATCACTATTGTGTTTCTATACAAGACTCAAGACAACCACCTATGAGTCAAGTGTATTGTAATCTGTATTTCATCTTACTGAATTTATAGGATATTTGGATCCAAGTTTATTGTAGGATTTTAGTAGGAATCTGAGGGTTGGATTACTGTGATCTGGGGTAGGATCTTTAGAGAAGATCTGAGTGTAGATCTATAAGTGCCGTGATTAAGGTAGGGGCTTTGATAGTCTAATTGTTGGACCTTGTTTTTGAAGGTCTGCGATGTAAGATCTAGTGTGTGGATCTGAGGTAGGGGACTATTTGTGTTCTTGAGTTATAGGAGTCAAGGAATTTGAGCTATAAAATTATTGATCTGAGAAATTGGAAAAGTTGGCTTAGTCTAGCACACAGCTAGATAGGTGAAGGGGGAAAGTGGATGTACCCATAATTGGGGAACCACTAAAATCTTGGTGTGCACTTTGTGTTATCATTTCTTTTTATTTGTTTTTCTAAGAAATCATCAGAATCAAAAAGGACTGTGAAAGTATCTAGCGTCTACCTAAATCACCTAGAGGGGGGGGGGGTGAATAGGTGATGTTTGTTTCTTTTTGCGGAATAACAAATTCTTAAAAAAACAAGCACACAAACACAGAGATTTATAGTGGTTCCCCGAGTTGGGTATGTCCACTTTCCCACCTCGCCTATCTCCCATAAAGGGGTAGATTCAGCTACTTCACCTTTCTCAAATTACAACAAATCTTACACCTCAGAGCCGTAACTCCTACAACTCAGATACGACGCTCCTACCACTCGGAGAATAACCTCTCCTACAACTCGATCCACAACCGGATCTACAACCTTGATCTACAAACGGATCTAAGAACTCGGAGAAATAATCTCCTACAATCAGTAAAAGAATATTATAAAATATAAATGATTACAAGTCTTCGCACCGATGTTCTTCGAGAAAGTAGATCTTGAATTTTTGAGAACTTGGAGAAATGAAATCTTGATGACCTTGAATCGTGAAACTTGAATCTTCAAACGACTAGATCTGGAGGAGTATAGACTTGAGAGAGAGAGAGAGAGAGCAATCCAGTATTAAAAGTCGAATAAGATGAATTCGTGCACAGCAAGTAGTCAGCGGCAGATCAGAATTCGTGAAACGTAAGGAGTAAGCCGACGGTTTCTCATTTTAGAAAGTTCTTGTCGATTCAAAATGTTAGCAAGAGCACGACTAGTATGGAAGAAAAATATCCCTAGGTATTTATAGATATATTCTTACCAATGGTATAAAGAGAGTTTCCAAAAACAAAACCTAAATAGTACTGTGCATGGCTGACCGAGCCCGAGACTAGTTTTTTGAAAATTATCTGAAAAATGACCTAAGTCAAATTTATCGAGTATCATAGTGATACTCGTCGAATACATCTTGATATATGACGAAATGGACTTAGCCAAATCATCCAAGGCTGGCTGGTCACTCAGCGCTGTGGTCAAGAGTCATACTCGACGAATTCGTCGAGTATCACTGGCATACTCGATGAATTCATCGAGTATAGGTTAATTGATTCAACGCACTCAACACCGTTCCACTCAAAGCCTTGAGTTCACTCAACGCCATATGCAGCATTTGACGAATATCGCCGAGTTAACTCAACACACTCAACACTTTGATATTTGACGAATAAAACTTGGAAAAATCTAGAGAAGTAGCATCGACTGGACTCGATGAATTCAATGTTTATCACTTAGCATATTTGACGAATTCGGCGAGTATCGTTAGATACATTCGACGAATTCGACGAGTATGTACGACGATACTCAACGAATTTTACTTAAAAGATTTTTCACTTCTCTGGCAAAATTAATCTAAGTATAAGAGATGAATTCGACGGGTTTAGGTAGGTATACACGACGAATTCGACGAGTATCACGCTGATAATCAATTAATTCGATGAGTTTTCCAAATGATACTCGATGAATTATACTTAGGAGAATTTCTATCTCACTAATTCTATGCCTTGACCATTCTTGAGCCTTCTCTTGTACTTGGGATAGAAGTACACCCTAATAGAGAAATTACACGTGAGTTAACACTTTGTCCTACAAAATGAGGAATTACATAGTATAGTCCTGTGTTTACTAACCCACTGTAACCTGACATTGGTGTGTACTTAGCAATGAAAACCTACAAATATAGAACTAAACTAACATATCAAATACAATCACGATTCATATTAGCTTGACTAGACTCTTCTTCAAATCAGAGTTATTATGGATACAATACCCAACAATCTCCTCCTATTTGAAGAAGTCAGAATTGTACAAGCTGAGGTGAATTACACATGATAAATAATAAAATATGAAAACTTAAGAAGATAAATAATATAAATAAAAACACCCATTCCAAGACAATTGTGAAAATCACACACACACACACACACACACACACATATATATATCAGAAATTGTTGATAATTTTTTAATAGGGGTGCAACCCATAATAAGCCTTTGGCTTAGGATAATACTTTGGAGGAGGTGGAGGCATTGGATCAACATTGCTGTGGTTTCTGAAGTGTATCCTCCTTTCGGTACTTGCCAACTTGTACTTGTTCCATTCCCCTTGGCCGTAGTATAGTTCACTCTTTTCTCCTCCGAGATCGACCAAGGAAAATGTATCCAAGATGATTTCTCTAAAAATTGGGCTCCACACCGCTTCCATTTCTCTGTCTCTGGCAGGAAAATCACTGAAAGGGTATGATCTTACAGAAGATGGACCTTCACCATACTTTCTCTTCTTATAAATTAGAGAAGAGGGGATTTTTTCAATAGCAGCAGCAGTGTCTTGAAAGAATTCTTGCGTGTTTGTCCATTATTGACAGTAATCCTAAGGAGGATGGATTTCAATAGAAACGGGCATATCAGGTGCTTGGAAGCTTGTCAACTGACCATGTAGCCACATGCAATTGTCATAGCCGTAGTCAGCAGTCGTTTTGAAGTTTTGTACCATGGCATCTTCAAAGGCAATCAACTTAGCTTTCATAGCCTCCTCCCCCTTTCTGAATTCATCAATGACAGCATTAGAATAAGCATGAAGAATGCTGTCAAAGTGAGCCATAGATCTGTTGTGGGCTTCTATCATTGTCTTTGCGTTTGTGTCCACATTATCAAAAGTTTCTTTGGTGTATTTGAGGCCATCCATGTTCATCTTTATGGCTTTCCACCCTCAACAAATAACAAATCAAGCTTGGTGTTAAGCGCTTCAATCTGAATTTTAACTTCAACAAGGCCTTTACTAATGTCTTGCTCAGTCTCTTTGACCTTTTACAGAACTTTCTTCATTATTGCTTCAAACTGGGCTTGTTGTCTTGCCAACATGACCTCTATTGTCTTTAGAATTGAACTATCAGCACTGGAGGTGGCAACTATCTCAGAAGTAATATGGGGGAGAGAAGACAGATCATCACTGAGAGACTCATAGATCGGAGATAATCATTCTTTAGAACTCAGCAATGGCACTGCAGTAGCTAGGACAGGAGTATGCTCCTCTACATCTCGTTCCTTATCACAAATCTCAACTACCTCCTACAGAAGAACTAGAGGTATACCTGTTGCCTTGGCAACTCTCTTCTTAAGGTTGCGGATAAGCTTGTCAACCTCAATAGCAATTGATATCGAGGGACTCATCACCTCCCCCTTAAACGATGAAGCAGAAACAATCTCTAGAAGAGGGACAATCAGGTTCTCTATTGAAACTAGCTCAGACCCATCAGTAGCATTATCAGCATCTTTGGGCTCAGTAGCAACAATCATTTCCTCATCAACATTTATCTCATAGTCATCCACAGTCAAATCATCATCAGTTGCTGCATCATTCACAACCATATCATGCACTAACTCCTCAACAGCAGTCTGAGCAATTTGAGCAACCTTTGTTAGAAGATTCTCTAGCTTTGGAAAGGGAACTATACTCTCTGCAACAGAAGTAACAACTGGCTCCCCCTCAGCTCCTACACATAATCTATCAGGGTCTTCACTGGGGTGTGGAGTAGGAATCCTATCCTTAGGAGCTCGATCTTCCTCCTCCATAGACAAATCGGGGGCTCCCCCTTGCCTCACAATCCTCCTATCCCACCTTGAGAAGATGATAGAGTCATTCTTCTTTAGGTGATGGATAGGCACTCCTTTGGTCATATCGAACTTGTCACCGTACATTTGATTATGGTACAAGCTGATAATCCTCCCAAAGTTGGGAGTGTGAAGGTTGTCCTTGATCTTTTAAAACAACATCGTACCCCAGTCCATTTTCTTTCTGCAGATGATTGTTACTATAATCTTGAACATTTCTGAAGATAGATAGTCGTGTGAACCAGTCTTGCATAGTATCACTTTTCCGATGATATCTGACAGTATCTTTACTTCTTCATTCATTCCTTTTCTTTTGATGGCTTTTGTACCTCTGGGAAAATCACAAAATAACATAGCCCTTGTGAAGTCCTCCTCGTCGAGGTGATCTGCTTCTCTACAAGCTGGGAGCCTCAAGAGCTGGGTGAGATGAGAGGCCTTCACCTTAATGGCAGTTCCACAAACATGCTCTTGATTACCGTATCTTCGTGTCGGAGCTTTACATTCTGAAAGAATTTAAGGACATCTTTTTCCAACACCTTGCACAGGTATTCTAGGACAAAGGAAAGTCCTACAATCTCTAACATCAGTAAAACATTTCTAAACACATAAGAAGCATCTGCAAAGCCTGTGAGAACAAGTTCTCCTCCCCCTAGCACACCGCTTGTTCTTATGGGAGCCATGGAGAATGTTGAATCTATAATGAGATTGATTTCTAAACTTGGTCGGAGTCGGCGACAACGCGGTTTCGGGAACACACCACGAGAAGAACTGTTGGTAAATCCTTTCAGTACAGTAGGCTTGGGTTAGAAAGTAGTTCACAATCCTAATCGAAGAGGAACAAGCCCTAGACCTCGGGAGAAAGAAGATCTAGTTGCGCGGGAGCGAAACAGTCACGATTTCTGATTCGGCGAGTCAGCTGTGGGTTTCGTTGAAATTGACGGTGCGGTTTCCACCTAGACTATATATATATATATATATATATATATATATATATATATAAAATTTTCAAATCGACCTAGAAGGCGCGTACCTCATTTTCGACGATTCTTCAAATCCAATACAGTAAGATAGAAAATTGCATAAGTTGAATTCAACGAGATTCACTGGATGCAGAGTCTGATTTGGTGAGTATCCACTGATATCCGACGAATTTGCAAGTTTGCAGTCCGATATCCAACGAATTTTCATTGGAAAATTTTCTGCCTTTCTAAAGTAGTTCCTGAGTGAGTCCTTCTTCAAGAGTCCATGTTCAGTATGCCTAGTTCTGTTTTGAAAAACGAGAACTTGGCCTCGTCTAGTAGTTTTGTAAAAATATCCGCGATCTGCTTGTCCATCGGGACATAGCTGAGGGCTATGTCCATGTTCTCCACATGCTCCCGGATGAAGTGATATCACACCTCGATGTGCTTTGTCTGGCTGTGGGAGACTGATTATGTGCGATCATTATCGCGTTGGATGAGTCGCAATACATAGAAATTTCCTTGAACTTCAAGTTGTAGTCTTCCAGTTGATTCCTTATCCATATAAGCTGTGCGCAACAACTACCCACAGAGATATACTCTGATTCAGCAGTAGAATTTGCCACACAATTCTGCTTCTTACTGCTCTATGAGATAAGCCGTCTTCCGAGGAATTGGCACGTCCCGGAAGTGCTTTTTCTATCATCCCTGCTTCCTACAAAATCGGCATCTGAAAAACCAATAAGCTCGACATCATTATTTCTCAGGTACCATACGCCAAGATTGGACGTATTCTTAAGGTATCTTAATATTCGCTTTGCAACGACGTAATGAGATTCTTCAGAGTTCACATGAAATTTAGCGCAAACACATGTTGAAATCATTATATCGGGTCTACTGGTAGTGAGGTAGAGCAAGGATCCAATTATGCTTCAGTACTTGGTTTCATCAAAAGTTTCCCCTTCTCCTCCTTGTCTAGAGACACAGTTGAACCCATTGGAGTCCTCATAGAGGTTGCATTCTCCATTCCGAATTTCTTAAGAATCTCCTTGGTGAACTTCGTCTGAGAGATGAAAAATTCCATCTTCAGATTGTTTCACCTGAAGTCCAAAGAAATACTTCTGCTCTCACATACTGCTCATTTCAAACTTCCCTTGCATAAGTTTGCAAAATGTTTTGCAAAGGTTGTCTTCCGTAGAGCCAAAAATAATATCATCGACATAGATTCGCACTAGCAGAATCTTGCTTTTTATTTCCCTAAGAAATAATGTTTTGTCTATCTTTACTCATGTGAATTTGTTCTCGAGAATAAAGCTAAAGAATGTCTCATACGAAACTCGGGGAGCTTGCTTTAAACTGTATAGAGCTTTATTTAAAAAATACACATAATCAAGGAAATTGGAATTAAAAAACCTGGGGGTTGCGCTACGTATACTTCCTCTTTAATATTCCCTTTGAGGAATGCTGGCTTCAAGTCCATTTGGTAGACGGTGAAGCCTTTGATGAAAGCAGAAGCAAGAAACAACCTGATCGCCTCGAGTCTTGTAAGACCCCTCCCCTTACTGAGGAGCTTCTCTCGGTCTTATGCGTAGAACCGCCGCCTTACGGTGACACTAACTCACGGGTTAGTCGACACCGCAAGACGCCGATCCTGCTGGCTTGTACGATCATATAACCTGTTCGGCCAATAGAGAAATAGAAGTATAAATCATTGTATATAACAGCTAGTCCACAAGTCACAACACTATCATTTATAATAAAAATGAAAGTACAAACGAGTCCAAAATAAGTACAACAAAAAGAGAAAGGGCTTATGCCCTGTACATGATATCAAATCTCTCTCTCTAAAAATGACAACATGCGGAAGCTAATCTATCATCAGTAAAGTCGTCCCACCTGACGATGGGATATAGTAGTACTAAGTGGTGGTGGTATCAGCTCCTCACGTCCTACCACCTCGTCCTGCTGGTCGTGCTGGTAATCCATCTCCTCGAGCTCCTAAAATGATTTGGTCACAACCGACCGTTAGTCAAAAATACTAAGTCGTTTTCTCTACACCTCGCCCTCGGAACTCCTAGGTACCAGGAGGGAGGACGAAGCGGAGGACAACAAGGGGTATAAAAAGAAGTAGGTGATAGTGGAGCTATACTACCAAGTATATAAAGTATTAATCTATTTCTACTCTAGCAGTTCTAGGTATATAGCACATGTAAAGTATGAAGAATTATATAGAAAGTAAGTAAGGTGCTGTAAGTAAACAATTAAAGAATGGCAAGTAGAATATGCTACTACTAAGCTACCATCATAGAATTACCTTAACTTATATGAATGCCCATACAAACTTATAAGTTAAGGTTTCCAAATATAACTTATTATATAAAAGAGCCCATACTAATTTATATGATAAGGATCTATGGTGCGTATTCCCTAGTTATGAATGTATGTTATGCATGCTTTTTATGATTCATGAAAGTGCAACTCACACACGCGATTCTGTGATCACAGACCTTTAGTTCCCACTTTTTGGAGCTAACATCACTTTCTGGTACCACCATCATGGATACGACAGCAGCGAAACGGGCGCTTACGATTCTTAGGCAGGTTTATACACTACCAATCCCAGACCCTTCGTACACTTCTATACACGTCCTAGGTGCACTCTAGAGTCTCTGTGTACTAATGCTGGCCAACTGCCAGACTTTCTTTGTCGGGTGTGTGTTTTCGGGGATTGTCCTTTGGACCGCAGTATAAACAACCTACTGGCCCCTCAAACCTCACACCTCACCAGAGTCACTGTACTGCCATCAATGTGATGATTGGCCCAATACCACATGACCTGCCGCTAGTTTTGTTTCTATGCACATGCAAGGTATCTCAACCCGAGCCTCCAGCTCGTAGGACCAAACCCGTCCTGATGTCAAACTCTCGAGCATCCAGCTCGCAGGACTAACTATCCTGAAAACCCTCCAACCAATCACGGGTGAGATTGTAACAACATTCTCTTAGCCTATTAGACTACTCTAGTCTAGTAGTTGTTATACTTAGCAATTTAGGGTTAATCCCAGGACTGCCCAGGGCTTGCCTGATGAAGGGCTCTCCGGGGAACTAGGAACTACGTTGGGTTGAAGGCCAAAGTTCCCTTTCGCAAGGATATTTACTTTTATTAGTGTCTATCCATGACCCCTACCAACTCCCATTATTACTCTGGGACAAACCTAATAACATAGGATGTATTGGGAGAGCGGCGATCTTTTGCCGATCTCCATTTTAGTTACTATCCTTGGGATTTTGCACTCTACTGCTCGTTATCAAGAGGTGACCTATTAGACACCAATCAGGGTTTATTCTCCCAATATAGATTCCATCTCAACCAACAACCTTATCCCCTATGGGTCCTAGTATTATATGCTATTTTTACTAAGCGCACCCATGACCTAATGTGGTGTATGATGTGTCTTCCAAACTCTTAGGCCAACTGGCCCTAATTATTTATCATGGTTTTCTATGATGTAAGATGTTGACCATCCTAGGTTTCATTGTTTTTCTAAGGGATTAAGGGCCTAAATTAATTCTTTTAATTGAGTGACCTAGGTCACCTTGCACATAATGTACTATCTATAATGGTTCAGCCTACCTAAGAAATTTGTCAGATGTTCCATGAGGTTAAATTTAACTTCCTTCCAAGTTTTATAATTTTCCATAGTGAAATTCCATTTAATATTAAAATCACAAATTGACTACTTTCCAAATGAAATACAATATTTATACAATCAGAAATTCTAGGAAAATTACTGAGGATCCATGTTGATATAGTAAAGCTTAATACAAAATTTCAAAATCCTAAACAGTGATTTGACCTAACTTATATCCATATGAACAATATTACAAAAATGCCATTATTAGGGTTTTTAACATTTAGAGACATCCAAAAATTCTCAAATAATTTAACAGAGATTCAATAATAGAAATAAACTACTGTAAAGTTTTCCATAATATTTAAACAATAATTTCCCTTATTTTTAATTAATTTCTATAATGGGCAAAATGGTAAATGTTGGGTACATGGGAAAATGTGTACCATATTTGGAGAAGCCTCACTTAGCTCAATGATATACATCAAGGTGTATTTGATGTTATTTTGAGTTTATATGTGCAGGTTAAGTATTTGCTAAAATGCAGAAAAAAGTTTCTAAGTCCATGTGTCGACACTTAAGAAAGCCTGTGTCGACACTTGGAAAAGCTGTGTCGACACCTGAAGCAACTGTGTCGACACATAAAATTTATTAGTCGACATCAACTGTGTCGAAAACGAGAGGCAGTGTCGACACACAGAAGTATTAGTCGACATCAACTGTGTCGACACCAGGAGGCAGTGTCAACACACAGAAGTATTAGTCAACATCGACTGTGTCGACACCGGGAGGCAGTGTCGACAAACAAATTCTGAGACTATATCAACTGTGTCGACACCTGGAGGCAGTGTCGACACACAAATTCTGAGACTATATCAACTGTGTCGACACACAGGACTTGTGTCGACACACAGCAGAGTTTCAACAATGCTGATTGCTGTGAAGTAAAGAAGTGTCTGTGTCGACACAAAGAAGCAGTGTCAACACATTCTACAGATGCAGTGTCAAGAAGCTGTGTCGACACCAAAGGAATTATGTCGACATCACCAAAGCTAGTGTCGACACTTAATCTACTTGTGTTGATACATAATATCAATCAGTCTCGACGCTTTGCTGACAAAGACAAAGGTTCAAGAACTGACTGGAGACTTGATAGCTGTGTATTTCAACAAGTTTACTGAAGCTGTCAGACTTGTCAGAAGTTTGTTAGAAACCGGATCAGCCGGTTACGATGGATGAAGTCTATATATAGATGGATTCTGTCAAATCAACGAGAAGAAGGTGAACAATAATATACAACAACAAGAAAGTGCACGTCACACAGAATAAGATTTTCGTGAGAAGATCTAAGAAGAATTCAAGCAAGAATTCTTTAGAAACTTAAGAAGTTCTGGAGAGAGAGAGAGAGATCTCCAACTATTGAAGTAAAGAAAGAGACATTTACAAGTCTCTTAAGAAGCAGATCTTGAACTAATCTGCTAAGAAGGATTCAGACCTATTTCTGGATTCTAAGAAGGAAGCTGGCAGCTAGTCAACTTCAAAGGAGATTAACCCTACTAAGTTAAGATTCAAGAAGCTTTGAATAAAGCTAAGAATAGGTTGATTTCAGCCATCAGTTTTATCAAGAAGCTGATCAAGAAACCTCTTATCCCTTCTCTCTCAACAAGGGTAAGAGTCCATCTAAACACTTATCAAATTTTGTAGGATCTTTTTATTGATCGGAGTTGTAAACCTATATTATAAAGGCTGAGTGTAGGAGATATAGATATCTGAGTGGTAGGGCTTTTGAGTCTGAGTGTAGGAGAAATTTTTCTCTAAGTTATAGGCCTTATGGGCTGAGGTAGGGTTGTTGCCTGAGTTGTAGGAGTGTGGTTACACTCTGAGTTGTAGGAACCTTTCAGGGTTCTGAGCTGTAAGATCTGTGGATCTGAGAAGAAGGAAGAAGTTAGGCTGAATCTAGCACACTACTAGATAGGTGAAGGGGGAAATTGGATGTACCCAGACCTTGAGGAACCACTATAAACCTGTGTGCAATCTGTGATGTATGTGTGATTGTTGATTCTGTGCTGTGATTGCTATAGAATAGTTAGATTCTATATAAGATCTGAATAATTATTCCGCCTTAAGTAATAAAAAAACGAAAAGAACCTATTCACCCCCCCTCTAGGTGTTTGGGTTATCTTGAAATCAATTCTATCAAGTTGTATCAGAGGGAGGTTACTCAAAGAAGGACTTAACAGTCTGAGTAAGATCCTTAAGGAAGATTCAAGATCAAGAAAATGGGTTCAGGAGAAAATCATAAGGAACTAGGTTCTATGAAATTACCCATATGCAGGAAAGAGATATTTGGAATATGGAAAGAAAGGGTCAGGCTTTTCATGGAGGCTTCTGATCTAAGGATCTACATTACAGTAATGGAAGGTCCTTATATTCCAATGAAGGTGTCAGTTCTAGATTCAAATCAAAGAACTCCCAAATATTTTTCTGAGATGACTAAGGATGAGATCATCCTGGCAACTATGGATAAAAGAGCCCAGAATATCATAGTAAGTGCCATAGATGATTCAACATTTCAAAATTTGATTCACTGCAACACCTCCAAGGAAATATGGGACACTTTGATAGTCTATATTGAGGGTTCTGAAGAAGTCAGACAAGATAGAAAATCTATGCTGAATCAGGAATATGAGAGTTTCAGACAAGGAAAGTCAGATGATATAACTGAGTGTTATAAGAAGTTTTATAGAATAGTAAATGAGCTGATGTC
The DNA here is from genome assembly GCA_039513925.1 of Platanthera zijinensis. Classification (NCBI taxonomy): domain Eukaryota; kingdom Viridiplantae; phylum Streptophyta; class Magnoliopsida; order Asparagales; family Orchidaceae; genus Platanthera; species Platanthera zijinensis. The sequence goes on from CM077087.1 coordinate 71,634,776, forward strand.
CTATGGAAGGATCTTCAGTACATATGAACTGAATGATAAATTTCTAAGATCCTTGACAAAGGATTGAGACACTAAGATCTGTGCCATTAGGGAAGTGGCCAAACTTACAGATATCTCTCCTCAAACTTTGTTTAGAAAACTACTGTCATATGAGATGCAGCTGATGGATAGGAAAGAGGAGAGATAAGTGCAAAAGGGGAGCATAGAGAAAAGTATGTGGCACTCAAGGTGGAAGCCACTAGGAATAATAAGAGGATGTCTCCATCACCTCCTGAGATAGTTGCTTAAATTACTTCAGATAATTCAGACAACCCAAGTTCAGAAAGTAGTGACTCAGATAAAGACTTTGCTGCCTTCACAAGACAGTTTTAGAGATTCCTGAAGAAGAAGCAGTGGAAGTCAAGGCCCTCCACATCTCAGCCTGTGGATGACTATTATCAAAAGAGGAAGTCATCAAGGAAGGACAGGAGCAGGTATAAGACTAGCAAATCTACAACATCAAAGATAGTTTGCTACTGCTGTAATAGGCCTGGACATATTGTGGCTGAGTGTCCAGACAAAAGAAAGGAGTCTGCTGATAAAAGGAAGACTCAACAAAAGAGTAAGAAGGAGAAATCCTTTGTTGCTAAGAAGGAGAAGAGCTTGACAGACCAATCATCTTCAGAGTCTGAATCTGAAGCTGAGGCATACTTTGGTCTATATGCAACAGATGAAGAAGATGAGTTTATGCAATTGCTGAACTCTATCTATGAACAAGAAGACCATCAGTGCATGGGACTGATGACTGTATCAGAAGAAGACAAGTGCCGGGATCAGCTTGGTCCTAGTAAGGTACAATGTTTTTCTAGTAATTCAGATTGTAGTATTGGCACAAAGTCAGCTACATCTGCATCAAGTGATGTGGATGGGTCTGAGTCTAAAGGTGATATTCATCAGCTGATAGATGAATATGGGGACTTGTTGCAGGCACTAAAGAAAAGCAAGAACCTGGCCAAAACTCAGGCTAAGGAAATTGCAGATCTTAAGATGGCTGTATCTGACTTTGAGAAAGAGTTGGATCAAAAATTGAATGAGATTGCCAAACTGAAAACTATAACTGTTATTCAGATGGGCACAATCACATACAAAAATGATCTGATTAAAAGTCTGGAAGCCAGACTTCAAAAGGAAAAAGATTTGGTGGCTAGTTATTCCAAGCCAAAATCAGTTTTACCCTTAATAGATGAGTTTGTGGCTCAAAAGGGTAAGGCTGGAATATGCTTTAAAGGTAACACCAGGGCTGTCCAATTCAAGAGAAAGGGCAAAGCCTCAGTCTAGCCACTGAATTTTAAAGTTCATGTAGTTTTTAGAAAGGTACAAGTGCCTTCTAACAAGTATGACCTTGAGAATACTCATGGTCATAGTAAGAATGAAGTTCTGAATGACAAGGGTGTTTATGTCAATAAGGCAGCCCATGTCCATAAACCCCATGTTCCTAAGAAAACATTGGGTGTAGCTGCAGCAGTACCAGCATAATACAAAAGGTTTGATGTAAACTAGACTGTCAAGAATATATCTAAAAATAGATACAACAAGTATGAATGCTGGTGCTGTGGCAAGACAAGTCATTATGCCATAGATTGTTGGCACAACACTAGTGTTAGGAAGAACAACAGTCTACCTATTAGAAGAGCTGCAGGTAGATTTATTAAGTTTGAAGCTAACTTGAACCAAGGACCCAAGACTTATTTGGGTTCTAAGGAGAGGTAATTCTTTATTGTAGGTGAGTCAAAGTTACCATGCCCCTATATGGTACTTGGACAGTGGATGTTCCAGGCACATGACTGGAACAAAGGGGTTGCTGAAGGAGTACTTACCTATCATAAATGGGTCTAAAGTATTCTTTGGTGGTTCTGAAAAGGGAATCATCAAAGGGTTTGGTAACATTTCTAATAACAAGATTACTATCACTCAAGTGGCCTATGTAAAGGGTTTGAAACAGAACCTTATAAGCATAAGTCAGCTAAGTGATTTAGGATATGACATTTTATTTATTAAGAATGGATGTCATATCAAAAGATCAAGTGATCAAAAGATCATTTTGACAGGATATAGAAAAAGAAATGTGTACTGTCTTAATTTTGTGTGTGAGAATAATGTTTCTCCTATTTGTCTTGTAGTTGATGAGAGAGCCTCTCATTGTGTCAAATGGCACAAGAGGCTGGCCTATCTTAACTACAAAACAATTGGCCAACTCTTTAGCAAAGAGTTAGTAAAGAATGGTCCAAAAGTTAAGTGTATAAAGGATGAGATATGCTCAGCTTGTCAAAAAGGCAAGTAGACAAAATCCTCCTTTCATAGCCTTGAAAACAAGGATTCAGTAAGGTGTCTATACCTTTTACATATGGATCTTTTTGGTCCTATGCCAGTTCATAGTCTAGGTAGAAAGGTCTATACTTTTGTGGTGGTAGATGACTATTCATAGATATTCTTGGGTGTTCTTTCTGAGACAAAAATCAGAAACCACAAGTGTTTTATATAGTTTTGTGGAGCAAATTTAGAATGAATTTGACAGTATAGTAGTCAAAATCAGAAGTGACCATGACACTGAATTTCAATATGAAAGTATGACAAGATTGTGTGAAGAATTTGGGATTTTTCAAGAATTCTCCTCACCTAGAACACCACAGTAAAATTATATTGCTGAAAGGAAGAATGGAACATTGATTGAGGCTAGTAGAACTCTATTGAGTGACACTTCTCTACCAGAATATTTCTGGGCTGAGGCAGTAAACACTTCTTGTTATGTGATCAATAGGGAATCTATCACCAAAAGCCACAAAAAGACTCCCTATGAGATCATGAAGGGTAGAAAACCAAACTTATCCTATTTTAGGATCTTTGGTTGCAAGTGCTATGTCCTTAACAATGGCAAGTCTTATCTAACTAAGTTTGCTGCCAAATCCCAAGATGGGATATTTGTTGGGTACAATAATAATAGTAAGGCTTATAGAGTCTACAACTTGATTACTCAAGTTGTAGAAGAGTCTGTACATGTTGTCTTTGATGAAACAAGACTGATTAACAGTGAGTTGTCTTGTAGCTCATGCAGTTCTACAGGTATTAATGAGAAAATGGACAAGCTTACCATTATAGAAGAAACAACTGAAGAGCAGGAAGTGGAAAATGGTGGCTACTATCCAAGGGGAGTACAGGACTCTCTAGATGCAGATGTACACCAAGAGGTGCAACATATTGAAGACACTGGAGGTTTTCAACCAGAAGATAGTCTACCTCCAGCTGTTAGACACTTAAAGGATCATCCAACAAATCAGATAATTGGTGATCTAAGACATGGAGTGCAAACCAGAAGCAGGAACTTGAACACAGTGCTTTGCTCAAGCTTCCTATCTCAACTAGAGCCAAAGAAATTTTAAGAAACTATTCTAGACCCGCATTGGATTGATACCATGCAAGAGGAGCTGAATCAGTTCAGAAGGTGCAAGGTCTGGAAGTTAGTTCCTAAACCAAAAGACCACAACATCATTGGAACAAAGTGGATCTTTAGGAACAAACTGGATGAAAATGGGATCATTGTGAAGAACAAAGCAAGAATTGTTGCAAAAGGATACAGACAGCAAGAGGGTATTGACATTGATCAAACCTTTGCCCTAGTAGCAAGACTGGAAGCAATTAGGATGTTCCTTGCCTATGCAGCGTATCAAGGCTTCAAGTTATTCCAAATGGATGTAAAATCAGCATTCCTAAATGGAAATTTAAAAGAATAAGTCTATGTAGAGAAGCCCTCAGGTTTTGTTGATTCTCTCAAACTTGATTATGTTTATAGAATTAGGAAAGCTTTGTATGGGTTAAAGCAAGCCCCAAGGGCTTGGTATGAAACCCTATCTACTTTCCTTATTGAGAACAAATTCTCAAGAGGGAAAATAGACAAAACTCTATCCTAACGGAATCCAAAGGTAAGATAATCTTAGTCCAGATTTATGTAGATGGCATAATATTTAGGTCTACAGAAAGCAACCTTTGCAAGAAGTTTGCAAAACTTTTGCAAGGGAAGTTTGAGATGAGCAGCATGGGAGAACTTAAGTTCTTCTTGGGCCTTCAAGTAAGACAGACTGATGATGGCTTGTCTATATCCCAGTCTAAGTTCACCAAGGAGTTAATTAAGAAGTATGGTATGGAATCATCCTCCACCATGAGAACTCCTATGGGAACAAGTATGCCTATATGCAAAGATGATGCAGGTAAACTTGTAGATGAGTCTTTGTATAGAGGAATAATTGGCTCGCTTCTATATCTAACTGCTAGTAGACCAGACATTATGTATGCAACATGTGTCTGTGCTAGGTACCGATCATACCCTAAAAAATATCATTACACTGCAGTAAAAAGGATTTTGAGATATCTAAAGGGCACACCTAATCTAGGCCTTTGGTACCCTAGGAATGGAGATTTTCTGCTGACAGGCTATTCAGATGGAGACTTTACAGGTTGCAAAGAAGATAGGAAAAGCACAACAGGCACTTGTCAATTTCTAGGAGGAAGATTGGTGTCTTGGAGCAGTAAGAAACAGACTAGTGTGGTAATTTCCACAGCTGAGTCTGAATATGTGACAGCAAAAAGTTGTTGCGCACAGCTGTTATGGATTAGGCACCAGCTAGAAGACTATGATATTCAGGTAAGTAGAACACTTTTGTTTTTTGATTCTACTAGTGCTATCTCTATTGCTAATAATCCTGTTTCACATAGTAGGACTAAGCATATAAAAATTAGATACCATTTTCTTAGAGAACATGTAGAGAAAGAGGACATCTCACTAGAATTTGTCAAAATAGATTATTAAATTGCAGATGTGTTTACTAAGCTTCTTGATGAAACTAAATTCAATAACTTTAAAATTGAATTAGGAATGTTAAACATAGATTAGTCTAACAAATTTGGCTAAGTAAATTTGTGTCGACACATTCAGAGAAGTGATGTCGACACTTCAGTAAATCTGTGTCAACACATCAAGAGAAATGGTGTCGACACTTCAGTTAGTGGTGTCGATAAAACCAGAGTGATGGTGTCGACACATCCAGAAATTGTGTCGACACTTGCAGTAAGAGTCGACACAAAATTTCTGATGAACTACTAAGTATGTCTAGTGTTGACATATCATCAATTGGTGTCGACATATAGTAGTCAATGCCGTTGTCGAGAAAATAGAAGTATGTGTCGACACATTTCAACAGTGTCAACACATTTAAACAGTTTTGCCTGCCTTTTGACCTTCTTTTATTAGAAGGGTATAAATTGGTCAAGAACAAATTCTGTCGACACGCTCTCCAGATTTTCGAGACTGTCGACAAACTCTCTTCTCTCAATCCAAGTTTTCTCTCCATCTCAATGGCGCCAAAGATTGAAGATAACATTAACGAAGGATATGAATTGGTTCGCCATGCCTTTAATGATGCTGACTCAGAGATTAAAGGAGTAATTTCCCTAATTACTGACAGTGGTTTGGAGTTTCTAGTATCCGAACCAACTAAGATTTGGAAGAAGGAGATTCTTGAGTTTTATGGTGTGGCTGCAATACAATCAACAGGCCTGAAGATTAGATCAACAGTTCATGGAGCAAGAGTCGAAGTGACCTTGAAAATTTTAAGAAAAATTCTTCATCTTCCAAGAACTCAGGATGAAGAAGAAGTACCAGTATCAAGAACAAGGAAGGCACTATAATGGTGTGGATTTGATCCCACCATGAAGATTGGAACAGCTATAACCAGGAAAGGGATGAATCAGCAAGGTAAATTTTTATCTGAAGTGGTTGGAAAGGTGATTCTGTGTAAGCCAAGGGGACATGATAGGATTTCAGCCTATATATTCAGCCTCATGACAAGGATAATCTTTACACTCAACACAGATTGATCTGTAGTACTATTTGAGAAGATCAAGGAAGGTATAAAGAAGCCTAATTTGGCTAGAATTATGAGTCTATACTTGGCTGGAGAAATTCTAGAGGTAATGAACCAGATTCCTGGTTCTAAGATCAATCATATGAGAAAAATGGACATCAGGATCATCTCCAGATAGGATAGGGTCCTTACCAAGGAAATACCTGATATAACAAGCCAAGAAGCTGCAGAGAAATCTCCTGCACAGAACATTATAAATACTGCACAGGTGCAGGGGGAGCTAGATAGTGTACATGCACAGGACCTGGCTGAGAATGCACAAGTGCAGGGGGAGAAAATTACTGCACAGGTACAAGGGGAAGAGAGAATTCACTTGGCAAGTGAAATAGATTCACAAAAAGTCCTTCAGACATCTCATGTCAATAGTCTAGCCCAAGTTACTATCATGGAGGATACATCTGGAGCTGCTGATGCTCCTGAGAAAGTAGTATCACCAGTTCACACTCAACTAGAGTTTACTCTTGAGGAATTATTTGCTGAAATTGAGGGAGCAGCAGATAAGGAGGAGCAAGTAAGAATTGAGGGGGAGCAGGCTGACATTGAGGGAGTGCAGTATAGGACTGAGAAGGAGCTGCCTCTTAGTCCTAAGGAAAGAGTAGATATTGCCAGTACCTCTGCTTCAGAGGATGAAGAAATTGCAAGTGCCAAGAAAAGAAAATTGATGGTTTTCAAGATAAGAAGCCAGAGCTATAAGAAGGCTTTGCAAACTACTACTTCACAACCTACCCCAGATACTGATTACAGCTCATTAATGGTGGCTTTGCAAGTTAAAATGGATGAGCAGAGAATGGCTCTAGAAAAGTATGTGGATGAAAGTCATAAGTCACTTCAATCTGAACTGGCTCAGGATATCAAATCCATCAAATTTGAAGTCAATCTTCATAATAAAGAGATGGAAGATTGCTTCCACAAAGGGGGCAATGCTGTAGTATTTCTAGCTGAGCAACAAGCAGCAGTCAAAGCTCATGTGGATGATATTGCTGTCAAACAAGGCTATGTGCTTGAAAATCAGATTAGGATTAATGACAATCTGACTGAATCTCACAATGAGATAGTCATTGAAGTAAATAAAACAGTTACTGCAATGACTGAAACAAGGGCTAAGGAGAAAGAGGAATTTGATCAGAAGCTACAGGAGGCCATGGATTCATTTAAGACATCCCTTACTTCTTCTCAGAAAACAATATCTGACAAGCTTCTTAAGTTAAAATCATTTTTTAAAGATGGTGTCAATTTTCTTGATGGCCAAATAAGATTTCAAAAAGATGACTTAAGAGATCACATTGTAGGAGAAGCCATAAATGGGGAGAGAGTGTTAGTCAATGAAGGCTCAGATCATGCAAAATGGATATCTAATAGCATCAGAGCCACTCTGGGATATCCACCACTTTGTGATGATGATAATGTTGCTGAATCTGGTGTGCAACCTGCTTATGCTGGAGGTGATCAACCTGAAATTGCTCAGATTATCTACCCTCCAACAGATTTTGATATGACTCAACAACAGGTGCAGACAATGTACAGTCCTCCATAGGATGTTGAAAATGTCATTATAGAGAAAGTTGAAATGCCAGAAGCTGACTTGAAAGCTCAGTAGGAAGCTCAACTTTCAAAGAAAAGATTCAGGGAACAGGTTGAGTTAAAGCCTTATTTTGAGCAGTGGAGCCCCACTTCAAGAATATAATTTTGACTTCCTGGAAAGCTGTGAATGATCAAGTTCATGAAAGAGGCAAGTGGTATAATGAACATGAATGGCAGAAGTATGAGGCAAGACAAGAAGCCATTGTGCAGCATAGAAGAAAGGCTAAGATTGGGAAGCTACCTCCTAATGCTCAAGAGCCTAGCAAGTACTTTCCTAAGCCTTTTCATTATTTTGAAAGGAAAAGGATTAAGGCTGAAGTTCAGAAAAAGGCAGAGTTGAAAGGAAAGAAGCGTATTGATGATGCAGAACCTCCTGTGTAAGCTCAGATTAAGCAAGGAAAAGGAATAGTCATTTGGGAGCCTGATCAGCCTTAGGATAGATTTACTAAATTTTGTAAGAATAATATAATTTTTAGTTTTAAAAGAAATCTATGTAATCAGTTGTTAAGAAACTTTTTGTCAATATAAACAAAACAATGTTTCATGTTCATTCAAGTTGCATTCTTATTCTGTGATGTGATTTTGGTTATATGTTTTGTTTATAAGTTTTCCTGTCATTTATCATTTATATACATCATCATATTTGTTTATTATAAGTGGTGTATATCATTGACTAAAAGGTTATGACTTCTCCAAATAGGGGGAGATTGTTGGGTACATGTGAAAATGTGTACCTGATTTGGAGAAGCCTCACTTAGCTCAATGATATACATAAAGGTGTATTTGATGTTATTTTTTAGTTTATATATGCAGGTTAAGTATTTGCTAAATTGCAGAAAAAAGTTTCTAAGTCCATGTGTCGACACATAAGAAAGCCTATGTCGACACTTTAAAAAGCTGTGTCGACACCTGAAGCAATTGTATCGACACACAGAATTTATTAGTCGACATCAACTGTGTCGACACCGGGAGGCAGTATCGACACAAAGAAGTATTAGTCGACATCAACTATGTCGACACCGAGAGGCAGTGTCGACACACAGAAGTATTAGTCGACATCGATTGTGTCGACACCAGGAGGCAGTATCGACACAAAAATTCTGAGACTATATCAACTGTGTCGACACTTGGAGGCAGTGTCGACACACAAATTCTGAGACTATATCAACTGTGTTAACACAGGACTTGTGTCGACACACAGCAGAGTTTCAACAATGCTGATTGCTGTGAAGTAAAGAAGTGTCTGTGTCGACACCAAGAAGTAGTGTCGACACATTCTATAGATGTAGTGTCAAGAAGCTGTGTCGACACCAAAGGAATTATGTCGACATCACCAATGCTAGTGTTGACACTTAATCTACTTGTGTCGACACATAATGTCAATCAGTCTCGACGCTTTGCTGACAAAGACAAAGGTTCAAGAACTGACTGGAGACTTGACAGCTATGTATTTCAACAAGTTTACTGAAGCTGTCATGAAAGAAAAGGGGATAGATCTTAACTTTCTTCTAATTTATAATTAATATATAAAAAGTCACAGCACAAAGACAAAGAAACAAAATGCAAGCACACAGAAGATACAAGGATTATAGTGGTTCCCCAAATCTGGGTACATCCACTCTTCTATCACCCTGGTAGGAATCCACTGCAGGATGAGTTGATCAGGTGTCCTGGGCACTAATGAGCTTTTGATAAGGTGCTCAAAAACCAAACTGGATTTTTTGATCAGGTGTCTTTCCACCACTGAGTTTTGACAAGGTCTCAGAAACCAAGCAGAACTTTTGAAGGAGTTCAAGAACCCTTTGTACAGGAGGAAGGAAGAGTTGATGTTGTCTTCTCTGTTCAACAATCAAAGAGAAGCACATGTGGATTGTTGTTGTCAAAGCTCCCCCTAAAATTTGTAGTTGTCCAGGAAGAAGAGCTTTGCACAGGGTGATAGGCCTTCAGTAAATTTGAGATCTCCAGTAAAGAATGTTTCAACAATGGCTGAAATGTGATTTGTCTGGAGTCCTTGATTGATGAAGCCTTGAACACTTGAATAAGAAGAGATCTTGAAAAAATAAAGAAATTCTTTTCTGTGTGGTGATCTTCTTCACTATTGTATTCCTTATGTTCTGTATGAATTCTAACTTATAATTCTGTAGACTTGTGTCTCAAAATCTATTCCTTAGAATAATAATAATCTTGTCTCAATTACTCTGAGATGATATATTGAAAATCAGTCTTCTAGATAGCCATTAGCCAGTCATAAATGACTTTCTTAAATGATATTTGTCTCTGGAGGAAAGTCCTAAGAGACATTCCATTTTGTCTTCCTTGAAACTTGTTCCAGATTAGTTGAAACGGCCACAAAATCCTTTGAAATAAATGTTGGATATAAATCAGATTGAATTCCATAACTGACTGAATTTGAAATCCTGAAATCGTCGATCTCTTCAGAAAATCGTCGATCTGAGCTCAACAAACGTCAACCTGAGCTCAGAGACTGAAGCTAGACTTGAATCAGAAATCGTCGATCTGAGCTCAACTATCGTCGACCTGAGCTCAGAGATTGGATTTTGGCTAGAGACAAAAATGTCGATCTGAGCTCGGAGATCGTCGAACCGAGTTCGATGACTCATTGAACTGAGCTTAGAGATAGTCGAACTGAGTTCGACGCCTCGTCGACATGAGCTCGACGATAAGTTGCCTTAGTCTTCTGCACTTGTATTCTGAATCTAGAAGGTCTTGGGGGCAGCTTTCAAACCTAAGTTCTAAGCCTTAGATCTATTCTATTTGACCTTTAAAACTATACAATGAGGTCAAGACATTTTCCTAAGGACATAGTGATCCTTGCCCAAATCAGTAATAGGGTGTTCCAACAATATCCCCCTATTTGGGTTAGGATTACTATTTACATGACATAGGAATTAAAAAGCATATAAGCAGAAACAAAAGCAAATACAACATAGCAGAAGAATGAATTGTAGCATTGCAGAAGCACATATAGTATCACAGCAGATAGTCAGAATTAAATATATACTATCAGCTTACACAGTTACTCCTTATCTTTGCTCTTTTTGAATAAGATTTCTCTGTTTGGATTGAGAGCTTCCTTCTTGGTGTAACATCCCATTTCCGGCTAGACCCCTAGGAGTCGGTTGGTTGTGATAGAACCCTAGGAAGCCCAAAAATTGAAATAAATCGACCAAGATTTCGGGTCACGGGTTGGTCACTCCTGTGACCGACCCGTCACGCCCGTGACCTAGGGCGTGACTCATTCGACGATCGTCGATCTCAGGGATACGATCGTCGGGCGCAGAATTTTCAACCCGGCCATGTCACGCCCGTGACCCAGGTATCACGCCCGTGACCTGGGGCGAGACTCCTTCGACGATCGTCGATCTCAGGTAGACGATTGTCGGGCGTGGAATTTGCCTCATGGCCTGTCATGCCCGTGACCCATGTGTCACGCCCGTGACCTAGGGCGTGACCACCCTTCGCCAATCGTCGACCTCAGTTCGACGTCGTCGAACCCAGAATTGGTCACCCGGGCTTGTCACGCCCGTGACCCACATGTCACGCCCGTGACCTAGGGCGTGACCACCCTTCGCCGATCGTCGACCTCAGTTCGACGTCGTCGAACCCAGAATTGGTCACCCGGGCTTGTCACGCCCGTGACCCACATGTCACGCCCGTGACCAAGGGCGTGACCACCCTTCGACGATCGTCGATCTCAGTTCGACGATCGTCGATCCCAGAATTGGTCACCTGGGCCTGTCACGCCCGTGACCTATGTGTCACGCCCGTGACCAAGGCCGAAACGTCAGCCAGACTCGAAATTTCGGTAACCGACGTTATAATCAATCCTGATTATGGGAAGTTACACCAGGAGTATTTATGGGCCGTTTCCTACTCTGATTATTTAATAAATTAAGGAAATGTTGGTCCAATAGGAAATCTCCACCTGACAAACACCTCTTCATCTCCAGCGTTTCAACTGCCTTTGCCATAACCGAAATATCATTAAGGGAAATATTAATGGCCATGAACGTTTCATCCTTTCCCCTCCCCACTTGCTGATCTATAAAAGACTCCTAAGAGCAAGAGAAAAAGGTTACACTCTCCATCAAACTGTTTCAGATTTCCCCCTTGCTGTTGAAGAATTTCCGGCGACGCCACCATCGCGCCAATGTCTTCCCGACGCTCTGCACGCCTCCAGCCCGCGAACAAGGTCCTCCCCTCCCTCTTCTTCTGCGGATAGATCTTAGAAATTGTTAGGAGAGATATCGGGCTCAAAAGAGCCAGATCGGGTGAGCGTTTCCATGGTTTTCCAAAATTTTCATGGCGGCGGGTTCGCCGGAAACCGCCTCTCCGGCGGCCGTGCCGCCGCCCGACGATAGCCCTCACCTCAACAGAGGTGGTGGTGGTGGCCGGCCAGGGAGATGGCTGGATGGCCGGGAAATAGCTTTGGAAAATCTACAGGAAAATAAGTTTTCAGGGCTCTGGTTTCGGGCTGTAGAAGAAGATGAACAGTGCCATTAAATTAGATTCTATTTTTAAAACAATTTCTGAATGAAAATATCTATCACTTTAAATAATTTGGGAAAAATACCTAGAGGCTCCTGCAGGAAAAATGGTCAACACCAATATTGTACCTCTTGGAGTCTAGGGAATTTTAAAATTTGTTTCAAGCATTTTGGACCACTGGATAGACCTCAGTACTCATTTTGGTGAGGTCTACCCATAGGGTTGTCCCGACATTAGAAAAATTCCCCACTCCAATCTAGTCATCACAATGACTTGAAATTTGGGGTGTGACCTAACCTTACCTATATCTAGGTACCATCCAAAAATTAGGATTTTTGGGAAATATTTTTCTATAGTTTTTAGGAAAATTCAATAATCCTAGCTTAATTTAATTAGATGGCTAAATAATTTCCAAACCCTCCCAAATTTTGGTGAGTGGTCCCTGGGTTCACCATAAGGTTCTGTATAATTTTTCATCTCATTTGGAGATGGTTTGGATTAGAAATGATCAAACCTAAGTTTTGCCCTAATAAGGGGTCTTAGGTTAAAGGTGCACTTTTGAGATTTGAGTGGTCAGATCAACTCAACAGAAGCTGAGATTTTTACCACTGGCTAGTAATATTCTCTAGCACCCCCTCATAGAGTTTGAGGTGGATCGGGGTAAGTTTGCCCTAAGAACCAAGGCCAAACCCTAAGGATGGATCTTGGTGGTTTGTGAAGGTCATGCGGTCAAATGACCTTGGATTGACCCGAAATTTAGTGAAGAGGACCATAGGGCCATTATAATTCTCTGGATGAAATCTTAGTAGATTTGGAGACTGTTGGGATACCTAAAAACCTAACCCTAGTTTAGGGTGCAAAACTTGTAGAGATAGGAAATGACACTAAATCATATTGAAAAGTGATGAGATTTGGGTAGAGTGAATTATAGGGATGGTACAAGCTCTGGATATTTTACTATGAATTTTAAGATCATTATTTTGGATACTTTGTTAACGATTTAGTAGCTTGTATGATTTGCTTAGAAAATTTATTATGGAATACACACTTCCTGGAAATTGATGAAATTTAAGCAGAGAATGTTTATTATGATTTTAAATCTCTGTGAATTTTTATGGGATTTTTGAAAGTTTAATTCTAAGGCTTGCTTCATTAAGTATGTTTTATCTTGAATATTTGATTAAATCTTTAGTGGTGTTTATCAAGCTGGTAAAATTATGATTCTTTGCCCAAAGAGCTTTTCTATATCATACTACTGATTAGTAATTTTTCTATAATTTTTCGATGAATAATTTCAGTACTTCCTTCTTTACGTAGGATTAATGTGATTATACTGGATAAATTAATTAGAGGTTAAATACTTTCTATAAAATTATGAAAATTTGTATTTGAGGTTATCTTGCTGTTATTTAATGATCATGATTTTTGGGTCGCCATTACTTAGGAGGATCATGTAGTTCATGTTTAAAATGACCCATGGCCCATCCTTTGGGAAAATTAAATAATTAACAGATTAATTAGAAAAGTTATAAGTTTCTGGATTTAGACAAATTATGATATGGTAGACCTCCAGTAAATATTATAGGAGGTTTGGAAGACAATTTGGAGTACCTCCCCTTGTGTACCTCATATAGCTTAGGATGGTCTGCATATAGTAAAACCACGAAAACTGAACTAGAGTAATAATGAACTTGGGAAATAGAATTTTGGTAGTTGCTGGTTGGTTAGTGCAAGCTACGATTAAGTTCATTATTGGAAGTCAGGATAAGTAGGGTGTGAGACTGGTTAAGGTTAAGTGGCGTTCGGGAATGACGGAAGATCGTCCATTCCGGGAAGAAGAGGAAGAGTCTTAATACTCTAGGGTTAGATCTAAAGTAACTAAAAGGGGATCGGGTTAAGGGAGATCAACCATTAATAATAAGTGCCTTGCGAAAGGGAACTTCGGGCCGTAATGCCGCCGTCTTGGTTCCTAGTGCCCCTTGAGAGCCCTTCACGGGGTATGCCGGGGGCAGTCCTGGGCTAACGTAAACCATAGGAATAATAAATTAAAAGAGCAACTAGTATAACTAGGGTTGCACATACACACACCTCGGTAGCTAGGAAGGTAGAATAATTGGTTTGGTTGCTATTCAGACGGTAGCTCTGAAGGTAGATGCACGGACGGGACTATCCGGGGGGCCTAGGGCTCGAGGGTTGGAGTACAGAATAAAGGTGGTGGGTCTTCGGTATCTGATAGTCGTTCACACCGACATCGGTACGTTGACTCGGCGGTGTGGGACACTTAGCCAAAGAAAGTCTGGTGGGTACAGCCACCAGTAGTACGCGGATACTCTAGGTTGTGTTCTTCTAGGGGCGTACGGAAGGGCTAGGCCTGGTAGTGTGGATACCCGCCTAGGAGTGGGGGGCCCGACCTACTGTCTCCGTTTGCCACTACGGAGGCTCCTGGGAGTGAAGCTAGCTGCCCGAACAGGGGGAACTAAAGGTCTGTGCGCATAGAGTCGTGTGCGTGAGTTGCACTTGCATGAATCATGGCATAGCATATCACTACACTCATAATTGCATACAACCGACACCCCAAAGTATAAATCGGTATGAGACTTTTTATACGATGGGAGCCTTGCAAAAGATCCCTTAACATATAAGTTTGTATGGGCATTCATATAAGTTAAGGTTACTTACTTATTTACTTGCTTGTTTACATACTGTTCTCTAGCTGCCTTTTTATACAAATTGCTACTTATTAATTGCTCTCCTTATTACTTACTGCCGTAGGATTGTTAGACCTATTTCATTCTAAATAACCACTAGATTAGCTTCCTTGTCACCTGCTTGATTATTCTCCACTTTTGTAGCTTCCCTTTCCTCCTCTCCGCCCGGTGCTTAGGAGCCGTGGTGGGAGGGGTAGGGGATGATAGGTCTTAGTCTTTATGACTAATGGTTTTCGAACCACAACATTACAGGAGCTCTGGATGGGAGACAGGGACCAGCAGTCCAGGGACCAGCACCAGCGGAGTACGGTGCGCTTGGAGGTGGGACAGTCTAGCACCGGTGCACCTGCGACCAGCTCCGTGAGTGATTAGTAGTTTTATAGCTTCCGCGATGAGTGATTTGTAGTGAGGACTCTGATGTACTGGGCCCGAGCCCATTTATCTATTTCCTGTTATTATCTATTGATGGACTGGATGTGATTTCACTTTTATTTACATGTTTATGTGGACTTGTTTACATTTTATGTTTAATTACTTCTCTCTCTTTGTGATCGAAAAGGGCCGGCAGAATTGGCGTTTTGTAGTGGTTGCCTTCCCGTGAGTCGGTGCCACTGCAAAGCGGCAATTCTGGGCTAAGACCCCGGTGGTTGAAAAAGAAAAAAAAAGGGGGGTCTTACAAGTGGTATCAGAGGAAACCTCGAACGAAAGAGAAGTAGTCCACAAAAAAAAACCTTGGGCCACCCCCGTGCGAGCTTAGTTTGCGGACAAACTAGCAGCGGAAGCAGTGGTGTGTCCATAGGGGAAATCACATGTGAAAGTCCATCCTAACTCTTCTTAAATTCCATTCATTCGCTCTCTAACAAATGGAATTTTTACTTGTAGCCTACGACGAACCCTACACCGCAGTAGGGGACACCCCAGGCTCCAAATGTGGTCCCGCCTCTGCCGGCTCCAGCCCCGTTCCAGCAGATGAAGATGGGGCAAACACTGACGGCCATTCTGGAGGCCTTCAGAGCTCAGCAAGCCCCAGCTCCATAGCCAAACCCCGGGGCCAATTGGATGACTGTCTTCTGGGGACTTTCCCCTCCATCTTACCAGGGGACGGAGTCTGCAGTACGTACGGAGGAATGGTTGGACACCATTTACGAGATGCTGGCAGGGATTCGATGCCCTACTGAGGAGGCAGTCGCTCTAGCAGTCTCCTGCTTAGAGTCACACAGAAAGAGGTGGTGGAAATCTCAGCTGGACACCACCTTTGCGGGGATGGACTACGCTGATATTACTTGGGAGGAGTTCAGAGCAGCGCTCTTGGGACATTTTGTACCTCAGTCGGCGAGGGATGACCTGGAGGATAGGTTCCTGCGGTTGAGGCAAGGGAACAGGACTGTGGTGGAGTACTATCAGGAGTTCACTCACCTGGCCCGCTATGCGGACGCCTACCAGTTAGACGATGCTGGCTATGCCAGGAGGTTTTATAAGGGGCTGCAAGATGACATGAGACAGGCCCTCCTTTTTGTCTCAGAGGGGAGTCTGGCCAGGATCCTGGAGATGGCTAAGAAGAGAGAGGCGGATCAGCTTACAGTGAAGAGCCGGAAGAGACCGGCTGATGATACAGTGATTGGAGGACGTAGAGACCGTCCTCGAGGCCAGGTTATTGGGGAGAGAAGGAACGGGGATCAGCCTCGTCAAGAGTTTGGGCTGGAGCAGAGGAGTCAGGGGGTATTAGCTCCCCAACCTATACAGATGCTGGAAATGCCAAGGACGACAGAGCAGCCACCAGTATGCTATCAGTGCAACCAGCCGGGGCATATCAAGTGGAACTGCCCTGTGAGGCGAGCACCCCCACCAGCACATCAGGGCGCTCTACCTCCCCGACAGTTTGGCGGACGAGGACAGGACCGAGGACGAGGATTTCAGGATCGAGGCCGCAGGCCAGAGAGGGAGCAGGTGTATGCTCTAGACCTGACACAGACCCGGAACCCGGAGCAGGTTATCACAGGTATGACAGTACTTTTAAATTTTCTTCATATAAACTAGTATTCTAGACATAACCTGGTTAGAAATTAAGAGAAGACAACTGCAACAAGAATACTAGGACACTTAGTTACCCCAGGCATAGTCTTCGTTAGCGGCAAGCCCGCTCACACCCTCTTCGACACTGGTGCGTCGCAATCGTTCGTGTCAGAGGATTTTGTGAAAGGACTGGCAGGTGTGGAGCCATCCACCGGGAAGATGATGAGGGTGCGCCTACCAGATGGATCAGAGATATTGACCTCTGCTCATTGCAATATGGAAGCGAGGATCGGCGTGAAGGCGTTTGAGGCACCAGCAACGGTTCTGAAGATGCCGGACTACGACCTGATCCTAGGCATGACTTGGCTGTATTGGAACCATGCCCAGATCGATTGCGTGGCAAAGAGGATCACCGTGAGGCGCGGCGACTCCTTCATTGTCATCGAAGGTATTATACCAGCACCTCGTACCTTACTATCGTCTGTACAGGCCGTTAAGGCCCACCTGCAGGGGAAAGAAGTTTATCAGGTCCTTTTTGAGGCGGTCATGGCCAAGGACTCCATTGCAGATATTCCAGTAGTGCGGGACTTCGCCGACGTGTTTCCGGAGAAGCTACCAGGGCTACCCCCGCACCGAGAGAAGGACTTCCAGATTCAGCTCGTACCGGGGGCTAAGCCGGTATCCAGAGCTCCCTATCGAATGGCCCCAAAGGAGTTGGTGGAATTTCGAAGCCAGCTTCAGGAGTTAGTGGAGGCTGGGTTCGTTCGGCCTAGCTCTTCACCATGGGGAGCTCCAGTATTGTTCGTTAAGAAGAAGGACGGGACCCTTCGACTGTGCATCGATTACCGGGCTCTGAACAGGTTGACAGTCCGGAATATGTATCCCTTACACAGGATAGACGAGCTATTTGACCAGCTGGAGGGAGCCCATTGGTTCTCAAAGCTGGATCTGAGGTCAGGGTACTACCAGCTTCGCATTCGGGAGGAGGACATCCCGAAGACGGCCTTCAGCAGCAGATACGGCTTGTACGAGTTTACAGTGATGTCGTTCGGGCTCACGAATGCACCCTCCGTATTCATGACCCTGATGAATCGGGTGTTCGAAGAGTATCTGGATTTCTTCGTTATCGTATTCATCGATGACATCCTTATTTATTCAAGGACGGAGGATGAGCACGCGAGACATCTGGCCTTGACCTTGGAGAAGCTGCGTGAGCATGAGATGTATGCCAAGTGCAGCAAGTGCTAGTTCTGGCTAAAGGAGGTGGCCTTTCTGGGCCATGTCATCAGTGGAGCAGGTCTGGTAGTGGATCCGGCGAAGGTCCAGGCAGTACGGGATTGGCCACCGCTAAAGTCAGCCTCGGATGTTCGAAGTTTCTTGGGACTGGCCGGTTACTACCGGAAGTTCGTAAAGGGGTTCTCTCAGATTTCCCTCCCTCTTACGTCTCTGACGAAGAAGGAGTCCCCTTTTATTTGGACGCCACGATGCGAATCTGCCTTCCAGGAGCTGAAGGATCGTCTCACCTTGGCCCCCATCCTTGCTCTTCCATGAGGGAAGGAGGGATTCCAGGTGTATACAAATGCTTCCTATCAGGGGATGGGTGCCTTCCTGATGCAGAATGGGCACGTAATAGCCTATGCCTCCCGTCAGTTGAAGCAGCACGAGCAGAACTACCCCATGCACGATTTGGAGATGGGGGCAGTCATTTTTGCTCTTAAGATCTGGCGACACTATCTCTACGGAGTACATTGCGATATCTTCTCCGACCACAAGAATCTGAAGTACGTCGACACCCAGAAGGAGTTAAACATCAGACAGAGACGCTGGGTGGAGTTTCTGTCGGACTACCAGTATACCATGCACTACCACCCGGGGAAGGCGAACGTGGTCGCGGATGCTCTGAGCCAGAGAGCGAGTATGACAGGAGTAGGCCGCAGCTGATGGCCTTGGAGTTAGTTAGATCATTCGAGGAGATGCAGATTTCACTAGTGTCTGAGGATGACCCGGAGCTATACAAGGAGTACCTGGGGTCGATGGTTACTACTGATGATATTCGAGACTGCATCAGAGATGGGCAGATGCTGGATGAAAGAGCTGAGCCGATATTCCGAGCCTTGGAGGAAGGCATGATAGGAGACTACTCTTTGAGGGATGGGCTCTTGTATTTCCGGGGCAGAGTCTACATACCAGCAGGAGGACGGATCCGGGAGGACATTTTGACGGAAGCTCACTGCAGCCGGTATTCGGTACACCCGGGAATCACCAAGATGGTAAAGGATTTGAAGAGGACGATGTACTGGCCGGGTATGAAGAAAGATATTACGTATTTTGTGACGCATTGCGAGGCCTGCCAGCTCGTGAAGGCGGAGTGTAGGAACCCGGCAGGCTTGCTGCAGCCGCTTCCGGTGCCGGAGTGGAAGTTTGAGGATATAGCCATGGACTTCATACATGGGCTACCTCGATCCCGTGCGGGGAATGACTCGATCTGGGTGATAGTGGACAGGCTAACAAAGGTGGCCAGATTCATTCCAATGGCAAAGGACACACCGGTCAGTGTGTTAGTACGGAGGTTCGTTGAGCAGTTTGTGCATTATCATGGGGTGCCCAAGACTATCGTTTCGGATCGGGATGGGCGGTTTACATCAAGGGAATGGAGGTCAGTCCAGGCCTATCTGGGTTCTCGATTGACATTCAGCACAACTTTTCACCCTCAGACCGACGGACAGACAGAGCGCACCAACCGTACACTGGAGGATCTATTGCGACTGTGTATTTTGGATCGTGGCAAGCCTTGGGAGAGATTGCTGCCACTGGTCGAGTTTTCGTACAACAACGCTCATCAGTCCAGCATAGGCATGGCTCCATACGAGGCATTGTACGGAAGGAGGTGCAGGACCCCACTATCATGGGTTCAAGATGAGGATCCGCAGGAACTAGGCTCGGAGTTTGTGGGAGATACAGATGCTTAGATTAGATTGATCCGGGATAGGATGTTGGAAGCCCAGAGCAAACAGGCGAAATACTACGATGCGAGGCATCGTCAAGTGGAGTTCCAGGTGGGGGACCGAGTTTTCTTGAAGATACGGCCGATGCACGGAGTTTCGCGGGTGCGTGGGAGGAAGAAGCTCAGTCTGAGATATATGGGGCCTTATAGGATCCTGGAGCGGATCGGTCCCTTAGCCTATAGACTGGAGCTACCGCCGGAGTTAGCGGGATTGCATGATGTCTTCCACGTCTCCTCACTTCAGAGGGCTCTACTATGCCCTGAGCAGCTGATCTCCTCGGCAGATGGCCCGGTGGCCTCGGATCGATCAGTCAACTTGGAGCCTATCAGGATTGACGATATAGCAGTGCGGGTCTTGCGACGGAAGAAGGTTCCGTTAGTCAAGGTTCTGTGGAACAATCATGGGTAGGAGGAGCATACATGGGAGCCACAGGAATTGATGCGACAAAAATACCCGGAACTTTTTCGTCAGGTATACCTCACCACCCCTCTAGACAATCCATTTGCCTTCTTGTTTTAAACCAATAGAACTGAAATTTCAAGAATAGGGTCTAATCTTTTGTTTATTGGGGTGTATATACCTAGTTAATTGGGCGAATTAATCTTAGATTTGAAACCGCACAAAGCAAACATAACGTAAAGACGTAATTTCTTTAATTCTCATGGGATGTTACAAGCTTCTTTTCCCGATTAGAGTCCCGTAGGCTTAACCTTGATTTCGAGGACGAAATCTTTGTTTTGTTTATTGGGATTTGTAACATCCCATTTCCAGCTAGACCCCTAGGAGTTGGTTGGTTGTGATAGAACCCTAGGAAGCCCAAAAATTGAAATAAATCGACCAAGATTTCAGGTCACGGGTTGGTCACGCCCGTGACCGACCCGTCACGCCCGTGACCTAGGGCGTGACTCATTCGACGATCGTCGATCTCAGGGAGACGATCGTCGGGCACAGAATTTTCAACCCGGCCATATCACGCCCGTGACCCAGGTGTCACGCCCGTGACCTGGGGCGTGACTCCTTCGACGATCGTCGATCTCATATAGACGATCGTCGGGCGCGGAATTTGCCTCATGGCCTGTCACGCCCGTGACCCATGTGTCACGCTCGAGACCTAGGGCGTGTCCACCCTTCGCCGATCGTCGACCTCAGTTCGACGTCGTCGAACCCAGAATTGGTCACCCGGGCTTGTCACGCCCGTGACCCACATGTCACGCCCGTGACCTAGGGCGTGACCACCCTTCGCCGATCGTCGACCTCAGTTCGACGTCGTCGAACCCAGAATTGGTCACCCGGGCTTGTCACGCCCGTGACCCACATGTCACGCCCGTGACCAAGGGCGTGACCACCCTTCGACGATCGTCGATCTCAGTTCGACGATCGTCGATCCCAGAATTGGTCACCTGGGCCTGTCACGCCCGTGACCTATGTGTCACGCCCGTGACCAAGGCTAAAACGTCAGCCAGACTGGAAATTTCGGTAACCGACGTTGTAATTAATCCTGATTATGGGAAGTTACACCAGGAGTATTTATGGGCCGTTTCCTACTCTGATTATTTAATAAATTAAGGAAATGTTGGTCCAATGGGAAATCGCCACCTGGCAAACACCTCTTCATCTTCAGCATTTCAACTGCCTTTGCCATAACCGAAACGTCATTAAGGGAAATATTAATGGCCATGAACGTTTCATCCTTTCCCCTCCCTACTTGCTGATCTATAAAAGACTCCTAAGAGCAAGAGGAAAAGGTTACACTCTCCATCAAACTGTTTCAGATTT
Organism: Platanthera zijinensis; assembly: GCA_039513925.1. NCBI lineage: Eukaryota > Viridiplantae > Streptophyta > Magnoliopsida > Asparagales > Orchidaceae > Platanthera > Platanthera zijinensis. Next base: position 71,656,322 of record CM077087.1, read on the forward strand.
CGCCCTTGCTGTTGAAGAATTTCCGGCGACGCCACCACCGTGCCAATGGCTTCCCGACGCTCGCACGCCTCTAGCCCGCGAACAAGGTCCTCCCCTCCCTCTTCTTCTGCGGATAGATCTTAGAAATTGTTAGGAGAGATATTGGGCTCAAAAGAGCCAGATCGGGTGAGCGTTTCCATGGTTTTCCAAAATTTTCATGGCGGCGGGTTCGCCGGAAACCGCCTCTCCGGCGACCGTGCCACCGCCCGACGATAGCCCTCACCTCAACAGAGGTGGTGGTGGTGGTGGCCGGCCAGGGAGATGGCTGGATGGCTGGGAAATAGCTTTGGAAAAGCTACAGGAAAATAAGTTTTCAGGGCTCTGGTTTCGGGCTGTAGAAGAAGATGAACAGTGCCATTAAATTAGATTCTATTTTTAAAACAATTTCTGAATGAAAATATCTGTCACTTTAAATAATTTGGGAAAAATACCTAGAGGCTCCTGCAGAAAAATGGTCAACACCAATATTGTACCTCTTGGAGTCTAGGGAATTTTAAAATTTGTTTCAAGCATTTTGGACCACTGGATAGACCTCAGCACTCATTTTGGTGAGGTCTACCCATAGGGTTGTCCTGACCTTAGAAACATTCCCCACTCCAATCCAGTCATCACAATGACTTAAAATTTGGGGTGTGACCTAAACTTACCTATATCTAGGTACCATCCAAAAATTAGGATTTTTGGGAAATATTTTTCTATAGTTTTTAGGAAAATTCAATAATCCTAGCTTAATTTAATTAGATGGCTAAATAATTCCCAAATCCTCCCAAATTTTGGTGAGTGGTCCCTGGGTTCACCATAAGGTTCTGTATAATTTTTCATCTCATTTGGAGATGGTTTGGATTAGAAATGATCAAACCTAAGTTTTTCCCTAATAAGGGGTCTTAGGTTAAAGATGCACTTTTGAGATTTGAGTGGTCAGATCACCTCAACAGAGGCTGAGATTTTTACCACTGGCTAGTAATATTCTCTAGCACCCCCTCATAGAGTTTGAGGTGGATCGGGGTAAGTTTGCCCTAAGAACCAAGGCCAAACCCTAAGGATGGATCTTGGTGATTTGTGAAGGTCATGGGGTCAAATGACCTTGGATTGACCCGAAATTTGGTGAAGAGGACCATAGGGCCATTATAGTTCTCTGGATGAAATCTTAGTAGATTTGGAGACTGTTGGGATACCTAAAAACCTAACCCTAGTTTAGGGTACAAAACTTGTAGAGATAGGAAATGACACTAAATCATATTGAAAAGTGATGAGATTTGGGTAGAGTGAATTATAGGGATGGTACAAGCTCTGGATATTTTACTATGAATTTTAAGATCATTATTTTGGATACTTCGTTAACAATTTAGTAGCTTGTATGATTTGCTTAGAAAATTTATTATGGAATACATTTATTATGATTTTAAATCTCTGTGAAATTTTATGGGATTTTTGGAAGTTTAATTCTAAGGCTTGCTTCATTAAGTATGTTTTACATTGAATATTTGATTAAATCTTTAGTAGTGTTTAGCAAGCTGGTAAAATTATGATTCTTTGCACAAAGATCTTTTCTATATCATACTACTGATTAGTAATTTTTCTATAATTTTCCGATGTATAATTTCAGTACTTCCTTCTTTACGTAGGATTAACGTGATTATACTGGATAAATTAATTAGAGGTTAAATACTTTCTGTAAAATTCTGAAAATTTGTATTTAAGGTTATCTTGCTGTTATTTAATGATCCTGATTTTTGGGTAGCCATTACTTAGGAGGATCATGTAGTTCATGTTTAAAATGACCCATGGCCCATCCTTTGGGAAAATTAAATAATTAACAGATTAATTAGTAAAGTTATAAGTTTCTGGATTTAGACAAATTATGATATGGTAGACCTCCAGTAAATATTATTGGAGGTTTGGAAGACAATTTGGAGTACCTCCCCTTGTGTACCTCCTATAGCTTAGGATGGTCTGCATATAGTAAAACCACGAAAACTGAACTAGAGTAATAATGAACTTGGGAAATAGAATTTTGGTAGTTGCTGGTTGGTTAGTGCAAGCTACGATTAAGTTCATTATTGGAAGTCAGGATAAGTAGGGTGTGAGACTGGTTAAGGTTAAGTGGCGTTCGGGAATGACGGAAGATCGTCCATTCCGGGAAGAAGAGGAAGAGTCTTAATACTCTAGGGTTAGATCTAAAGTAACTAAAAGGGGATCGGGTTAAGGGAGATCAACTAATAACAATAAGTGCCTTGCGAAAGGGAACTTCGGGCCGTAATGCCGCCGTCTTGGTTCCTAGTGCCCCTTGAGAGCCCTTCACGGGGTATGCTGGGGGCAGTCCTGGGCTAACGTAAACCATAGGAATAATAAATTAAAAGAGCAACTAGTATAACTAGGGTTGCACATACACACACCTCGGTAGCTAGGAAGGTAGAATAATTGGTTTGGTTGCAATTCAGACGGTAGCTCTGAAGGTAGAGGCCCGGACGGGACTGTCCGGGGGGGGGGGCGAGGGCTCGAGGGTTGGAGTACAGAATAAAGGTGGTGGGTCTTCGGTATCTGATAGTCGTTCACACCGACATCGGTACGTTGACTCGGCGATGTGGGACACTTAGCCAAAGAAAGTCTGGTGGGTACAACCAGCAGTAGTACGCAGATACTCTAGGTTGTGTTCTTCTAGGGGCGTACGGAAGGACTAGGCCTGGTAGTGTGGATACCCGCCTAGGAGTGGGGGGCCCGACCCACTGTCTCCGTTTGCCACTACGGAGGTTCCTGGGAGTGAAGCTAGCTGCCCGAACAAGGGGAACTAAAGGTCTGTGCGCATAGAGTCGTGTGCGTGAGTTGCACTTGTATGAATCATGGCATAGCATATCACTACACTCATAATTGCATACAACCGACACCCCAATGTATAAATCGGTATGGGACTTTTTATACGATGGGAGACTTGCAGAAGATCCCTTAACTTATAAGTTTGTATGGGCATTCATATAAGTTAAGGTTACTTACTTATTTACTTGCTTGTTTACTTACTGTTCTCTAGCTGCCTTTTTATACAAATTGCTACTTATTAATTGCTCTCCTTATTACTTACTGCCGTAAATTGTTAGACCTATTTCATTCTAAATAACCACTAGATTAGCTTCCTTGTCACCTGCTTGATTATTCTCCACTTTTGTAGCTTCCCTTTCCTCCTCTCCGCCCGGTGCTTAGGAGCCGTGGTGGGAGGGGTAGGGGATGATAGGGCTTAGTCTTTATGACTAATGGTTTTCGAACCACAACATTACAGGAGCTCCGGATGGGAGACAGGGACCAGCAGTCCAAGGACTAGCACCAGCGGAGTACGGTGCGCTTGGAGGTGGGACAGTCTAGCACCGGTGCACCTGCGACCAGCTCCATGAGTGATTAGTAGTTTTATAGCTTCCGTGATGAGTTATTTGTAGTGAGGACTCTGATGTACTGGGCCCGAGCCCATTTATCTAATTCCTGTTATTATCTATTGATGGACTGGATGTGATTTCACTTTTATTTACATGTTTATGTGGACTTGTTTACATTTTATGTTTAATTACTTCTCTCTCTTTGTGATCGAAAAGGGCCGGCAGAATTGGCGTTTTGTAGTGGTTGCCTTCCCGTGAGTCGGTGCCACCGCAAAGCGGCAATTCTGGGCTAAGACCCGGTGGTTGAAAAAGAAAAAAAAAGGGGGGGTCTTACACTTGGATCTCCTGTCATCAGAAGCACCTAGAGAGGTTTGAGATTTAGGTCTGGGAACAACAGCCTCTAGGTGTAGTTTCATATAGCTCTCTGGATCAAAGAATTTCCTGGAGGAGTATCTTTCAAGTTCCTTCTTCTTTTGCTCAGATAGAGTAGTGATATTTGAAGTATCTGTTCCCCGTTCCCTTACTTTCTTTATTTGATCCAAAGCAGCCAACTCTTTCATCCTTGCAGTCCAAGAAAGGGGATTATTTTCTGGATCTTCAAAGAGGACAGAAAGTTCATATCTATTGATTGTATTTGTAGGAGGAGCTCTTGTAGTAACAATTTCTTTTAACTTGTAAGGGAAAGGATTTGAAGTTTAATCAATGGGGCCTTGTCCTTCCCTGTGATAAGGATGTTGTCTTGATATTTCTCTGGAATGACCTCTGTAACATCTTTGGTTTCCTCTGTACTGGCCTCTCCTGGATTGGTAGCCTCTTTGTTGATACCCTCTTGATTGGGATCTGTCTTGAGCTTGAGAGGAACTTTGAGTTTTAGCAAATGAGGAGTGCGAAGCAGAACCTCCACCAGTTCCTGCATCTGGTGAAGGAGGAGGAGGAGGATGATGGTGAGATGATCCTTTGTCAAACTTTCTCTTCTTCTTCATTGCCTTCAGCTGGTTCTTTGAGAATTGCATCCAAGGTTCAGTTATAGGACAGTCATGCAGAATATAATATGGAATATCATTATCATCCTTTACTTTCTCTAGAGGAACTCTTTTTAAAGCTTTGCTTCTAGCTTTCCTCTTCCTTGCAATGGTTGCAGAGGAGTCATCAGAATTAGTTCTGAACTTGTCATTGTCTGAGCTCTGAGGATTGTCATACAATTCATCAATCCTTTTAATGTATTCTTTTTGTTGTTTAGATTGTTCAGTTGAAGCAGCAGTAACAACAGTGACAGAAGTAACACTAACAGACACACTGGTAGAAACAGTAGTAGCAATAGAAATAACTGGGGTAGCAGGAGCATCAGATACAAAAACAATAACATCAGTAACAACAGGCTCATCAACATGAACAGCAGACTCTGAAACATTAGCCTCTATCAACAGCAATATCAGAATAGACTTCATCAACAGCAACAGCAGAATCAGCATTCACAATATCAGCAGAAATAGCACTTTCCACAGCCTTTATAGAATTGATATATGAGGATATCAGGCTGGGATCATAACTAAAAATAGGCACAATGGACTTAGTAAGGTCTTCAGCTTCTTGAGCTGGAAGATGTCTACTGTGGAGAGCATCAAATTCTGAAAGCAGTGTCTTGAGGTCAACTGCTAGAACTAGAGCTGGGGCTAGAATCTCTGGCACTTCTGAAGCAGACAACATTTCTTCTTCATGTGGCATCTTCCCCTGCCTAGATTCAGTAGATACTGGATCAAGGCTCCCCACAGAAGGGATTACCTGAGGAGGACAGAAGGAGGAGAGCTTGGCAAATAAGTCCTGGATAGACTGAAGCAGTGGAGCCATGGAGGTCTCCAGCAAGAGTGTTAGCCTGGGAGCTAACAACTCATAGAGCTTATCTACTAAAGCTAGAAGATCTACTTGCTCAAGTGATACTTGAGTAGAGGTAGAGGATAGGGTTGCAGAAGTAGATGGTGTTGGAGAAGCTGCTTAGATGTGGAGAAATGATGTGGATGGTAGTGAAATGGATGGTTGTGATATGGGGATGGTTGTGATGGAAGTCACTGGGATGGAGATGGATGGAGTGAAGGATGGTTGAGCTAGAATGTCTTGAAGTAATTGTTTGTAAGAGGTAGTTGATGATGGGGGCTCAAGGGGTGAGGAATGAGAATCATCCAAGAAGGAGTCATCTAAGAGAATGAAGGATGGAAGATGAATGGATGAGTCAATGTCAAGGTATGGATAATAGTGTAGAGGATGGAAATGGTCTACAGAAGTTGCTGGTTATGGTGAAGGAGTTGAGATTGGAGATGAAATGGTGATGGGGGATGAAATTGAAATGGTGATGGTTGATTTAGGGATGGTAGAAGAAACAATGGGTGAAGATGATGGAGATGAGGAGGAGGCAGACAATTCTTCCAAGGGGGCAGTTGCCTGAGGGGAAGTGACCTGTATAGTCTTTATGACTGAAGTTGAGACAACTGCAGGAGCTCTACTTGGTTTGGCAATTTGAACCTAGGGTTCCAAAAAACTGAGCTATGTTGTTCTTCACTGATTGCTAATTGTTATTATTTCTCTTTCTTCTCTCTCACTGCTTCATCCCTTTTTCTTGTGTTCTGTAACAAAATATCTCTATATATGTCTGAACAATATTCAAACATTTCAATTAACTTTGACTTTAATGGCTGACTCATTTTCGAGAAGGGAAAGAGCCTTGGGAGTTTAATTAGCTTTTAATCCATATTTAATGCTCCCCTTCAACGGCTATATTCAAATGAGAATTTATGGTATAAAATCAGAGAAACATAAAGCCTGCAATTAAGCCTTCATTAAATCTTCCAGCTATAAATCTGTCTGAAAAACAGCACAGGGAATCGCCAAACCCAAAATTAAAGCTTCTTCAAACTGGGTTCGGAGATAGTTGAACTCAGCTCAAAGATCGTTAAGCTCAGCTCGGAGATCATTGAGCTGAGCTCAGAGATTTTGGACCGCATCTGAGATTTACAATAATCTTTGAGCTGAGCTCAGAGATAGTTGATCTCCATTCAGAGATAGTTGAACTGAGTTCAAAGATTTTCTTCCAGCAATTTTCTGAACTTCAAATCTGAAATTCTCTGAAATTTTTCTTCACTTCTTATGGAATTCTTTGAAGGGAAACCTAGAAAATCCTATGACCCTTAGACTATACATTTTGGGTCAAACTAATAATCCTAATAGTGATCCTAACCCAAATCAGAACCTAGGGTTCCAACAATCTCCCCATATTTGGGTGAGGACACTATTTACAAAAAAAACAAAGCATATATAAAATGAGTGCTTTTAAAGAAAAATAATAATGTTTTGAAATATAAATCTAAGAACAAAAACTGATAGGCTCTGTAGCTGTTCTGTTGCTAGTCCTCAACTGAGTTCATTTAAGCATCTCTGAACTATGGTTCCAACAAACTCCTTGATATCATCCCTCAGATTTCTGAATAATTTAAACTGCTGTTGTAACCTCTAAGATAGTCTCCCCCTATACAGCTACCCCTGCTCTTAAGGGTCTTTTCCTGAAATAAGAGGTTAGAAGTTTGTTGGAACCCTAGGTTCTGATGAAGCTTCAGAATCAGTCCAAGATTCAACATTTAATGTTCTTTCTTTTGCTGATCCAGTAGCCATTGTTGTGAGGGAGTCCCAAATTTGCTTTCCTGAAGTACATTCAGCAACTTTTTGAAAAATATCATCAGACATTGATTGAGAAAGGATGTTCATTGCCTGTGCATCAGTCATCTTTAGCAATTTTTGGGTTTCTGAGTCTGCAGATAGTGTAATGGGACCTGAAAAAATAGAGTTGTAAATGGCTTCATATATAGAGTTCATAAAAAGCCTAATCCTTGCCTTCCATAGTGCAAGCTTATTTAGATTGCACATAGGAGGTCCGTGCTTGAAGATTCTTCATTTTGTGTCATGATAAACTCTTAAGAAAAATAAGATCTATCAGATCGTTTTGGTTCAGGTGGTAGCCTTTACAACCAAAGAAACCTAGCTCTGATACCAATTGAAAGAAAATGGGATAGATCTTAACTTTCTTCTAATTTATAATTAATATATGAAAAGTCACAGCACAAAGACAAAGAAAGAAAATGCAAGCACACAGAAGACACAAGGATTATAGTGGTTCCCCAAATCTGGGTACATCCACTCTTCTACCACCCTGGTAGGAATCCACTGCAGGATGAGTTGATCAGGTATCCTGGGAACCAATGAGCTTTTGATAAGGTGCTCAAAAACCTAACTGGATTTTTTGATTAGGTGTCTTGCCACCACTGAGTTTTGACAAGGTCTCAGAAACCAAGCAGAACTTTTGAAAGGAGTTCAAGAACCCTTTGTACAGGAGGAAGGAAGAGTTGATGTTTTCTTCTATGTTCAACAATCAAAGAGAAGCACAAGTGGATTGTTGTTGTCAAAGCTCCCCCTGAAATTTGTAGTTGTCTAGGAAGAGAAGCTTTGCTTTAGGGTGTAGGCCTTCAAGTAGATGTTGCTCTCCAGCAAGTGTTGGAACACCCTATTACTAATTTGGGTAAGAATCACTATGGTTGTCTTAGGAAACCAGGTTGACCTAGTTGTATAGTTGTAAAGGTCAACATTAGAATGAGTCTAGGGCTTAGAACTTAGGTTTGAAGCTGCCCCCAGGACCTCTCCAATGTCAAGGATATAGAGCCAAGTCTAAGGCAATTTTCGTCGAGCTCAGGTAAACGAATCGTCGAACTCCATTCGACGCTCTTTGAGCTCAACTTCGATAAATCGTCGAACTCTGGTTGACGATCTTCGAGCTCAGATCGACTATTTGCCTTCAGCCCGTTCTGCTTAATCGTCGAACTCCGGTCTACGATCTTTGAGCTCAGATCGACGATCTCTCTTCAGTTATTCTTCAGGTCGCTGAGCTCGGTTCGACGATCTTCGAGCTAAGTTCGACGTTTTTTGTCTGCTTGATCTCATTCTATCTCTGAGCTCAGTTCGACGATCATAGAGCTCAGATCGACGATTCTTCTGAGAGATCGACGTATTTAAGGTTTCAAATACTGTTATTCTTTGGAATATTTTTGAATATTATCAGCATTTATGATAAGAAGATCTGCCAGCCGTTTGTCTTTATTCTGGAGCAAGTTTCAAGGTATTATTCAGAGAATGTTTGCTGGACTTTCCTCTAGAAGACAAGACTCTTTATGGAAGACATTTATGACTGCCAACGGCTACTTTGGACAAAGAATTTTTCAGAGAATAAGATCTTCCTTCTTCAATTACAAGGATATACACAGAATACAGAACACTGATAGAAAAAACAACAGAAGAATTGTGACAAAAAATTCTTCTTGCTTACTGAAAAGAGTTCACAACTTCATTTCAAGAACTCCAGACACCTCATCCTTCAGCCTTCTTGCTGAAACAATCTTTTGCTGGAGATCAAAATTCTGAAGACCTATCACCCTAGAGGAAAGCTTCTTTTCCTGAACCAGTCTAGATCTCATGGGAGCTTTGATAACAAAGATCCACTAGTCTTCTCTCATTTGATTTGAGAACAGAGAAGACAACTTCATTTCCTTTTCCTTTTTATTTTCCTTCTGTAAAAGGGTTTTTCAAAACTCCCTTCAAAAGCTTTGAGTCTGGTTATGAGAGCCTTGTCAAAACTCAGTGGTGGCAAGACACCTTATCAAAAAATCCAGTTTTGGTTTTTGAGCACCTTAACAAAAGCTCATTGGTGTCAGGACACCTGATCAACTCATCCTGAGTGGATTCCTACCAAGGGTGGTAGAAGAGTGGATGTACCCAGGTTTTGGGGAACCACTATATTTCCTTGTGTCTTCTGGATTGTTTGTTTGATTGTTGCTGTGTGCTGTGCTCTTAGTTTCTTGCTTCTTTAATTATTTTCTAGCACTCTACACTATAGTGTAAATTAAATTTTATATATACTGATATTTTAAAAACCTGTGAAACTTATTTGAACAAACTCTATTCACCCCCCTCTAGAGTTAGATAGATTTACCCTCACTTTCAATTGGTATCAGAGGCAGGTTGGTTGCTCATACAGGCTAACACCTGAACCAAGTGATCCTTGGTAAAATCTATCTTTTAAGAGGGTTATTTCTTCTTATATATATATTACTCTAAGACATGGCACAAAACAAGGATTATGCAAGCACCAGACCTCCAGTGTGCAATCTATCTAAGTTTGCACTTTGGAAGGCAAGGATTAAATTATACATGAACTCTATTGATGAAGATATTTTCAATTCTATCTTGACAGTTTGTCCAAGTCCACCAGCAAGCTCAAGCACAAATGCTGTTCCACCTCCCTCAGGAACAGATGCAGACATAAAGAAATGGAAAACTGCAGATGCAAAGGCCATGAACATCTTAGCTCAGACAATGTCTGATGAGATATTTCAGAAAGTAGCTGACTGCAACTCAGTCAAAGGAATTTGGGACAAGCTCTCTGAAATTGTCTCAGGGTCTGCTGATGAAAGGAAAGACAGGAGATCTTACCTCATAACCCAATATGAGAATTTCAAGAAAGGAGAGACTGAGTCAGTGGCAGATATGTACAACAGATTGAGTCTGATTGTCAATGAGCTAAGGACCTTGGATAAAGAAATCTCATTGACTGAGCTTAATGACAAGATCCTAATGTGCTTCCCCAGTACTTGGGGTTCAAGAATCTGGCCAATCAAAGATGCCAGAAGTCTAAATGAAATCACTACTGAAACTCTCCTAGGCAAGCTCAAATCTTATGAGCTGCTTATCAAGAACAGAGAGGAAGAACAGAAGGCTGCTTCACCAGCCTCAAGGAAAGAGAAGTCAATAGCTTTCAAAGCCATTGAAGATCAGCCTGAAGAAAATTTCACAGGCAATGAGGAATTGGTCAGCCTACTGGCCAAAAGATTTTACAAGCTAGCCAGAAAAGACTTCAGAAAAAGGCCATACAAAGGACATGACAAACCAAGGTATGATAAGTCAAATAATAATAACAAAGAAATCATATGCTTTGGTTGCAGGAAACCAGGCCACATTGTGCATGATTGTCCAGAGAACAAGAACAAGGACAGAAAGGATAGAAGAGAAAGAAGAAAAGAAAAAGATTTCAAAAAGAACAGCTCAGACAAAGCCTCCTCTAGCAGGAACAAAAATACAAGGAAGGGTTTTGTTGCTGAGACATGGAGTGAGACAGAAGAAGATTCTGAAACTTCATCTAGCTCTAGTGATGATGAAGATGATGCTGATGAGAAAGAATTCTGCATGATGGCTATCAATGCCTCATAGCAAAACTCTGATGAAGAATCAGATTCAGATTCAGAAAATCAACCAGAGGAAGATCAGGTAATTAGCTCTTTTGATTTTAATTCTGAGGACTTCAAAAATGAATTTAAGACATTGTGCTTGGATTTACTAAGATCTGAAAAGGGGATAATCTCTCTCAGAAATAAATTATATGAATACAATGTCCTAAACTCAAATAACCTCAAACTCTCTAAGGAGTAGAATGCTGTAGGGAGGAGATAGCTTCACTGAAAAGTGAACTGTCAAGAGCTAAAAAGTTTGAAGAATCCCTAAATGGGAGAAGTATCAGACTGATGGACATTACAAGCACAGTGAACTCTAAATTCAACAGTACACTGGGCTTGGGTGCCTCATCCAGCCAACCTATAATATTAACAACTCCAATCAAATTTGTCTCTGACAAAGGAAAGGGAGTAATAGAGGTAGCTAGGAAGAATGCAGATCTGTCAGAGAAAAATCCAGTTCAACAAATTGCGTCGAGTAGAGCTCGACGATCGTCGAACATAGCTCGACGATCTAACCCTAGATCGTCGACCTCAGCTCGACGATATCCAAACTCTGAACTTCAGTATAATCGATCTTCGAACAGAGATCGACGATCTGACCCAAGATCGTCGACCTCAGCTCGACGATCGTCGAACAGAGATCAGGTCTGTGAACATTCCTTCAATGGCACATCTAGATTCAATCCTAGAAGTCCCACACCCCAAGGCTTTAACCCCTATACTGAATGGATAGTACCTCCTAGGAGATACCATCCTGAAGGCTATAAGAGTCAACCTGGGATGTCTTTTATTTCTGAATTCAAAGGATATCAACCTAGGCCCAAGGTTAACTGGGTCAAAAACAATTAAGCTGCTCATGTGCAGGTGAAGACCTATCCAGTATCTAACCAACAATGGTATCTGGATAGTGGGTGCTCAAAGCACATGACAGGGAACAGGGAGAACCTATCATCCATCATAACCAAACTTTGACCCAAAGTGATTTTTGGTGATTCAAATTTTGGCCAAACCAAAGGATATGGTGCTGCTCAGATAGGCTCAGTAACTTTTAAAAAGGTGGCATATGTAGAAGGACTGAAGCACAATCTGATAAGTATCAGTCAACTATGTGATGAAGGATACAAGGTGACTTTCAATAAATCCCTGTGCAAGATCAAATCAGAGGACAACACAACAGTGTTAACAGGTAAAAGGACAGGTAACATTTACTTAGTAGATTTTCTTTCTTCTAAAGTAGATATCTGTTTATTCAATTCCATATCTAAGCCTAATATTTTGTGGCATAAGAGACTAGGACATCTAAACCTTAGAACCATTGCTAGGCTCTCCAAGGACAACCTTGTTAGAGGACTAACTTCTGGCCCCTACAAGAAGGAAGGACTCTGCAAGGCTTGTCAATTAGGCAAGCAAACTAAAAGTAGCTTTAAGTCACTTAATAAGAGTGATTCACCTAGGATTTTGTATTTGTTGCATATGGATCTTTTTGGACCCATATCAGTACAAAGCCTAGGAGGGAAGTCCTATACTTTAGTAGTTGTAGATGACTTCTCAAGATTCACTTGGGTATTCTTTCTGAGGAAGAAGTCTGATAACTTCAAGTGTTTGACAGATTTTCTCAAATGTATTCAGATTGAGTTCAACACTCACATTGCCCTGATCAGAAGTGATCATGGGACAGAGTTTGATTCTCTTCTCATGCAAGAGTTCTGTCAAAGTGAAGGGATCAGGCATACTTTCTCAGCTCCTAGAACTCCTCAACAAAATGGGGTAGCTGAAAGGAAAAATAGAACCCTAATTGAATCTGCTACTACATTGTTGACAGCTGCTCACTTACCTCTATCCTTTTGGGCTGAGGCAGTGAACACCTCCAACTATGTATTAAATAGAAGCCTGATACATAAACTAAAGGGCAAGACTCCCTATGAATTGCTCAAAGGGAAGAAACCTAAAGTAAATTATTTTAAAACTTTTGGCTGTATTTGTTATATTCATAATAATGACAAGAAACATCTAGCAAAATTCCAAGCTAAAGCTGATGAAGGAGTATTTCTGGGATACTCCATGATCAGCAAGGCCTATAGGGTATATAATAAATCATCCTGTAAAATTGAAGAATCTGTTCATATTACCTTTGATGAGACTAACATGTGTTATAAGGAGAAGTCTACTTCTACCAAAGAACCCTTGCAGGTACAATCTATATCAGAAAGTATGGACAGATTACAGGTTAAAGAAGAGGACACAACCTCTCAACCTATTCAGCAAAAGAATGAAAGCAGTGATGATGAAGAAGTGCAACATCTTGAAGAAAATCATCCTGAAGAGCCAGTTGTTGTTCCACTAGAGGAGACAACAACACAGGTTGGTGAACAATCAACACCCCTTGTTGATTTAGTAACAACAAGAGATCATCCAATTTCCCAAGTAATTGGAAACATCTCAGCTGGTGTGCAAACCAGAAATCAGCTCAACCAGAACCTGATGCACACCTGCTTCCTATCTCAAGTTGAGCCTCAATCCATTCAAGATGCAGAGCAAGATCCACACTAGATCATTGCAATGCAAGAGGAGTTGCATCAATTTGAAAGGAACAAGGTTTGGGAACTAGTGCCTAAGCCAAAGGATCATTCCATTGTTAGAACAAAGTGGGTGTTCAGAAACAAGCTTGATGATCAAGGGATTATTGTCAGAAACAAGGCCAGGCTAGTTGCTCAAGGCTACTCTCAACAAGAAGGAATAGACTATGACCAGACCTTTGCACCAGTTGCAAGGTTAGAGGCCATCATAATATTTCTAGCTTATGCTGCTCACAAAGGCTTCAAGGTCTATCAGATGGATGTGAAGAGTGCATTTCTTAATGGGGACATCAAAGAGGAACTCTATGTTAGACAACCTCCAGGTTTTATCTCTCTAACTCACCCTGATTATGTTTTCAAATTGCATAAAGCATTATATGGTCTCAAGCAAGCTCCTAGAGCATGGTATGAGACCCTAGCATGCTTTCTTCTGGAAAATGATTTTGTTAGGGGGAGAGTAGACCAAACTCTTTTTATTAGAACCCATAAGTCCCATACCCTACTAGTACAAATTTATGTAGATGATATCATATTTGGATCTACTGATTCAAACTTGTGCAGAAAGTTTTCCAACCTAATGCATTCCAAATTTGAAATGAGTAGCATGGGTGAGCTCTCCTTCTTCTTAGGATTGCAAGTAAAACAGCATGCTGCGGGCATATTCATTTCCCAAACCAAGTATGCTAAAGAATTGGTTAAGAGATTTGGCATGTCTGAGGCATCTTGTATGAAAACACCCATGCCTACCAATGCTGTATTGGATGCTGATGAACATGGGAAACCAGTTGATCAGACAACATATAGAGCAATGATTGGCTCTCTATTGTACCTTACAGCCAGTAGGCCAGATATAATGTTTGCTACATGCATATGTGCTAGATTCCAAGTTAGCCCTAGAGAGTCACACCTAACTCTAGTTAAAAGGATTCTTAGGTATGTAAAAAGTTGTCCAAATCTAGGACTCTGGTATCCAAAAGACTCAGGATTTGAATTAACTGGATTCTCAGATGATGATTATGCTGGATGCAGAATAGACAGGAAAAGCACCAGTGGAACATGTCAGTTTCTTGGTGACAGACTTGTCTCCTGGTTTTGTAAGAAGCAAACATCTGTGTCAACTTCAACTGCTGAAGCTGAGTATATGGCTGCAGGCAGTTGTTGCTCACAAATATTGTGGATACAAAATCAGCTTCTAGACTATGGTTACAACTTAGAGAAGTCAAAAATTTTCTGTGATAATACTAGTGCTATCTCTATAGCACAAAATCCAGTCCTCCATAGTAGGACAAAACACATAGAAATTAGGCATCACTTTCTGAGAGATAATGTAGAGAAAAATAAAATTGAACTTCAATATATACCTACTGATTTGCAAAGGGGAGATATTTTTACCAAGCCCTTGGATGAAAAGAAACACAGTTTCTTCCTAAATTAGTTAGGCATGTTAGATGGAGGAAGCCTAAATTAAATTACAAGATTTTGAAGAGCTAAAACAGACCAAGACTAGGCTAAAAATCAGTTCCTTTTGAGTCTGTAGAATAGGTTTTGTCTCTGAACTGTGCTCGACGTTTTCCCAGAAATCGTCGAACGAAGATCGACGATTTTCCAAAAATCGTCGACCAGAGATCGACGTTCCTGAAGTCATCGATCTGAGTTCAGAGCCTTCGCTAGAACTAGGCTTTCTCTCCTTCTGCTCAGAGGCCGTCGAGCGGAGCTCGACGCTTTTCAACATCGTCGAACGGAGATCGACGATATTGACGTCTCTTCAGATTCCTTCTGCAGCCCAAATCGTCGAGCTGAGTTCGACGCTTCTTCGAACTGAGCTCCACGATTTTTCGTTTCGCCGTCGAACCCTAATATAAAATCATTTCTTCAGCCGTCGTTCTCCTTTTGCGCTTTCATACTCTGCAACTTTCTTCATTTTCCCTCCAAATCCTCTACACTTGGTCGCGTTTGGTTTTCTGTTGCAGGTGCAAATGGCTGAATCCAGTGCTACTATCTCTAAGATGAAATTTGATACAGGATTCGATATAGACATGAACTCGTTTGATGGAAGCGACCAACGCTTCAAGAACATTCTAAATCTGTTCATAGAACAACAGTTGACTCAAATAATGACTACACGGATGAAAATTACTTCAGAAGAGATCAAAGAGTGGTGGTTTACAGCGACAGACGAGACTGAGAACTCTGTCGTCGGCATCATTAAAGGGACTCAGGTACATCTATCACCGGCTCTCTTAACAGATGTCTTTCAACTTAGTACTGGAGAAGATTCTATTGAATTATCTGGAGAAGATTATGATTCAATGCTTAATCGAATGGGTCACAATGCTGTCAACCCTAACAAACTTTTAAAGAAAAATCTGTCTCTAGAATATCAATTCCTGGCTGATGTAGTTAGGAAAGTGCTGTTGGCCAAGCACTCAACTCATGACACCATCTCTAGATATCAACTTTGCTTGATGGGAGCTTTAGTCGATAAGAAACACCTTGATTGGGGATCCATCTTCTTCAACTTAATTAAGAAGAAGATCAATAAGACTGCTGTGAGTTTTGGGAGAATCTTAGGGGTCTATCTGCACTACAGATGCCCTGAACTGTTAACCTCCTCTGGGATGTTCATCAATGCATCCAAGAGGCTCTCCAGTGCCCTATTCAGCAAATGGGACAGGCAAATCTTCAACCCTACAAGAGCTACTGCACCACTTCCTTCAGGCATAAGGACTGCTTCAGTCACTCCACCAGCAGAAGTGTTGCCTGCCTCTCTTCCTCCCCCAGCTGTATCTACCCCAGCCATTTCCTCCTCACCACCAGTCACAACCATAACCACATCATCCCCAATTACCTTTTCCTCACCAGTTTCACCCCCTCCTGTATCCACCTCAGAGGAATTCCTCCCTCTCTTCTCTTATTCAACCTTCACCCTACCATCCTTTTCTCCTGTAGATGATTCCTTCATGGATGCTTCTCCCTCCACTCCTCCTGAGCCACCCTCTACCTCCTCTTTTCAACAAATGCTTCATGACATTCTCTCCCAACCATCCTTCACACCCTCTCTTTCTTCACCTATCTCCACCTCAACCTTCTCTATCTCCACAATTCCATCCTCAGAGCCATCCATTCCTACTCCACCTACCTCCACACCTTCAGCTCCAGCCATCATCCCTACATCTACCTTTACTCCTACCTCTGCTCAAGCCCCACTTGAGCATGTAGATCTTCCAAGGTTGGCAGACAGACTTTATGAGTTGTTAGCTCCCAGGCTGACATCTCTGTTGGAGACTTCCCTGGCTCCACTCCTGAAACAAGTTCAGGAGCTGTCTACCAAGCTTTCCTCCTTTTCCTCCTCCCAGGCAATCCCTTCTACTGGGTGCCTTGGTTCAGCTCTCCTTGAACCAAGGCAGGGGGAGATGCTTTATGAAGAAGTGGATGTGCCAGTGGATGCTCCTGTTTTTGCTCCAGCTCCAGCTCCTGCTCACTCAGAAAGCTGTGGATGTGCTTTTGCACTAAATCTTCAGAGCCTGCTATCTCAATTTGATACAGTCTATTTCAGCTTTCTGCCAGTACCTCTCACTGAAGATCTGTCTAAGGCCATTGTGCCTGTATCTGGTTGTGATCCCAGCCACATTGAATACTATATCAATTCCTGGAAGGCTGTGGATATTCCTGATGCTGCTACTAAGGCCAGTGTGCCTCCTGTTGTTGAAACTGCTGCTGCTGCTGAAGATATAGAGATGATCTCAGTAACTGTTGCTGATGAAACTGCTAATGAAGAACTTGCTTCCTACCTAGAAGATCCCTCACCTGCTGATGACTACTTTTTAGTCATCATTTTTGGTATAATTTAGTTTAAGAAATCCCTTATTATTATTATAATTTTATGATTTTGTATGCTTGTTTTAATTGTTGTTGTTATTATTATTATTATTATCTATAGTTCCATTATATGTGTTGTTTATGTTTTATGTTATTATTATTATGTCTAGGATATTTTCTTTATTATAATTTATATGTAATATTATATCATAATGTTTTATGTTATGTTTTGTTTTGTTTTTGTTTTTATATAAGATATTATATTATAGGTTTAGTTTTATTTAAAAACTTATATCATGTTACATAACTAATGTTATTTTTCTTTTCTTGTTTTGTAGGAGTAGCCCTTGTCCAATCAAGGCCCTACCGAGCCCTCTTCCATCATGGAGCAGCACAAGCAGCCCGGCCCCCCTCCATTTTTATGTTACCCGAGCCCCTTCTTTGAAGCAGCCCATTGAAGCCATCTATTCATGCATGTGCCCGGCCCTCCATCAAACACAGCAGCCCACCAGAAGAAGAAGCCCATTGAAGCCCCTTACCATGCAACCCGACCACATGCATGCAATTATTCATGCATGTGGTCAGCTATACTTCTTTTCTCTCTCTTTCATTATTCCCTTACCACCCTTTTAATTCTCATACATGCATCCTCTCTCCCATCATTGAATGCATGCATGAATTCCCCCTTGCAAGTGGCCGCCCCCCCTCCTTTCCACCATTCTACAATCTTCCATTCACTCCCCCTATCCACTTTACATTTTTATTTGTCATTCCATTTATTATTATACAATGCATGAAGCCCCTCCTCTCTCCCTTCATTTAAACCCATGCATGAACCATCTCACCCCAAGTGGCCGGCCACCCCTTAGTCTTCCCCTTCTATATGCTTCCCTCCACTCCTATAAAAGGAACCCACATCCCATGCTTTGGAGAAGTTGATTTTTAGATTGGAGCAAGTGAGCAAGAGAGTACTTTTCAAGAGAGTTCTTATTATTGTAATTTTCATTTTCTAGTTTTTCTCTTTAGTTGTAATTTCAAATTTTGTTTGAAAGTTTTGTTCAAGATTGTTTTGTTTTAGCCTTGTGAACCTTTCTTTTTAATAATAATGCAAATGTTCTTCTCTCTTTATTTTGTTATTTCCCTTTCCAGTATGAGTAGCTAATTTCCTATAGCATTTGATCGTGAGAATCCATGAAGTGAGATGAGAGTTTATTTTATTTCTTAGTTTTATTTTTGTATTTCATGCTCGATCCTTCTTTGATTCATTTTGCGTCGACTCCATATTTCCGGTATACGGTAGTAGGCCTTGTTCTCATTTCATAGTAGCCGAGAGGCTCATGATTTGAAAGATCACTCAAATAAGGAAGGAGTTGAACACAATCCTAGAGATAGGACGACATAAATCCTCCGGATTGGAGTCAAATCCAATAGTGCGGATCACCCCGATAATGCAACTTTAGGCTTCTTTGGTTTGTAAAGAGATTTCGATCGAAGAGTCTATAAGTTAGAAGACCTAATGCTCTAGCGAGATTTTGTCTTATTTTCGGATCCGTCACGGTCGAGTATGGTTTGCAAAAATTAAAACTATCTTTATTTTTATCTCTCTCATCTAATTTCATGGTGAATCATTGATCGAATGCTAGCTTTTTATTATAAGTTTTTCGTCTCGTAATTTGTCTTCCTTTCCATTTAAAAAAATTTATAAAAATCCAACTATTTTCCGGTAGGATAATACTTCATGCGTGAGTAAGAGTAATTGACAACCCCGAGTTTAAATACGACCTTGGTACTACAATTCGACATGTACGCTTGCCTGTTCGGGTTTTGGCCCACCAAGTTTTTGGCGCCGTTGCCGGGGATCGAACCCGGGTCACCCGCGTGACAGGCGGGAATACTCACCACTATACTACAACGACATGAGTAATTTCACTTCAAGAGAGCTTTGGAGATAGCTTTGGAGAATTTCACTTCAAGAGAGCTTTATTGTAATTTTCTAGTTATTTCACTTCTTGTAATCTCATTTTCTTTGTTAGTAATATAGTTTTGATCTTTTCATTATCGTGTACTCCTTTTCCCTTTTTTATAAGTAATATGAATTCTTCTCTTTCACTTATTGTCGTTTTCTTTTCCGTCATGAGTAGCTAATTTTCTCTTAGCACTTGATCATGAGGATCCATGATTTGAAATGAGAAACATTTTTATTCCGTAGTTTTATTTTTGCCAAATTCGACTCGGTCCTTCTTTGAATAATTATTTTGTCGACTTCGTATTCCCGGTATACGGTAGTAGGCTCATGATCTCATATTCGAGTAGCCGAGAGGCTCGTGAATGTGAAAGATCACTCAAAGAAGGAAGGAGTTGAATGCAACCCTAGAGATAGGGCGACGTAAATCTTCCGGATTGGAGTCAAATCCAATAGTGCGGATCACCCCGATAATGCAACTTTAGGCTTCTTTGGTTTGTAAAGAGATTTCGATCTAAGAGTCTATAAGTTAGGAGACCTAATGCTCTAGCGAGATTTTGTCTTATTTTCGGATCCGTCACGGTCGAGTATGGTTTGCAAAAATTAAAACTATCTTTATTTTTATCTCTCTCATCTAATTTCATGGTGAATCATTGATCGAATGCTAGCTTTTTATTATAAGTTTTTCGTCTCGTAATTTGTCTTCCTTTCCATTTAAAAAAATTTATAAAAATCCAACTATTTTCCGGTAGGATAATACTTCAAGCGTGAGTAAGAGTAATTGACAACCCCGAGTTTAAATACGACCTTGGTACTACAATTCGACAGGTACGCTTGCCTGTTCGGGTTTTGGCCCACCAAGTTTTTGGCGCCGTTGCCGGGGATTTTTCTTCGTCAATATTTTGAAAACGCTTGCGCTATTACTTCTACAAAAATCAAAAAAAAAAATTATATTTATATATATTTAAATATTTCTAATCAACCCACTTCACTTTATTTCTACCCCACCTAAAATCTCTCGAAAAGGGTAAGGGGCTTTAAGCGCCACCATTTTACCTAGTACCCGGGCGAACCCTTCACCGGGTAGTCCTCGGGAAGTTCGAGAGCCAAGCCGTAAAAAATCTATTAAAAAAAAATTCCTTTCTTTTCCTCTTTTTCTTTCTTTTCCAAGCTTTCATTTTCTTCTTCCCTCGCTTTCTTTGCTAGTGCATGACCCGAGCGAATCCGTCGCTACTTGTTGATTTGGACCCAGAAATCGAACGCTCCTTTCGGAGACAACTACGATTCGGGGCTTCCACTTCTCAAACAGCGGTTGAGGATTCCTTTGGGGATTGCAATTTTAATTCTGAAATGGGAGACCCTAACCCAGAAATGGCTCAGCAAAGGACCATGTCCGATTATGCTCGACCCAATCTGGAGGGGACTGAAACAAGTATTGTTCGACCTGCGATTACGAACAATAACTTCGAGCTTAAGCCTAGCATCATACAAATGGTGCAGCAATATGTACAGTTCGACGGATTACAAGATGAAGATCCGAACTTGCATATTGCCAATTTTCTTGAAATCTATGACACCTTCAAAATCAATGGTGTCTCAGACGATGCGATAAGGCTAAGACTCTTCCCATTCTCCTTAAGAACTAAAGCCAAACAGTGGTTGAGTTCTCTTCCAAGAGGATCAATCACTACTTGGAACATTTTAACTGAAAAATTTCTTTCTCGTTATTTCCCCCCCGCTAAAACTGCTAAGCTACGTAATGATATAACTTCATATTCTCAAATTGATTCTGAGACCCTCTATGACACTTGGGAGAGGTTCAAAGAACTTTTGAGAAGATGCCCTCATCATGCTCTGCCTGTATGGTTGCAGGTCCAGACATTCTATAATGGGCTAAACCAAGAGACTAAGCAAATGATAGATGCCGCTTCCGCTGGTTCTTTAGACCGCAAAACTCCGGAAGCCGCTCTTGAGCTTATCGATGACATGGCGATGAACACTTATCAGTGGAATTCGTCCAGGTCTCGCCCATCTAAACCTGCAGGTATATATGAAGTGGATTCGGTGATGCAACTGGCGATGCAAGTGGAAATGCTCAACAAGAAGATCTCGGAGATGACTGCTCCCTCCGCCGCTAAGGTATATGAAAATGCTGCTACTGCCGAGCAGGTGGATTATCTGGGGAACATACCCAGGCCTGCTCAAAATAATTCTGCGAATAATTTTTCTGCTTTTTCGAATTTTTCTTCTCCTCCTGGTTTCAATGCTGCTACAAACTCTTATCATCCTGGATGGCGTAACCATCCTAATTTTTCTTGGAGTAATAATGCTAACGTAGTACGCCCACCGGACGATTTTACACCACCACCACCACCACAATAAAATTTTCAAAAACCTTCCCCTTTGGAAGAGATCCTCGCTAAGTATATAAGCTCTAACGATGCCACTATTAGAAACATAACGGGATCAATTAAAAACTTAGAAAATCAAGTTGGCCAACTCGCCAAGGCCTTTTCCGAGAGACCACCTGGAACTCTTCCCTCGAACACTGAGCCTAACCCAAGGGAGCACGCAAATGAGATTTCCCTTCGGAGCGGTAAAGTTGTTAACGAGCCCACCACAAGGGAAGAGCCAAGGGTGAGTGTCCCTCCTGTTTGCACCCCCACGGAGAATGATAACTTAGATCTTGAAAAAGACAAATCTATTTTTAAAAAAGAAAAGGATAGCTCTATTATTTCTGATTCTGAAAAAGACAAAATTGGTTTTCAAAATGATGCTCCAATTGTTCTAAAAGAATTCCCGCCACCTCCTTATCCAGCTCGACTTAGGCAAGAAAAACTAGATAATCAATATCAACGCTTTCTTGAAATATTTAAACAAATTCATATTAATAGCCAAATGCCTAAGTACGCCAAATATCTTAAAGATTTATTAACGAACAAAAAGAAATTGGAAAATCTTTCGCATGTAACGTTAAATGAAGAATGTTCGGCGGTCGTTAAAAATTCTAATCTGTCTAAAAAAATAAACGATCCGGGTAGTTTTTCCATTCCTTGTGTCTTTGGTGATTTATTTGTTAAACATGCGTTAGCAGATCTTGGAGCGAGCATCAACTTGATGCCTTTTTCTTTATTTAAAAAGCTTGGTTTGGGCACTCTCAGCCCTACGCGCATGAGTATTCAGTTAGCCGATCGTTCGATTAAGTATCCGTTAGGTGTTGTTGAGGATGTGCTAGTGAAGGTCGACAAATTCATCTTCCCGTGGATTTTGTCATTCTCGATATTGAAGAGGACATCGAGGTCCCTCTTATCCTTAGTCGTCCCTTCCTAGCCACCGCTCGCGCAATCATAAATGTTAGTGACGGAAAACTTTTTCTGCATGTAGGAGATGAGGAAGTAGCATTTGATATTAATAAATCGATGAAAAACTCTTTACAAAATGATGACTCTTGTTTTTTCATTGATGATTTAAAAGAAGACTCCTATATTTCTACAAATGATTTTTCTTCCTTTACTGAAATTTCTTCAAATGATTTCGAAAATACGGTTATGTCCGTACAAACTATTTTTGAAAATGAAACTGATTTTAAACAAAAGAATCTTGAAAATTTTCCTTTTGAAAAAGACAAAAATTTGAACAGCTATTTTGATAAACCACCCGATCTTGAAACGAAAATATATCACGATAAGAACTTCCGCCACCATAAAAATTTTAAACCAGGCGATCAAGTTCTTCTCTTAAATTCACGATTACGCATTTTCTTTGGAAAATCTAAATCTCGTTGGTCTGGACCGTTTGCGGTCAAGGATGTTTTTTCTGATAAAACTGTGTTGCTTGTGCACCCGGAAAGGGGTGAATTTAAAGTGCATGGACATAAACTTAAACTCTATTTCTCTAATGATTTTGTGACTCCTGCAAAGGAGAACCTTCTTTTTGATTCTTAGTATTATGTTCTGATGGACATTTTTATTTTTATTTTTTTTGGACTACTATATTTTTATGAAACTCTTTTATTTGAACTGTTGTAATAAACAAACATTATCGGGCATCTGCCCATGGACTCTATCATTTTTTTTTTATTTTGCTCTTTCTACCGGAGCCCATCAAGTCCATGATCGTGGTCGCCGCTCCGCTGCTGCTGATATCAGAAGGATCAAGTCATACCTGCTGACGATCAAGTACTCTAAAAGGCAAGCATGGGGGAGCGACATCCGCCGTCATCTCACAACCCCGGGGAAGTCCTGTTTTGTTTTCTTTATTTATTTATTTTCCTGCATTTTTCGTTTTTCTCTTCTTCTCAGTTCCCTTCTGTTTTTCTTTATGTTTTCTTCATTGAGGGCAATGAAGAATTTAAGCATGGGGGGGGGGGTCTAGTTTCTTTTTGCCTTTCTTTCTGTTTTTCTTCTTTCAAAAAAAAAAGAAAAAAATTATATCTTAAATTAGTATTTTATGTCATCAAAATCTAAAATCCAAAAAAATTATAAAATATAAAACCCAAAAAAATTAGAAAAACAAAAAAAAATCAAAAAAATTGTGCTAAAATCGATTTGAAAAACAAAACCTAAAATTATTTTCTATCTTTATTTTCATGTTTCTTCTAGTGAAGTGTAGGCCCATGCGGTTTTTATAGTTCTATTTAGATTACTTTGAAAATGTTTTTCTAAACCTATCATTTTAACATAGTCTAGTTCTAACAGTTTCTTTTTCTTAAATATAGGCATCCGTTTTTTACGTTATAAGCTAGCAATGCGTAGTTATGTCTATTTTATTCGGTTAGTTACTTACGAATGGTTGCTAGGTATCATTAATCCTTTTTCATTTGCGGGATAGTCTTTCTTGGTGTCTAGAACTTGTACCAAGCTACCCTCGAAGCATTTGCGCCATTTTTTATGTTCTTTAGAAATGATTTAGGCCACCATTTGAATAGTTTGAGCTTTTCTTGCCACCAAAAAAATTCACCATTGCTAAACAATTTTGGGCCCTTTCCATGTTTTCTTTGATGTTAGCTCCACCTTTCATTTCATTATGTTCACCAAATCCAAATGCCCTTCCTATTTTTGCACTATAACCTTGAGCTTAAAATTATTTTTGTGGGAATGAAAAGGACATTATAAAGCTTATTTTTGGAGTTTCCTTATCAATTGTTATTCAAAAAAAAAAATTTGAAACATAAAATGAAAAATCAAAATAAGAATGCAAAAAGTTATGTTTGGCCAAGCTTATAAAAGAAAAAATACATGGCCTTATCTTTGTTTTAGTTTGAATTGAAGTACTTATCATGTTTTATGCTTTGTTTATTTTAAGCTCACCCTTGGTTTAGTGTTTAAGCCATCATGTTTATCTTTGTTTTCATTTCCTAATCATTCACCTAAACCAAGTCCTAACGCCTATTAGAAGTCCTAATGATCTTAGAATATAAATTCGCGTAGTGGAGAAAGTGTGAACGTACAAGCCTATGGCCACCATCATTGATGGATTTCTTTGGAGGTTATCTTGGAGTGGTTTAAGGTTAATGTTTATCTAGCAACCTAGTAGTTTGTTAATGCGCCGTTTATTTAGAACTTCTACTTTTGTTTTACTTATTTTCATTTATTTTGGATACCTTGTTTTAAGATTTAGAAATGTGTAGACTTTTATTATGTTTTAATGAGATTTTTAGGATTCCACTTTCAATTTTTCTATTGCGCACTTCTCACCCCACTAGTTGATAACATGAATATTAGGATAGATTAATTTTTCATGTTTTGTTTTTCTTAAATATGAAACCTAAATTAGCTTTGTTTATTTTCTATTTCCTTCCCTAGTTTTCATTTTTATTTTCTTGAGGGCAAGCAAATGTCTAAGCATGGGGGAGTTTGATGACTACTTTTTAGTCATCATTTTTGGTATAATTTAGTTTAAGAAATCCCTTATTATTATTATAATTTTATGATTTTGTATGCTTGTTTTAATGTTGTTATTATTATTATTATTATTATCTATAGTTCCATTATATGTGTTGTTATGTTTTATGTTATTATTATTATGTCTAGGATATTTTCTTTATTATAATTTATATGTAATATTATATCATAATGTTTTATGTTATGTTTTGTTTTGTTTTTGTTTTTATATAAGATATTATATTATAGGTTTAGTTTTATTTAAAAACTTATATCATGTTACATAACTAATGTTATTTTTCTTTTCTTGTTTTGTAGGAGCAGCCCTTGTCCAATCAAGGCCCTACCCGAGCCCTCTTCCATCATGGAGCAGCACAAGCAGCCCGGCCCCCCTCCATTTTTATGTTACCCGAGCCCCTTCTTTGAAGCAGCCCATTGAAGCCCTCTATTCATGCATGTGCCCGGCCCTCCATCAAACACATCAGCCCACCAGAAGAAGAAGCCCATTGAAGCCCCTTACCATGCAACCCGACCACATGCATGCAATTATTCATGCATGTGGCCGGCTACACTTCTTTTCTCTCTCTTTCATTATTCCCTTACCACCCTTTTAATTCTCATACATGCATCCTCTCTCCCATCATTGAATGCATGCATGAATTCCCCCTTGCAAGTGGCCGGCCCCCCCTCCTTTCCACCATTCTACAAGCTTCCATTCACTCCCCCTATCCACTTTACATTTTTATTTGTCATTCCATTTATTATTATACAATGCATGAAGCCCCTCCTCTCTCCCTTCATTTAAACCCATGCATGAACCATCTCACCCCAAGTGGCCGGCCACCCCTTAGTCTTCCCCTTCTAGATGCTTCCCTCCACTCCTATAAAAGGAACCCACATCCCATGCTTTGGAGGAGTTGATTTTTAGATTGGAGCAAGTGAGCAAGAGAGTACTTTTCAAGAGAGTTCTTATTATTGTAATTTTCATTTTCTAGTTTTTCTTTTAGTTGTAATTTCAAATTTTGTTTGAAAGTTTTGTTCAAGATTGTTTTGTTTTAGCCTTGTGAACCTTTCTTTTTAATAATAATGCAAATGTTCTTCTCTCTTTATTTTGTTATTTCCCTTTCCAGTATGAGTAGCTAATTTCCTATAGCATTCGATCGTGAGAATCCATGAAGTGAGATGAGAGTTTATTTTATTTCTTAGTTTTATTTTTGTATTTCATGCTCGATCCTTCTTTGATTCATTTTGCGTCGACTCCGTATTTCCGGTATACGGTAGTAGGCCTTGTTCTCATTTCATAGTAGCTGAGAGGCTCATGATTTGAAAGATCGCTCAAAGAAGGAAGGAGTTGAACGCAATCCTAGAGATAGGACGACGTAAATCCTCCGGATTGGAGTCAAATCCAATAGTGCGGATCACCCCGATAATGCAACTTTAGGCTTCTTTGGTTTGTAAAGAGATTTCGATTGAAGAGTCTATAAGTTAGGAGACCTAATGCTCTAGCGAGATTTTGTCTTATTTTCGGATCCGTCACGGTCGAGTATGGTTTGCAAAAATTAAAACTATCTTTATTTTTATCTCTCTCATCTAATTTCATGGTGAATCATTGATCGAATGCTAGCTTTTTATTATAAGTTTTTCGTCTCGTAATTTGTCTTCCTTTCCATTTAAAAAAATTTATAAAAATCCAACTATTTTTCGGTAGGATAATACTTCAAGCGTGAGTAAGAGTAATTGACAACCCCGAGTTTAAATACGATCTTGGTACTACAATTCGACAGGTACGCTTGCCTGTTCGGGTTTTGGCCCACCACCTGCTGCTATGCCTGCTCCTGCTCAAGTGTCTGCTGCTGCTGTTGCTCCTGTTCTGGCCTCTGATCAGTTAAAGCTACAAGAAAAGTACTTGAAAAGCATTGATGATCTGTATGACATACCACAAAGCTCAGATAGTGACCAATTCCAGACTGAATCAGATGACTCTGCCGATACCATTGCCAAGAAGAGGAAAGCTAGAAGAAAAGCCATGATGTCAGTTCCTCCAGCTACAACAAAAGACTCCAATGATATTCCCTACTACATTCTGCATGATTGCCCCATTTCTGAGCCATGGATGCAATACTCCAAGAATCAACAGAAAGCTATGAAGAAGAAAAGGAAGCTTGATAAATATGAAAAAGGATCTTCACAATATCAGCCTCCTCCTCCTCCTCCTCCAGATTCTGGATCAGGCTCAGCCCCTCAAGCTCCAGCTTTAAGGCAAAGCTCCTCCCAATCTTATCCAAGATACTATCAAAGGGGACAACATCAAAGAGGATATCAATCCAGAAGGGGTCATTACAGAGGAAATCAGAGAGGACAAAGATCTTATCAAAGGGAAGGACAAGGCCACACTGACTCCTTTTCAGGTACTTTCCCTTACAGGCTGAAAGACACAGTTGTTTCCAATACTCCTCCTGCTTCTGAATCTCTCAACAGGTATGAACCTCCTGTTCCTTTTGAGGATCCTGAGAACAATCCTCTATCCTGGACAGCAAGAATGAAAGAGCTAGCTGCTCTTGATCAACTAAAGAAAGCCAGAGAGCAAGGCATGGACATCTCCAATATAACAACTTTATCAGATCAAAGGAAGAAAGAATTGGAAAGATATGCTTCTAGAAAGTTTTTCAACCCAGAAGACTACATGAAGCTTCACCCAGAGGCTGTAGTTCCAAGGCTAAGATCTCAAACTTCTCTAGGTGCAGAGGATGACAGAAGATCAAAGAAAGAAACCCTGAATCCTAACAGAGAAATTTTGTTTAGAAAGGGAACTGAGAAGAAGTAAATTGTGTAAGCTAAACTTTCATCCTCATCTGGATAATTGCTGCTATTTTATCTGTGATCTGCTTGCTGCTATATCTTTGCTTGGTTAGCTCGTGTTTTTGTATGAATGCTTATTCATTTCCTAATGTTATTTGTAAATAGTAATCCTAACCCAAATAGGGGGAGATTGTTGGAACACCCTATTACTAATTTGGGTAAGGATCACTATGGTTGTCTTAGGAAACCAGGTTGACCTAGTTGTATAGTTATAAAGGTCAACATTAGAATGAGTCTAGGGCTTAGAACTTAGGTTTGAAGCTGCCCCCAGGACCTCTCCAATGTCAAGGATATAGAGCCAAGTCTAAGGCAATTTTTGTCGAGCTCAGGTCGACGAATCGTCGAACTCCATTCGACGCTCTCTGAGCTCAACTTCGATAAATCGTCGAACTCTGGTCGACGATCTTCGAGCTCAGATCGACTATTTGCCTTCAGCCCGTTCTGCTTAATCGTCGAACTCCGGTCGACGATCTTCGAGATCAGATCGACGATCTCTCTTCAGTTATTCTTCAGGTCGCTGAGCTCGGTTCGACGATCTTCGAGCTAAGTTCGACGTTTTCTGTCTGCTTGATCTCATTCTATCTCTGAGCTCAGTTCGACGATCGTAGAGCTCAGATCGACGATTCTTCTGAGAGATCGACGTATTTAAGGTTTCAAATGCTGTTATTCTTTGGAATGTTTTTGAATATTATCAGCATTTATGATAAGAAGATCTGCCAGCCGTTTGTCTTTATTCTGGAGCAAGTTTCAAGGTATTATTCAGAGAATGTTTGCTGGACTTTCCTCTAGAAGACAAGACTCTTTATGGAAGACATTTATGACTGCCAATGGCTACTTTGGACAAAGAATTTTTCAGAGAATAAGATCTTCCTTCTTCAATTACAAGGATATACACAGAATACAGAACACTGATAGAAAAAACAACAGAAGAATTGTGCACAAAAAATTCTTCTTGCTTACTGAAAAGTGTTCACAACTTCATTTCAAGAACTCCAGACACCTCATCCTTCAGCCTTCTTGCTGAAACAATCTTTTGCTGGAGATCAAAATTCTGAAGACCTATCACCCTAGAGCAAAGCTTCTTTTCCTGAACCAGTCTAGATCTCAAGGGGAGCTTTGACAACAAAGATCCACTAGTCTTCTCTCATTTGATTTGAGAACAGAGAAGACAACTTCATTTCCTTTTCCTTTTTATTTTCCTTCTATAAAAGGGTTTTTCAAAACTCCCTTCAAAAGCTTTGAGTCTGGTTCTGAGAGCCTTGTCAAAACTCAGTGGTGGCAAGACACCTTATCAAAAAATCCAGTTTTGTTTTTTGAGCACCTTAACAAAAGCTCATTGGTGTCAGGACACCTGATCAACTCATCCTGAGTGGATTCCTACCAAGGGTGGTAGAAGAGTGGATGTACCCAGGTTTTGGGGAACCACTATATTTCCTTGTGTCTTCTGAATTGTTTGTTTGATTGTTGCTGTGTGCTGTGCTCTTAGTTTCTTGCTTCTTTAATTATTTTTTAGCACTCTACACTATAGTGTAAATTAAATTTTATATATGCTGATATTTTAAAACCTGTGAAACTTATTTGAACAAACTCTATTCACCCCCCTCTAGAGTTAGATAGATGTACCCTCACTTTCAGCAAGCTTCTAGATTGATATTGTATTTGTTGTCTCTTGGAAGCCTGAAGCAGATGATGAAGAAATCTGTGAGAAAACTGAGCTATGTTGTTCTTCACCGATTGCTAATTGTTATTGTTTCTCTTTCTTCTCTCTCACTGCTTCATCCCTTTTTCTTGTGTTTTGTAACAAAATATCTCTATATATGTCTGAACATTATTCAAACATTTGAATTCACTTTGACTTTAATGGCTGACTCATTTTTGAGAAGGGAAAGAGCCTTGGGAGTTTAATTAGCTTTTAATCCATATTTAATGCTCCCCTTCAACGGCTATATTCAAATGATAATTTTTTATATAAAATCAGAGAATCATAAAGCCTGCAATTAAGCCTTAATTAATTTTGCTAGCTATAAATCTGTCTGAAAAACGGCACAGGGAATCGCTAAGCCCAAAATTAAAGCTTCTTCAAACTTGGTTCGGAGATAGTTGAACTCAGCTCAAAGATCATTGAGCTCAGCTCGGAGATCGTTGAGCTGAGCTAAGAGATTTTGGACTGCATCTGAGATTTACAGAAATCTTTGAGCTGAGCTCAGAAATAGTTGATCTCCGTTCAGAGATAGTTGAACTGAGTTCAAAGATTTTCTTCCAGCAATTTTCTGAACTTCAAATCTGAACTTCTCTTAAATTTTTCTGCACTTCTTCTGGAATTCTTTGAAGGGAAACCTAGAAAATCCTATGACCCTTAGACTATACATTTTGGGTCAAACTAATAATCCTAATAGTGATCCTAACCCAAATCAGAACCTATTGTTTCAACAATCTCCCCCTATTTGGGTGAGGACACTATTTACAAAAAAACAAAGCATATATAAAATGAGTGCTTTTAAAGAAAAACAATAATATTTTGAAATTTAAATCTAAGAACAAAAACTGATAGGCTCTGTAGCTGTTCTATTTCTAGTCCTCAATTGAGTTCATTTAAGAATCTCTGAACTATGGTTCCAACAAACTCCTTGATATCATCCCTCAGATTTCTAAATAATCGAAACTGCTGCTGCTGTAACCTCTAAGATAGTCTCCCCCTATACAGCTACCCCTGCTCTTAAGGGTCTTTTCCTAAAATAAGAGGTTATAAGTTCTGGACCCAGATCACCTTGGGTCCTGGTTCTTTTTCATAATAATAAGAAATAAAAGAACATGCAGGTTGATCTTTATAACCTAATGGATGAAATTTTCTAGAAGGGATGAACCATTGGGTAAAAGGATTGATAGTATTTTCAGATTGATTATAATTTTCAAAAGAATAAAAATTTCTATTTTGAAATTTTGAGTTTGATGATTTATGTTGAGATCGTCGATCTGCGTTCGACGACCAGTATTGATCTCGTCGATCTCGGTTCATAGAGTAATAATGCCTACTATCTGTGTTCCACGATCATCGATCTCTGATCAACGATGTTTGATGATATCGTCGACCTCCTTTTGCTGAGTAGTTAAACCCAACCTCTTGGTTCAGAGATCGTCGATCGCCGTTCGACGAATAATACTTAGATCGTCGATCTTGGTTCGATGACTTTTTTTAACAAAAATTTTTGAATATTTTTTATGGTAAAAATTCACTTATTTTGTCTAAATCTATTATTTTTTCTTTGTCCTTAACTGTTTCTAAAGAAGCTAATTATTCAGAAACATTTTTTAAATGTTCTTTAAGATTGTTATTTTCAGAAGATATATTATACACTTTCTCTCTGAGAAGTTTTATTTCCTTCTCAGATTGAATTAAATCATTGCATAAAATTTTAAAATCTTCTTTAAAATGTTTTGAAGAGAAATCAAAAAAAGAAATAACCTGATCCTCTTCTGATTCTGCAATTGATTCTTCATCAGATTCAGATTCTTCATCATGACTGCTGCAAGATGCATTGATTGCCATCATGCAGAATTCTCTTGCTCTTGTTTCTTCTTCATCCTCAGTTGTACAGGATGAAGCTTCAGAATCAGTCAGAGATTCAGCATTTAATGTTCATTCTTTTGCTGATCCAGTAGCCATTGCTGTGAGGGAGTCCCAAATTTGCTTTGCTGAAGTACATTCAGCAACTTTTTTAAAAATGTCATCAGACATTGATTGAGCAAGGATGTTCATTGCCTGTGCATCAGCCATCTTTAGAAATTTTTGGGCTTCTGAGTTTGCAGATAGTGTATTGGGACCTGACAAAATAGAGTTTTAAATGGCTTCATCAATAGAGTTCATAAAAAGCCTAATCCTTGCCTTCCATAGTGCAATCTTATTTAGATTGCACATAGGAGGTCCAGTGCCTGAACATTCTTCATTTTGTGCCATGATAAACTCTTAAGAGAAATAAGATCTATCAGATCGTTTTGGTTCAGGTATTAGCCTATACAACCAAAGAAACCTACCTCTGATACCAATTGAAAGAAAAGGGGATAGATCTTAACTTTCTTCTAATTTATAATTAATATATAAAAAGTCACAACATAAAGACAAAGAAAGATAATACAAGCACACAGAAGACACAAGGATTATAGTGGTTCCCCAAATCTGGGTATATCTACTCTTCTACCACCCTGGTAGGAATCTACTACAGGATGAGTTGATCAGGTGTCCTGGGCACCAAATAAGCTTTTGATAAGGTGCTCAAAAACCAAACTGGATTTTTTGATCAGGTGTCTTGCCACTACTGAGTTTTGACAAGGCCTCAGAAACCAAGTAGAACTTTTGAAGGGAGTTCAAGAACCCTTTGTACAGGAGGAAGGAAGAGTTGATATTGTCTTCTATGTTTAACAATCAAAGAGAAGCACAAGTGGATTGTTGTTGTCAAAGCTCCCCCTAAAATTTGTAGTTGACAAGGAAGAGAAGCTTTGCTTTAGGGTGTAGGCCTTCAAGTAGATGTTGCTCTCCAGTAAGCTTCTAGACTGATATTGTATTTGTTTTCTCTTGGAAGCCTGAAGCAGATGATGAAGAAATCTGTGAGAAAACTGAGCTATGTTGTTCTTCACTGATTGTTAATTGTTATTGTTTCTCTTTCTTCTCTCTCACTACTTCATCCCTTTTTCTTGTGTTCTATAACAAAATATCTCTATATATGTCTGAACATTATTCACATATTTGAATTCACTTTGACTTTAATGGCTGACTCATTTTCGAGAAGGGAAGGAGCCTTGGGAGTTTAATTAGCTTTTAATCCATATTTAATACTCCCCTTCAACGGCTATATTCAAATGAAAATTTATGGTATAAAATCAGAGAATCATAAAGCCTGCAATTAAGCCTTAATTAAATCTGCCAGCTGTAAATCTGTCTGAAAAGCGGCACAGGGAATCGCCAAACCCAAAATTAAAGCTTCTTTAAACTGGGTTCGGAGATAGTTGAACTCAGCTCAAAGATCGTTGAGCTCAGCTCGGAGATCGTTGAGCTGAGCTCATAGATTTTGGACTGCATCTGAGATTTACAGAAATCTTTTAGCTGATCTAAGAGATTGTTGATCTTCGTTCAGAGATAGTTGAACTGAGTTCAAAGATTTTCTTCCAGCAATTTTCTGAACTTCAAATCTGAACTTCTCTGGAATTTTTCTTCACTTCTTCTGGAATTCTTTGAAGGGAAACCTAGAAAATCCTATGACCCTTAGACTATACATTTTGGGTCAAACTCATAATCCTAATAGTTATCCTAACCCAAATCAGAACCTAGGGTTCCAACAATCTCCCCCTATTTGGGTGAGGACACTATTTTTTAAAAAAACAAAGCATATATAAAATGAGTTCTTTTAAAGAAAAACAATAATGTTTTGAAATATAAATCTAAGAACAAAAACTGATAGGCTCTGTAGCTGTTCTATTTCTAGTCCTCAACTGAGTTCATTTAAGCATCTCTGAACTATGGTTCCAACAAACTCCTTGATATCATCCCTCAGATTTCTGAATAATTGAAACTGCTGCTGCTGTAACCTCTAAGATAGTCTCCACCTATACAGCTACCCCTGCTCTTAAGGGTCTTTTACTTAAATAAGAGGTTAGAAGTTCTGGACCCAGATCACCTTGGGTCCTGGTTCTTTTTCATAATAATAAGAAATAAAAGAACATGCAGATTGATCTTTATAACCTAATGGATGAAATTTTCTAGAAGGGATGAACCATTGGGTAAAAGGATTGATAGTATTTTTAGATTGAATATAATTTTCAAAAGAATAAAAATTTCTGCTTTAAAATTTTGAGTTCGATGATTTAGGTTGAGATCGTCGATCTGTGTTCGTCGACCAGTATTGATCATGTCGATCTCGGTTCACAGAGTAATAATGCCTACTATCTGTGTTTCACGATCATCGATCTCTAATCAACGATGTTTGATGATATCGTCGACCTCTTTTTACTTAGTAGTTAAACCCAACCTCTGGGTTCAGAGATCGTCGATCGCCATTTGACGAATAATATTGAGATCGTCGATCTTGGTTCGATGACTTATTTTGAACAAAAATTTTCTGAATATTTTTAGTTTGTTTTGGTAAAAATTCAGTTATTTTGTCTAAATCTATCATTTTTTCTTGTCCTTAACTATTTCTAAAGAAGTTAATTGTTCAGAAACATTTTTTAAATGTTCTTTAAGATTGTTATTTTAGGAAGATATATTATACACTTTCTCTCTGAAAAGTTTTATTTCCTTCTCAGATTGAATTAAATCATTGCATAAAATTTTAAAATCTTCTTTAAAATGTTTTGAAGAGAAATCAAAGGAAGAAATAACCTGATCCTCTTCTGATTCTGTAACTGATTCTTCATCAGATTCAGATTCTTCATCATGACTGCTGCAAGATGCATTGATTGCCATCATGCAGAATTGTCTTGCTCTTGTTTCTTCTTCATCCTCAGTTGTACAGGATGAAGCTTCAGAATCAGTCCAAGATTTAGCATTTAATGTTCTTACTTTTGCTGATCCAGTAGCCATTACTGTTAGGGAGTCCTAAATTTGCTTTACTGAAGTACATTCAGCAACTTTTTGAAAAATGTCATCAGACATTGATTGAGCAAGGATGTTCATTGCTTGTGCATCAGCCATCTTTAGAAATTTTTGGGCTTCTGAGTCTGCAGATTGTGTAATGGGACCTAACAAAATAGAGTTGTAAATGGCTTCATCAATAGAGTTCTTAAAAAGCCTAATCCTTGTCTTCCATAGTGCAAGCTTATTTAGATTGCACATAGGAGGTCCAGTGCCTGAACATTCTTCATTTTGTGCCATGATAAACTCTTAAGAAAAATTAGATCTATAAGATCGTTTTGGTTCAGGTGTTAGCCTATACAACCAAAGAAACCTGCCTCTGATACCAATTGAAAGAAAAGGGGATAGATCTTAACTTTCTTCTAATTTATAATTAATATATAAAAAGTCACAGCACAAAGACAAAGAAAGAAAATGCAAGCACACAAAAGACACAAGGATTATAGTGGTTCCCCAAATCTGGGTACATCCACTCTTTTACCACCCTGGTAGGAATCCACTGCAGGATGATTTGATCAGGTGTCCTGGGCACCAATGAGCTTTTGATAAGGTGCTCAAAAACCAAACTGGATTTTTTTATCAGGTGTCTTGCCACCACTGAGTTTTGATAAGGTCTCAGTAAAAAAGCAGAACTTTTGAAGGGAGTTCAAGAACCCTTTGTACAAGAGGAAGGAAGAGTTGATGTTGTCTTCTCTGTTCAACAATTAAAGAGAAGCACAAGTGGATTATTGTTGTCAAAGCTCCCCCTAAAATTTGTAGTTGTCCAGGAAGAGAAGCTTTTGCTTCAGGGTGTAGGCATTCAAGTAGATGTTGCTCTCCAGCAAGCTTCTAGACTGATATTGTATTTGTTGTCTCTTGGAAGCTTGAAGCAGATGATGAAGAAATCTGTGAGAAAACTGAGCTATGTTGTTCTTCACTGATTGCTAATTATTATTGTTTCTCTTTCTTCTCTCTCACTGCTTCATCCCTTTTTCTTGTGTTCTGTAACAAAATATCTCTATATATATGTCTGAACATTATTCAAACATTTGAATTCACTTTGATTTTAATGGCTGACTCTTTTTCGAGAAGGGAAAGAGCCTTGGGAGTTTAATTAGCTTTTAATCAATATTTAATGCTCCCCTTCAACGGCTATATTCAAATGAGAATTTATGGTATAAAATTAGAGAATCATAAAGCCTTCAATTAAGCCTTAATTAAATCTGCTAGCTGTAAATCTGTCTGAAAAATGGCACAGGGAATAGCCAAACCCAAAATTAAAGCTTCTTCATACTGGGTTCGGAGATAGTTGAACTCAGCTCGAAAATCGTTGAGCTCAGCTCAGAGATCATTGAGCTGAGCTCAGAGATTTTGGACTGCATCTGAGATTTATAGAAATCTTTGAGCTGAGCTCAGAGATAGTTGATCTCCGTTCAGAGATAGGTTAACTGAGTTCAAATATTTTCTTCCAGCAATTTTCTGAACTTCAAATCTGAACTTCTCTGAAATTTTTCTGCACTTCTTCTGGAATTCTTTGAAGGGAAACCTAGAAAATCCTATGACCCTTAGACTATACATTTTGGGTCAAACTAATAATCCTTATAGTGATCCTAACCCAAATCAGAACCTAGGGTTCCAACATGCCAGACTTGTCAGAAGTTGGTTAGAAATCGGATCAGCCGATTACCATGGATGAAGTCTATATATAGATGGATTCTGTCAAATCAACGAGAAGAAGGTGAACAACAATATACAATAACAAGAAACTGCATGTAACACAGAAGAAGATTTTTGTGAGAAGATCTAAGAAGAATTCAAGCAAGAATTCTGTAGAAACTTCAGAAGTTCTGGAGAGAGAGAGAGATCTCCAACTGTTGAAGTAAAAAAGGAGACATTTACAAGTCTCTTAAGAAGCAGATCTTGAACTAATCTGCTAAGAAGGATTCAGACCTATTTCTGGATTCTAAGAAGGAAGCTGGCAGCTAGTCAACTTTAAAGGTGATCAACCCTACTGATTTCAGATTCAAGAAGCTTTGAAGAAAGCTAAGAATAGGTTGATTTCAGCAATCAGTTTTATCAAGAAGCTGATCAAGAAACCTCTTATCCCTTATCTCTCAATAAGGGTAAGAGTCCATCTAAACACTTATCAAATTTTGTAGGATCTTTTTTTAGATCTGAGTTGTAAGCCTATATTATAAAGGCTGAGTGTAGGAGATATAGATCTCTGAGCGGTAGGGCTTTTGAGCCTGAGTGTAGGAGAAACTTTTCTCTGAGTATTAGGACTTGTTGCAAGGCTGAGGTAGGGCTGTTGCCTGAGTTGTAGGAGTGTGGTTACACTCTGAGTTGTAAGAACCTTTCAGGGTTTTGAGCTGTAAGATCTGTGGATCAGAGAAGAAGGAAGAAGTTAGGCCGAATCTAGCACACTGCTAGATAGGTGAAGGGGGAAGTTGATGTACCCAGACCTTGGGAAACCACTATAAACCTGTGTGCAATCTATGATATATGTTTGATTGTGGATTCTGTGCTGTGATTGCTATAGAATAGTTAGATTCTATATAAGATCTGAATAATTATTCTTCCTTAAGTAATAAAAAAAGAAAAGAACCTATTCACCCCCCTCTAGGTGTTTGGGTTATCTTGAAATCAATTCTATCAGTAAATTCTACTTAAAATCCAAGTTAACATTGCCAAATAGTCTTCTAAATATTTCCAGAGGGGTGTTATGTCCTAATAAAGCTTGTGACAAAATTTCAGAATTTATTAAATTCATATGCCTTAGATTCAAATTTATATCCTATCTATGCATATTTTCCAATAATCGCAAATAATGGGATTTTTGATCCCAAAAATCCCAACCTTCCCATGTGAGGCATATTCCATCCCTATAAGCCTCTGTCCAGAGTTTCATGGACATGCAATGGCCCAACTGGGCTAAATCCCCATTTTCCTATTTTTACTATAGGCACCCCAAATTGAGCATACCTATTTCATGCATGTGGGATTTCCCAAACATGCATAGGTCATAATGACCTGAAATTTCTACCATGGTTTTATATTGCCGCAATAGGTATGCCACCAGAATTTTGAGGCATTTGGAGTCATACATTACAAAAAATACACTTAATTTAAATATTAGTATTTCACAAAATACTATAGAAAAAGTCTGACCAAAAAATCTCATTTTTGGTCAGAGCCTAAGTTTAACCTAATCACAAGCATGAACACAATTTCATATCATGAGGACTTATGGTTTGGCTTGGGCATTTAATTTAATATCTACCCTAGCCTAGGACCAGTCATGGTAGAATGGTTCTATAGGGAGTTCTACTATACCAAATCATGATTTTAGGGTGTCATTTTAAAGATAAGGCATATGCCTACATTTTGCATGTTGATAGCTACCTCTAAATATGACTCTAACAGGCCTAAAATTACATGCAATATTACAATAAAAGTGTGACAGAATACACTATTCATAAATAATCCTATTAATTAAATTAAATGGGATGAAACCGACGGGATCGGTTCATCGTCCCCATCAGCCAACGGCCAGGATTCAATCTTCCTGGGCCGATCTGCCTTGCTTATTCAAGACAACTTAGCCGCCACCACCGCCAGATATTATCATTACCACCTCCGTTGAGGTGGTGGTTAGCGTTTCCCGGCGGTGAGGCAGCCAGAGGCGGCTCCTCCGACGATCCCGAGCTAGAAGAAAAGCTTGGAAAAATGCGCACATTATATCATGGTAT
Source organism: Platanthera zijinensis (assembly GCA_039513925.1). NCBI lineage: Eukaryota > Viridiplantae > Streptophyta > Magnoliopsida > Asparagales > Orchidaceae > Platanthera > Platanthera zijinensis. The sequence goes on from CM077087.1 coordinate 71,694,497, forward strand.
CGGGCTCAATTGAGCCCGATGTCTCGCCTAAGTGAGCTAGAAAGCTAACACGGGGTGAGGTGAGGCGAAACAAACCTCCAGCCGGGCTTTGCGGCGAGTGTGGTGGCGATGAGCCATGGCCGAGGTTTGCTCCAGCAATCTAGCCCGATTGCTCGTTTCTCTAGCAAATTCCTTGCTCCAGCAATCGAATTCTGCTCCTTAGGGCTCACTAATGATGATGGAATGGTCGAATGAGGATGATATGGGCTGGTGTGTTGGTTTTGCTTAAGGAGGTGGCTGGCTATGAGCCTTGTAAGCTCCGCCAAGCTGCCAAGTGTCCACCAACCCCTTATTCCTACTGAAAAGAAGCCTGGGAACTCAGCCAAAGGCTTGGGCAGAGGGAAGGAGGGTCACATGGCCTCCATCCCCTCTTTCCCTCTCTTCTCTCTCCTCATTTTCTCCAAAATTCCTAAGTTACCCCAATGCATGTATTATATCTCCTAATTTTGGGGGTTAGGGGCTGTCATTGACCACTTGGACTGGTCATGGGCCTTGAGCCATGGTCTTAGTCCATTAGGAATGGGCTTGACTCATATCATTTCCTCTCTTTAAGCCCTAAGTTGACTTGTTGACTTTTTAGGTTGACTTGGTCAACATGATGAGTGGGCTGGCCCCACTTGATGGTCATGAACCCAATGGTACCACCTAACTTGGGTTGGGCCATGGGGGTCCCCCACTTGGAAAAATTAGGCCTTTAGGTGTGGGTTTGACCAAATTAAGGTTAGGGTTGACTTGGGTCAACTTTGGTCAATAAGTGACCGAATGACACGTGTTGGAACCCTAGTTCAGATTTGGGCAAGGATCACTATTAGGATTGCTTAGATATACCCACATTGTATAGTCATGGGTCATAGGTTTGCTTCCAGTTTGCCTCAGAGGAGTTCAAGAGAATTGCTGAAAGAATTCCAGTCATCCAGATTTGTCAAAGGCAAAAAATCAGTTCGACGATAGTCGAACTCAGCTCGACAAAAGTCGAACTCTGGTCGACGAACTCAGAGTCCCTTCTCTGATCTGAGCTCGACGAACTCCAAGCTCAGGTCGACGATTGCTGAACTCAAGATAGATTCTCAGCTCGATGAAATGGAAGCTGAGCTCGACGATCTGCGAGCCCAGATCGACAAATTCTGTGCATTTCTAAAGCAGATGTTTTACAGTTGGCAGAATTAATTAAGACGATTATATCCCTCATATTTAATGTAAATAGCCGTTCACAGGCAACATTAATGTGGGCCATTTCAGAAGTTAATTCAGAAGTAATTCCCAAGGCATCTTATACTCTCTCAGGAATGCTTCAGCGATTGTCAAGATAAATGAATTCAAATGTTTGAATTTGATAGAAGAGAATAACAGGAAAGACAAAAAGCAGAACAGAAAAATTCAAAAGGCTTTCCTTTTTATTGAGAAGAAAGAACTCTGCATCAATCAAGATTCCCCAAAACTGGGTACATCCACTCTTCTACAACCCTGGTAGGAATCCACTACAGGTTTTTGATTAGGTGCCCTATCACCACAATATCATTTTCTAAGAGAGATATAGAAACCCTTTAGGCTTTTAATCAGGTGCCCAAAAATCAAGCTAAGTCTTTTTAGAAAGTAAAACTTCTCAAAGAGAATGTAAATAATTTATCTTCTGAAAACATAAAAATCAAAGAAGATTTAAAAAATACTTCTGAATAAATAGCCTAATTAGAATCAGTTAAAGGCAAAAAAAAGTTAAAAGATTTAGACAAAGTAACTGAAGTTTTACCAAATCAAACTAAAAATCTTCAGAAAATTTTTGTTCAACATAATTCGTCGAACAAAGCTCGACGAAAACAATACCAATCGTCGAACTCAGATCGATGAAAATATTTTTCGCCGAACCCAAAATTTCAGAGCAGAAATTTTAACTTATTTAAAAATCATAATCAATCTCAACATCTTATAAATCCTTTTACAGAGTGGATAATCCTTCCTAGGAAATATCATCCACTTGGATATAAGGATCAACCTGAATATTCTTTTATATCTAATTATCATGAAAGAGAACCAGGACCCAAGGTAATCTGGGTCCAGAACTCCTAACATCTCTTTTCAGGAAAAGAACTTTCTTACCACAAAGGAACAGTGGTATTTGATAGTAATCAAAAGCTATAGTGTCAGTCAATACAGAGGATACAAGAGTGGCTGTTTAGGGGGAAATTGTTTAGAAGGCTACAACAGCAGAGGAAGATTGTTTATTTTTAAAGAGATTTTTGCTTAAGAGATTGCAAACAGTAGATTTCGTTTTATTTTTTTTCATAGCACCCTTGTACTTCTTCTGAAAAATTTATAATTCAGGTAGATTGTTTTTGCTTTGTATTTTATTTGTTTTTGTGTAAATAGTGTCTTTACCCAAATAAGGGGATATTATTGGAACACAAGTTCAGATTTGAGCAAGGATCACTATTAGGATTGCTTAGATTGACCCATATTATATAGTCAGGGGTCATAGGTTTGCTTCCAGGTTTGCCTTAGAAGAGTTCAAGAGAATTGCTGAAAGAATTCCAGTCATCCAGATTTATCAAAGGCAGAAAATTACTTCGATGATAGTCGAACTCAGCTCGACGAAAGTCAAACTCCTATCGACAAACTCAGAGTCCCTTCTCTGAGCTGAGCTCGATGAACTCTGAGCTCAAGTCGACGATCGTTGAACTCAAGAACGATTCTTAGCTCGACAAATGGAAGCTGAACTCGGCGATCTGCAAGCCCAGATCGACGAATTCTATGCAGTTCTCATGTAGATGTTTTACTGTTGGCAAAATTTATTAAGGCGATTATATCTCTCATATTTAATGGAAATAGCCGTTCAGAGGCAACATTAATCTGGGCCATTTCAAATGTTAATTTCAGAAGTAATTCCCAAGGCATCTTTTACTCTCTCGGGAATGCTTCAGCGATTGTCAAGATAAATGAATTCAAATGTTTAAATTCGATAGAAGAGAATAACAGGAAAGACAAAAAGAAGAATAGAAAAATCCAGAAGGCTTTCCTTTTTACAGAGAAGAAAGAACTCTGCATTAATCAAGATTCCCCAAAACTGGGTGCATCCACTCTTCTACCACCCTGGTAGGAATCCACTATAGGTTTTTGATCAGGTGCCCTATCACCACAATATTTATTTTCTAAGGGAGATATAACAACCCTTTAGGATTTTGATCAGGTGCCAAAAAACCAAGCTAAGTATTTTGAGAAAGTAAAACTTCTCAGAGAGAAAGTAAATAATTTATCTTCTGAAAACATAAAACTCAAAGAAGATTTAAAAAATACTTCTGAATAAATAGCCTCATTAGAATCAGTTAAAGGCAAAGAAAAGTTAATAGATTTAGACAAAGAAACTGAAGTTTTTACCAAATCAAACTAAAAATCTTAAGAAAATATTTGTTCAATATAATTTGTCGAACCAAGCTCGACGAAACAATACCAATCGTCGAACTCAGATCGATGAAATTATTTTTCGTCGAACCAAAATTTCAGAGCAGAAATTTTAACTTATTTCAAAATCATAATCAATCTTAACATCTTATAAATCCTTTTACTGAGTGGATAATACCTTTTAGGAAATATCATCCACTTGGATACAAGGATCAACCTGAATATTCTTTTATATCTAATTATCATGAAAGAGAACCAGTACCCAAGGTAATCTGGGTCCAGAACTCCTAACATCTCTTTTCAGGAAAAGACCTATTTTACCACAAAGGAATAGTGGTATTTGATAGTAATCAAAATCTATAGTCTCAGTCAATACAGAGGATACATGAGTTACTGTATAGGGGGAAATTGTTTAGAAGGCTACAACAGCATGAGGAGATTGTTTATTTTTAAAGAGATTTTGCTTAAGAGATTGCAGAAGTAGATTTGTTTTATTTTTTTTTCAAATCACCCTTGTACATCTGCTGAAAAATTTATAATTCAGGCAGATTGTTTTTGCTTTGTATTTTATTTGTTTTTGTGTAAATAGTGTCCTCACCCAAATAGGGGGAGATTGTTGGAACCCTAGTTCAAATTTGGGCAAGGATCACTATTAGGATTGCTTTGATTGACCATATTATATAGTCATGGGTCATTGGTTTGCTTCCAGGTTTACCTCAGAAGAGTTCACGAGAATTGCTGAAAGAATTCCAGTCATCCAGATTTGTCAAAGGCAGAAAATTAGTTCGACTATAGTGGAACTCCGGTAGACAAACTCAAAGTCCCTTCTTTGAGCTGAGCTCGATGAACACCAAGCTCAGGTCGATGATCGCTGAACTCAAGACAGATTCTCAGCTCGACTAAATGGAAGCTGAGCTCAGTGATCTGCGAGCCCAGATCGATGAATTCTGTGAAGTTCTCAGGTAGATGTTTTATAATTGGTAGAATTTATTAAGGCGATTATATCACTCATATTTAATGGAAATTGCCGTTCAGTGGCAACATAATGTAGGCCATTTCAGAAGTTAATTCAGAAGTAATTCCCAAGGCATCTTCTACTCTCTCGGGAATGCTTCAGCGATTGTCAAGATAAAGGAATTCAAATGTTTGAATTCGATAGAAGAGAATAATAGGAAATTCAGAAAGCAGAATAGAAAAATCCAGAAGGCTTTCCTTTTTACAGAGAAGAAAGAACTCTGCACCAATCAAGAATTGCATAGAGTTCTTTATCTGCTCCAGGCTTTCAAGAGTCACAAATCAATATCAGTCTAAAAAGCTTGCTGGAGATCAACATCAATCTGAAAGCCTACACCCTGAAGCAAAGCTTCCAGTCTTCCTGAAACATTTAACATCTCAGGGGGAGCTTTGACAACATCAAGCAATCCATTAAAGTCTTCTCAACTATTTGAGAAAGAGAAGACAACATCACCTTCTTCACCCCACTGTACACAGTGTTTTAATTCCCTTCAAAAGTTAACCACCTGGTTCTTAAGTCTCCTTATCAAAAGACTTAGCTTTGTTTTTGGGCACCAGATCAAAAGCCTAAAGGGTTGCTATATATCCCTTAGAAAATAGATATTGTGGTGACAGGGCACCTTATCAAAAACTTATAGTGGATTCCTACTAGGGTGGTAGAAGAGTGGATGTACCCAGTTTTGAGGAACCACTATAATCCTTGTGTCTTCTGTGTTGCTTGGTCTCTTTTCTTTATTTTTTGTGTTGTGCTTACTCTTGTATATAATATATATATTTAATTAGAGTAAATAAGATCTATCCCCTATTCTTTCAATTTGTATCAGAGGATTATCAATTGCCTAAGTTAATTTTCAATTGGCATCAGAGGATTATCAATTGCCTAAGTTAACCTTCAATTGGTATTAGAGGGCTATTTCTTTGGTTTCACAGACTTATATCTGAACCAAGATCCTTTGATAGATCTTTTTCTCTCTAGCCTCTTGTTTACAACATGACACAAAATGAAGAATTTTCAAGCACCAGACCTCCTATGTGCAATCTAGATAAGCTTGCACTATGGAAGGTAAGGATTAGGTTTTTGTTGAACTCTAATGATGAAGCTACTTACAATTCCATTTTGACAGGTCCTTATCAACCAGTGGAAACATCAAGCATCAATGTTGTTCTATAACCTCAATGGATAGAAGCCTAGAAAAGGCTAAAGATTGATGATGCACAAGCAATGAACATTCTTGCACAGTCAATGTCTGATGACATTTTTTAGGAAATTACTGAATGTTCATCAACAAAAGATATGTGGGACTCCCTTACAGCAATGGTTGCTGGATCAACTAAAGAAAGAAACTTTGAAGCTGAAACTTGGAGTGACTCTGAAGCTTCATCCTGTATAACTGAAGATAAAGAAGAGTCAAGAGCAGAAGAGTTTTGCCTTATGGAAATAAATGCATCTTGCAGAAACTCTGATGAAGAATGAAACTCTGAATCAGAATGTGAATCAGAAGAGGATCAGGTAATCTCTTCTTTTGATTTTTCTTCAGATCAATTTAAAGAAGATTTTGAAATCCTATGTAAAGATTTAATTTAATCTGAGAAGTAAATAAAACTTCTCAGAGAGAAAGTAAATAATTTATCTTCTGAAAACATAAAACTTAAAAAAGATTTTTAAAAAAATACTTCTGAACAAATAACCTCATTAGAATTAGTTAAAGAAAAAGAAAAGTTAATAGATATAGATAAAGTAACTGAAGTTTTACCAAATCAAACTAAAAATCTTCATAAAATTTTTGTTCAATATAATTCATCGAACCAAGCTCGATGAAAACAACACTATTCGTCGAACTCTGATCGACAAACTATGAATAAAGATTGTGTTTTTAACTGTTCAGGAATTTATGCTCGACGAAATAAATACACTTCGTCGAACCGAGATCGACGATCATGGAACACAGAAAACACTATTATCATTCTGTGAATAGAGGTCAACGAACTCAATACCAATTGTCGAACTCAGATCGACGAAATTATTTTTCATCGAACCCAAAATTTCAGAGCAGAAATTTTAATTAATTTCAAAATCATAATCAACTCAACATCTTATAAATCTTTTTACTGAGTGGATAATCCATCCGAGGAAATATCATCCACTTGGATACAAGGATCAACCTGAATATTCTTTTATATCTAATTATCATGAAAGAGAAACAAGACCCAAGGTAATCTGGGTCCAGAACTCCAAACATCTCTTTTCAGGAAAAGAACTATCTTACCATAAAGGAACAGTGGTATTTGATAGTAATCAAAATCTATAGTCTCAGTCAATACAAAGGATACATGAGTGGTTATATAGGGGGAAATTATTTAGAAGGCTACAATAGCCGGGGGAGATTGTTTATTTTTAAAGAGATTTTGCTTAAGAGATTGCAACATTAGATTTTTTTTATTTTTTTTCAAAGCACCCTTGTACATCTGCTGAAAAATTTATAATTCAGGCAGATTGTTTTTTGCTTTGTATTTTATTTGTTTTTGTGTTAATAGTGTCCTCACCCAAATAGGGGAGATTTTAGAACCCTAGTTCAGATTTGGGCAAGGATCACTATTAGGATTGCTTAGATTGACCCACATTGTATAGTCATGGGTCATAGGTTTGCATCTAGGTTTTCCTCAAAAGAGTTCTAGAGAATTGCTGAAAGAATTCCAGTCATCCAGATTTGTCAAAGGCGGAAAATCAGTTCGACGATAGTTGAACTAAGCTCGACAAAAGTCAAACTCAGCTCGATGAAAGTCGAACTCCGGTCGACGAACTCAGAGTCCCTTATCTGAGCTGAGCTCGACGAACTCCGAGCTCAGGCCGACGATCGCTGAACTCAATACAGATTCTCAGCTCGACGAAATGGAAGATAAGCTTGACGATCTGCGAGCCCTGATCGACGAATTCTGTACAGTTCTCAGGCAAATGTTTTACACTTGGCAGAATTAATTAAGGTGATTATATCTCTCATATTTAATGGAAATGCCGTTCACAGGCAACATTAATATGGGCCATTTCAGAAGTTAATTCAGAAGTAATTCCCAAGGCATCTTCTACTCTCTCAGGAATGTTTCAGCGGCTGTAAGATAAATGAATTCAAATGTTTGAATTCGATAGAAGAGAATAACAGGAAAGACAGAAAGCAGAACAGAAAAATTCAGAAGGCTTTCCTTTTTATAAAGAAGAAAGAACTCTGCATCAATCAAGATTTTAACAGAGTTATTCATCTGTTCCAGGCTTTCAAGAGACAAGAATCAATATCAATCTAAAAAGCTTGCTGGAGATCAACATCAATCTGAAGGCCTACACCCTGAAGCAAAGCTTCCAGTCTTCTTGAACCATTCAACATCTCAGGGGGAGTTTTGAAAACATCAAGAAATCCACTAAAGTCTTCTCAGTTGTTTGAAAAAGAGAAGAAAACATCACTTTCTTCACCCCACTATACACAGAGTTTTAACTTCCTTCAAAAGTTAACCACTTGGTTCTTAAGTCTCCTTATCAAAAGACTTAGCTTGGTTTTTGAGCACCTGATCAAAAGCCTAAAGGGTTGCTATATCTCCCTTAGAAAATAGATATTGTGGTGACAGGGCACTAGATCAAAAACCTATAGTGGATTCCTACCAGGGTGGTAGAAGAGTGGATGTACCCAGTTTTTGGGAACCACTATAATCGTTGTGTCTTCTGTGTTGCCTGCTCTCTTTTCTTTATTTTTTGTGCTGTGCTTACTCTTTTATATAACATATATATTTAATTAGAGTAAATAATATCTATCATCTATTATTTCAATTAGTATCAGAGGATTATCAATTGCCTAAGTTAACTTTCAATTGGTATCAGAGGATTATCAATTGCCTATGTTAACCTTCAATTGGTATCAGATGGCTGTTTCTTTGGTTTCACAGACTTACATCTGAACCAAGATCCTTTAATAGATCTTTTTATCTCTATCCTCTTATTTACAGCATGACAGAAAATGAAGAATTTTCAAGCACCATACCTCTTATGTGCAATCTAGATAAGCTTGCATTATGGATGGCAAGGATTAGGCTTTTTATGAACTTTATTGATGAATCCATTTACAATTCCATTTTGACAGGTCTTATCAACCAGTGGAAACATCAAGCATCAATGATGTTCCATCAACTCAAAGGACAGAAGCCCAGAAAAGGCTAAAGATTACTGATGCACAAGCAATGAACATTCTTGCAAAATCAATGTCTGATGACATTTTTCAGAAAATTGTTGAATGTTCATCAGCAAAAGATATATGGGACTCCCTCACAGCAATGGTTGCTGGATCACCTAAAGAAAGAAACTTGAAGCTAAAACTTAGAGTGACTAAGCACAATTGAAGATGAAGAAGAGTCAAGAGCAAAAGTGTTTTTCCTGATGGCAATAAATGCATTTTGCAGCAACTTTGATGAAGAATCAGACTCTGAAACAGAATGTGAATCATAAGAGTATCAGGTAATCTCTTCTTTTGATTTTTCTTCAGATCAATTTAAAGAAGATTTTAAAATCCTATGTAAAGATTTAATTCAATCTGAGAAGGAAATAAAACTTCTCAGAGAGAAAGTAAATTATTTATCTTATAAAAACATAAAACTTAAAGAAGATTTAAAAAATACTTCTGAACAAATAGCCTTATTAGAATCAGTTAAAGACAAAGAAAAGTTAATAGATTTAGACAAAGTAACTGAAGTTTTACCAAATCAAACTAAAAATCTTCATAAATTTTTTGTTCAATAAAATTTGTCGAACCATGCTCGACGAAAACAACACTATTCGTCGAACTCAAATCGACAAAATATGAACAGAGATTTTGTTTTTAACTGTTCAGGAATTTATGCTTGAAGAAATAAATACACTTTGTCGAATCGAGATCGATGTTCGTGGAACACAGAAAACAATTATTATTATTCTGTGAATAGTGGTCGATGAACTCAATACCAATCGTCGAACTCAGATCGATGAAATTATTTTTCGTCGAACCCAAAATTTTAGAGCAGAAATTTTAACTTATTTCAAAATCATAATCAATCTCAACATCTTATAAATCCGTTTATTGAGTGGATAATCCCTCTTAGGAAATATCATCCACTTGGATACAAGGATCAACCAGAATATTCTTTTATTTCTAATTATCATGAAAGAGAACCAGGACCCAAGGTAATCTGGGTCCAGAACTCCAAACATCTCTTTTTAGGAAAAGACCTATCTTACCACTTGATAGTAATCAAAAGCTATAGTATCAGTCAATATAGAGGATACATGAGTGGCTGTATAGGGGGAAATTGTTTAGAAGGCTACAACAGCAGGGGGAGATTATTTATTTTTTAAGAGATTTTACTTAAGAGATTACAACAGTAGATTTGTTTTATTTTTTTTCAAAGCACCCTTATACATCTGCTGAAAAATTTATAATTCAGGCAGATTATTGTTGCTTTGTATTTTATTTATTTTTGTGTAAATAGTGTTCTCACCCAAATAAGGGGAGATTGTTGGAACCCTAGTTCATATTTGGGCAAGGATCACTATTAGGATTGCTTAGATTGACCCACATTGTATAGTCATGGGTCATAGGTTTGCTTCCAGGTTTGCCTCAGCAGAGTTCAAGAGAATTGCTTAATGAATTCCAGTCATCCAGATTTGTCAAAGGCAGAAAGTCAGTTCGACGATAGTCGAACTTAGCTCGACGAAAGTCGAACTTCGGTTGATGAACTCAGAGTCCCTTCTCTGAGCTGAGCTCGACAAACTATGAGCTTAGGTCGACGATCACTGAACTCAAGACAGATTCTCAGCTCGATGAAATGGAAGCTAAGCTCGACGATTTGCTAGCCCAGATCGATGAATTCTGTGCAGTTCTCAGGCAGATGTTTTAAAGTTGGCAGAATTAATTAAGGCGATTATATCTCTCATATTTAATTGAAATAACCGTTCAAAGGCAACATTATTGTGGGCTGTTTCAGAAGTTAATTCAGAAGTAATTCCCAAGGCATCTTCTACTCTCTCGGGAATGCTTCAGCGATTGTCAAGATAAATGAATTCAAATGTTTGAATTCGATAGAAGAGAATAACATGAATGATAGAAAGAAGAATAGAAAAAATCAGAAGGCTTTCCTTTTACAGAGAAGAAAGAACTCTACATCAATCAAGATTTTCACAGAGTTCTTCATCTTCTCCAGGTTTTCAAGAGACACAAATCAATATCAATCTAAAAATCTTGCTGGAGATCAACATCAATCTGAAGGCCTACACCCTGAAGGAAAGCTTCCAGTCTTCCTGAACCATTCAACATCTCAGGGGGAGCTTTGACAATATCAAGCAATCCACTAATTGTTTGAGAAAGAGAAGACAACATCATCTTCTTCACCCCACTATACACAGGGTTTTTACTCCCTTCAAAAGTTTACCACCTGGTTCTTAAGTCTCCTTATCAAAAGACTTAGCTTGGTTTTTGGGCACCTGATCAAAAGCCTAAAGGGTTTCTATATCTCCCTTACAAAATAGATATTGTGGTGACAGGGCACCTGATCAAAAACCTATAGTGGATTCCTAATAAGGTAGTAGAAGAGTGGATATACACAGTTTTGGAGAACCACTATAATCCTTGTGTCTTCTGTGTTGCTTGCTCTCTTTTATTTATTTTTTGTGTTATGCTTACTCTTTTATATAACATATATATATATATATATTTAATTAGAGTAAATAAGATCTATCCTTTATTCTTTCAATTGGTATCAGAGGATTATCAATTGCTTAAGTTTACTTTCAATTGGAATCATAGGATTATCAATTGCCTAAGTTAACCTTCAATTGGTATCATAGGATTATCAATTGCCTAAGTTAACCTTCAATTGGTATCAGAGGATTATCAATTGCCTAATTTAACTTTCAATTGGTATCAGAGGATTATCAATTGCCTAAGTTAACCTTCAACATGGTATGGTTCACTTAGATTGTTATTAGGGTTTGGGGTATAATGGTGGGGCCAATATGTAGCAAAGACCCTAATTTGAGCTAGTTTGACTTGGGTTAACTTGGGACCTATAGTGGGTCTCATGTGACTACACCCTAACTCCATAGTTCAAACCTAGCCTAAACCCATGCCCCCACCACATGTCCTAACCCAATCTAAGTAAAGGGGTCTAATAGGAAATGGAATGTTACAAATCCCAATAAACAAAAAAAAAACAATTTTGTACCCGAAATTTATGTTCGGGTCTACGGGGTTTCTACACACAAGAATTTAAGAACTTTAAACAAAATTTATGTATTACCTGAGGTGAAAAGATCTAGGTGCCGCACTAGCATCAGATCCCTTGGCTCCCAAGTGTGCTCCCCAAGTCCATGGTTGGACCACAATACCTTCACCAGGGGGACCATCTTATTCTGTAGCACTTAGACTGCAGTATAATCGATCCGAGCGGCTCTAAACGAACTGATCTATTAGGTGCTACCGGACCTGCTGTAGTGGTAGTATGTTGTTGTGGCCGAAGAAGAGCTCTCTATAGAGAGGAGACGCGAAAGACGTCATACAAGGTCCCTAACTATGGCGGTAGCTCCACCCTGTAGGATAAGGGGCCGATCCGATCCAGGATCAAATATGGCCCCATATATGGAGGGCTGAGCTTCTTGTGCCTCTGCACTAGAGAAACACCATGCACTGGACGTATCTTAAAGAACACTTTGTCCCCCACCAGGAATTCCAACTTCCGATGCCGCATATCGTAGTACTTGGCCTGCCTGCTCTGAGCCTCCATTATCCGATCCCTGATTAGTCATATCTTAGCATCTATATCCTCTATATATTCCGATCCAAGTGCCTTGGGGTCCTCATCCTGAACCCAAGATAGTGGTGTCCGACACTTCCTCCCGTATAGAGCCTCATAAGGTGTCATCCCAATGCTCGCATGGTGACTATTGTTGTAGGAGAACTCAATCATTGGCAACAGTCTCTCCCAGGGCTTCCCTGTATCTAGTATACACAAATGTAGCAGATCCTCCATAGTCTTGTTGGTCCACTCTGTCTGGCCGTTGGTCTATGGATGGAAAGCGGTGCTAAAAGCAAGCTGAGAACCCAAGTACGCCTGCACCGCTCTCCAATCCCTAAAAGTGAACCGACCGTCACGATCTGAGACAATCGTCTTGGGAACGCCATGGTACCTGACGAACTACTCTATAAACAACCTCACCAACGAAGAAACTGAGCTGTCCTTCCTGATCGATATGAAACGGGCCACCTTGGCTAGTCTATAGACATTGACCCAAATAGAATCGTGCCCAGAGTGGGAGCGAGGAAATCTGTGCACAAAATCCATAGCAATATCCTCGAACTTCCACCTGACACTGACAGTGACTGTAGTAATCCTCCTGGGCTCTTGCACTCTGCCTTTACCCGCTGACATGCCTTGCAGTGTGTCACATAATAGATGATCTCCCTCTTCATTCCCGGCCAATACAAGCTCCTCCGCAGATTCGCTGTCATCTTGGTGATATCGGGGTGCACTGAGTACTGAGAACAATGTGCCTCCCTGAGTATATCTTCCCGAATACCACATCCTGCGGGTATATAAACACGACCATGAAAATGAATGAGGTCATCACGCAATGTGAAATGAGGGAGTTATTCAGATCTACTCTACAGGGGGGTGAATGGAGTGTTTAAAAATTTTTGGCTGATTTAAATCTATTCTATCAGAGTAATGAAAAATGATACCAATAAATATATAAGCAGAAGGACAACTAGAGAACTATTCCAAATATCACAGAAAATAGTAAGAGCAAAAAGAAAAGGTGCAATTAAAGTACACAAGAAATTATAGTGGTTCCCCAAATCTGGGTACATCCACTCTTCTACAACCCTGATAAGAATCACTCTCAGGTTTTTGATCAGGTGGCTGCCACCAAATAATATCTATTTCAAGGGAGATATTGCAACCCTTCTGGCTTTTGATCAGGTGCCGGAAGACCAACTCGAAGTCTTTTGATCAGGTGACCTCACAACCAGGAATTACTTTTGAAGGGAGTAAAAACCCTTTACACAGAGGGGGGAAGGAAAAGTTGAGTTGTCTTCTCTTTTCTCAAGCAAATGAGAGAAGACTTGAGAGTGATCATGATGGAGTCAAGGCTTATCCTATAATTTGAATGGTTCAGGAGATCAGAGCCTTGTACAGGGTTATAGGATTTGAAATCCAGAAAGCTGAGACTGATTGAGGATGATTGTCACCACAAGCTTCCTAAATGAATTCTTGTTGTTAGAACTAAGAGCTGTTATTCTTCTTTTTATTGCAGCCTTGTTATCTCTTTCAAAAATCTGTTAACTGCATCAATAAGAAGTGAAGAATAAAATTTCTCTCTGTCTTTTATTCTTTGAGTCCCTTTGAATAATTTCAAACTGAATTTGAAAATCGTCCACAAACTAATTGACTGCAGGAATCATGGGAACTTGTGCAACAACTATAAGGGAATTAACTCATTTCCTTAACTATCCCGAGAAAGGCTGTATAATAACTTTATGAAAACCAGCAATTAATGCTTGCCAAGGAACGGCTATATTCAGAGCATTAATCACTCAGAGTCATATAAGAAAAAGAATAAACAGTCAATAAGGAAAACAATAACTTCAGGGAATAAAATGATGATCTGGCAGAAATCATCGATCTGGTCCTGAGATCGTCGAGCTCAAACATCCTCTATCATCGAGCTGAGCCCTGTGATTGTTTACTTGAAAATCTGCTTTCCAAACTGGGCTTCACGATCATCGAACTGAGAGGGTTGAACGTCGATCTCAATCCTGAAAGTGGATCAGAGATCTTCGACCTGAGTTCAGCAATCGTCGATCTCAGTATTTAGAGATTTAACTCTGAGATCGTCGAGCGCAGAACGAAGATTGTTGAGCTCTCTCCAAAGATCGTCAAATGACTTTATACTTTGAAAAATTTCTGCCTTGTTTACTCTCTACTGTCTTCTAAGTCTCTGATGCCTTGGTCTTGTCTCACTGAGTTGTTGACTTGACTGACACCTAAGACACTAGACTAGACCCTTGCTATACAATGTGGGTTTGACTTAGCCTAGATTAGTGAACCTAGCCCAAATCCAAACTAGGGATCCAACAATCTTCCCCTATTTTGGTGAGGTCACTAAACAATAATAAAAGAAAATAACAGGAAAACTAAACAACTATATCTTGTTGAAGTTGGTGACCGGGCAGTCTGGCGGCCTTTCTTGGCGGATTGAAGACTGCGCGGTCTGGCGGTTTGCCTTCAGCGATTTGGTTGCTGTGCTGTTGCTGTCTGGAGTCCAAGCAGTCTAGCGGTTTGTATCTGGCGGCTTGGAGACCGAGCGGTCTAGAGGTCTCCCATGGCGATCTCTCCTTCCTCTCTGGTGGTAGCCGAGCGGTTAGCCCTTCTTTCTAACCGTGCGGCTTGTGCGGGTTATTTTTGTATAGACCGCTTAGTCCTGTAATTTTTTAGTCCCAAATCTCTTATTTGTATTCTCTCTTCTCTCCTCCATTCTATAAAAGGGAGGCCATACCTTTGTAATAGATACCTTTTTTAGATAATAAAATTTCTATTATACTCTTCCGGCTTGTTTTTTATTCGTTTCTTACATGGTATCAGAGGACTCAATCTTCTCCTCCTCATTTTGTGTCTGTGACCTATCTGCGTGACTTGCTGCTTCTTCTCGTGACCTGGTATCGCGACTTGTTTCTTCCGCCGTCTTGCGCCCTGTTCGTGCGGCTTCTTTCTCTTCTTGCCATTTCCCTTTGTGTACGCGACCTCTTCTTCTCGCCGCGACCTCTCCTTTAGTCGCCGCGACCTGTTACCGCGACCTGTTTGCCTTGTTCGCCTTATTTATCTCTTGTGGTCTTATCCCTAACCGCACGGGCTTCTCTTTCTTATTTTCGTGCGGGCTGCCTTCTAGCCGCTCGACTTCTTCCCCTCTGCTTGGTTCTGCGGCTTGGTCGTGGCTTTTCTGTCCGCTGGTGTTTGTCATCGTGACCGCCGCAGATCTCTTTCTTCTAACCGTTGCGATCTCTCCCTGTTCACACGGTTTGTTTCCTAACCGCACAGTTTGTTTCCTAACCGCACGACTTCCTGTTGGTTTCTCCTATGGATCCTTCTGATGCTTCTACTACTACCACTCCTGCCGCCAATCCGGCTCCGCCGCTTCCTCCTTCTCCTTTCGAGAACCTTAGCACCGTTTCAAAACTTTTCGGCTCTAACTACCCAGATTGGAGCGTCTCCTTCATCTTTCTCCTTCGCTCGCAATGCAAATGCCACCATCTCGTTGATGACCCTCCTCCCACCACTTCACATCTCTTTGATGACTGGGATGCGAGTGACGCCCTTCTGCGTACTTGGCTCGCTAACAACATCTCAGATGAATGCCTCCCCGTCATACATCATGATGAGACAGTCAAGGCCACTTGGCTTCATCTTACCGCTCTGTAATCAAAGGGGGCTCAAACGTCCCACATCTATACATTGTATGTGGACCTCTTTGCCCGTCCTAAATTATCTCCTACTGCTGCCTACCAAGAGGTTCAGGCTCTTGGGGCTGAGATTCTTTAGAATCGCCCCTTTTCTGCGGATTTGACTCAACAACACAAGAATTTCCAGGAGCTTCTCGTTGTGTGTTATCTGCTCCAGCTTCCTGATACTTATTATATAATCCGCCAGCAAATTCTGGGTGAGGCGGAATCCCCTACCTTAGATGCCACCGCTGCCCGCATCGCTGCTGTCATCTCCCTCCTTCAGCGCTCGCTTCTGCCCACTCCTTCTCCACCAGACAACTATGCTCACCAAACTCAGCGGAGTGGCTCTGGTAGTCGCAGTCACCAGTCTGGCGAACATGCTCCTTCCCGCTACCTCTGCTCTCACTATGGACGCATCGGCCAAACAATGGAACGCTACTGGATGAAGCATCCCCATCTTTGACCCTCGGGTGACTCTTTCACCTCCTCTTCCAAGCCGTCTGCCTCCATGGTCACATCATTAGGTAGTGCTCACGTAGTGACCCAAGGTAAATTGCTTATCGACTCTTGTGCGACTAATCACATGACGGGCAATCCTCAGTGCTTCTCTCTACTCGAACAGCATGATCGGTTGCCTCCTATCCTCATTGCAGGCTGTTCTCCCTCCCCGGTTCATAGGTCGGGAGTGGTTCATGTTACTCCGTCTCTTCGCCTAGCGGACACTCTCTATGTGCCAAAATTTCCGTGCAATTTATTATCGGTTACCTCTTTATGCAAGCAGCTTCAATGCTCTGTGACGTTTACTCCGACTTCTTATTCTTTTCAGGATCCGAGCTCCCAACGGACGATTGCTACTGGGACTGAGAGCGGCGGCCTCTATTTCCTCGACAACATTTCTGGCTTGTCCGCCTTCTCCTCTTCTTCTATGGATCTTCTCCTGTGGCATCTCCACCTCAGTCATCCTCCTCCGTGACTTCTACATCAGCTTCTGCCCCACCTCCCTCCTTCCAGTACTTCTCTCAACTGCGATGCTTGTTAGCTTGGTAAGTATCACCGTTCCTCCTTCCCGTCGAAGCAAGGTCGGGGATCTTCCCGTCCGTTTGATCTAGTCCACTCCGATGTCTGGGGCCCTTCTCCTGCCCTCACCATTGGTCGGGGTAGTTCTTATTTTGTAACTTTTATTGATGATTTTTTCTAGATGTACTTGGGTGTATCTCTTACGAGATCGCTCTGAACTTTTGGATGTATGGATCTCCTTTTATCAATTAATTAAAACTCAGTTTGGTATTTGTATTAAAACTTTTCGCTCAGACAATACTAAAGAATATCTGAGTCACGCGTTGACATCTTTTTGTGTGTAACATGGCATTATTCATCAGACTAGCTGTGTTTATACCTCCCAGCAAAATGGGGTGGCGGAACACAAAAACCGTCATCTCCTCGATATCGCTCGTACCTTGATGACCCAGATGCATGTTCTTCGCTCCTATTGGGGCTATGCTGTTATCCTTGCCTGCTACCTCATCAATCACATTCCCTCCACGGTTCTCCATGGGGAAACCCCATTCTCCATTCTGTATCCGGGCAAGGAGCCCTTCCCCCTCCCTCTCAAAATCTTTGGGTGCACTGCATTTGTGCATGCCCCATCTGCCACCCGAGATAAGCTCTCCCCTCGCTCCACCAAATGTGTATTTCTGGGGTACTCCCCAACTCAGATAGGCTATTGTTGCTTTGACCCCGTTCTTCGTAAGTAGTTCGTCTCTGCTGATTTCACCTTCTTAGAGAATGCCTCCAACTTCTCGGTTGAATCCTCTCCTCTCCCTCAAGCTTATGATACTCCTATTGTTCTCTTTGTTCCCTCGTCTCCTACTGCGATCTCAACCCCTACTCCGTCTCCGTCCACTCCTCTCCCTTCGCCTCTTTCTCCCTCTTCTCTACCACCATCTCCCTCATCTCCGCCGTCATTGCTCTCTACTCCCGGGCCAGCTCTCTCTGCCATGGATGCTCCAGATGCTGAGGGACCCGCCGACCTGGATCTTCCCGTAGCTCTTCATAAAGGGGTGCGGACGTGTACTCTACACCCCCTTCCTGTTGTTGTTTCATATGATCGCCTTACCTCTTCTCATAGGTATTTTGCTCTGGCTATCTCTGCCACTACCATACCCCGTTCGAACCAGGAGGCCCTTGCTATTCCTCATTGGAAGATGGCTATGGATGAGGAAATGGCGACCCTCACTGAGCGGGGTACCTGGACTCTTGTTCCTCCTCCCTTCAGTACTGATGTTGTTGGCTGTCGCTGAGTCTTTGTGGTCAAATTTGGCCCGAACGACACTGTGGATCGTTATAAGGCCCGCCTTATTGCTAAGGGCTTTACTCAGACCTATGGGGTTAATTATTTTGACAACTCTCCCGTGGCTCATCTTAGCACTATCCGAGTCCTACTCTTTATGGCCGTTAATCGAGATTGGCCGATTTCTCAGCTGGATGTAAAGAATGCCTTCATTTATGGTGATCTTCAGGAGGCCGTATACATGGAGCAACCTCCTGGGTATGTTGCTCAGGGGGAGACACGGGTATGTCGGCTGAAGAAGGCCATCTATGGCCTCAAGCAGAGCCCTCGAGCTTGGTTTGAAAAGTTCAGTTGCATCGTGGCGGCCGTTGGTTTTACGCGAAGCTCTTCCGATCACTCGTTATTCATTTGCAAAACCTCCTCGGGACTGGTGGTTCTTGCTGTGTATGTCGATGATATTCTTCTCACTAGCGATGAACAGGAAGGGGTTGCCTTGACAAAGCGGCATCTTCATCAACATCTAGTCATTAAAGATATGGGCTCTCCGAAGTACTTTCTGGGGATTTAAATCTCTCGGAAGCCAAACTCCTTAGTCCTCTCCCAACATAAGTATGCTCTTGATCTATTAAAAGAGGCAGGATTGACTGGAGCAAAACCTGCCCGATGCCCCATGATAACTAGAGAAGACAAAACCTGGACAGATGATTCACCTCCTCTTTCAGATATTACGCGATACAGGAGTTTGGTTGGTAAGCTCATATATCTCACAGTGACCAGACTCGACATTTCTTATGCTGTGGGCAAGGTGAGTCAATTCATGCAAGTGCCTAGGGAGTGCCATCTACAGTCCGCCTTACGGATCTTGGAATATGTCAAAGCCGCACCTTGGAAAGGATTACTCTTTCAGAATAATGGTAATCTGAGGGTTGAAGCATACTCATATGTGAGTTATGCTGATGACAAAGGGGATCGCAAGTCAACTTTGGGTTTTTACACCTTTGTTGGGGGAAATCTAGTGAGCTGGAAGAGCAAGAAGCAGTCTATTGTTTCCATATCCAGTGTAGAAGCAGAGTATCGTAGTATGACATCGACCACATGTGAGTAAAGTTGTTACGGGCTCTCTTGATGGATTTAGGAGAGGTCTACAACCATCCTCTACCTATGTTTTGTGATAACAAGGCGGCAATATACATCTCCAAAAATCCAGTCTTTCATGAAAGAACCAAGCACATTGAGGTCGACTGCCATTTCATTCGTGAAGAGATTTTGAAGGAGAAAATTTGCACTCCTTTCATCGCTTCTGATAAAGAGTTGGCTGACATCTTCACCAAGCCAGTATCTGCCTCATTTCTTCAAATTTGCGACAAGCTGGGCATGATCGATATATATGCTCCAGCTTGAGGGGGAGTGTTGAAGTTGGTGACCGGGCAGTCTGGCGGCCTTTCTTGGCAGATTGAAGACCGCGCGGTCTGGCGGTTTCCCTTCAGCAGTTTGATGCTGTGCTGTTGCTGTCTGGAGTCCAAGCGGTCTAGCGGTTTGTCTCTGGTGGCTTGGAGACTGGGCGGTCTAGCGGTCTCCCATGGAGATCTCTCCTTCCTCTCTGGTGGTAGCCGAGCGGTTATCCCTTCCGTCTAACCGCGTGGCTTGTGCGGGTTGTTTCTGTATAGACCGCTTAGTCCTGTAATTTTTTAGTCCCACATCTCTTATTTGTATTCTCTCTTATCTCCTTCATTCTATAAAAAGGAGGCCATACCTTTGTAATAGATACCTTTTTCAGATAATAAAATTTCTGTTATACTCTTCCGACTTGTTTTTTGTTCGTTTCTTACATATCTGTCATGAAATATAAGAAAAGTTCAAAAAATATTTACAAAGATAAATACAGACACAAAAAGATAATAGTTACTAAGACTTGTCTGAAGCTGGCTTAGCAAATTCAATTCTTCTTTTTGGATCTACTGCTTGCTGTCTTGTCATTTTCAAGTCTGCTTCACCAAGAACTTTAATTATAGCTGCTCTGGGAACAACTGCCTAAGTATGTACCTGCATATAGGCATTAGAATCAAAGATATTCTTATCAATATTAAATTGTTCCAGCTCTTTCTCCCTATATTTAGACATGGTTGAGAATTAAGAAGGATCAGTTCCTTCTTTTCTAGCTTTGTTTATTTGGGAGAGACCAATCAATTCATGAAACCTAGCCATCCTGAAGTTAGGATCGAGCTCAGGTTCATACTGATATGATTCTTCTATAGAGTTATGAGAGGTCTTCTGAAGCTTTTCGTGCTTAATTGATTGTTCTTGGAATTTTGTTTCTGTTTCTATATGTTGAGAATGACTGTCATGAAGATTTGAAGGAGGTCTGACTTGACTGAATTTTCTAGCAATTCTGAATCTCCTACTAGAATCTGAAATATCTTCTCTGTCAGCCGGATCATACTGTCTACCTCTCCTTCTTGAATAGCCCCTTGAAAAAGACCTGGATGGTCTGCTGTGAGAGTGAGGAGCATAAGAAGTCTTCTGATGGGAGGAGGTAGCAGTCTTAGAAGCAATATTTCCACTAGCACCTACTGAAGGAGGAGGAGGAGGAGGTTGATCCTTCCTGAAAACTTTGACTGGAGAGGAGCTAGTCTTTCTCCTTTTCTTCTAAGCCTTCATCTCATTCTTGGAAAATCTCATCCAGTGAGGAGAATTTGATGTGAGAGTAATATTGTACCTGATAAAGTAAGGAATGTCATCTTGAGAATTAGACTTAGGCACTTCCTTCACTGGAGCTTTTCTTTTATTGTACAGTTTCTTCTTCTTGCTGATATCTAGATCTGATTCTTAATCTAAATCTGAATCACTATCAGATGAGCTTGGTGGATTATTATATATATCATCAATCTCTTTGATAACTTAAAGTTCTTCAGCAACATCAACCGCCATAATTTCATCCAAACTTGGGATTGGAGAAGTAGAACAAGCAAAGGTTGGAGGAGAGAAGGCCTTGGGCTCAAGACTCTCAACCTCTGACATACTGATCAGCTCTGGCACTAGAACTGTAGAAGGAGCTGCAGAAGGCTCAGGCTTAGGAGCTGCCAAGAGCTTAGGCACTAGAGCAGCAATACTCTGAAGAAACTGAATTAAAAGATCTTTGCTCATAGGAGCAGTATAACATACTATATCTAAGCAAAAAGGAAAAGCAGCAGGGGGAAGACAATCTCTATACAAAAGATCAAAGGAGCTTAGAACTGAAGTCAGTTCAAAAGCTGGAGAGATGAAGCAATCTCCATGAAGGATGTCCAAGGATTCTTCAGGGATTTCAAAGTCATCTTCCAAAAATGCAATAACATCTGTATCGGGAAAATCAATATCTACATTCACTGTATCTGCCAAAACTGTATCTACAATCATCTATGTATCTACAGCTGTCAAACCTGTGTCTGCCTCTGCAAAAACTGTGTCTGCCTCTACTGTTGCAACTGCTGGAGGGGGAGGGACTTCTTCACTGGACATCTCCCCCTGCCTGGTAGAAGTAATTTCTGCTTCCAGGCCCCTAGATGAAGAAGGTCCAGAGAAAGAGGCAACAAATGAATTAAAAGAGACTAGTAGAGGTATAATAGAATCCTCTACAATGGCTTTGATGGTAGGGGTGAGGAGGGCAATAAGAGCAGATGGAGTATATGATGTAGAAGGAAGAGAGGAAGTGGAATGACCACAAGCTGTGCAGATGTTTGAGATGATAGATTGAGTGGTGGATTCAGGGATAAACACTTATTCTGGATGGGGGGAAACATGAGGTGAGGGTTCATGAATTGGTGAAGGAGTTGGTGAAGTGAAATGAACATCAAAAGTTGGTGAGGTTTGGATTGAGATGTTGGAGGAGGGGATCTCTTCTAGATAATGTGGTAGAGGAGACAAAGGAGTAGGAGTTCCTAGAGGAGGCCTTGAAGGTGGAGTTGGTTGATGTGACAAAGGGGAAGTTGGTCTAGCTGGGGAAGGAGGGATCTCTGGCTCATCTTCTCTACGTTGAGGAGTGACTTGAGTAGTCCTTGTGTCCTCAGAAACCCTGTGGGTGGAGGGAGCCCTGGAGAGCTTTAAGATTGTCCTCTCCCACTTTCCAAAGAGAGTTGGGGTCAGTCTCTTAGAAGCATTGATGAATGTTGTTGGGGAAGTCAACTCAGGACATTTTTCATTGAGAAAAATTACTAAAATTCTTCCAAGAGAGACCTCTCTCTTATTTTCTTTCTTCCTGATCAACTCAAACAAAACTTCAGCCCAATTAACTGATTTCTAATTAACCAAAGCACTCATCAAAGAAACCGATGCCTCGATATATTATCATGGGCAGTGTGCTTCCCAAGCACCACTTTTCCCATAATATCTGCTAAGAACTTGTATTGAGGAAACAAGTTCTTTTTCAGAAGCTTGCTAGGGTTTGCCTCAACATGACCTATTTTGGCAAGCATGGCAGCAAATTCCTCTTTATCCAAATCAATATCATCTTCTCCATTAATGAAACAAAAAATTTCTGTAAGAATGACATGGGTTAGATGTACCTCTTGTCCAGAAATAGTTCCTATCATCGTCTATCTGTCTAAAGAAGAGGTATAAGCCCATTCTTTAATTTCTGATACTGGTAACTTCATCCTTGTCGTTAGAAACTTCTGTAACTTCGGTGCATCAAATAGCATCAACACATCCTGAAACATTTGATCACTATTCTTGAATGAGTCCAGATCAATATAAAACCTGAATCAAACTTCATGCTAGACACAATCGCCGGTTGAATTGCCATTAGAGAGTTCCTGTAGAGAAAATGAAGATCAAGTGCAGAAGGGAAATGGAAAGTGCGAGACTATTTCCTTCAAAACCCTAGTTTATAAGGTTTAAGAAAACAAAGAGACGGAGTTAGCCAAGCATATTAACTACTAAAAATGACTTCAAAACCAAGGTTGGCGAAGTATTTTAATATAAAATGTGTTCGGTAACCTCAGATCGAAGAGAAAGAATAAATCGTCGATCTCAGGTCGACGATAAATTCTCTGAACCAAAAATCATCGATCTCTATTCGACGATAATTATTTCACTAAGAAGTGATCGTCAATCTTCGTTCGACGTTCAACTTCACGAGACGTTAGCAGATCGTCGATCTTCGTTCGACGATCTGTCAACAAATCATCGAGCTCAGACAGAAAGTCAAATAATCTCATCTCCATTAATCATACCTAGCTGATTCATGAAGAGTAGATGTTTCTTTTCATCCAAGGGTTTGGTGAAAATATCTGCCCTTTGCAAATCAGTAGGGATTAAGGTGAGATTGATTTTCTTTTTGTCTACACACTCCCTAATGAAATAATGACTTACATCTATATGCTTAGTCCTAGAATGATGGACTGGATTCTGTGCTATAGAAATAGCACTAGTACTATCACAAAATATAGTGGAATTATTTAAGTTGTATCCATAGTCTAGTAGCTGATTCTGTATCCATAATATCTGAGAACAACAACTGCCAACTACTATATACTCAGTTTCTGCAGTTTATGTAGACACAAATGTTTTCTTTTTACAAAACCAAGGAACAAGCCTAGCACTCAAGAACTGGCATGTTTTAGAAGTACTTTTCCTGTCTACTCTACATCCAGCAAAAATCAGCATCTGAGTATCCAATCAACTCAAATTCTGACTCAGCAGGATACCAAAGTCCTAGATTTGGGCAACTCTTTATATATCTCAAAATCCTTTTTAATAAAATAAGGTGAGATTCTTTAGGGTTCACCTGGAACCTAGCACAAAGACATGTGACAAACATTATATCTTGCCTACTTGCTATGAGATATAGCAGGGACCAAACAATGGCCCTATATAATTTCTGATCAACAGGATTCTCATGCTCATCAGAATCAATCACAGCATTGGCAGCCATGGGTGTTTTCTTAGCTGAGGCACTGACCATCCCAAACCTTTTGATCAGCTCATTAGCATACTTGGATTGGGATAAGAAAATGCCATCAGATGCCTGCTTGACTTGGAGACCAAGGAAGTAGGAGAGCTCACCCATACTACTAATCTCAAACTTTGAATGCTTAAGGTTGGAAAACCTCTTGCATAGTTTGGGATTTGTAGAGCCAAATATTATGTCATCTACATATATTTGTACTAATAATATTTTATCATGATGATGTTTAACAAATAAAGTCCTATCTACTATGCCTCTAGAGAATCAATGTTCTAACAAAAAGCTAGCTAGGGTCTCATACAAAGCTCTTGGAGCTTGCTTAAGACCATAAAGAGCTTTATGCAACCTATAAATAAAAGAAGGTTGGGTTGGAGAGATAAAACCTGGTGGTTGTTCAACATAGACTTCTTCTTTCAGTTGTTCATTCAGAAAAGCACTTTTAACATCCATTTGATAGACTTTAAATTTTTGAGAAGCAGCATAGGCAAGAAGATCCCGATTTCCTCTAACCTATACATTGGAGGAAAGGTTTGATCATAATCAATGCCTTCTTCCTGCCTATACCCTTGAGAAAAAAGCCTAGCCTTGTTCCTTATGATAGCTCCTTGTGAATACATCTTGTTTTTGCACACCCATTTTGTACTAATTACTGGGTAGTTCTCTGGTCTTGGGACCAGTTCCCAAACTCTATACCTCTCAAATTGGTTGAGCTCCTCTTGCATTGCAAGGATCTAGTGGGGATCTTGATCTGCATCTTGAATGGATTGAGGTTCAACTTGAGAAATGAAGCAGACATGCATCAAATCTTGGTGGAGCTAATGTTTAGTCTGCATACCTGCTGATATGTCTCCAATCACTTGATATATAGGATGATCTCTAAGTGTGTCTAAATCTGCAGGATGAGTTGGTTGCTCAACAGCTGGTGGAGCTAATTCCTCTTATGGAATTATTTCAGCTGCTAGGACACTATCAGTTGGCTCACTGATATCTTCATCACTGCCTTTAGCTATTTGTGGAGATGATGGTGTAACAACCTCAAGAGAGAGTGTCAGAACATCCAAATGCTCACACAAAGTAGGTACCTGCAAGTTCTGACTGGTAGATGTATTCTTCTCCTTATAAAACATGTTAGTTTCATCAAAGGATACATTTGTAGACTCTTCAATTTTAAAGGGAGTTTTATTTTAAACCCTATAAGCCTTGCTTACTTGGGAATATCCTAGAAAGATTCCCATTTCAGACTTGGCTTCAAACTTTCTAGTGTATTTTCTGTTGTTAATATAATGCAACAAACATAACCAAATATTCTAAAATAGTCTACTTTAGGTTTGTTCCCATTGAGTAGCTTATAGGGGGTCTTATCCTTCAGCTTATGTATTAAACTTTTATTCAGGACATGGTTAGTTGTGCTCACTGCCTCTGCTAAAAAGGATAGGGGCAAGTATGCATCAACAAGCAATGTACCTATAACTTCAATCAGGATTTTATTTTTCCTTTCAGCTACCCCATTTTGTTGAGGAGTTCTAGGAGCAGAAAAACATTACCTGATACCTTCCTTCTCACAGAACTCTTGCATAAGAAGAGACTCAAACTCAGTACCATGATCAGTTCTGATCAATACAACTTGAGTAGAGAACTCACTCTGTATGCACTTGAGAAAATCTGTAAGAACCTTGAAGTTATCTGACTTATTTTTCAAGAAGAACACCTAAGTGAACTTTGAGAAGTCATCTACAATAACTAAGGTGTAAGACTTCCCTCCTAGGCTTTGTACAACAATGGGTCCAAAAAGATCCATGTGAAGCAAATATAAAATCCTAGGTGAGTCACTATTATTAATGGATTTGAAACTATTTTTAGTTTGCTTGCCTAGTTGACAAGCCCTGCACAGGCTTTTCTTCTTATAGGGATAAGAAGGCAATCCTCTTACAAGGTTGTCCTTAGATAGCCTAGCAATATATTTTAGATTTACATGTCCTAGTCTCCTATGCCATATTTCATTTTGATTATAAGATTGGTTAAATAAATAAATTTCATTTATGGCTGAATTGAAGTTAACAATATAAATGTTACCTACTCTAGAACCAGATAAAACTACTATGCTATCAGCTGAAGAAATAATGCAAGAGGACTAATTAAAAGTTACCTGAAATACTTCATCACAAAGCTGACTAATGGAGATCAAGTTATGCTTCAATCCATTTACATATGCAACCTTCCTGAATGTGACAGCACATATTCTGATTTCTCCATAGCCTTCAGTCTGGACAAAGTTAGAGTCACCAAAAATAACCTTAGGTCTTAGATTTGACTTATAGTTGAATAAGTTTTCCTTCCATCCTGTCATGTGCTTTGATCACCCACTGTCCAAATACCATTACTAGTTTTATGGTGGACAGTTCTTCACCTACAACAATCAAAAGATTAATAGTGCTTGACCCAGGTAACCTTGGGTCCTTTGTTTTCTTGATAAGAAAAACTTGAGATAACATGCATGATTGGCTGCGATTTATAGCCTAGTGGATGATATCTCCTAGGTGGAGTTTCCCAAAGGGTGAAAGGATTAATTGTTTGTCTTTTCTGATTAGGGTTTTTGTAACAGTTAAAGGTTTTATTAATTCTCACAGGGTTCGACGATTGGAAGTGAGATCATCGATCTGAGTTCGACGACATGGGTTGAGATCGTCGATCTCAACCCAGAGAAGGATAATATTCATTCTCTGTACCCCACGTTCGCCAATCTCATCTCGTTGATCCATTTAGAAGTCGTCGATCGCAGTAAGACGATTGATTATAGTAGACATTTTCATTTAAAGATCGTTGACCTGGGTTCGATGATTTGTTCACATTTCATCGATCTGAGTTCGACGAAAACTGCTGAACATTATTTTTGTTTTGATTTTATCTATTTCTATTTTTCCATTTGTTAGGTTTGTTCTTATTTGCAGTTGAGGGTTTCTCATAGATTAGTTCTTTAACTTTTTTAGAGATGAATTTTACTAGGGTCCTTAGTGCATTTTTTTGGACCAGTAGGGGTTTGCTTGATAAAGCACGCAAGCCCAGTTTGCCCATGAGTCTGGCATTCACAGTGCTTGTAATGTCCATCAGTTTGAGGCCTCTCCCATTAAGGGATTCTTCAAGTTTCCTTGTCTCAGCTAGTTCAGTTTTCAGTTTAATTATTTGTTCATTTGTAAGAGTAATTTCATCTTTTAATTTATGGTTTTCTGCAACTAAACTACTTTGATCATTCAATTGCTCTCTAAGTTGTTTAATTTCCTTTTCTAAACTAATTAGGTCCATGCACATAGTTTTGAATTCATGTAAAAAATCTTCAGAATTAAAGTCAAAAGAAGAGAGTACCTGATCCACTTCTAAAAGTGGTTGTTCATCATCTGATGAATCTTCTCCTAAATGAGTGCTGGAAGCATCAATTGCCATTAGGCAAACTTCCTTTGCCTTTGCTTCCTCCTCATCTTAATCACTAGAGCTAGAGGATGAGGAATCCTCTTCAGTATCACTCCAGGTTTCTACTACAAAGCCTTTCTCTTTCCTCTTATGCTTGCTTGAGGAAGGCTTACTGTATTTCTGTCTTCTGGAGTCCTTGTCCTTTCTTTTCTCCTTCTTTTGATTCTCTGGACACTCAAAGATGTAGTGTCCAGGTTTCCTGGAACCAAAACAAACAACCTCTTTAGTTGGTGTTTTATCATACCTGGGTTTATCTTCTTGTCTGGATGACTTCTTCCTGAAGTCTCTTTTTCCCATCTTGTAGAATCTCTTTGCTAAGAGACTCAAGAACTCTTCATTAACAGCAGGAGCTACTATTTCTTCTGTAGCCTTAAAAGCAATGTTCTTCTCTTTCCTGACTGGAGTAGAGACCTTCTGCTCTGCCTCCCTAGTCTTTGTCAAGTGCTCAAAGGATTTGAGCTTTCTCAGAAGTATTTATGTGGAAATTTCTGAAATACTTCTGGTATCTTTGATAGGCCAGATTCTTGTGTCCCAAGAACTGGGAAAGCACATCAATATTTTGTCATTGATCTCTGTCAGTGAAATGTCCTTGTTCAATGTTCTTAGTTCACTGATGATGGCACTTAATTTTCCATACATCTCTTCAACTGATTCAACGTCTTCATTTCTGAAGTTCTCATACTTAGAAATAAGAAGGGATCTTCTATCTTTTCTTTTTTCCACTGAACCTTCCACCATTTGGTTCAAATAATCCCAGATGGCCTTTGCTGATGTGCAGTCAGCAACCTTTTGGAAAATGTCATCTGACATAGTCTGGGCTAGTATATTCATGGCCTTAGCATCTGCAATTTTTGCTTTTTTTTGAGAATCAGTCCAAGTTGGTGGTGGTACTGCATGAGTGTTAGTAGATGTAGAAGCAACTTCAGTTGGTTGAGGGGGACCTGTCAAAATTGAGTTAAAATATCTTCATCAATTGAGTTCATGTAAAGTCGTATTCTTGCCTTCTAGATACTGAACTTATTTAAGTTACAGACTGGAGGTCCGGTGCTTGCATAATCCTTGTTATGTGCATTGTGATAATGAATAGCTAAGGAAAAGAAAATCTAAATAAGCAGGGATCTTGATTCAAGAGTTAGCTTGTACAACCAAAGAACCATAATCCTCTGATACCAATTTAAAGGAGGGAGTTATTCAGATCTACTCTAGAGGGGGGGGGGGGCTGAATAGAGTGTTTAAAAACTTTTGGCTCATTTAAATCTTTTCTATCAGAGTACTGAAAAATGATACCAATAAATATATAAGCAGAAGGACAACTAGAGAACTATTCCAAATATCACAGAAACTAGCAAGAGCAATAATAAAAGGTGCAACCAGACGACACAAGAAATTATAGTGGTTCCCCAAATCTGGGTACATCCACTCTTCTACCACCCTGAAAGGAATCACTCTCAGGTTTTTGATCAGGTGACTGCCACCAAATAATATCTATTTCAAGGGAGATAGTGCAACCCTTCTGGCTTTTGATCAGGTGCCGGAAAACCAACTCGAAGTCTTTTGATCAGGAGACTTCACAACCAGGAATTACTTTTGAAGGGAGTAAAACCCTTTACATAAGGGGGGAGGGAAAAGTTGAGTTGTCTTCTCTTTTCTCAAGCAAATGAGAGAAGACTTGAGAGTGATCCTGATGGAGTCAAGGCATGTCCTATGATTTGAATGGTTCAGGAGATCAGAGCCTTGTACAGGGTGTAGGATTTGAAATCAAGAAGCTGAGACTGATTGAGGATGATTGTCTCCACAAGCTTCCTGAATGAATTCTTGTTGTTAGAACTGAGAGTTGTTGTTGTTCTTCTTCTTCTTGCTGCCTTGTTATCTCTTTCAAAATCTGTTAACTGCATCAAGAAGAAGTGAAGAATAATATTTCTCTCTGTCTTTTATTCTCTGAGTCCCTTTGAATAATTTCAAACTGAATTTGAAAATCATCCACACACTGATTGACTACAGGAATCATGGGAACTTATGCAACGGCTATAAGGGAATTAACTCGTTTCCTTAACTGTCCCGAGAAAGGCTGTATAATAACTATATGAAAACCAACAATTAATGCTTGCCAAGGAACGGCTATATTTAAAGCATTAATCACTTAGAGTCATATAAGCAAAAGAATAAACAGTCAATAAGGAAAACAATAACTTCAGGGAATAAAATGATGATCTGGCAGAAATCATCGATCTGGTCCTGAGATCGTCGAGCTCAAACATCCTCTATTGTTGAGCCGAGCCCTGTGATCGTTGACTTGAAAATCTGCTTTCCAAACTGGGCTTCACGATCGTCGAACTGAGATGGTTGAACGTCGATCTCAATCTTGAAAGTAGATCATAGATCATCGACCTGAGTTCATCAATCGTCGATCTCAGTATTTATAGATTTAACTCCGAAATCGTCGAGCGCAGAACGAAGATCGTCGGGCTATCTTCAGTGATCGTCGAACAAATTTTTACTTTAAAAAATTTCTGCCTTGTTTAATCTCTGCTGTCTTCTAAGTCTCTGATGACTTGGTCTTGTCTTACTGAGTTGTTGACCTGACTAACACCTAAGACACTAGACTAGACCCTGGCTATATAATGTGGGTCTGACTTAGCCTAGATTAGTGAACCTAGCCCAAATCCAAACTAGGGTTCCAACACAATGAATAATCCTCTGACTTTCCCCCTTCTAGGGCCCTGAATACCAGCTCCAAAGCTACATCTAGCCTCTGATGTGTCCTGATGAGGTCCCGTATATCCCACTAAATGATCAAGGAACTCAAGTACTCCCAATATTTATCCTGCTCGGACTCGGAAACCATAGTAATATACATATCCTCTAGCATCTGTATCAGCACCATAGCCATCACCCGGGGCTCCAATCCAGTAGTACCGGCTCTCCTACTCAAGGCATATGCCACGGTGTTCGCCTTCCTCAGGTGATAAATCATCTGGTAGTCATAGTCGCATAGGAACTCCAGTCATCTCCTCTGACGAAGGTTCAAATCCTTTTGTGTATTGATATACTTGAGATTCTTGTGATCTGAGAAGATGTCATAATGAACCCCATATAGGTAATGCCTCCAGATCTTTAATGCAAATATCATTGCCCCGAGCTCTAAATAATGTACAGGGTAGTTCTGCTCGTGCTTCTTCAACTACCTCGAAGCATATATGATGACATGTCTGTGGTTCATCAGGACCGCACCCATCCCCTGATATGAGGCATCAGTATAAATATGAAATTCTTCCTTCCCAGATGGAAGTGCAAGGATAGGGGAAGAGGTGAGTTTGTCCTTTAGCTCCTGAAATGCTGCCTCACACTTCTCCGTCCAAGTAAAAGCTACCTCCTTCTTCGTCAAGGACATGAGGGGGAGTGCTTTCCTCGAGAACCCCTCCACGAACTTGCGGTAATAACCCACAAGTCCCAAAAAGCTGCATATATTCGAAGCTGAATTTGGCCGCAGCCAATCTCTAACTGCCTACACCTTGGTTGAGTGCACGACTAACCTGCCTCCACTAATAGTATGCCCCAAGAATTCCACTTCCTGCAACCAGAATTGGCACTTGGAGAACTTGGCGTACATCTGGTGCTCTCTCAGCTTCCTCAAAACCAATGTAAAATGTTGAGTGTAGTCCTCCTGTACCCGAGGGTAGATCAGAATGTCATCGATGAAGACTTTGACAAACCTGTCTAGGTAGGGTTCGAAGACACGATTCATTAGACTCATGAAAGCGGAAGGCGCATTCGTGAGTCTAAAGGGCATCATCATGAATTCGTACAATCCGTAGCGGGAACTGAAGGCCGTCTTCGGAATATCCTCCTCTTGGATCCGTAGCTGGTAGTATCGGGATCTCAAGTCTAGCTTGGAGAACCAGAAGGCTCCCTTAAGCTGATCAAAAAGCTCATCGATCCGGGGCAGTGGATATGTGTTCCAGGCCGTCAACCGTTTCAATTTGCGGTAGTCGATGCAGAGCCGCATTGACCCATCCTTCTTCTTGACGAATAACACCGGTGCTCCCCACGGTGATGAGCTCGGTGGGACAAAACTTGACTCCACAAGCTTTTGTAGCTGCGTCCTGAATTCTGCTAGCTACTTCAGGGCCATCCTATATAGTGCCCTAGATACGGGCCTCGCTCCTGGCACCAACTGAATCCGGAAGTCCATGTCCCTGGCTGGTGGCAACCCGAGAAATTTATCCAGAAATACGTCAGAGAAATACCTAACTACCGGAATGTCAACCATATGAGTTTCTGCTCACGCCATCTTGAAGCAGATAATATAAACCTCCTCTCCCTGCTCGTGGGCCTTGACAGCCCATACAGATGATAATAAAAGATGGGAGACAGGTCTAGTACCTTTGACGATGACGTAGGAGTCCCCGTGTCTCAATGTGATCCTCTTCGATGGGCAGTAGATCTAGGAATGGTACCAATACAACCACATCATGCCCAGGATCAGGTCGAAGTCTTGAATTTTCAGGATCGTTGTCGGTGCTTCAAAGGCCTTCTCGCCAATTTATGCCTCCATGTTGCACTTGGCAGATGATAATAGTTCCGATCCATCGGGTAGTTGTACCCTCATCGTCAAGCCCGTGAATCGTTCCACGCCATCCAGTCCTTCCACAAAGTATTCTGATATGAATGAGTGTGAAGCACCCGTATCGAACAGTATATGAGCGGGCTTGCCGCTGATAAAGACTATGCTTGAGGTTTGTTTGAGTTTTTAATTTGGTTATTTATTCTACAAGGTCAAGTCCTATATATATTGAGTAAAATCTTAAATTCATAATATAATTGAAGTACCTGTGATGACCTCCTTAGGATTCCTCAGCTCGGCGAGGTCTAATGTGTACATCTGCTCTTGCCCTCTTCCTCAGCCATAATCTCCTCAGCCTCGGCCTCAATGTCATCCTCGGACTCTGCCCTACTGTGCTGGAGGGGCCACTAGAGGTGGAGTAAGAGGAGGAGGGAGTGGATGAAACTTATGCGGGCACTCAGATCTATAGTGCCCCGGCTGGTGGCACCCATAACAAACTACATGCCGCTAGCCACGATCATCTTGCCTCATCGGGCCATGCACCTGTAGAGGTGGGGGAACTAAAACTGTAGGAGGCCTCTGCTCCTACCTGAAGTTGGGACGATGACGTTCCCCACCCCTCTTGTAACCAATCACCTTGCCTCTCTGAGAGCCCCTGCTGCTCTCCCCGGATGATGACCCATATTGCGGCCTCTTTCCTCGGCTCTGCATCATCAGCTGGTCTGCCTCCAACTTCTTGGCCATCTCTATGATCTGTATTGATGTGCCATGAGAGATGAATAGTAGAGCCTATCTGTTGGAGTCCTTAAGCTCTCGGTAAAACTTCTTGGCATACCTTCTATCATCCATGTCATAAATCCCTGTAAACCTATCTAAATGGGAAAAATCTCTCTGATATTCGATCACCGACCTAGTCCCCTATTTGAGGTTCAAGAACCTCTCTTCTAGATCTTCCCTTTCCATGGTAGACACAAAGTGATCCAAGAATGCATCGCTGAACTCCTCCCATGAGATATCTGACAGCTCCCTATCATCATATGTGGAGTCTAGTATGGACTTCCACCACCTCTTCATGTGGACATCCAATGCTGAAGATGCCAAAGGTACTGCTTGGCTGATAGGGAAGCTGATGCCTGTCATCATCTCCTGTATGGCCTCAAGCCATTCCTCAAACTTAACTGCATTCTCTGTCCCGTGGTACATCGGTGGGGACAGCTCTTGAAGGCACTTAACCAGTTTTATCCCGGATTTGGCAGCTGTGCTGGGACCTGCTGGGTTCTGAAGGCCTCAAGAATGGCCGTCAGGGTCTGTCCTATCTCCGTCTGCTGAAAAGGAATGATAGCCGGAGGGGGAGGGACCACATTCTCCGATACGGTGACCTGTGGAGGCTGCATAAAGGTAAGGTTTATATTAGAATTAGCCCAACTCATTGCTTAGGTGGACTGTATTATGTGACTTTTTTACACATGGGCACCCCATTACTTCCGCTACTTAGGAGGCTCCCGGTCTTATGCCCAGAACTGTCGCCTTACAGTGACACTAACTCACGGGTTAGTCGACACTGCAAGATGCCGATCCTACCGGCTTATACGATCATATTACCTGTTCGGCCAATAGAGAAATAGAAGTATAAAGCAGTGTATATAACAGCTAGTCCACAAGTCACAACACTATCATTTATAATAAAAATGAAAGTACAAACGAGTCCAAAATGAGTACAACAAAAAGAGAAAGGGCTTATGCCCTGTACATGATATAAAATCTCTATCTCAAAATGACAACATGCGGAAGCAAATCTATCATCAGTAAAGTCGTCCCACCTAACGACGGGCTGCAGTAGTTGTAGTAAGTGGTGGTGGAATCAGCTCCTCACATCCTGCCACATCATCCTGCTGGTCGTTCTGATAGTCCATCTCCTCGAGCTCCTAAAATGATTTGGTAACAACCGATCGTTAGTCGTAAAGACTAAGTCGCTTCCTCCACAACTCTCCCCCGCAACTCCTAGGTACCGGGCAGGAGGACGAAGCAGAGGACAACAAGGGGTATAAAAAGAAGCAGGTGACAGTGGAGCTATACTACCAAGTATATAAAGTATTAATCTATTTCTACTTTAGCAGTTCTAGGTATATAACACATGTAAAGTATGAAGAATTATACAGAAAGTAAGTAAGGTGCTGTGAGTAAACAAGTAAAGAATGGAAAGTAGAATATGCTACTACTAAGATACCATCATAGAAGTACCTTAACTTATATGAATGCCCATACAAACTTATAAGTTAAGGTTTCCAAGTATAACTTATCGTATAAAATAGCCCAAACTAATTTATATGATAATGATCTATGGCGCGTATTCCCAAGTTATGAATGTATGTTATGCATGCTTTTTATGATTCATGCAAGTGCAACTCACACACGTGACTCTGTGATCATAGACCTTTAGTTCCAATGTTTTGGAGCTAGCATCACTCTCTGGTACTACCATTGTGGATACGACAGTAGCAGAACAGACACTTCAACTTTCTAGGCAGGTATACACACTACCAAGCCCAGACCCTTCTTACGCCTCTATACACGTCCTAGGTGAACTCTAGAGTCTCTGTGTACTAATGCTGGCCAACTGCTAGACTTTCTTGGTCAGGTGTGCATTTTCGGAGATTGTCATTCGAACCACAGTATAAACAACCTACTGGCCCCTCGGACCCGCCACTAGTTTTGTTTCTATGCACATGCAAGGTATCTCAACCCGAGCCTCCATCTCGCAGGACCAAACCCGTCCATATGTCAAACTCTCGAGCATCCAGCTCACATGACTAACTGTCCTGAAAACCCTCCAACCCTTCACCGGTGAGATTGTAACAACATTCTCTTAGCCTATTAGACTACTCTTGTCTAGTATTTGTCATACTTAGCAATTTAGGGTTAATCCAAGGACTGCCCAGGGCATGCCCGATGAAGGGCTCTCCGGGGCACTAGGAACTACGATGGGATGAAGGCCAAAGTTCCCTTTCGCAAGGATATTTACTTTTATTAGTGTCTATCCATGACCCCTACCAACTCCCATTGTTACTCTGGGACAAACCTAATAACTTAGGATGTTATTGGGAGATCGGCGATCTTCCGTCGATCTCTGTTCTAGTTACTATCCTTGGGATTTTGCACTGTACCGCTCGTTATTAAGAGGTGACCTATTGGACACCAACTAGGGTTTATTCTCCCAATATAGATTCCATCTCAACCGACAACCTTTTCCCATGCGGGTCCTAATATTATATGCTATTTTTATTATGTGCACCCATGACCTAATGTTGACCCGAATGATGTGTCTTCCAAACTCTTGGGCCAACTGCCCCTAATTACTTATCATTGTTTGATATAATGTATGATGTTAACCATCCAAGATTTCATTATTTTTCTAAGGGATTAAGGGCCTAAATTAATTTTTTTAATTGAGTGACCTGGGTCACTTTGCACATGATGTACTATCTATAATGGTTCAGCCTACCTAGAAAATTTGTCAAATGTTCCATGAGGTTAAATTTAACTTCCTACCAAGTTTCATAATTTTCCCCTGTGAAATTCCATTTAATATCCATTTAATATTAAAATCACAAATTGACTACTTTCCAAATGAAGTACAATATTTATACAATCAGAAATTCTAGGAAAATTACTGAGGATTCATGTTGATATAGTAAAGCTTAATACAGAATTTTAAAATCCTAAACAGTGATTTGACCTAACTTATATCCATATGAACAATATTACCAAAATGTCATTATTAGGGTTTTCGGCATGTAGAGACATCCAAAAATTCTCAAATAATTGAACAGAGATTCAATCATAGAAATAAATTACTGTAAAATCTTCCATAATATTTAAACAATAATTTCCCTTATTTTTAATTAATTTCCATAATGGGAAAAATGGTAACTTCTACTTACTACCATCACCCAGGAACGACGAAAGACATAACAACAAAAGCGCACGCGGAATAC
Organism: Platanthera zijinensis; assembly: GCA_039513925.1. Lineage (NCBI taxonomy): Eukaryota > Viridiplantae > Streptophyta > Magnoliopsida > Asparagales > Orchidaceae > Platanthera > Platanthera zijinensis. The sequence continues at coordinate 71,730,708 of CM077087.1, forward strand.
GATCAAACAAATAGCTCTTCTGGAAATTGACAAATTAGTCCACGACGAGAGCTCAGAGAAAATTGATCAAAGTTAACATTGCCTAATAGTCTTCTAAATTTTTCCAGAGGGGTGTTATGTCCTAATAAAGCTTGTGACAAAATTTCAGAATTTATTAAATTCATATGCCCTAGATTCAAATTTATTTCCTATCTGTGTATATTTTCCAATAATCCCAAATAATGGGATTTTTGATCTCAAAAATCACAACCTTCCCATGAGAGTCATATTCTATCCCTATAAGCCTCTGTCCAGAGTTTTATGGACATGCAATGGCCCAAATGGGCTAAATCTCCATTTTCCTATTTTTACTATAGGCACCTCAAATTCAACATACCTATTTCATGCATGTGGGATTTCCTAAATATGAAGAGGTCATAATGACCTGAAATTTCTACCATGGTTTTATATTGCCCTAATGGGCATGCCAACACAATATTGGGGTATTTGGAGTCATACATCCCCAAAATACACTTAATTTAAATATTAGTATTTCACCAAATACTATAGAAAAAGTTTGACCAAAAATTCTCATTTTTGGTTAGAGTTTAGGTTTAATCTAATCAAATTTAAGATCATGAGGGCTTATGGTTTGGCTTTAGCATTTAATTTAAGATATGCCCTATCCTAGGACCAGTCATGGTAGAATGGTCCTATAGGGAGTTCTACTATACAAAATCATGACTTTAGGGTGTCATTTTAAAGGTAAGGAATAGGCCTACATTTTTCATGTTGATAACTACCTCTGAATATGCCTCTAACTTGCCTAAAATTACATGCAATACCACTGTAAAAGTGTGACATAATACACTATTCATAAATAATCCTATTAATTAAATTAAATGGGATGAAACTGACGGGATCAGTTCATCGTCCCCATCAGCAAATGGCTAGGATTCAATCTTCCTGGGCCGATTTGTCTTGCCTATTCCAGACAACTTAGCTGCCGCCACCGCCTACTATTATCGCCACCACCTCCGTTGAGGTGGTGGCTAGCGTTTCCCGGCGGTGAGGCTGTCGGAGGCGGCTCCTCCGGCGATCCTGAGCTAGAAGAAAAGATTGGAAAAATGCGCACATTCTCTCATGGTATCGGGCTCAATTGAGCCCGATGTCTCGCCTAAGTGAGCTAGAAAGCTAGCACGGGGTGATGTGATGCGAAACGAACCTGCAGCCGGGCTTGGCGACGAGTGTGGTGGCGATGAGCCATTGTAGAGGCTTGCTCCGACGATCTAGCTTGATTGCTCATTTATCCAAAAAATTCCTTGCTCCAGCAGTCGAATTCTGCTCCTTAGGGCTCACTGAAGATGATGGAATGGTTGAATGAGGATGAGATGGGCTGGTGTGATGGTTTTGCTTAAGGAGGTGGCCGACCATGAGCATTGTAAGCTCCGTCTGGCTGCCAAGTGTCCACCGGCCCCTTATTCCTTCTGAAAAGAAGCCTGGGAACTCAGCTAAAGGCTTGGGCAGAGGGAAGGTGGGCCACATGGCCTCCACCCCCTCTTTTCCTCTCTTATCTCTCCTCATTTTCTCCAAAATTCCTAAGTTACCCCCATGCATGTATTCTCTCTCCTAATTTTGGGGGTTAGGGGCTGTCATTGACCTCTTGGGCTGGTCATGGCCCTTGAGCCATGGGCTTACTCCATTAGGAATGGGCTTGGCTCATATCATTTCCTCTCTTTAAGCCCAAAGTTGACTTGTTGACTTTTAGGTTGACTTGATCAACATGATGAGTGGGCTGGCCCCACTTGATGGTTATGGACCCAATGGTACCACCCAACTTGGGTTGGGCCATGGTGGTGCCCCACTTGGACAAATTGGGCCTTTAAGTGTGGGTTTGAGCAAATTAAGGTTAGTGTTGACTTGGGTCAACTTGGGTTATTAGGTGACCCAATGACATGGCTTATGGTTCACTTAGATTGTTATTAGGGTTAGGGGTATAGTATTGGGGCCAATGTGTAGCTAAGACCCCAATTTGGGTTAGTTTGACTTGGGTTAACTTGGGCCCTATAGTGGGTCCCATGTGACTACACCTTAACTCCAAGGTTCAAACCTAGCCTAAACCCATGCCCCCACCATATGTCATTACCCAATCTAAGTAAAGGGGTCTAATAGGAAATGGGATGTTACAAGCCTAGCCACTGGAGCAAAATTCTAGTCGAAGTCGATCCCTTCTTCTTATCTGTATCCTTGAGCTATAAGACTTGCTTTATTTTTTATAATGACTCCATTTTCGTCCAGCTTGTTTCTGAAAACCCACTTGGTGTCTATCACGTTCTATCCCTTGGGTCTGGGCACCAACTTCCAAACTTTGCAATGTTCAAATTGATTGAGCTCCTCTTGCATTGCCAAAATCCAAGAAGCATCCTTATTTGCCTCTTCAAATTTCTTCGGATCAACCTGAGACAAAAAACTAAGATGCATAATTTCATTAGCAGTACCTTTTCTAGTTCTCACACCATCTCCTAGATCTCCAATTATCTGATCAGCTGGGTGATATCTTAGGTGTCTGAACCCTAGATTTCTTGCTCTTCCTCCAGTAGGCTCTACAACGCCTGGTGCATCCTCTAGGGGTTGAGACATTTCTTACTCTGGGGGTTCCTCTTCCACCAAGACTTAATCGACGAGCTTGATTGAGCTTGGAGCTTCTTCCTTGACATCTTCATCCAAGCTTAGCTCCTTGAACCTGGTACCTGCATCAACACTAATAACATTAGACGAGCTGCTTTAATGCAGGCTTGTCTCATCAAATACAACATTTATTGACACTTCTACCACCAGAGTTTTTCTTATTGAAAATCCTATATGCCTTACTATGGCTAATATAACCTACAAAAATACCTTCAAAACACTTTTCACTAAACTTTGTGCGATAATACTTCCCATTATTAAGTACAATGCATTTACTTCCAAAGATTCTAAAATAGGACGCAATCAGTTTTCCGCCCTTCAGTAGCTCATAGGGGGTCTTACGATAGCTTTTGTTGATAAGTGCTCGATTTTGCACGTGACAAGCTGTGTTGACTACTTCAGCCCAGAAATACTCCAGAAGTGAAGTGTCATTCAATATGGTTATGCATGCTTCAATTAGGGTTCTATTCATTCTCTTAGCAACTCCATTTTGCTGTTAAGTATGCAGAGATAAAAACTCATGAGAGATACCTTGACTTCCACAAAACTCTATCATGGCGCCAGACTCAAATTCTATTCCGTGGCCACTTCTGATTTTGACCACTGAGCAGTTTAATTTGTTCTGAATTTGCCGGAAAAAATTTGTGAAAATGTCGAAGGTGTCTGACTTGTGTTTCAGAAAGAAAACTCAAGTAAAACGTGAGTAGTCATCAACAATTACTAAAGTGTAGACCTTACCTCCTAAACTATGAATAGGCATAGGACCAAATAAGTCCATATGAAGCAAGTATAAACTTCTTGAAGAATCCTTTTCAACAATACCCTTGAAGGTAGCCCTTGTCTGCTTACCCATTTGCCATGAGTGACATGGGCTCTCTTTAAGGCACTTAATGATGGGGGCATCACACACTAAGTTGTGAGAAAATAGCATATTTATTGTTTTGAAATTAATATGTGCTACTCTCTTGTTCCATTGGTCACAAAGAGACACACTATCTTTTGCAAGAAAGCAAACTGGTGTAGAAGTGTCTAAACAAAGAAAATTTAAATAAAAAATATTTCTGCTCCGAGTGCCTGTTAAGACAGTCTCCAAATTTGCAAACAACTTTATCAAACACTTGTCCTTGTAGAACTCAACGATGTAGCCTTTATCACATAACTGACTTATGCTTATAAGATTATGATGTAATCCTTCAACAAAAGCCACTTCTGTGAAAGAGACTACTCCATTATATATCATACCATAGCCTTCTGTAGTTCCCCGGTCTGACCATCCAAAGATGACTTTTGGTCTGTCTTTGACTAGGGTGAAATCAAGCAACAAGCTTCTTGTACCGGTCATGTGTTGAGAGCATCCGCTATCCAAATACTGGATATGATTTTTGTTGGCCTTTGGACATACTTGCAATCATAAATCATTTTACCTTAGGAACCCAAATGTATTTGGGTCGTTGGTTCCTGGTCAGCTTAACACCACTAGGAACATTAACTCTTGTGAGTGGTCGGCCTCGCATAGTTAACTCGTTGATTTACAAAGTTAGCAGGGTTATACCAGCAATCTATGTTAAAATGACCAATTTTGCCGTAGCACCAACAGTCAAACCTATAGTGCCTTCTCTTGTATTCCTGATTTACCTTTTGAATGTGAGGTCTAGTAGGGATAACATACACGGAGGTGGCCCTCATTACAGCATACACAGGGCTTCTCCATCTCCTTTGCCTTGGGTACAAAAGTTTTGGATTTCGGTGCTCTCTTATAGTTATGTCCATAAATATAAGGACCATAACTCTTGAGTTCTATCTCTTTATAAGGTGCTTTGAAAACACTGCCACCATAGTCTCGGGGGCGGGTCCATTCCTGTTATCTCTTCTTGTGCACTACATAAGTAGGCCTAGACAGATGACCATAGGATGACTCTAGGTCAAACTTGTTCATCGGGAAGATTACCTTCCTAAACAAGGGTTAACCCATGGGTGCCTTCCCCTATTCTTTGGCATTGTCTTTCTTGGCAGCCTTACCCTTTTTATCTACGTGGATAAGACCACTACCCTTCTTTGGAGCTGAGAACTCATCAATGAGAGGGAGAACATTCTTCGGCTTGGAGAAACTCTCAACAAGTTTTCTCTCAACCTAAAGCTTTTCTTCCAGCTCATCAAGATATTTCTCTTTAAGACTTAACATTTTAGCTGAGCTTTTCTATTCCTCTTGCAAGGAGTGGATTTCAATTCTGAGAGGAGTCAATTCTGCAATTTCCTCCCCAAGGCTTGATTCCACTATCTTGAGAGAAGCAATTTTTTTGCTTTCTTTTTGACTACCTTCCAACATTTTTCAAAAGACTTCAAAAGGTTCTCCTGCTGAACCATTAATTCAGACTCGCCCTCTTCTGAACAATAGCCTTCCTGACCATTCATGGACATTTTCGATTACGAGAGTATTTTGTGCGAGTTTACCTTCCCGTAATACTCTGAGTCACCAACTTCATCCTCTAATTGAGCCACAAGACCGAAGTATGTTTCCTCATTCTCTGAGCTCGACTCACTTGAGTCACTATCGCTAAGAGTCTTAGACTTCTTGGCAACAGAGCCCTTTTCTTCTTTTCTTTTGCCTTTGAAAGATCTTTTCTCCTCGTTCTTGGAACCTTCCTTTATACGGGCACTCCACAATTATGTGACCTGGCTTATTACAACAGTAGTAAACAATGTTAGAGGAAAACTGTTTGTTCGGTTTCGATTTATACCTGTACTCCTTATTGTAGCTTTTCTTCGTTCGATCACCATCATGACGTGATTTCCAGAAATCAGAATAGGATGACTGATTTTTCATTTATCTCTTCTTGCTCAGCAGTTTCTTGAACTGTTTGGAAATTAGGGAGAACTCTTCGTCAGATAACTTGGAGTCTAACGTGCTTGGCTCAAAGTCTTCAGGAGTATCTGGATCTCGTGTCCTTACAGGTGACATGACTCTAGGTTTTCTAGAACCTTCAACCTTCAAAGAAACTAACTTGTCTTTGCTTGAAGTTCTGATGTTCTGCTCCTCCTTCTTTCTGGTGTTCATTTTAAGCTCGTAGGAGAGCAGCTTCCCAAATAGGTTCTGGGGGTCTATCTCCGGCAGTTTCCCAAACTCCACAGTGGCAACAACTTTAGTATCCAAGTCCTTCGTCAGGGATCTCAGAAATTTGTCGTTCAACTCGCCATTAGTGAATGTGCGACCATAGTTCCTAAAAACATTGACGATCTTGAAAAATTTCTCGAAGCTATCAGCAATAGTATCACTTGATACTTGCTTGAACGCTTCGTACTGTTGATTCAATAAAGATCTGCGAACGTCACGAACTTCTTCTGTACCTTCCATGAGTACAATAAGGAAGTCCCATATCTCCTTGGCAGATTTGTAGTGGAATAAGTTCTGAAGCATTATTTGTCCATTGCGCTTGCTATAATATTCTTTGCATTTTTGTCCAGGGATACTAGGGAAATTTCGTCCTTCGTGAGATCCATCATATTCTTGGGAATCATGATGGCCGGATTAAGAGCCGAGACTTGTGTAGGAATATGCGGTCCTTCTTCCATAATTTGGAATATCCTGGGATCACCAGCTTTTATGAAGAACCTTACTCTTTCTTTCCACATGGGAAAGTTTTCCTTCGTGCACACTGGTAGCTTCATAGAGGACATGTCTTTACTTCTATCCATGGTGAATACACGAAATCTCTAAATGCTAGATCAGGGATATTGTTCATGGTGTTAGCTTTATCGAACAAAAACCACCCTATGATACCAATTTAAAGTATCTAACGTGTTCCTAAATCACCTAGAGGGGGGGGGGGGGGGGGGGTGAATAGTTGATGTTTGTGTCTTTTCACGGAATAAAAATTACTTAAAAAACAAGCACATAAACACAGAGATTTATAGTGTTTCCCCGAGTTGGGTACGTCCACTTTCTCGCCTCGGCTATCTCCCATGAAGGGGCAGATTTTGCTACTTCACCTTTCTCAGATTACAACGAATCTTACACCTCGGAGCCGTAACTTCTACAACTCGGAGACGACACTCCTACCACTTAGAGAACAACCTCTCCTATAACTCAATCCACAACCGAATCTACAACCGTGATCCACAAACGGATCTACTCACTCGATCAACAAACGGATCTACAAACTCGGAGAAATAGTCTCTTACAATCTGTAATAGAATATTACACAATATAAACGATTACAAGTCTTCACACCAACGTTCTTCGAGAAAGTAGATCTTGAATTTTGGAGAACTTGGAGAAATGAAATATTGAAGACCTTGAATCATGAACCTTGAATCTTCGAACGAATAGATCTTGAGGAGTATAGATCTTGAGAGAGAGAGAGAGAGCAATCCAGTCTTGAAAGTCAAAGAAGATTAATCAGTGTTCAGCAAGTAGTTAGCGGTCGATCGAAATTCGCGAAACGTAAGGAGTCGACCGACGGTTTCTCGTTTTGGAAATTTCTTGTCGATTCAAAATGTTAGCAAGAGCACGATTACTATATAAGAAAAATATCCCTAGGTATTTATAGAGATCTTCATACAAATGGTATTAAGAGATTTTCCAAAAACGAAATCTAAAAAGCACTGTGCATGACCGACCGAACACGAGACTATTTTTTTTTAAATTATCTGAAAAATGACCTAAGTCAAATTCGTCGAGTATCGTCGAGTATCATAATGATACTTGTCGAACACATCTTGATATACTAAAAAAATACTTAGTCAAATCATCCCAGGCCGGCTGGTCACTCAACTCCATGGCGAAGAGTCATACTCGATGAATTTGTCGAGTATCACATGACATACTCAATGAATTCATCAAGTATTGGTTAACGGACTCAACGCACTCAACATCGTTCCACTCAACGCCGTTCCACTCAATACCATAGGTAGCATTCGATGAATATCGTCGAGTTAACTCAACGCACTCAACGCTTTGATATTCGACGAATAAAACATGGAAAAATCTAAAGAAGTAGCGTCGGCTGGACTTGATGAATTCGACATGTATCACTTAGCATATTCTACAAATTCGGTGAGTATCGTTTGATACATTCGACGAATTCGACGAGTATGCACGACGATACTCGGTGAATTTTACTTAAAAGGTTTTTCACTTCTCTTGCAAAATTATCCAAAGTATAAGAGAAGAATTCGATGGGCATAGGTAGGTATAAACGACGAATTCGACTAGTATCATGCTGATACTCGATGAATTCGACAAGTATTCCATACCATACTCGAAGAATTATACTTAGGAGAATTTCTATCTCTCTAATTCTATGCCTTGACCATTCTTGAGCCTTCTCTTGTACTTGGGATTGAAGTACACCCCAATAGAGAGATTACACGTGAGTCAACACTTTGGCCTACACAATGATGAATTACATTGTATAGTCCTGTGTTTACTGACCAACTGTAACCTGACATTGGTGTGTACTTAGCAATGAAAACCTACAAGTACAGAACTAAACTAGCATATCAAAATACAGTCACAATTCATCTTAGCTTGACTGTACCTTTCTTCAAATCAGGGTTATTGTGGATTTAATACCCAACAGGCTGATAATTTTTAAACACTTATTCACCCCCTCTAGGTGATTAAACAACCCTTAATCTTTCAAGTGGTATCAAAGAGAGGTTGTTCAAAAAATCTTTACAACCGAACAAGATCCTCAAAGGTATTATAAGTTTAGACACCCTGACTTTTAGTGAGAGCTATACGTAGTTGGGCTCTATGAAACTTCCTACTTATAGGAAGGAGAATTTGGTATTTAGAAGCAATGGGTTAAACTATTCATGGAGGCCTCTTGCTCTATAATCTTTATTATTGTTGAAGAGGGGCCCTTCATCCCTATGCAAGTCTCACCTATTGATGCAAATTTGAGAGTGCTAAAGAAGCTCTCAGAAATGACAAAAGATGAAGTTTTTCAAGCTATAATGGATAAAAGAGCCAAGGACATTATAGTCAATGCTATTGATGATCCATATTTCAAAATCTAATTCACTACGAAGCTGCCAATGAAATATGGGACACTCTTATTATGTATATGAAAGATATAGAAGAAGTAAGGGATGGTATGAAATCCCTCCTGAATTAAAAATATGAAGTCTTTAAGCAAGGAATGAAGGACTCCATAGCTGGATTCTATGCGAGATTTTTCAAGATTGTGAATGACTTGAGAGAGTATGGGAGAACTTTTACTAATTATGAGCAAAATGATAAGCTCTTGAGATCCCTCAACAAGGAGCGGGAATAAAGATTTGTGCTATTAGATAAATGGGAAATCTTGGCAACATCCAACCCCAAAATCTATTTGGCAAGCTGAAAGTATCTAGCTTCTACCTAAATCACCTAGAGGGGGGTGAATAGGCGATGTTTGCGTGTTTTTGCGGAATAAAAATGATCTTAAAGAACAAACACACAAACACATAGATTTTATAGTTGTTCCCTGAGTTAGGTACGTCCACAGTCCCGCCTCGCCTATCTCCCACAAAGGGTAGATTCAGCTACTTCACCAAACTCAGATTTCATCAAATCTTACACCTCGGAGTCATAACTCCTACACCTCGGAGAAGACAGCCTACCACTCAGAGAACAAACTCTCCTACAATTAGATCCACAAACCGGATCTATAAACTTGATCCACAACCGGGTCTACTCTCTCGATCCACAAACGGATCTACAAAACTCGGAGGAAAAAAATCTCCTACACTATTAAAAATGAAATTACAACAATAACACATGATTACAAATCTGGATCCGACTTTCTTGGTAGGGTTGATCTTGAATCTCGGAGAACTCAGAAACTTGAAATCTTTAGATCTTTAACCTTGATCTTCGACCAACAAGGACTAGAGTAGATTAGATCTTGAATGAAGACACGATCCAGTCGAGGAAGTCGTCGAGGAATAAGATCTTGCAAAGTCATGGCCGGACGAAAGATTTTTGCAAATGACATTTTGTGCGACCGACAGTTTCTTTTTCGGGAAGTTCTTGAAATTCGAAAAAAGCAATTAGGTTTTGATCAGTGTTGATTTTGAAATTACCCTAGATATATATAGAGAGAAAATCGAAACCAAACGGCTATAAAATGTTTCCAAAATTGAACCCTAGAAAAACACTATGCATGGTCGACGGTTTCGAACCAGAGAAAATTCAAAAAATTGACATAAGGAAAATTCGGCGGAATTCGTCGAATATCATAGATGATACTCGCCAAAATATAGTAATGATATACGTCGAATATTCTTTGGATAGAATTTCAGAAAAGTCGACATATGGCTCGTGATACCCATCGAGTATCGCCTAGGATACTCGTCGAATTTGGCAAGTATCGCTAGTGATACACGACAAATTCGATGATTATTGCTAGTGATACTTGGCGAATTCGGCAAGTATCGCCAGTGATACTCGGTGAATTTGCCTTGGTCAATTTTTAGAAATCCAGGGAGTTTATCCTAAGTATATACGACGAATTCGACGAGTATTGGGAAGCATACACGATGAATTCGGTGAGTATCAAGGGGATACTCGACTAATTCGACGTGTATGACTCACCATACTCGCCGACTTTTACTTAGGTAAAATTCTTCAATTTTGAATCCTGGTCTTTGTCTTTCCTTGATCCTTCTCCTGTACTTGGGATAGAAGTACACCCCAATAGAGAGATTATACGTGAGTCAACACATTGGCCTACACAATGAAGGATTACATTATATAGTCCTATGTTTACTGACCCACTATAACCTTACATTGGTGTGTACTTAGCATTGTAGACCTGCAAGTACATAGATAAAAAAGCAATATCAAATACAGACTCAATTTATCTTAGCTTGACTGGACCCTTCTTCAAATCAGGGTTATTGTGGATGCAATACCCAACAATCTCCACCTATTTGAAAAAGCCAAAATCCTACAAGCTAAGGTGAATTGCACATACCAATTTAAAATTAAATTAAGACATAAAAGGATAAATAATGAAATGACGCACATTCAAGATCAATATATATATATATATATATATATATATATATATATATATATATATATATATATATATATATATATATATATATATATATAATGTTTAGATTAGGGAGGGCAACCCACAACACACAACAATGAAATATATATAGGAATTTAGATCCTTCTATTATTTCTCTTCAACAACTGTCTCTCAAAATATTCCTTGGGCTTCAGATAGTACTTTGTAGGAGGAGGAGGCATAGGATCAGCATCCTTATTCTTCCTGAAATGAATTCTCCTCTTATTGAAGGCTTCTTTGTATTTGTTCCATTCTTCTGAACTATAGTGATCCTGATGCTTCTCCACTCCGAGCTCGTATAAGGCAAAGGTGTCCAAGATAATTACTTTTGAAATTGGGCTCCAAACTTCATCCATTTAACGGTTAGGCTCTTATCTGACTTGAGCTAGCATGGCCGGTTCTAGTCTGACTTCGAAAGTACCCTATCCAAATTTCCTATTCTTGATAACCTGAGCCTTTGAGAACGCAGTAATAGAGCATCAGTAGTAGCTTGAACATCTAGAGATATATCAGCAGCATCAAAAACATGAGCCTGAGAGAAATCCTGTGAGTCTGTCCAGTATTGAGTGTAGTCCGGAGCTGGATGAACATCAACATAAACAGGCTCAGCAGGAACTTGAGACAGGAATAGCTGACCATGTAACCTTACGGTGTTGTCATAGCTATAGTCATTTGTTTATTTGAATTGATCGATCATAGCCATTTTAACATCGACAATCTTAGCTATAAGGGCTTCCTCCCCCTTTTTGGCTTCGACAGTAATGGCATTGGCATACGTTTGCAAAGAAGAATCATAGTGTTCCATAGATCTATAGTACTCTCCAACCATGGTGCCAGAGTTTTTGTCAAGATTGGCCAAACCATCTCTGTTGGTTTTAAGTCAACTTATCATGAGAGTGACTACAGTAGCAGCTTTGTCATACTTTTCATTAAACCTAGCCTCTAGCTTATTAAATTTAATTTTAACTTCAGCAAGCCCATCAAGCACGAACTTCTCTGATTTTTTAACTCTTTTTACCACTTTCTATAATGAGGCATACAATTGATCCTGTTGCCTAACTAGAATTTCTTCAAAGAGTTTTAGCATCTGATCACCTGAACTTGGAATACCTGTCATACTGGTTTAGAAACACTGGGAGAGATGAGAGCTGGCTGCCCAGAACCTAGGATAGGAGAATTCACACTTGCATCTCCTTCCTCATCAAATATGGTGACCAACACCTCCTTAATAGCTGGAGGGGCACCTGGCAGATTAACAATTCTTTTCTCGAGGATGCACATCATTCTATCAACCAGAGTAGAAATTGAAATCACATGCGGAGTTGTCTCCCACTCAGACACTGCAGCGGTCATCTCAGGGAGAGAAACTAACAGACTATTCACTGAAGGAGGCTATGAAATGACTAAGGCAGCTTCAGCAACAAGCACATCCTTAACAACATTGTCCTCAATATCATAATCTTCCACTGTTAGATCTTTATCAATAGCTGTATCATCATCAACGTCATCAACAGTATCTGTATACATGTTAGTAACAGCATCCTCTTCATGACCATAAGGAGCTGGATCCTCTGCATCAACAACATCCTCTAGAGCTGCAACAACCCCATCCTCCTCAGGCACCAACTCTTCAATAGCAGTCTGAGCAATCAGAGCAACCTCTGCCATCAGATTCTCTAGCTCTAGAACTGGAGTAACTGAAATTGAAACTAAAATCACTGAAGCTGTCACTGAATCTGGAATCACTGACTCCCCCTCAATTCCTACACTCATACTATCAAGAATCTCATTGGGGTGTGGAGAAGGGGTCCTGTCATCAAGAAATTGACCTTCCTCGTCCACTGTGGGTACTGGGGCTCCCCCTCTCTAGATGATCCTCCTATCCTATCGAGTGAAGATTGTGGAGTTGATTTTCTTCAAATGATGGATAAGTACGCCTTTAGTTATATCGAACCTATCACCATCTAGTTGATTCAAGTATAGGCTAATAATCCTCCCAAAGTTTGGAGTGCGTAGGCTATCCTTTATCTTGTTGAACAACAGAGCACCCCAGTCTAACTTCTTTCTGTAGACAATAGTGACCAATATCTTGAACATGTCTATAGAAAGGTAATCATGGGATCCAGTCTTGCAAATCAATACTTTGCCAATGATGTCGGATAGGATTTTTACTTCACCATTCATCCCCTTGTGCTTAATGTCCATGGTACCTCGGGGCAATCCACAAAATGATAAAGTTCTGGAAAAATCAGCCTCCTCTAGTTAGTCCGCCTGATCACAGATTGGGAGCCACAGGTACCTATATAGCCGGGAGGCGTTCACTTTTACTTTGAATTTCTGAACATTGCTCTTGATGACTGAGTCTTCATATCGGAGCTTGGCATTATGGAAAAAGTTGAGAAATTCCTTGTACAATACCTTGTAGGGGTGTTCGAGGATGAAGGAGAGTCCAGCTGTCTCCAACATGAGAATGACATTCCGGAATTCATCCAAAGCTTAAGCAAACCTTGTGCGAACCAACTCACCTCCCCTAGCAAGCCATTGGTGCTTTTAGGAGCTATTGTAGGTCTGGAAAACTGAAATCTGGAGAGCAAACGTCTGTAAAATGAGTTGAATCTCAGAGGAACAAAGGTTCTGAATATTTAAGCTTCTTTAAATCTGGAAACTACACTGCACTTTGCTGACTAGTTTCTGGATGGCTGCAAGAGTCTAGACCATTGCACTGTACTGAAGAAATGACGACAGAGAGCTTTTCGGGAAATCTCCATGGTACAAGATCGGTGGGAGTCAAGCAGAATTCAGCCAATTAGGGTTGCTGAAACCTTCCGTTGAAGACAATGTAGGAGGAATCCAGCGGTGTCGACAGAAAGGGGGGCGAATTGGTGGGTTTCGAAAACTGTTCGGCGAGAGTCAGTAGCCGAAGGGTCTGGAATTTGCGTTCGGTGAATTCGATAAGCTATAGTAGTCGATTCGGTGTGTTCCCGTGAGTGTGCCCTCCTACTTCTTTTTATATATATATAAATATATAAGTTAAATTTAACTACGAAGGCGCGTACCTCACATGTCGACGATTCTTCAGATCTAATATAGTCACTTGAAATTTTGCCCTAAGAAAAATTTGACGAAATTTGCTGTTGGAGTTGTCCGATTCGGCGACTATCACATGATTATGCGACGACTCTGCCGAACTTCACTAAATTTGACTTGTAAAAATTCCTGCTTTGTTGAAATTGAACTCGAGACCATTTCTGCTACATTGGCTGTCTTCATGGGTCCTTGTTTAGCATACCTAGCTCTGTTTTGAAAAACGAGAACTTGGACTCGTCCAGCGGCTTCATAAAAATATCTATAACCTGCTTGTCTGTCAAACATAGCTGAGGTATATGTCCTTGTTCTCCACATGCTCCCAGATGAAATGATAACAGACCTCATTGTGCTTGGTCTGGCTGTGGGAAACTGGATTGTTTGCGATTGCAATTGACCTGGAGGAGTCACAATACATTGGAATTTCTCGGAACTTTATGTTATGATATTCGAGTTAATTCCTTATCCAAATAAGCTATGCACAAAAATTACCCATAGAGATATACTCTAAATCGGCAGTAGAAGTTGCGACACAATTCTACTTCTTACTGCTCCAAGAAATAAGCCGTCTTCCGAGGAATTGACATGTCCTGGAAGTGCTTTTTCTGTCATCCCCGCTTCCTACAAAATCAGCATCTGAAAAGCCAATTAGCTCAACATAATTACTTCTTGGGTGCCATAAGCCAAGATTGGGTGTACCTTTAAGGTATCTTAAAATCCTCTTTGCAGCGACATAATGAGATTCCTCTGTGTTCACCTGATATCTAGCGCAGACACATGTTGAGAACATTATATCTGGCTTACTGGCATTCAGGTAAAGCAAAGATCAAATTATGCTTCTGTACTTGGTTTCATCAAAAGGTTTCCCTTTATCATCTTTGTCAAGAGACATAGTTGAACCCATTGGAGTCCTCATAGAGGATGTACTCTCCATTCCAAATTTCTTAAGAAGCTACTTGGTGAACTTCGTATGAGAGATGAATATTCCATCTTCAGATTGCTTCACCTGAAGTCCTAAGAAATACTTCAGCTCTCTCATACTACTCATTTCAAACTTCCCTTACATAAGTTTGGAAAACTTCTTGCAAAGGTTTTCGTCTGTAGAGCCAAATATGATGTCGTAAACATAGATTTGCACTACAAGAATCTTGCCTTTAACTTCCCTAATAAATAATATCTTGTCTATCTTTACCCTTGTGAACTTTTTCTCTAGAAGAAAGCTAGACAACGTCTCTTACCAAGCTCGAGGAGCATGCTTTAAGCCGTATACTGCTTTATTCAAAAAGTAAATATAGTCAGGGAATTGAGAACTAACACAACTTGGGGGTTGTGCTACATATACTTGCTCTTTCAGATTCCCATTGAGGAATGCTGACCTCACTTCCAGTTGGTAGACTGTGAAGCCTTTGAGGGCAGCACACGCATGAAACAACCTTATTGCTTCGAGCCTGGCCACTGGAGCAAAGGTCTGGTCGAAGTCGATCCCCTCTTCTTATAGGTATCCTTGAGTAACAAGCTAGGATTTATTCTTGATAATTACTTCATTCTCGTCCAGCTTGTTTATAAAAATCCACTTGGTGCCTATCACATTCTGTCCCTTGGGTCTGGGTACCAACTCCCAGACTTTGCATCGCTCGAACTGATTGATCTCCTCTTGCATTGCCAAAATCCAAGAAGCATCCTTATTTGGCTCTTCGAATTTTTTTGGCTCAACCTGTGACAAAAAACTTAGATGCAAAATCTCATTAGCTGTACCTCTTCTAGTTCTCACACCGTCGCCTGGCTCTGCAATTATTTGATCAACTAGGTGATCTCTAAGGTGTCAGAACCCTTGATTCCTTGCCCTTCCTTCAGCAGGACTTACAATATCTTATGCAGCCTCTATAGGTTAAGGAAATTCTTCCTCTAGCGGTTCTTCATCCACCAAGCCTGGATCTATGATCTTGACTGAGCTTGGAATGTCTTCTTTGACAGGTTCATCCAAGCTAAGCTCTTTGAACCTGGTACCTGCATCTGCACCAATATCACTAGACGATCTGCTCTAAAGCATGCTATTCTCATCAAATACAACATTGAATGACTCTTCTACCACCAGAGTTTTCTTGTTAAAAATCCCATATACCTTACTATGACTAATATATCCTACAAAAATACCTTCGAAACACTTTTCACTAAACTGTGTGTTGTAATACTTTCCATTATTAAGTACAAAGCACTTACTTCCAAAGATTCTAGAGTAGGACACAGTCGATTTTCTGCCCTTCAATAGCTCATATGGGGTCTTACAATAGTTTTTGTTGATGAGTGCTCTGTTTTACACGTGACAAGCCATTTTGACTGCTTCAGCCAGAAGTACTCGGGAAGTGAAGCGTCGTTCAACATGGTTATACATGCTTCAATTAGGGTTCTATTCCTTCTCTCAACAACTCCATTTTGCTATGGAGTGAGGGGGAGGGAAACTCATGAAAGATACCTTGGCTGTTATAGAATTTTGTCATGTCCCAGACTCAAACTCTATTCCATGGTCACTTCTGATTTTGACCACTGAGCAGTCCAATTCGTTCTGAATTTGGCGAACAAAATTAGTGAAAAAATTGAACGTGTCTGACTTATGTTTCATAAAGAACACCCAAGTGAAACGCGAGTAGTCATCAACAATCACTAACATATAAACCTTACCTCTTAAGCTGTGAATAGGCATAGGACAAAATAAGTCCATTTGAAGCAAGTATAAGCTTCATGAAGAGTCTTTTTCAGCAATACCCTTGATGGTAGCTCGTGTCTGCTTAGCCATTTGACAGGAGTAAAATGGAATTTAAGGTACTTAATGCTGGGGGCATCACACACTAAGTTGTGTGAAAATAGAATATTTAATGTTTTGAAATTAATATGTGCTAATCTCTTGTGCCAATGGTCACAGAGAGATGCACTATCTTTTGTAATAAAATAAACTGGGGTAGAATTGTCTAAGCAAAGAAAATTTAAACAGAAAATATTTCTGCTCTAAGTTCCTGTTAAAATCGTCTCCCAATTTGCAGATGACTTTATCAGACACTTGTCCTTGCAGAACTCAACAATGCAGCCTTTGTCACATAGCTGACATATGCTTATAATATTATGGTGTAATCCTTCAACATAAGCAATGTCTGTGAAAGAGACTATGCCGAGAGCATCTTGTCCCGGTCAGATCTTCCAAAAATGACTTTTGGTCCATATTTGACTGGGGAATAATCAAGTAGTAGGCTTCTTGTCCCGGTCATATGCCAAGAGCATCCATAATCCAAGTACAAGATAGGATTTTTGGTGGCCTTTGGACATACCTGCAAAAACAGATCACTTTACCTTAGGAACCCAAACAGATTTGGTCCTTGGTTCCTGGTTAGCTTAGCACCACTAGGAACATTAACCTTGTGAGTGGTTAGTCTCGCATTGCTAACTCGTGGAGCTATAAAGTTAGCAGGATTATACCAACAATCGGCGCCAAAGTGACCAACTTTGCCGCAACCCCAACAGTCAAACCTGTTCTACCTTCTCGGGTACTCCTGCTTTACCTTTTGAAACTTAGGTCTATCAGAAGCATCATACTTTGAGATGGAGGCCTCATGATTGCTGCATACACAAGGTTTCTGGATCTCCTTTTCCTTTTGTACAACGGGCTTCGCTTTAGGTGCCTTCTTAATGTTATGACCATGAACATATGGACCATAATTTTTCAAATGAATTTCTTCGTAAGGTGCTTTGAACACACTCTCACCATAGTTCCGGGGACGAGTCCATCCTTGATAGCGCGACTTAGGCTCTACATGAGTAGGCCGAGTATAGTGCCCATAGGACGACTCAAAATCAAACTTGTTTGTTGGGGAGATTGCCTTCTTAAACGAGGTTTGACAAAGAGGGGCCTTCCCTTTCTCTTTGGCAGAGGCTTTCTTAGCAGCCTTGCCTTTTTCAACCTGGTGGACAAGACCACTACCCTTATTCAAAGCGAAAAACTCATCAATGAGATGTAGGATAGTATTTGGCTTGGAATAGCTCTCAATGAGTTTCCTCTCTACCAAAAGCTTTTCTTCCAGCTCATCAAGATATTTCTCCATTAGACTTAACGTCTCAACAGAGCCCTTGAGTTCCTCTTTCAAGAAGTGGACTTCATCTTTGAGAGGAAGCAATTTTGCAATTTCCTCCTTCAGATTTGTTTCCATTGACTTGAGGGAGGCAATCTCTTTTAAATGCTTTTTGACTACCTTACGGAATTTGTCGAAAGCCCTTAAAAGTTTCTCGTGTTGAAAAATCAACTCAGAATCACCTTCCTCTTCAGAAGAGTAGCCATCATGAACATTCGAGGACATTTCAAATTCAGAGAGTATCGTGTGCGAATTTACCTTCCCGCGATACTCAAAGTCGCCAACTTCCTAATCTGAATGAGCCATGAGCCTGAAGTAGGCTTATTCATTCTCAGAGCTCGACTCACTCGAGTCACTATCACTGAGAGTCTTCGGCTTTTTGGCAACGAAGCTCTTTTCTTCTTTCTTCTTCCCTTTGAAGGATCTCTTCTCATCCTTCCTGGAGCTATCCTTCTTCTTATAAAGGACTCCGCAATCATGTGACCTGATTTATTACAGCAGTAGCAAACAACTTCAGAGGAAGAAAATTTATTAGGTTTTGATTTTTACCTATACTCCTTATTGTAGCTTTTCTTTGTATGATCACCGTCAAGATGTGATCTCCTATAGTCAGAGAAGGATGATGGATTCCTCATCTGCCTTCTCTTACTGAGCAGTTTCTTGAACTGCTTGGAGATAAGAGAGAACTCTCCGTCAGATAGCTCAGAGCCTAATGTGTTGGGCTCAGAGTCTTCAGGAGTGTCTGGAGCTCGATCCTTATGGCTGACATAGCTTTAGACTTCCTCGAACCTTCAGCCTTTAGGGCTAATGACTTCTCTTTGCTTGAAATCCGGTTGGCTTACTCCTCCTTCTTTCTGGTATTCACATTTGGAGTTTGTAGGAGAGAAGTTTGCCAAAAAGATTCTGAGGGTCGATCTCAGACAACTTTCCAAATTCTCTAATGGAGACGACCTTTGTGTCCCAATCCTTTGTAAGGGATCTAAGGAACTTGTCATTCAGTATACCATGTGTGAAGATGCGGCCGTAGTTTCTGAGTCCGTTGAAGATCTTGAAGAATTTTTCGAAGTTGTCTACAATGGTATCACTTGATGCTTGCTTGAAAGCTTTGTATTCTTGATTCAATAGAGATCTGCGATCGTCTCACACTTTTTCTGTACCTTCCATGAGTACAACCAGGCAATCCTACATCTCCTTGAGAGATTTGTAGTGGAATATGTTCTGAAGCATTGAGTCGTCCACTGCACTTACTATTATATTCTTTGCCTTCTTATTCAGGGAGACTATGATAATCTCATCTTTTGTGAGATCCATCATCTTCTTGGGAATCATAATCGCTGGATTTATCGTTGAAGCCTGAGTAGGAATGTTTCGTCATTCTTCCACGATCTGAAAGATTCTCAGATCAGCAGATTCCATTAAGAACCAAACTCATTCTTTCCACATGGGAAAGTTTTCCTTGGTGCACACAGGTAGCTTAATGGATGACATGTCTTTGCTTCTGTCCATTGCAACTAAGCAGAATCTCTTTACGCTAGATCAGGGATCTTGATCAAGGTGTTAGCCTTATCAACCAGAACCTCCCTCTGATACCAATTGAAAGTATCTAGCGTCTACCTAAATTACCTAGAGGGGGGTGAATAGGCGATTTTTCCATCTTTTTACGGAATAAAAATTATCTTGAAGAACAAGCACACAAACGCAGAGATTTTTAGTGGTTCCCCGAGTTGGGTACGTCCACTGTCCCGCCTCGCCTATCTCGCACGAAGGGCAGATTCGGCTACTTCACCAAACTCAGATTTCATCAAATCTTTCACCTCGAAGTCGCAACTCCTACACCTCGGAGACGACGCTCCTACCACTTGGAGAACAAACTCTCCTACAACTCAATCCATATACCAGATCTACAAACTCGATCCATAACCGGATCTACTCTCTCGATCCAAAAACGGATCTACAAAACTCGGAGAAAAAAAAATCTCCTACACTATTCAAAATGAAATTACAATAATAACAGACGATTACAAGTCTTGATCCGACGTTCTTGGAAGGGGTGATCCTTAATCTCGGAGAACTCGAAAACTTGAAATCTTTGGATCTTGAACCTTAATCTTCGACTAATAAGGACTGGAGTAGATTAGATCTTCAATGAAGTCACGATCCAGTCGAGGAAGTCGTCGAGGAAGAAGATCTTGCGAAGTCGTTACCGAACGGAAGATTTTCACGAATGACGTATTATGAGGCTGACGGTTTCTTTTTCGGGAAGTTCTTGAAATTCGAAAAAAGATATTAGGCTTTAATCCGTGTTGATTTTGAAATTACGCTAGATATATATAGAGAGAAAATCGAAACCAAATGGCTATAAAATGTTTCCAAAAATGAACCCTAGAAAAATACTGTGCATGGCCGATGGTTTCGAACCAGAGAAAATTCAGAAAATTGGCCTAAGGAAAATTCGGCGGAATTCGTTGAATATCATAGATGATACTCGCCGAATATAGTAATGATATACACCGAATATGCCTTGGACAGAATTTCAGAAAAGTCGACATATGACTCGACATACCCGACGAGTATCGCCTGGGATACTCATCGAATTCAGCGAGTATTGCTTGTGAAAATCGACGAATTCGGCGAGTATCGCCAGTGAAACTCGATGAATTCAACGAGTATCGCCAGTGATACTCGGCGAATTTGGCGAGTATTGCCACTGATACTCGACGAATTTGCCTTGGTCAATTTCTAGAAATCAAGATAATTTACCCTAAAAGTATATACGACGAATTCGACGGGTATCAGAAGCATACACGACAAATTCGATGAGTATTAGGGGATACTCGACAAATTCGATCTGTATGACTCACCATACTTGCCGAATTTTACTTAGGTAAAATTATTCAATTCTGAATCCTAGTCTTTGGCCTTCCTTGGTCCTTCTCCTGTACTTGGGATAGAAGTACACCCTAATAGAGAGATTACATGTGAGTAAACACATTGGCCTACACAATGAAGGATTACATTATATAGTCCTATGTTTACTGACCCACTGTAACCTGACGTTGGTGTGTACTTAGCATTATAGACCTGCAAGTACATAGCTAAAAAGTAATATCAAATACAGACTCAATACATCATAGCTTGACTTGACCCTTCTTCAAATCAGGGTTATTGTGGATGTAATACCCAACATAAGCTGCTATCCCATGAGATGCATCTAAGCACTAGAAGGGATGAAGAAGGCAACATCACAGAAAAGTTTGTGGCTCTGGAAGCTGAGAGCTCTAGGAGAATTAAATAGAAGGGTTCCACTCCTATAAGAAGACTGAATGAATCAGAGGAGTCCGAATTTAGCAGTTTTGATGCAAACTTATCTAATAAAGAACTTGCTCTATTCATAAGACTGCTAAAGAAGATGTTGGGCAGGCGGAGACACTATAAAACAAACCCTCTTCCATTTCCAACACAAAAAGGCACTATAATAGCTCTAGCAGAACAAGGAGAGATCTCCAAGTAGATAGGTATGAACCTAAATAGAACAAACACATTTTCATTGATGCAATTTGGTTACAGGAAATTAGGACATATGATAGTAGATTGTCCTTCTAAGAGAAAGAACAACATCAAATATGATGAGAAGAGGTTTCCTGGAGAAAAGAAGAAAGAGATAAGTTCTTAGCGAAAAAGACTAAGATTATCACAGATAGCGAGTCTTGCCACTCCATTTCTGAATAAGAAGAATTCATGGATGTAATGGCCATGAATGAAGAGGATAATGGATAAGAGGACTCTCTCTGCACAGGTAACTATCAAAGCTCCTCTATTTATTCAAGAGACTAACTCTAAGGTAGAATCAACCTTAGGAGATGATTCTATAGGTGATTTATTAGATTAATATGAAGAATTTATTAAAGCCCACAAAAGGTGCATGAAGTAGTGCAAGTCAAAAGATGATGAGATAACTAATCTCCAGGACAGGGAGTCAGACTTACTTGACAAGGTTGAAAGACTAACTCAAGAAAACTTTGACATAAGACTGCTCAAAAAGGACTATAATGCACGCGCTAATGATTAGCTAATAAATCAGTTTGAGAACTTGCTAAAGGCCTTAGTAGACATCAAAGAGCTATATAAGGCACAAGCTAGGGAGATTGAATCTCTGAAGAAAGTTGGAGATCAATCTAGTGCCTTGAAATTAAAGGATAAGAAAATCTTGGAATTAGAGAACATGTTTCTTATAGAAAGGAAGCTAGTTGCAAGTTTCTCCAAGCCCAAGGTAGTTCTTCGACTAATTGATGGGTTTTCCCCATTTCATTAGGAAGGCTTGGGATATAATAATTAGAAAAATAGAAATAATCTTTTGACTAAGAAGATCAACTTTAGGAAGATAATTCTACCCTCCAACAAGTATGATCAAGAGTCCATTTATAGACATTTCTCAAAAGTATGTTCTACAAGTGTAACAAAAGATATACATTATGGAAAGAGTGCTTTTAAAGGAGCTTATGAAGTATTTGTGATGAGAAATAATGGTCCATTGTTGTTTGGTGCTAACACAAGAACCAAATGAAAATTGAAAGCATTTTTTATAAGAACTACAAGAAAAGGTAACGCAGTGGTTGTTCAATCCAAGTTAAATCTAGCACAACCACATGCCATGTAAGGAATCTAATATAGTACCATTCAAATATTATTCTGCACACTGGAAGAATCATCAAATTCCTTTTAAGATCCCAAAAAGAAGGTATAATAAGTTTGAATGTTGGTGCTGTGAAAAAATTGGCCACTTTTCCATTAACTGTCGGTCCAACCCTATAGTCCCAAGGGCAATAAATGTCATGCTAGAATGCAACCTTGAAAGGGTCAATCATGCACATCAGATTGGTAAAAAAGATTAATCTAGCTTTGAAAGCTAACAAGAATCTAGGGCCCAACAAACTTGGATGCCTAAGATAAGGTGATCTACTATTGAAGGTATGTCCAAATACCAATGAAACTCCTATCTAATATTTGGTCAGTGAATGTTCCAGGCACATGACTGAACAAGAAGCCTGTTATCAGAATACTCCTCAGTGGAAGATGGTCAAAAAGTGATTTTGGATGATCTAGCAGAGGAATGACTGAAGGCTATGGTAAGATCTCCAATGATATAGTCATTATCACATGGGTAGGTTATGTATAAGGATTATAACACTCTCTGATAAGCATGTGTCAACTATGTGATCTTGGCTATGTGATTAAATTCCATAAGGATGAGTGCTTGATTAAGAAATCTGAAGATTCAGAGATTATACTGACTGACACTAGGAGTGGGAATATGTATTATCTTAATTTCTTATGCATAAATTATGATTCTCATATTTGTCTTATGGAAAAGAATAGAGCATCTCTTTGTGTGTAATGGCACTAGAGACTAACTCATATTAATTATAAGACCACTATTAAGCTTATATAAGAGAACTTAGTTAGAGCAGTGTTGGGAATATTGCCCTCAATATCAAAGATTTGAAGAAGCAACACTTACAATGTTAAATGCATATTGTATTTGATAGCCTATTTATTTCATAATTATACAGGATATAATATGTTGACTCTAAAACATGTTTAAAGCTGAGAAGAGTAGATACCATTGAGATCAATATATGACTCTCCACAGTATCGATATGATCGTAGGGAAAGACTCACTTGCAAGCTCCAATAATAAAAGGCTATACCGTTGAGATCGGTATAGGGTTCTCCTCTATACCGTTGAGATCGTCAAACTCTATGAGTCGATATTATGGGGAAGATGTAGAAAGGAGCAGTTTTCAGCATCAAGTTTGATACCATTGAGAAAGAAGATTCTGCTCAACGATATTGTGAAGATGAGAATAAATGTTACCATTGAGCTGTACAGTCTAACGAGATTCAAAATTAGTGCTAATACATAAAGGATGGACAGAGTATTCTATCCTCGTAAATACCATTGATAAGACATTTCCTGAGTCCGTTGATAAAAGTTAAGGGATATAAAAGGATAAGTTAGGGCAATGTAACAGCGCCCTTGAACCAGTGTCATTTCTGTTTTCCATTACTCTGAAAGAAAAATCGTGAATCAAATGCTGCACACTGTTCAAGCAAGCTAGTTCTCTCTGAATACTGTTAGAAGAACAAAACAGAGTAAATCATCTGGAGTTAGAGTTATATCTTCTACCTGCAAAAGAAGAAGATCGGGGAGGAAAGCCCCAAATTTGTTTAACCTAAAGATTTAATCCATTCAGGGGCTGATTCCAAAAGACATGCTTTCATATCAAGAACAATAGAAGATTCTGATTCAAGGTTTATTTATTTTAGTCTTCTGTTATAAACATTATATTCTACTATTTATATAGGATCTATTAGGAGATCAAAGCTGTAGGGTTATACTCTCATCCTGTGTGCGGAGCTTGGAGATACGCTTGAGTGTAGGACTTAGTACAAGTCTAAGGTAGGAAACCAGTTGGGATTCTGATCTATAGGAGTGGGAGGACACTGAGTTGTAGGACCCGTGTGTTTGAGTGTAGGACTTATCGATAAGTCTGAGTGTAGGGCCTATGTTCCTGAGGTAGGTTCTTGGAAGAGACTTGTGAGATCCTGAGGGACCTGTGTTGTATGCATTGAGGAGCCAAGGTTTGGAGGAGTTTGTCAAGTCTATCTCACTATTACATAAGTGTTGGGGTAAAGTGGATGTACCCATACCCTAGGGAACAACTATCGCTTACTATGTGTTGATATGTGTTTGTTTATTGCATTTTATTCTGATTATATTTGATGTAATCTGAAAAGAAACCATTAAAGTACCAGTCCACCTATTCACCCCCTCTAGGTGATTTAGACTACCAACAAAAAATTATCAAGTGGTATCAGAGCCAGGTTGATCAAAATTAGACTTAACAGTCTTACTAAGATCCTATATGGGTAGTCAAGCCTATCACTATGACCTTCAATCAGCCTCATAAGAAGATAAGCTCAATGAAGTTGCTTATATATAGAAAAGAAAATTTGTCATATGGAAGCAAAGGGTGAATCTATTCATGGAAGCTTTAGAATCTAGGATCTATATTATAGTAGAGGAGGGGAAATTCATTACCATGAAGACCTCCACCATTGATCCTAATTTGCTAGTTCTAAAGAAGTATGCTGATATGAATAAGGATGAGATTGGACTGGCTACTATAGATAAGGGAGCCAAGAATATTATAGTTAGTGCAATTGATGATTCCACCTTTCAAAATTTGGTCAAATGCCAAACAACTAAATAGATGTGGGATACACTCATAGTGTTTATGGAAGGAGCTGAAGAAGTAAGGGATGATAGAAAATCTCTTCTTAACCAATAATATGAAGCCTTTAGTAAATACAACAAAGATAACATAGATGAATGCTATGAAAAGTTCTTTAAGATAGTAAATGAGTTGAAAACCTATGGGAGGGGCTTCACAGATTATGAGCTTTATGATAAGTTCCTAAGATCCCCAACTCCAAGAAGAAGTACAATAGATCTGGCAAAGATCAAAAGAACCCCAAAGGGGATAGGTATAGCTCCAAAACTAATAAACATATTTCTTCTTATATTGTGTGTTACTACTGTAGCAAACATGGGCATGTATTTGCTGACTGCCCAGTCAAAAGGAAGGAACACGGTTTAGGTGACAGGATGTACTATAAGGGCAAGAATTTTGAAAAGACTTTCCTTGCCAAGAAGGAGAAGAGGTGGAGTCAGAGTGACTCAGACACTTCTAAGTCAGATGAAGAAGAAGACTATATTAGGCTATTTGCTAAAGAAGAGGATGACTATCCTGCTAAAGGATATGCATTAGGGCTCCCATGTCACATTCAGATGGTGATATTGAGGAAGAATAAAGTTGTGGCTTGATGGACATAATAGATGAAGACAATCAGTATGGATCAGATACTGATGAGAGACTACTTATTCTAGTTATTTCTTCTTTTGATTCTGATTAAGAAACTGGCCCAGAATCTAAAACATCCTCTTCATCTAATGATGAGGATGGATCAAAATCTGAAGATGAAGACAATCAATTAATTGATAAATATGGTACCCTTTTAGAAGCTCTTAAGAAGAGTAAGATGCTTGTCAAGAGGCGAGCTGAGGAAATTGCTTCCCTTCAAAAAGGCAAACTTTAATACCTTGAGTTTGTTACCCAGCTAGCTCAAATGAGTAGGGAGATTAACCAGATGAAGGGGATAACAATTATACAAATAAGCACAATAAGCTAGAAGATAAAGATAATCAAGGATCTTGAAGAGAAACTCCTAAGGGAGAGGAAGTTAGTGGCTCAGTTTTCGAAGCCATAGTCTATGCTGCCCATCATTAACTCCCCCTCTAAAAACAATAGAATGGAATTGGGGTTCAATAGGAAGGCAACAACAACAACTATTTGTAGATGCAAAAGAAAGGCAGGTATGCCCCAAACTACCTTTTAGAAGGTACTACTTCATTCTAATTTGTATGAACATGATAGCATATATGGACACTTGAAGAATGACAGTTACACTAGTAAGGTAAATAATGCACCTTATAATGGAAGGAGAAAGGGCATGGGGTTGAGTTCTCTGAAATCACCCATAAAGAAATTCAAATGGGTAATTATAAACCATTTGTATTTGGTACTCCAGCCCCTACACTCAAAGGTGAAAGTGCTGCATCTTCTTATGCCACTCAAATAAACAAGCAAGCTATTAGTAAAATAGTAACCCACTCTTAAAAGGAAATATAAGATGCCATCAAAACAATGCCAGCTACCAAGCTGACATCTGTTATTGTCAAGCCGATATCATCGAGTAAGAAAGGTTATCGTTGAGCACATAACCAAGTGCTTGCTAAGAAGAACATGAAAAATACACCAGCATTCTCTACTAAACATGGACATTCAGATGCACCATCAACTTCCAGGAATGTTCAAAAGAGAAGGTATACCATTTTTGAGTGTTGGTGCTGTGGTAAAGTGGGTTTTTGCCATTGACTGTTTACATAATCCCTCTATGCCTAATGAAAAGAAGAGCTTTGTTGCAAAGGCTGCTCTTAGCAAAAATAGTGCTTTTTAATGCTAACAAGAACATATAACACACAGTTTATTGGGCTCCTAAGGTAAAATGAACTTTATTTTGTAGGATAATTCAAGTACCAACCTGAAGCAAATTTAGTACTTAGACAGTGCATGTTCCAGTCACATGACTGGGACAAGGAGTCTTCTAAAAGATTATATTCATCTGAATAATAGACCAAAGTTCATTTTTGGAGGCTCTGATAGAGGAGTCACCAAAGGATATGGTATGATCTCTATTGACATAGTCTCAAATAAGCCAACTCTATGACTTAGGCTATGTCATTGAATTCTATAATGATAAGTGTCTGATTTAAAAGTCTGTTGGCTTAGAGAATATTGTCTCAGGCACTAGGAGTGGGAATATTTATTGTTTTGATTTTATTTACAATAATTATTCAACTCCAGTTTGTCTAGTAGCTAATGAGAAAGAGTCTCTTTATGTACAGTGGCACAAGAGACTCACTCACATTAATTACAAGACAATTAGCAAACTATTTTTTGAGAACTTAGTTAGAGATAGTCCAACTCTAAAATATATTAAAGAGGGTCCCTGTCATGCATACCAGATGGGAAAGCAAACAAGGGCCACCTTTAAGGGCATTGGCTCCATAGACACTATAAAATGTCTTTATCTATTGTATATAGATCTGTTTGGTCTTATGCTCATTCAGAGTTTAGGAGGGAATTTGTATTACTTTGTGATTGTAGATCATCACTCAAGGTTTATATGATAATTCTTCCTTAGGAAGAAATCAGAAATCCTAGATGTCTTTATGACTTTTGTCAAGGCAATTCAGAATGAGATGGAATGTTCTGTGGTTAAAGTGAGAAGTGATCATGGTAAAAAATTTCAATCTGGGTCCATGAAAATGTTCTATTAAGAGCAAGGTATCTCCTAAGAGTTCTACTATATGAGAACTCCACAACAAAATGGAGTGGATGAGAGAAAGAGCATGACTTTAATAGAGGCTGACAGAATATTGTTTAGTGATTCCTCTCTTACAGAATATTTTTGTGCTGAGGTAATCAATAGAGCATGCCATGTTCTGAATAGGGCCTCTATTAATAAGTCTTATGAGAAATCTCCCTATGAACTTTTGAAGTGCAGAAAACCAACCATTTCATACTTAACAATCTTTGGTTGTAAATGATACACTCTAAACAATAAAAAGTCTCAGTTAACTAAGTTTGCTGAGAAATATAGTATAGATACTCTTGTTAGATATAACTCCCATTGTAGAGTATATAAAGTGTTCAACAAGAAGACTCATGTAGTTGAAGAATCCATGCACATTATTTTTGATGAGACCAGCATGCTATATAAGGACTGCTCCAATATTCCTAACATTGCAGGTACTGAGTTAAACATACAAGATCTGTCCATTCAAGAAAAGTCAAGCTCAAGCAAGATTTCTTCTCCATTTGAAGTACTCAGTGAAGAATTTTAGCCAACTAATGAAAATTAGGATATTTTAGAAGAGGAACAGTTAGTTGGAAACATTCCAGTAGGTCAGCCTACTGTTGACAGAATGCCTGCAGTAATCAAGCACTTGAGAGATTATCCCAACACTCTCATAATTAGAGATGCCAGCAATGGAGTCACCACCAGGAGCGGAATACGTAATGAAGCTTTATTTCTGAGCTTCTTGTCTCAGGTAGAGCCTAAGAAATTTGGAGATGCTAACAAAGATCCATTTTGGATCAATGTTATGCAGAAAGAGCTACCAAAATTCAAAAGATGCATGGTCTGGATACTTATGGTAAAACCTCAAAGACATAACATTATTGGTACCAAGTGGATTTTAAGAAACAAACTAGATATGAATGGAGTAATTATGAAGAACAAAGCCATACTTGTAGCCAAGGGATACATTCAAGAGGAGGGCATTGATTTTAATCAAACATTTGTCTATGTTGCAGACTAGAGACAATAAGGATATTCTTTGCCAATGCTGCATACAAAGGTTTCATGGTCTACCAGATGGATGCCAAATCAGCATTTCAAAATGGTAATCTCAAGGAAGAGGTATATGTAGAGCAACCCTCTGGTTTTGTTCATCCAACCCGAACTAGTCATATTTATTTTCTTAAGAAAGCTTTGTATGGGTTAAATCAAGCCCCTAGGGCTTGGTATGAAACCTTGTCTACCTTTCTTATTAAGAACAAGTTCTTTAGGGGAAGGATAGATAACACATTATTCCTAAGGATATCTAAGAGCAAGTGCCTCCTAGTCCAAATTTATGTTGATGACATAATATTTGGGTCTACTGATGACAACCTTTGCAAGAGGTTTGCAAACCTTATGCATGGGGAGATGAGCAGTATGTGAGAGCTAAAGTACTTTTTAGGTCTCCAAGTGAAATAGTCTGATGAGGGAATTTTCATCTCTCAGACTAAGTACACTGGAGAGCTAATTAAGAAATTTGGTATGGAATCAGCCTCCACCATAAAAACTTCTATGAGATCAAATGTATCCTTGAATAAGGATGAGAAATAAAAACCTTTTAATGAATACATACACAGGTGTATCATTAGGTCCTTACTTTTTTAATTACTAGTAGACCAGATATTATGTATGCTACATGCATTTGCGCTAGGTACCAGACATGCCCTAAGGAATCTCATTACTCAGCAGCAAAGAGGATTTTTAGATACCTTAAGGGCAACCACATCTTGGCCTGTGGTACCCTAGGAACAATGATTTTGAACTAATTGGCTTTTTAGATGAAGATTTTGCAGGTGCAAAGAAGATATGAAAATCATTAATGGGACATGTCAATTCCTAGGAAAGAGATTAGTATCATGGAGTACCAAGAAACATACTAGTGTAGTTATATTCACAACTGAGTAAGAGTACATATTAGTAGGGAATTACTTTGCTCAGCTTCTTTGGATGCAACATTAATTACCGGACTATAAGCTCCAGTAAGTAAAACTCCTTTGTGTTGTGACTCATCCAGTGTTATCACTATTGCTAAGAACCCAGTGTTATATATCAAGACTCAGCATATAGAGATTAGATATCATTTTATTAGATAACATGTTGAGAAGGAAAATATTTGCCTTAAGTTTGTTCCCACAGACAAACAAGTAGCAGATATCTTCACCAAGCTACTAGATGAGGCAAAGTTCAATTCTTTCAAAATTGAGTTAGGAATATTTAACATAGAATAATCTGATCTCTTATTGTATTCTATTTTTATAAATTCATGGTTCAAGTGTTATCTGCATAATTTTCATGTGCTATAGTTAGCTGTTAGAATAAATCTCCGATAACATGTTTGGTAGATAACCTTGTGATGGTGACGTTGTCCCGCCACTTGCTCATGATGATCGTGACCGTTTGATTGGTGGCGATGATGCCCCGCCATTTGTTCGTGATGACGTTGCTGATGGTGTTGACGAGTTCTTTGGCGAGCTCCATGACGACACCGGGTCCATGCATTATGTTGATCTCCGCGCAACCGTACATTAAAGACTCGGATGGACGATGCCGCAATAATAATTTTGATGCATGCCATCACCGCTACAACGTCATCTTCGCGAAAATTATTTCGCTATAACACCATCGCCGCTACAATGCCATCGCCGCGATAATAATTTTGCTACAATGCCATCGCCGCTACAACGCAATCATCGCTACAGCGCCATCGTTGTGATAATAATCTAATAATTATAATGTTTTATTATATTTATTTATTTCCTTTTTGCATTATTTTAATTTGGGATTATATTTATTTATTTCATTGTTTTTCTTTTATTTGATATGGGCTGCATGTAGCCTACTTTTTGCAAGCCTTATATAAAGGCCATGATGTTGAAGGATTATGTTAAGTTGAATGAAATTCAAATCTGAAATTGAAAATCTTCCTCCTCTTGATATCTCTCCCCTCTCCCTAGCCACCGGCCTCTTTCCCCCTCCTTAGGTTTTCGGCCATCACTTAGCCGCCGCTTCTGCTCTCTCTCTCTCTTGTCTAGTCTCGGCCACCTCCCTCCTCCTGTCCTCCTTTCAAAAAATCGACCAGCCATCTCTCCTATTGTTGAAATTTCAGCCAACCCAAGAGTTCTCCTCTCTTGGAGGAATAAGACCAAGGGATCAAAAAATCATTCGTGGAATCAAATCCGGCGTGACGTAAGGAAGGCAGACAAGTTTCTCTCCGTTCGGCGTAACTCTTGTGGATCCGGTGATGAAACGATCCAAGATTTGGAGAATTAATCTCCTAGTGTGGTGACAAAAAATTCCTACTTCTTTTGTGTGATTTTATTTTCCCTCTAGATAATTTTCTGTGGTGGAATACTTTAGCGTTGATTCTTGATAACATTGAATTAGTAGTGGATTTCTTCGATCAATTTTGTTATTTATCTTGATTTGTTTAATTTCGAGAGGATTGCCAAACCTCGTTTTCATTTT
Source organism: Platanthera zijinensis (assembly GCA_039513925.1). Classification (NCBI taxonomy): domain Eukaryota; kingdom Viridiplantae; phylum Streptophyta; class Magnoliopsida; order Asparagales; family Orchidaceae; genus Platanthera; species Platanthera zijinensis. Next base: position 71,762,137 of record CM077087.1, read on the forward strand.
GTTGGGAGAGATCTACCGTTTCTGAATCGCAATTTTTGGTAGACCTCTTTTCATACAACATCTGCTCGATTGGACCGTGTGAGTCCTTTTAGCTCTGAAAGAATATCGGCCTATAGCAGTTATTCGATCTTAAATCGATTGGCTACTCATACGTTAACATCTAATTTGATAAATTGCATAACGTGTGCGCTGCGTTGAAAGTCTATGCGAGTGTAGAATTTGATCATAGAGAGGCAATCATGTTTAGTCCATTGATTTTTCGGTGTTAACGAGTGGGCCTACATCAATTTGGTATCAGAGGGAGGTTATTGTTGATTTCTTAATCGACGCCATCCTTCCTTCATTCGATATGCTAATTTTGTCTTAAGGAAAGAATTTTTTTTTTGTTTTTAAAAAAATTCAGCAAAAAAACAAATTTCCAGCAATTTCAAAAAGAATTTTTTTTCTGACCTGTAAATAGCAGCCTAAAATTCTCATTTTTTGCGAAATTCAAAAAACAATTCTGGAAAATCTCCTTACTCTTCTCAGTGAGAAACTAAAAAAATATTTTATTTTTATTTAGTTATTATTAGAGAAAAAATAATTAATTATAAAATTTGTTCGGGGTAGGGCCATTTTTCCTACAAAACTGTTTTTTTGTCCCCACTTGCATGCACATTAGGCCCGAGAAGATTACACTCCCCCTTCCACACCAAGTATGGCCTATGACGTTAATGTTTCCAGATTAAAGACTTCTAGTTCCTTGCCGAATGTTAGGAAACCAGCTCATTCACCTGAAATGGATGAGATTAAGATTTTGCTTGCGCAACTAATAGCTAACCAAGCGACACCACCACCCCTTAGGCAAACCCACCATCATCTGGATCGTCGCCCTGAGCGAGAGGTTGATATTTCTAGGTCGTCTAGAAGCGTTGAACCCACCTAGTATGGGTTGGGAGGTCCTCAGATCATCCTTAATTGGTTTTTTGGGATAGACCGTTATTTCGAGTGTCTTTGTCTGTAGTACCTCCACATGGTCCCAGTGGCGAGAAAGGAGTTAGTGGGTCGAGCCCAGACCTTCTGGTTCAACGAGGAGAGATTTATTGGGTCCCCTATAGGTTGGATGATCATGAAGAGCCTCCTCACCGATCAGTACGCTCCCGCATGGATGTTCGATGAAGTGGCAACATTATGCCAGGGCACTAGACCCGTATCTAATGATAGGAGTGACTTTAGCCCTCAAGTTATAACCTTTCCCTAGATTAGTATTTCTACACGTTATGTACCTCCATCCACCGTTAGGAAAAGGGAGCATGTTAGATCCATTGTCCGGGATTCCGTGGTTATTACTGCTAGGAGTGTCATGAGCCCGCAGGGTGAGAGTGTTCCGAGCAGTGAGGGTTATCCCATGATAATTACACACAATGCTGGGGGTATGTCTGATACCTATACTGTCGAGTGCCCTATTCATCCTTCGAACTTTGTCTTATTAGGGTCCTCCCCTGAGTTTTATTTTCAAGTCGCTGACTCTTCTGTTGATTCTAGGCCAGTACTTTTGACTTAGCCCACCATTGAGGGCGATGTCAACATCTTTGACGAGCTTAGCGATGTTGAGGAATTCGGTTACCCCAGTGACATGGAAGAGGAGCTCTCCTCTGAAGTGCCACCCCATATGCTTAACCGACCCATCCTCTATCATATCTCGGGTCCGTAACCCATAGTAGTTGAGGAGTTTCTTGATAATTTTGAGTTAGATGACAAATCTAGTGCATTGGAAGAATTACCTAGCGAGGGAAGAACATTTTTTGAATATTTGAGTAGTATTAATCTGGAAGAATTTTCTTTGATGATAACTCCAATGTGTGATAGTCAATATGATTTTGATCTTCCTCTGGATCTGACTTTTCCAATCCTCCTTCCTGATCATGTAACCCGACTAGATGCCTTTGTTGGACACAGATTTGTTATAACTAGCCCGAGCCATTTGGTGTTGCCTATGTTAGTATCCCCTCCATTGGACATGTCTCATAAGATATGTATTCGCGAGTTGTTAGACCTTGTGTTCAGTCTTGTCACAACTTTTTGTAGTTCTGTGTCTTCATAATTTTCTACGATTAATCAATTCTCTGATTATACGCCTATAATGAGATCGTCAATTGTGCCAGTTTAATTAGCCCCTAAGAATGATGGTTTTTTGAGGACGTGTGTTGACCACAAGGGGACTTGGGACTTGATTCGTCCCCATGCTCAGTTAGTGTACAATAACTCAAAACATAGGTCCGCAAATCTATCACCAATGAAATTGTGCATGGATATAAAGCACCAGTGCCACTTGACTTGATTCTGTTTTCTCCATCTATTAAGTCAAGTCAATTTGCATAAGAATTTGTTTCTCATGTTCACAATTTACATAAGCACATTAATGAAGAGATAAGCACACAATATGCATCTTATAAATCTCGTTCGCGCTAACTTACATAAGAGAGCGTCTCACTTTAATGTTGGCGATTTAGTCTTGGTACGACTACTCCCTGAATATATGCCTTCGGGCACCATAAAAAAGTATGCAAATCAGCGAGCTAGAACTTGTCGAATTTTAAATAAATTAGGAGAAAACACATATCTTTTGGAGTTACCCACTAATTAGGGAATTTCCCCTTTTTTCAATGTTTCGGATTTAACGCTATATGTTTCTCCACCACTAGAATTATCTACCTGTCAGTGTGGTTCCATTGAGTTTTCAATTGGGTTGGGTGGTGAGCTTGTGCTTGGATCACTTTCTCCATCGGTCTCTACTGGAGGTACGTTGAATATTGATGTTGAAACATTTTTTCCTTCTTTGACTAATCCTTTTCCAAGGTTTTCCCAGACCTTTGTTTTTTTGATAGGTTTTTGTTGATGGGTGATGACTGTACGTCTATGACCTGCATTTTCGAGCCAGACTTGCCACCTGCTGATGCTATTTTTGGTTACTTTCCCCTTCCAGGCCACAATCAGTGATGAGTTATTTTGAGTGGGGGAGGATTGATGGCAATGTTGTCCCGCCACTTACTCGTGATGATTGTGACCGTTTGATTGGTGCCGATGATGTCCCATCATTTGTTTGTGATGACGTTGTTGATGGTGCTGACGAGTTCTTTGGCGAGCTCCATGACGATGCCAGGTCCATGCATTATGTTGATCGCCGCTGCAACCGTACGTTTGAATACTCGGATGGACGATGCCGCAAGAATAATTTCTATGCACGCCATCGCCGCTACACCTCCATCACTGCGACAATTATTTCACTACAACACCATTGCCGCTACAACATCATCACCGCGACAATAATTTCGCTACAATGTCATCGTCGCTACAACGCCATCGCCGCTACAACGCCATCACCGCGACAATAATCTAATAATTATAATGTTTTATTATATTTATTTATTTCTTTGTTGCAATGTTTTAATTTGGGATTTTTTTTTCGTGTTTTTCTTTTATTTGATATGGGCTGCATGTAGCCTACTTGTTATAAGCCTTATAAAAGGACATGATGTAGAAGGATTATGTTAAGTTGAATGAAATTGAAATCTGAAATTGGAAATCTTCCTCCCCTTGATCTCTCTCCCCTATCCCTAGCCACCGACCTCTTTCCCCCTCCTTAGGGTTTCGACCATCTCTTTGCTACCACTCCTGCTCTCTCTCTCTCTGTTCTAGTCTTGAACACCTCCTTCCTCTTCTCCTCCTTTCAAAAAACCGACCAGCCTTCTCTCCTATTGTTGAAATTTTGGCCAGCCCAGGAGTTCTCCTCTGATGGAGGAATACGACTAAGGGATCAAAGAATCGTTCGTGGAATCAAATCTGGCGTGATGCAAGGAAGGCGGATGAGTTTCTCTCCATTCGGCGCAACTTCGGTGGATTCGGTGATGAAGCGATCCAAGATTTGGAGAAAATTAATCTCCGAGTGTGGTAACAAAAAATTCTAACTTTCTTTGTGTGATTTTATTTTCCCTCTAGATAATTTTCTGTAGTGGAATACTTTAGCGTTGATTCTTGATAGCATTGAATTAGTCGCGGATTTCTTCGATCGATTTTGTTGTCTATCTTGATTTGTTTAATTTTGAGAGGATTGACGAACCTCATATTCATTTTGTTGGGAGAGACCTACCGTTTCTGAATCGTAATATTTGGTAGACCTCTTTTGGTACAACATTCGCTCGATCAGATCGTGTGTGTCCTTTTAGCTTTAAAAGAATATCGACCTATAGCTGTTATTCGATCTTAAATGGATTCGCTACCCGTACGTTAGCATCTAATTTGATAAAATTGCATAACATGTGCGCTACGTTGAAAGTCTGTGCGAGTGTAGAATTTGATCATAGAGAGGCACTCGTGTTTAGTCCATTTATTTTTCGGTGTCAATGAGTGGGCTTACATCACCTTGGTTGTAAACTCTTATTAGTATGAGTCAATTGACTTATTTGTAATATTTTTCTATCATTTTGATGGAAAGTTTTGCCTAGTAGGGTAGTGCAGTTAAGCTAAGAAATTTTCAGCTATATCATTGAGATCATTGAGATGAAGCTCAACAATCTCTCCATCTTTGTGATATCATTGAGATGCGCTACTTTCTTTATTTTAAAATTAGTTTCAGTCATTTGATCTTTAATGCTTGATCAACCATGTTGTGTGGCGCTTAAATTCATTTTAAACTTGGAATATATATATATATATATATATATATATATATATATATATATATATATATATATATATATAAAGCAAAGGTTTAGTTGAGAACATAAAACTTAAAACCCTAGAAAGTCGTCGACTTCGTTCCGTCATTCTAAGTGTTCTCAACGAATAAGATTTATCTCAATGGAGCCAATAGTAGTAAAGATCTTACATGAATGATACAAGTTAGTAAGATTTGGGTTCTAGCATGCTCCAAAAGAGAGTCAAGAAGTTATCAGGATGCTGGAAGCCATAGAATTAGAATTCCTTCTGACTGAACCTTATCTAATCCTGAAAGGAGAGGTTCTAGACTCTACTCTGATGTCATGGTCTTATCTTCTATAATGTATATTAGGATCAAGGTAGGGAAGGTAAAGATTAAGATAACCCCTATCAGGATTGCCTAGGCTCTACACCTTTCCTCTACTGACATTGAAGAGGACAAGGAGATTTCAAAGCAAGAAGTAGTAGATGCCTTAAATTGGTGTGAGTTCATTGGTGAGAAATATGGATACTTGGAAAGGAAGTACTTTAATCAGAGAGGTAAACCTCTCATAGATATCATTAGGAAAGCCATCCTATACAAGACATGATCCCATGATAGGATCTCTAAGCCTATGTTTGAATTAGTTACAAGAGTAATTCTACAAAAGAAGACCAACTGGGACCTAGTTGTATTCCAAAAAAAATTTAAGTTGCCTTCAAGTTCCAAACTTAGGCAAAATCCTCTCCTTATATCTCATAAATGCATACCCTGAGCATTTTAACAAAAATCAAGGAGTTAAAATCCATTACATAAAGAGGATGGATATAAATACTTTGGAGAGATACACTAGAGGGTTGCCCAAGGGTCAAGCTGAGAAGCAGGGAAAGAGCAAGAAGAAGGGAAATAAAGTGGTCATAGAATATGACTCTGATTTTAAATCAAAAAACAAGGATAGGTATGCATGTACACTTATTCATAATCCCTACTTGTCACCTTCCAGTGGACATGAAGAAATTCTTCAGGACATCAACATTCAAGTAAATATTGATAAAGCTGGTAAAATCTTACCCTTGAAAGAGGTTGTTATTATTGGGGGGGGGAACAAACTATTCTAGAGAAGTCCAGTGCCCTAATTGAGGGGGAGTTGGCTGGAGTAGAGGAAATTGAATCTTTGGATGAATTCCTAAGTGGGAATGATGATCAAGTTAAGGGGTAACATCATTTTGAGGTGCCTACTCTGGGAGAAAGTTTCCCAAAATCCCAAGAGGCTGAGACAACTACTCATACTGAGTTACCAGCTCAAGAGGACCTAAGGATAAGCCTTATCCAAGTTGCTGCTAAGGAAACACCTCAAGTTACTAAACCTCATCCATCCACAAGTACATAAGATAGTTCCATCCTCTCTTCAATGAAAGCTCTATTGGATGAGCAAGATTCAAATTTGAAGTCTTATATTGATGAGTCAGTTAAGATTATGAGAGCTGAAATCCTATCAGAGATTCATAAAGTTTAAGCTGAGATAATGGATGATTTAAATTCTCTAAAAAGAAATACAGCACATACAAATACACAAATCACTCAATGTTTTAATAAAGCTGCTAGTACTGTACAACAATATGTCAAGATCCTAACCTCAATGGATGAAATCATGAGGCTGACTATATAAGACATTACCAGTATAAAGAATTATGTTAGCCAAATAGATGAGGTAATCAGACAAGTTATGAACCATATTGAGGACCATATGTATTCAACTCAAATTCAAGCTATGCAACCAACTGAGGAATCAAGAGATGTTCTTTTGGAAGATAATGAGAACATATTTTAGACTTTGTCTAGCATATTTAAGGCCAACACCTCTCATCTAGATATCAAAATCTTTGAAGAAGCCAGAAAGAGGGAGAATATCAATGTAGTGCAAGCTCTAAGGGTTCTATAAAGAATCATGATTGCTCTCCACTTATCTCTACTAGATGCCAATAGGACTTCTTATTTTGATTTTAGAGCTCAGGGAAGGATAGCTCGGGAAGCTCAACTTTCAAAGAGAAGAAAGAGCGAAAGTCTCATGTTATATGAACAGTTCATGGCTCAAAAGAGAGATGGATAGGTGATGATCCTAATTTTGAATATTTGAGTGATGACTAAAAGGAAATCATCATCAATGCTTGGATTAGTCATGGACAAGTCATAAAGAACATTGACAGTGTTTATCTTTCAGAAGAAATGGATCAAACATTTGGAAAGACAGTCTCTAAGAGAGAGTTTTCAAGGAAAATCTAGTGAGGAATAATAATCTAAGGAGGATTCCAACAAAATATATTCCAAAACCCTTCCTCTACTTCAAGAGACAAGAGATTAAAGCCAGGAATGCTGAAAGAAGAACAACTAAAATAGGTGAAGGTTCTCAAGCTCAAGCATACAGGAGGAAAAGTTCAGACTTAGCTTAGATGACAAACTAGCCAGTAGATAAGCACTTAGTGCTTTAAAATTTCTTGAGATGTATCCATGTTATATTATAAATGGACTTATATTCTAAAAATTAAATCCTTTGGCTGGTTATATATATAGTCATTTATTTATGATGGTGTGCTAGTTGTTTCTTATTGTTCATTATTAATTATCATTGCTTGTTACTTCACTTAATCATTATTATTATTTATTGTTAGTTATCTGTGATAACATGAATCAATTGTTATATTATGATTTCTTTTGTTAATGTACCTTAGCATGGACCAGTGTTCTGCCTTCTTCAAATAGGGGTGAGATTGTTGAGAATATTGCCCTCAAAATTCCAAGATTTGAAGAAGCAATACTTATAATGTTAAGTGCATATTATATTTGATAACATATTTATTTCATGATTATGTAGGATATATTATGTTGAATCAAAAACATGTTTAGAGTAGAGAAGAGCCGATTCCATTGAGACCAATATATGACTCTCCATGGTATCGGTATGATCATGAATAAAGACTCAGAAGCAAGCTCCAGTAATAAAAGACTATACTGTTGAGATTGGTATAAGGTTCTCCTCTATACCATTGAGATCGTAGAACACTATGAGTCGATATCATGGAGAGGGATCAGAAAGGAGCAGTTCTCAGCATCAAGGTTGATACCATTAAGAAAGAAGATTCTGCTCAATGATACCATGAAGATGGGAATAAATATTACTGTTGAACCCGTATAGTCTAACAGGATTCAAAATTGGCGCTATCGCATAATGAATTTATAGAGTATTCTATTCTCATCCATACCATTGACAAGATGTTTCCTAAGAACATTGATGAAAGTCAAGGGATATGAAAGGATAAGTTAGGGCAATATAACAGTACCCTTGAACCAGTGTCGTTGTCATTTTCCATTACTCTGAAAGAAAAATTGTGAATCAAAAGAGGCGCGCTGTTCAAGAAAGCAAGTTCTCTCTGAATAATTTCAGAAGAACAAAGTAGAGTCAATAATCTAGGCTCAGAGTTAGATCTTTTACCTACCAAAGAAGAAGATTAAGGAGGAAAGCCCCAAATCTGTTCACCTGAAGATTCAATCCATTTAGGGGCTGATTCCAGAAAACTTACTTTCACAAAAAGAACAACAGAAGATTCTGATTCAAGGTCTATTTTTTTTAATATTCTGTTGTAAAAATTATATTCTACTATTTCTATAAGATCTCTTAGAAGATCTGCGCTATAGGATTATACTCTCGGCCTGAGTGTAGAGCTTGGTGATAAGCCTGAGTGTAGGACTTAGTGCAAGTTTAAGGTAGGAAACCAACTAGGTTTCTAACCTATAGGAGTGGGAGTACTCTTAGTTGTAGGGCATGTGTGCCTGAGTGTATAGATTCTTGATATGTCTGAGTGTAGGAAATGTGTGCCTGAGGTAGGGTATTAGAGGAGACCTGAGAGATCCGGGGGGATTTGTGCTGTAAGCTCTGAGGAGCCGAGTTTTGAAGGAGTTTGATTAATCTAACTCAGTACTTGATAGATGTTGGGGTAAAGTGGATGCACCCATACCATGGGGAACCACTATAGCTGATTGTGTGCTTATCTATGTTTACTGCTTTTGTTTTATTCGAATAATATTTACTGCAATTTTAAAAGGAATGATTAAAGTACCAGTCCACCTTCCCCCTCTAGGTGATTTAGACTACCAACAACAAATTATCAAGTAGGTCCTAAGTGGAATTATGCCCAAGATAGCCCTTATTATGCATGCCAAATGGGCAAGCAAACAAAAGATTCAATTGCATGCCAATTCATATCTTAGGAGGGAAAGTCTACACACTTGTAATTATTGATGATTTTTCTAGGTTCACATGAGTGTTCTTTCTTAAACAAAATTCAGATAACATAGATACATTCACTACCTTTGTTAGGCAAATCTAGAATGAAATAAGCAGTTCTATTGTCAAAATCAGAAGTGACTATTGAACTGAGTTTCAGTTAGGTGCCATGAGCTAGTTCTTTGAAAGCTCATTTATCTTTCAGGAGTTTTCCTCTCCAAGAACTCCACAACAAAATGGAGTTGCAAAAGGAAAGAATAGAACCCTTATTAAAGCTAGCAGAACTATGCTGAGTGACGCCTTGTTACCAGAATACTTCTAGGCCATGACTATCAATACAGCTTGCCATGTACAAAATTGGGCTTTAATCAACAAAAATTATAATAAGACTCCCTATGAGCTTCTGAAATACAGAAAACTAACCTTAATTAGCATACTTCAAAATCTTTGGAAGTAAGTGTTATGTGTCAAAAAATGGGAGGCTCTATCTAACTATATTTGCTGAAAAATCCTATGCGGTTATTTTTGTTGAATACAACTCCCACAACATAGCTTATAGAGTATTCAACAAGAAAACTCGAGTAGTAGAAGAATCTATTCATATTGTATTTGATTAGACCAGCCTAATCTATAAGGGCTATCCTAGTTCATATAGTATTGCAGGCACTGAGCTGATGATGAAAGAATTATCTATTAATGACTATCTTGAAGTCAGTGAGACTACCTTACCGAATGTAATTATCATGGAAGAAAGTCATCTAACAGAAGAAATACAAGAGGCTGCAGAAAGGACACATCAGGATGAAGGTGAAGTTAAAACAGAGGCATAAGAGACTGCAAAAAGGTTGTGAACAGCCACCACATACCCATGATATCATCCCAAAAACCTAATCATTGGTGATGCTATCTAAGGAGTCATTACAAGAAGCAAAATTCAGAATGAGGAAATATTCCTGAGATTTCTCTCTCAAGTTGAGCCAAAGAAATTTGAAGAAGCAAATCCTGACCTCTCCTTTATCATGGCTATAAAAGAAGAATTGAACAAATTCAAGAGATGTAAGATTTTGAAGTCGGTCCATAGACCCCAAGGACACAACTTAATATATACTAATTGGGTCTATAGGAGTAAGCTTGATGAGAATGAAGTAACCATCAAGAACAAGGGATAGCTGGTTATTAAGGCTATAGATAGGAACCAGGCATAGAATTTGACCAGATCTTTACACCAGTAGCAAGATTATATGCCATTAGATTGTCTCTAGCATATGCACCTCATAAAAGATTTAAAGTATATTAAATAGATGCGAAGTCTTCCTTCCTCAATGGAGATTTGAAAGAGGAAGTATATATAGAATTACCCCGAGGTTTTGTTAACTAAACTTATCCTAATTATGTGTACTATCTTAAGAAAGCTTTATATGGTCTCAAACAAGCACCTAGAACTTGGTATGAGGCTTCATCTTCCTTTCTCACTGAAAACAATTTTCAAGGAGAAATATAGATAAGATATTATTCCTAAAGGAAGTAAGATGCAAGACCTTGTTGGTCCAAATATATGTGGATGGAATAATCTTTGGATCTACAGATGATCACCTTTATAAAATATTTGCTAATCTTATGCAAGGAAAGTTTGAAATGAGCAGCATGGGAGGGATGAAATACTTCTTAGGTCTCCAAGTAAAGCAATCTAAGGATATGATATTTATCTCTCAAACCAAGTTCACAAAGAAGCTCATAAAGAAGTTTGAAATGGAGAGTGCAACCTCAATGGGGACTCTAATAGGCTATGATGTGTCTCTGGACAAGGATGAAATAAGGAGACCTTTTGATGAGACCATTTATAGATGCACCAAAGGATCTCAACTCTACCTAACTGTCAGTTGACCAGACATTATATTTGATACATGTGTTTGTGCCAGATATTAATGAACCCTAAGGAATCTCACTATACCTCAACAAAGTGGATTTTAAGATACCTTATGAGTATACCTAATATTAGCTTAAGGTACCCTAGGAGTAATGATTTTGAGGTAACAATATTTTTAGATGTAGACTTTGTAGGATGCAAGGATAATAGGAAAAGTACCTCAGGGACATTGCAATTCCTTGGGAGAAAGTTAATTTTCTAGAGGAGTAAGAAGCAAACAAGTGTTGTTATTTCAATAGATGAGTCAGAATACATTTTTGCTGGAAGGTGTTATGCCCAATTGCTATAAATCCAACACCAACTACAAGACTACAACATCTAGCTAAGTAGAACTCTTATGTTTTGTGATTCATCTAGTGCAATCTTAATTGCTAAGAATCTTGTGTCACACAACATGAATAATCACATTGAGATTAGATATCACTTCATCAGCAGAAGTAAGCAAATTGAGATTACAAAAACATCAGCAGGACTAAGCACAATGAGATTAGATATCACTTCATCAGAGAGCATGTTGAGACAAAAGATATTTGTCTTGAGATTGTCCTCACTGACAAACAAGTGGCAGAAATCTTCACCAAACCTTTAGATGAACAGACATTCAATTTCTTCAAAATTGAATTGGGCATGTTAAACTTAGAATAAGTTGTCATGCCAAGTAAGTTAATATCTGTTAATTTTCAAAGTGCAAGTTAATAAATATTACCATCATAAAATCTTTGTTTTAAGCCAATTAGTAGATGTTAGATATCTAACAAAGAATGCAGGTCATAAGTTAGAAAAGTGTAAGTGGCACACACATAATGTGTCCATGTCGGCCTAATCATTCAAATAGTCAGAAATAATATCATTTTGTCTTGGAGACACAATGACAATTTTTTGCAGGATGAAGGGCTATTAGCACACCATACATGGATTTAAATTCAAATATATCCTTGTAATTACTACCAAAAAAGGTGTGTGCCTCTTAACATTCCTTTTATATATATAAAAATTAAAATTCCTCGTAAACAATAAGATTAAATATACTACAAAACTCAAGAATCGGCTGCAGGATTTTTGCGCTCTCTCCTACTAGTCGAGGAAGGATTTCTCTGCACCATGATTTTTGGATCACCAATGGCTCTCAAGTCAAGCTCTTCCACCAAAATCAACAGTTACAATGAGCTAGTATGGGGTGGATTCAAAAATTGTCCAGATGAAATCCATAATATCATCTTCCTTCTAAGTACATCAAGGCTAGTAGTTATCTTTTCAGAACTAAGAATGATAGTGTCACAAGCTGTCGAAGAGTTCTTTTAGAATGCTGAGATAAGTACTTCTGGCTAGAAAATCATGTCATCTATTGCCAAGCACAATCTAAGGATAATATCTTGCAGTCTCAGTCGACTACTTGACCTACCATCGCTATCTGAGGAAGAAGTGGATGTTGAAATTTCTATTGAAGACTATGAGGAAACTCTAGAATGGTGCGAGTATTCTGGATAAGAGTATAGATCCTTGCAATGGGCTGACAAGAACCCTCTAGGTAAATTACTATCTGATATTGTGGGAAAAGTCTTGTTGTGTAAGCCATGGTCCCATGATTGGATATTAAAGGAAATGTTCAACATTATGACTGCAAATGTAACACCCCAAAAATCTCAAAATAGGTTTGTACACATTTTGGGTTGGAGGCTGTTAGACACGGCCTGGGACACGGGCGTGTCCCAGGGCGTGTCGGGTGTACACGGCCTGGGACACGGGCGTGTCCCAGGGCGTGTTCAGGTTAGTCGACGTTTGAGAGTCGACGATCGTCGAGCCTGGGACACGGCCTTCGACACGGGCGTGTCCCAGGGCGTGTTCGAATTAATTTTCAAAATTGGCCTGTTTGAGTCAGAAAAGTACACGGCCGGGAACACGGCCGGGAACACGGGCGTGTGAAGCTGGACACGGGCGTGTCAGCTGCCGTGTTCCGACCCGTGTACTGGTTTTGGAAATCAGTGAGGACCGTGTAGCAGGGCGTGTCTCATGACTGACACGGGCGTGTCAGGTTCGACACGGGCGTGTCGATGCCCGTGTTCTCGAATATTCCAGGCGGTGCGACTGCCGCGTGTGCCGCTTAAGGGTACACGGCCTGTGACACGGGCGTGTCACAGGCCGTGTCGGCCAAATTTCAAGGGAATTTTCAGTAGATCGTGGCCCTTCATTTTCTTTAAATTAGATCCTGTGGCTGGAGTTCATTCCTGGGCTGATAAGGCCGGGAAAGGAGGGAAAAGAGCTCATTCTTCCTTTATTCTTCTCTTTCTAAAACTTAAGAGAGAGGTGAGAGCAAGGAGGAAGAAGAGGAAGTGGAGTCCGGCTGCCGGTGGTGCTACGGTGGTCCAAATCGCGAGCCGAGTTCGGATTTGCGAAGGCAACGCTGCTGCGAAGGCTTTCATCCGTCTCAAATTTCTCTCCATGGCTCCGAAGCGAACTCCTAGGGTAACGATTTCCTGCTTGGACATGTGAAGTCCTTAATTCCTGCATTGCATAGGGAAAACCCTTCCCCGCGAGTGTGCGGTGGGTTGTGGCGTCCCTTGGGGTAGATATGTGAAGTCCCCCTTGTTAGAGTCCGGAATTGGAGTACGGATCTAGGCATGCTGTGTGAAGCCCATCTGGACATGGTCTGGATTGGTGATGCTTGGTTGCATATCGGAGAAGGCTCCGTGATGATTGCTTGTATGCATGATGGATAAAAGTACTGGAGGAAGTCCAGGAAATTATGAGAGTTGGACTCTCTTGTGGCCGTGAGTGCTACTGGTGGAAAGTTGAGCTGTGAGGCTGCAACTAGGAAATGGTGGAACGGGCAAGGTGAAACTGTACCCGCGTCAGTCCAGGCGTGAGTCTGACGATGTGAGCAACGGGAAAGGTGGATCTGTACCCGCGTTATGGTTGTCTAACCATGGGTGCTTAAGACCCTGTTAGGATCACATAGCGAGAGTCGACGGCCGGTGAGCCGATCAGACTAGAATGCTCATAGTGCGCCGTTATGTCTGGGACCTCTGAACGGTGTGAATGTGCCCTGAGTGCACGGAGCGTCGGGCCGTCGAGCCGACGTTTGTGATATGTGACGGTGCGGGCGTGCACGTCTTGCTTGAATGGCTATATATATATCATGTTGGATGAATGCTTTGCAGGGATGGAATTCCGCTGCCCCGTGCCAGGGGCAGGGTCGTTATAATTGGTCAGCTGAATGCTGACCGTTGCCCTGTTTTGCCACCGTTTGGTGGATTGGTTCTTACAGGTGCTGGAGGAGCTGGTCCGAGCGGGACTTAGCGGGCTGAAGCCCAAAGCTGCGTTGCTGCCCTCGAAGGCATTGTTTTGTTTCTTTTGTTCATGTGTGGCCGGCCTGCGTGCCGATGTATGTAAACCACACTTTTGTTAAGAGAAACTGTTGTAAGGCCTTAAGGCCAGATTCTTGTGTGTATATATATATTCCTATGTTAGTGGACAATGTTGTTTATCTTGAGTTCATTAATTCAACCGTGAAGCTTCCGCTAGAATGCTCTGTGTTAGGATGCGTTGGTTATGATATTATTTAGTAGCGTCTCCGCCTGTTTGTGGAATATGGTGTGGGGCCCCGGCCGGACCCTCTATTATATTCTTCTTGACGGGTAGAGGTGTTACAATTTGGTATCAGCTTGTTGGTCGATCTCTTCCGAATTCGCGGACGAATTCTTTTGCGAGGGGGCGAGCACGTGTCAGTGCCGTCGTTATAACACTTCATTTGAACTCAAGATTGTCCACTTAGGAATGCAAATACACTTGTTTGTTGAACTTGTGTATGCTCTTTGTATGATTGCCGTTTATATTGGTCGTTAACCTGTGTGTTTTACACATATAGGTGACCAGAAGTGTTGCGGGTCAGTCCGAACCACAACGTTCTGTTGCGAGTGCGGCACCAGCCGAGGTGCCCACAACTCCTCCATCCGCTGAAACAGTCCGTCTCATCACGGAAACGGTACTTGCTGTGATGAATGCTCAGCAAGCGGGGCAAGCACGTCCTGCAGTGGTGCCAACGCAAGCTGGGGTACAGCAAGAACCGATAGAAGCCGAAGTTGATCCGCGGGTAGCAGATCAACAATGGAAGCAATTCTTGAGCTTTAACCCTCCGCAGTTTCATGGGGCGGGTACACCGGCCCAAGCAGAGGATTGGCTTGCAAGAATTAAGAGGATTATGAGGGCTATCAGGGTTGAGGAGGAACAGAAAGTGATGTTAGCCACTTTCCTACTGGAAGGAGAGGCGCGATTGTGGTGGGATGAGATTGAACTGCATCACTTGGCCGGCAGGCAATTGGCAGAGATTACAATGGAAGAATTCTCTCGATTGTTCTTAGCACAACATCTGCCGATGCAGCAAAGGATATCGATGGAAATGGAGTTCCAACGGTTAGCACAGGGAGATCGAAGTGTGGATGACTACCTGCATGAGTTCACCCGGTTGGGAAGATATGCGGGCTCGATCTTCGCCGAAGAAGAGCGTAAGACTAGTCGGTTTTATGCGGGACTGCGAGATGAGCTAAGGTATTTGCTCTCGAGTTCTGTGAGTCAGGGATTCCAAGCCTTAGTCTGTACGGCTCGTTCTTTGGAGACGGACATGAAACGGGGGCAAGCAAAGGGAAACTTGGCGGTTGTGAAGCCGGAGTTTAAGCCGCCGCGTCCGGATAAGTTTGGCTACCGAAGGAAATGGAATAAGAAGTCTAAGTCTTCTGGACAAGCTCCATCTGCGACTGTGACGGACACATCTGGGAATGGAGCTCGTGCTTGTTTTACGTGCGGGAAGGTTGGACACTTCGCACGTGAATGCCGATTTGGTCCTCCAAAGGGTGATAAGAAGACGGGAGCGTCTTATGCGGAGAAGGGGAAGGCTGTGGTGGAGTCTTCTGCCTCGCACGCGCAGCCCAGGGTCTTCAACCTTGGACAGCAGGAGGCCATTAAGCAGGCTGATGTCGTCACAGGTGCGCTTAAGTTTTAATGTTTGTACTTTTGGTGTACTGTGCTTGTTTTAATTGTCATGTTATAGGGTTTGTCCTTATACGAGAGTATCCGGCCCGAGCACTGTTCGATACAGGTGCTTCACATTCGTTTCTGTCTGAGGATTTTGTCTTGCGTGTCGGGGTGCCTATCCGGACCAAGACAGACAGTGTAAAGGTGTTGTTGCCTAACGGATGTTTGATGTGCGCGGATCGATCTTGCGGTCTTGAGGTCACGATAGGAAGTCGGGAGTTCAAAGTGGAAACACTAGTATTGCCGATCAAAGAGTTTGATATAATCTTTGGTATGGACTGGCTTTCAGAGCAGCGTGCCTGTATTAATTGCACTTCAAAAGAGGTCACACTTGGGCAAAATACCGAACGAGAGACCAAGTTCATTGGTATGCAAGGGATGAGTGGGATGTTGTTATCCGCTCTCCAAGTTGTTAAGGCAGTTCGGAAGGGTGCGGAGTTGTTCTTCACACTCATAGAGGCGGTGGCGCCGAAGGCCAGTGTGAGTGAAGTGCCGATTGTGTCGGAATATGCGGATGTGTTTCCAAAGGACCTTCCGGGGTTACCTCCCCAAAGGGAAATTGACTTCGCTATCGAGCTGGTGCCGGGTGCAAAACCCGTGGCCCGTTCGCCGTATCGGGTAGCGCCAAAAGAAATGGCCGAACTGAAAGTTCAGCTGCAAGAGTTGTTGGAGCAGGGATATATACGCCCAAGTATGTCACCTTGGAGCGCGCCTGTTCTTTTTGTGAAAAAGAAAGACGGTGGTTTGCGACTATGTATTGATTATCGCGAACTGAACAAGCTGACGGAGAAAAACAAGTATCCAATTCCTCGGATCGATGACTTGTTCGATCAGCTAACAGGCTCAACCGTCTATTCGAAGTTGGATTTAAAGTCCGGGTATTACCAGTTGCGGATTAGGGAAAGTGACATTCCCAAGACAGCGTTTGGCACACGCTATGGTCATTATGAGTTCACAGTGATGCCGTTCGGCTTGTGTAATGCGCCTTCGGTATTCATGGATCTCATGCATCGTACGTTCCGCGAATACCTGGATCTGTTTGTGATTGTGTTTATTGATGATATTCTGGTATATTCACAATCGGAGGAAGATCATGCAAACCATTTGCGATTAGTATTGCATACCTTGCGAAGGAATAAGCTGTATGCCAAGTTCTCAAAGTGTGAGTTCTGGCTCTCGTCGGTGGCTTTTCTAGGCCATGTGGTTAGTGGAGAGGGCATAGCGGTGGATCCGGCAAAGATAAGTGCCATTCGGGATTGGCCAGTGTTATCTTCGGTGGCCGAAGTCAGGAGTTTCCTTGGACTGGCGGGCTACTATAGGAGGTTCGTGGGGAACTTCTCCCGGATTGCTTTGCCTCTGACTACGTTGACGAGAAAGGATCAGAAGTTCGTTTGGACGCCGGAGTGCGCACGAGCTTTTGAGGAGTTGAAAAGTCGTTTGACCACGGCGCCCGTGTTGACGTCGCCATGTGGTACAGATGGATTTGAAATATACAGCGATGCGTCAGGGAGCGGCTTAGGCTGCGTTCTCCTGCAATTTGGCAAGGTGATCGCTTATGGTTCACGGCAATTGAAAGTGCATGAGCGTAATTACCCCGTCCATGATTTGGAGTTGGCGGCGGTGATCTTTTCGCTAAAGTTGTGGCGGCATTATCTATATGGCGTGAAAGTAGATATTTATACCGATCATAAAAGCTTAAAGTATCTGCTCGATCAAAAGGAGTTGAATATGCGACAAAGAAGGTGGATGGAATTCCTTGGGGATTATACCTTCGACATTCACTATGTTCCCGGAAAGGGAAATGTGGTCGCTGATGCCTTGAGTCGTCGGGCTCCGGTACAGGCAAATTGGTTGCGGATACATGATGAGCGGTTAGTCCAAGAGTTGGAAGCCTTGGAGATATCTTGTGTGGAAAGAGATTCTTCAACTGAAGCAAGCATGAACTGGTTGGAAGTTCAATATGACCTTGCTGACAGGGTTCGGCGGGCAACGGAGTTGGATGAAAGTCTCCAACGCTATGCAAAGGAGGGGTCTGGTGATCAGTTCTCCTGGGATGATGGCTTATTACGGAAGGATGGCCGATTGTGCATCCCTAGTGCGGGTAAGTTGCGTGAAGGGCTGCTATATGAAGCGCACTTTACCAAGTATTCAATTCACCCTGGGAGCACAAAAATGTACAAAGACATGAAGAAATCGTTTTGGTGGCCTGGTTTAAAGAAGGACATAGCCGGGTATGTGGCTAAATGTCGTACTTGTGCTTTGGTAAAGGCAGAATGTCAACGGCCGAGTGGTTTCCTGAAGTCGTTGCCGGTTCCGCAATGGAAATTTGAGGATATTTCTATGGATTTCGTGCACGGATTGCCGAGATCTCAGCGTGGCCATGACTCAATCTGGGTGATTGTAGACAGGTTGACAAAGGTGGCTCACTTTATACCAAACAAGCGGGACGATTCAGTGGAAACGTTGGCAAAGCTCTATGTAGAGCAGATAGTTCGATTGCACGGTGTTCCCCGGAGCATCGTTAGTGACCGAGATGGGCGCTTTACTTCAAAGGATTGGAGATTAATTCATCAGATGTTGGGCACGAAGTTAGCATTCAGTACGGCCTTTCATCCGCAAACGGATGGCCAAACTGAACGAACCAACAGGACGATGGAGGATATGCTCCGTATGTGCGCCCTGGACTTCGGTAAGAAGTGGGAAGAACATCTTGTTATGGTGGAGTTTGCCTATAATAATAGCTATCAAGCGAGTATAGGCATGGCCCCATTTGAAGCGCTGTATGGTCGCAAGTGTCGTACACCGCTAGCTTGGGCAGAAACTGGCGAGACTAAACTTTTAGGCAAAAAGGAAGTCGAGGATGCTACCTCAACAATACGCTCTATTCGAGAGAAGCTCTTAATAGCCCAAGATCGGCAGGCCAAGTATTACAATGCTAAGCACCAGAACGTGGAGTTCGCGGTGGGTGACTGGGTCTATTTAAAGATTAAGCCCTTCAAAGGCGTATCTCGGATCCGGCGGTTGAAAAAGCTAAGTCCGCGATACCTTGGTCCGTTTGAAGTGGTGGAGCGAATTGGGGAAGCTGCCTATCGGTTAGCTCTTTCATCGGAATTGAGTGGATTGCATGACGTGTTTCACATCTCGGTGTTACGCAAAGCAGTCAAGGATCCAGCTCATATAGTTGAAAATGATCGAGTGCCAGTTGAGTATGGGCTAACGACAAAGGTGAAGCCTATACGGATAGAGGATCGAGCAGAGAAACAGTTGCGGAACAAGGTGATCGGGATGGTCAAAGTCCGGTGGGACAATTGTGGCCGAGAAGAGCTAACATGGGAGCGCGAGCAGACCATGCGAGCCGAGTTTCCCGAGTTGTTTTCGTAGCTTGTTCGCTCGTTGTATATGTAATAGAAACATATAAGTGTTTTGTTATTTTCTCCCTATTTATCTTCAAATTTCGGGACGAAATTTTATTAAGGGGGGGAGGATTGTAACACCCCAAAAATCTCAAAATAGGTTTGTACACATTTTGGGTTGGAGGCTGTTAGACACGGCCTGGGACACGGGCGTGTCCCAGGGCGTGTCGGGTGTACACGGCCTGGGACACGGGCGTGTCCCAGGGCGTGTTCAGGTTAGTCGACGTTTGAGAGTCGACGATCGTCGAGCCTGGGACACGGCCTTCGACACGGGCGTGTCCCAGGGCGTGTTCGAATTAATTTTCAAAATTGGCCTGTTTGAGTCAGAAAAGTACACGGCCGGGAACACGGCCGGGAACACGGGCGTGTGAAGCTGGACACGGGCGTGTCAGCTGCCGTGTTCCGACCCGTGTACTGGTTTTGGAAATCAGTGAGGACCGTGTAGCAGGGCGTGTCTCATGACTGACACGGGCGTGTCAGGTTCGACACGGGCGTGTCGATGCCCGTGTTCTCGAATATTCCAGGCGGTGCGACTGCCGCGTGTGCCGCTTAAGGGTACACGGCCTGTGACACGGGCGTGTCACAGGCCGTGTCGGCCAAATTTCAAGGGAATTTTCAGTAGATCGTGGCCCTTCATTTTCTTTAAATTAGATCCTGTGGCTGGAGTTCATTCCTGGGCTGATAAGGCCGGGAAAGGAGGGAAAAGAGCTCATTCTTCCTTTATTCTTCTCTTTCTAAAACTTAAGAGAGAGGTGAGAGCAAGGAGGAAGAAGAGGAAGTGGAGTCCGGCTGCCGGTGGTGCTACGGTGGTCCAAATCGCGAGCCGAGTTCGGATTTGCGAAGGCAACGCTGCTGCGAAGGCTTTCATCCATCTCAAATTTCTCTCCATGGCTCCGAAGCGAACTCCTAGGGTAACGATTTCCTGCTTGGACATGTGAAGTCCTTAATTCCTGCATTGCATAGGGAAAACCCTTCCCCGCGAGTGTGCGGTGGGTTGTGGCGTCCCTTGGGGTAGATATGTGAAGTCCCCCTTGTTAGAGTCCGGAATTGGAGTACGGATCTAGGCATGCTGTGTGAAGCCCATCTGGACATGGTCTGGATTGGTGATGCTTGGTTGCATATCGGAGAAGGCTCCGTGATGATTGCTTGTATGCATGATGGATAAAAGTACTGGAGGAAGTCCAGGAAATTATGAGAGTTGGACTCTCTTGTGGCCGTGAGTGCTACTGGTGGAAAGTTGAGCTGTGAGGCTGCAACTAGGAAATGGTGGAACGGGCAAGGTGAAACTGTACCCGCGTCAGTCCAGGCGTGAGTCTGACGATGTGAGCAACGGGAAAGGTGGATCTGTACCCGCGTTATGGTTGTCTAACCATGGGTGCTTAAGACCCTGTTAGGATCACATAGCGAGAGTCGACGGCCGGTGAGCCGATCAGACTAGAATGCTCATAGTGCGCCGTTATGTCTGGGACCTCTGAACGGTGTGAATGTGCCCTGAGTGCACGGAGCGTCGGGCCGTCGAGCCGACGTTTGTGATATGTGACGGTGCGGGCGTGCACGTCTTGCTTGAATGGCTATATATATATCATGTTGGATGAATGCTTTGCAGGGATGGAATTCCGCTGCCCCGTGCCAGGGGCAGGGTCGTTATAATTGGTCAGCTGAATGCTGACCGTTGCCCTGTTTTGCCACCGTTTGGTGGATTGGTTCTTACAGGTGCTGGAGGAGCTGGTCCGAGCGGGACTTAGCGGGCTGAAGCCCAAAGCTGCGTTGCTGCCCTCGAAGGCATTGTTTTGTTTCTTTTGTTCATGTGTGGCCGGCCTGCGTGCCGATGTATGTAAACCACACTTTTGTTAAGAGAAACTGTTGTAAGGCCTTAAGGCCAGATTCTTGTGTGTATATATATATTCCTATGTTAGTGGACAATGTTGTTTATCTTGAGTTCATTAATTCAACCGTGAAGCTTCCGCTAGAATGCTCTGTGTTAGGATGCGTTGGTTATGATATTATTTAGTAGCGTCTCCGCCTGTTTGTGGAATATGGTGTGGGGCCCCGGCCGGACCCTCTATTATATTCTTCTTGACGGGTAGAGGTGTTACAGCAAAAGTCCTAACTAATAAAATTGACTAGAGTCAGTTTAATATTCAAGAAGCTAAAAGGCTGTCTGAATACCCCCAACATAGGGAGAATTATTTCTCTGTATCCATTAAAGTGCTTGGTTTATAATCTTGATGAGAAACTGAAGAGTCTGATATCTATAGTGTTTTTAGGACTCATCCAGGTTAGTTTTCACACACGCACACTACTCTTTACGATCATTATTTCTTATATTCAGCACAAATCGTATTTTACACAAAGTACACTAATTAGGCACGTTATGGTGTACAATTGCACATTTCATTACTGGGGGTAAGCACTTGGTGCTCCCCATTATTTTCTTTGCATGGGTATGATTCTGTGTGTGCTGGTAGCCTGTTCCACAGTTGTGTTTTCCTCTGCAGGTGGGAAGAGCCCCATTTCAATGGAGTTCTTTTTTATAGGAATAGCACGTTCGTGTGATTCTCTTCATGCATGGTTGTTTCGATACCTACAA
This sequence comes from Platanthera zijinensis, assembly GCA_039513925.1. Taxonomy (NCBI): domain Eukaryota; kingdom Viridiplantae; phylum Streptophyta; class Magnoliopsida; order Asparagales; family Orchidaceae; genus Platanthera; species Platanthera zijinensis. The sequence continues at coordinate 71,784,055 of CM077087.1, forward strand.
CATTCTGGTGCCCTACCCCAGGTCGTGTGATTTGCTCATGCACGGTTGTTTTGCCCATTCATGACCAAATCGCACGACCATCTCTTTTTGTCAAAATATATTTTTAGATTTATTGCCTGTGCATTTTCTTCACACACGGTTGGATTCAACCATGCGTGAAGGAAATTGCACACTCTTTTGTTTTGCCTGAAAAACATGTGATCTGACTTTGCCCGTGCATTTTGATCGCGCACGGGCTAGTTGCCCATGCATGGTCATAAATGCACGGGCGGGTGGTCTTCTTGGCTAGACATTCCTGTATTATAATTAACGCACAGTCGTGCATTCGACCATTCGTTCCTTTTTGTCTGACTGGGTACTATTTAAGCCACTGGATTCTGCCCTAGTTGGCAATCACTTAAATTTCTGCACTTTGAGATCCGTTTCGCGCTACTTTGTCGCTCCACCATTGCTCATCATCCCAAGGTCCTCCGGCCACTGGTTCGAGCCAAATATCAAGCTAGGAGTTCCTCTCAGCCTCCTCTAGTGTTCGCAAGCCTCCAAGGTTCATTTTGAAGGATTTTTCTCTTAGGTTAGAGTTCTCTGGTGAGTTCGTGGCTGAAGAAGATTGACAGAGATGACCGATAAATTGGGGGAGAGTGAAAAATCCTCTGTACCCCGGATGGAAGGTGGAAACCGAGCTCAGACAAGGATTGACAACCCTTTAGTCCGTCTACGAATTCTTGATGAGTCTCCACCCTTCAGTTGTGCTCTTACCTTCCTCTTTTCGTTTGTAGAACTTCATAGTGAATCTTGTGATGATTTAGATGATTTGTGTAAAATAGTTATTGTTTTACTTAATTTCATGTCTATGTGAAATGGTGAATTTGATTTTATGCTTGCGAGGACCGCCGCATCATCACTTCGTCTCCACAATGACATGTGTGTTTGCTGCACTAATAATTTCTAGTTGCGTGCTTTGCGAAAAGGTTCTTAAAACCCTCAACATCTCAATCCTAGCTAATCGGTGCTCTTGCATGCCTACTCATCCACTCTCCTACCGAAGAAGATCATATCGACCTGCAATTTCCACCTTCACCTTATGAAGCGGTGCAATCGACCCACACTAGTGTAGTTAGTTTTCTTTTCGCACAAACCAAATCAACCCCCCCCCCCCAAATTTACTTTTAAATCATTATAATTGATTTTCAAAACAATTGAATTGCACTTAACTCTTGTTCCTCAAGAGATCGATACTTGGGGGAGTTATTACTATTTTATATTATTTGAGCGACCGGTGTACTTGCCGAATGCACATCAAGTTTTTGGCGTTGTTGCCAGGGAACGCAGGCGTGTGTGAATCTCCTAGAATGAAAATCGTTATAAGGACTTGCGCTTTTGATTTTTTTCTTCTTCTTATTATTCTATTGTGAGTTTATGTAGGGGCATTGACCTGGTGATCTAGTGGAACTTGACCTAGAAATATTGTGGACGCTGAGTGCGCACCGCCATGCTATTGTAATGGCTTACAACTGGCTTAATGTGAACGACCAAGGGGGAGAGGATATACCTGATGGCCAGGATGTGATCCGTCCAAGGCCCCAAAAAAGGCGTGATTACACCACTCCCACTATGGGGAGTGTGTACCCTAGTTTTTGCTAGCTATCAAAATAATCACTTCGAGAACAAGCTTGCTATTCTAAACATTATCCGTAATAATGCCAAATTCTATGGAATGGCAAGTGAAGACCCCAATCTCCATGTGTCTGAATTCTCTATAATTTGCGGGACATTCCGACATGCTGGTATCCCTGATAATACGGTGAAGCTGAGAATCTTCCCATTCTCCCAACGTGATAATGTCAAAGCTTGGCTCCACACTATTTTGTAGGGTACTACTACTACCCGGGACACCTTGTCATCAATCTTCCTTACCAAGTTCCATCTAGTAGACTGGGTTGTGTGTTTGAGGATAGATATTGCTACCTTCCATTTGAAAGATCAAGAAAACCTATGTTGGAACACCCTATTACTGATTTGGGTAAGGATCACTATGTCCTTAGGAATATGTATTGACCTCATTGTATAGTTTTAAAGGTCAACTAGAATAGGTCTAAGGCTTAGAACTTAGGTTTGAAAGCTGCCCCCAAGACCTTCTAGCTCAGAATACAAGTGCAGAAGTTTAAGGCAATTCTCATCGAGCTCAGATCGACGAGGCGTCGAACTCAGTTCGACTATCTCTGAGCTCAGTTCAACGAGTCATCGAACTTAGTTCGACGATCTCCGAGCTCAGATTGGCGTTTCTGTCTCTAGCCAAAATCCAGATCTCTGAGCTTAGGTCGTCTCTGAGCTTTTGTCGATGATAGTCGAGCTCAGATCGACGATTTCTGTCTCAAGTCTAATTCCAGTCTCGGAGCTTAGGTCGACGATAGTCGAGCTCAGATCGATGACTTTTCTTGAGAGATCAACGATTTCAAAATTCAAATACAGTCAGTTATGGAATTCAATCTGATTCATATCCAGCATTTATTTCAAACGATTTTTTAGCCGTTTCAATCAATCTGGAGCAAGTTTCAAGGAAGACTATAATGGAGCTGACTTCCCACGATATGTCGCTAAGGAGCGTCCTCCCTCTGATGATGATGGTGACCCGATTGATGGAGACGACGGCCCGCAACATTTTAAAGATGGCGATGACGTGCTTACGGATGTTCATGTGGAGCATCGCCATAATACCCGTCCTGAACGCAAGCATACATATTAATAATAATTAATAATTATTATTAATAAATTTTCATTAATTATTTATTAATTTTTATGCTTTGTTTTATTTTTGCAATGTTATTTAATTTCATGTTTTAATTTCCATTTCATGTGTAATGATGGGTGCGCGTATAACCATCATGTAGTATTTTAATTATTTCATTTCATGAACTATGATGGGTGCATATAACCATCATATGTTCAATTTGAATTTTGAATTTTGAAGTTTGTTTGGAGGGAGATTGAGTGGTGTAGCCTATATTTAGGCATGTATCCTTCATGTTTTAGTTAGTGAATGATTGAAATTAAAAAAAACCAACCTTAATCCTCCTCTTGAAGAATTTTCTCCTCCTTCTTCCTCTTTGGCCGAAATCCCTCTTCCCCCATCCTCTTCCTCTTGTGTTGGCCGACGGCCATCTCTTCTCCCTTCCCTTTCTCCCTTGCCTCCCTTGCTACCCGACCACCACCACCATTTTCCCCTCGCAAAACTGGCCATCTCCCACTCCCTTAGCAAAACCGAGCCACAACTTCCATAACCTAGTCGAGCCCCTCTTCTCCACCATCACAAGCCGGCCACCACCTTTCCTTTCAGCAACCCGACCACCACAACACCCCACCAAACCGAGCCTTCCACCACCCCTCTCAAAAATCGGCCACCCTAACACCAAAAAAATCGCCACCTTTCTTCTCTCCTATTCCCCACACCAAAACCGACCCCCTCCCACATCTCCTTCCTAAACACCAAGATATTATACCATCTTTAATCTCTACTACCAAATCTCATTCCTAAACCAAAATATTCTCTACCATATTCCCCTCTTATTCTCCATAATCTAAATATACCTCCTACCATAATTTCTCTACCTACCATAATTGAAAAATATCTTTCCTAAAATATTCTGATATCCTGCCACCTTTTCTCTCTCCTGCCTTATTTGGAATTATTCTTTCCATATTCAGAAGATTTCGCCAGGACTTTCTAAATACAGCGTGACACAAAGAAGACGACGAATTTCTCTCCCTCCAACGTATCTCTGGTGGTGCCGTTGAGGAACGATTCTAGTTGAGCGTAACCGGATTCATCCAATCCAGTTGGGTAACGAAAATCTCTACTTAACGTGTTTCTCTTCCTTAGATAAATCTTTTGGCTTTGGCAAATTGCGCATTTTGTGTAACGCTTGATTTTTCGTGGTTTATTTTATTTTAGTTATTGTCTTGTTTATCATATTTTCGTTTAAGTTCGTGAGGCATGGCGGCCCTCGTTTGTATTTTGTTGGGAGAGAACCACCCTTGCCCGAATCTTTTGTTTTCGGTGGTTTCTCTTTTGGTACAACACGCTCGATCGAACCGTGTGGGTTCTTTTTGCTTGAGAGGACCTTGTCCTATCGCCTTGGTGCTATCTTGAAGGGCTTTGCGGACCCTCCGTAATTGTTGTTTAGCAATAATATTAATTAAACCGTTGCGACGTTAAATGCTAGAGTGTAACGTGAGAATTATTCGAGAGCGTCGCGTTAATTTGTCGGCCACCAAAACGCTCGAAAGAGCGGGCCTACATCAGACTAAATGGAATGTCTCTTAGGACTTTCCTCTAGAGACAGATATCATTTAAGGAAGTCATTTATGACTGGCTAATGGCTATCTAGAAGACTGAATTTCAATATATCATCTAAGAGTAATTGAGACAGGATGATTATTATTCTAAGGAATAGATTTTGAGACACAAGTACTACATGATTATAAGTTAGAAGTCTTACCGAACACAAGGAATACAACAGTGATAGAGATCACCACACAGAAAAGAATTCCTCTATTCTTTCAAGATCTCTTCTGATTCAAGTGTTCAAGGCTTCATCAATTAAAGACTCCAGACACATCACATTTCAGCCTTTGTTGAAATCATTCTTTGCTGGGGATCTCAAACAAACTGAAGGCCTATCACCCTGTGCAAAGATTCTCTTCCTGAACAACTACAAATCTCAGTGGGAGCTTTGACAACAACAATTTACTAGTCTTCTCTTTGACTGTTGACAGAGAAGAACATTAACTCTTTATTTTTCTTCTATTCTGCTGTAAAAGGGTTACTCAAAACTCCCTTCAAAAGTTTTGTGGCTGAATTCTGAGACCTTGTCAAAACTCAGTGGTGGAAAGACACCTGATCAAAAAATCTTATTTGGTTTTTGAGCACCTTATCAAAAGCTCATTGGTGCCCATGACACCTAATCAACTATTCCTGCAATGGATTCCTACCTAGGGTGGTAGAAGAGTGGATGTACCCAGGTTGATTGGGGAACCACTATAGATCCTTGTGTCTTCTGGTTGCTGTGTTTGATTTGCTGTGTGCTGTGATTTGTTTCTTGCTTACTTAGTTTTTATTTACTGCAAGCACAATACACATATATATAAATCAAGTATTCCACTGCTGAATAATTTTTTAATTTGGAAAATTATTTTAATATACTCTATTCACCCCCCCCCCTCTAGAGTAAAGGTATATCTTACCCTCACTTTCAATTGGTATCAGAGCGAGGTTGGTTATTCAACAACTAAATCCTCATCAGATTGGTTGTTTTACAGGCTAATACCTGAACAAAAAGATCTCTGACAAGATCAACCTTTAATAGAGGGTTATTATTTCTATTTTATTTATTTTCATATAAAATCATGACACAGAACAAAGATTATGCTAGCACCAGACCTCCAGTGTGCAATCTTTCTAAGTATGCTCTTTGGAAGGCAAGGATTAAATTATACATCAATTCTATTGATGAGGACATCTTTAATTCTGTTCTGATAGTGTGTCCAAGACCTCCATCAACTACAAGTGCAAGTGCTGTTCCACCCCCCTCAGGAACAGATGCAGAAATATAAAAGTGGAAAGTTGCTGATGCCAAGGCAATGAACATATTGTCTCAGACTATGTCTGATGACATATTTCAAAAAGTGGCTGAATGCAACTCAGTAAAAGAAATTTGGGACAAGCTATCTGAGCTTGTGTCAGGATCAGCTGATGAAAGAAAGGATAGAAGATCCCATCTCATAACCCAGTATGAGAATTTCAAGAAGGGAGAAACTGAGTCAGTTGCTGACATGTACAACAGACTCAGTCTAATAATCAGTGAACTGAAGACCTTGGACAAGGAGATCTCATTGACTGAACTCAATGATAAGATCCTAATGTGCTTCCCCATCACTTGGGATTCAAGGATCTGACCAATCAAGGATGCCAGAAGCCTAAATGAGATCACCACTGAAGCTCTTTTGGGCAAGCTCAAGTCTTATGAGCTGCTTATCAAGAATAGAGAAGAAGAGCAAAAGATAGCTTCTCCAGCAATAAGGAAGGAGAAGACAATTGCTTTCAAAGCTACAGAAGAACTGCATGAAGACAATGTCAGAGGCAATGAAGAGTTAATGAGTCTACTAGCCAAAAGATTCTACAAGATGGCTAGAAAAGATTTCAGGAAAAGGTCATCCAGAGGCCATGAAAAGCCAAGGTATGACAAGTCCTGTAATAAAGAAATTATTTGTTTTGGATGCAGGAAACAAGGCCACATTGTGACTGATTGTCCAGAGAATAAAAATAAGGACAAGAAAGATAAGAAAGACAGGAGAAGAGACAAAGACTTCAGAAAAAACAACAATGACAAATCCTCCTCCAGCAAGAACAAACACACCAGGAAGGGATTTGTAGCTAAAACTTGGAGTGAAACTGAAGAAGAATCAGAGGCAACATCAAGATCAAGTGATGATGAAGATGATGCTCAAGAGAAGGGGTTCTGCATGATGGCTGTCAATGCCTCTCAACATAATTCTGATGCAGAATAAGATTCAGAATCTGAATCTGAACATGAAGCTGAAGAAGATCAGGTAATAGATTCTTTTGATTTCAATTTAGAGGACTTTAGATCTGAATTTAAGGCACTTTGTTTAGACATGCTAAAGTCTGAGAAAGAGATTATCTCTCTCAGAAATCAATTGTCTGAACATAGCACTTTAAAATCAGATAACCTCAAACTCTCTGAGGAGTTAGAATGCTATAGGGAGGAGATAGCTTCACTGAAAAGTGAACTATCTAAGGCAAAGAAGTTTGAAGAATCCCTTAATGGGAGAAGCATCAGACTGATGGACATCACAAGCACAGTGAACTCAAGACTTAACAGTACACTGGGCTTGGGTGCCCCATCCAGCCAACCTATAGTGTTAATAACCCCAATTAAGTTTATCTCAGATAAAGAAAAGGGAGTTGTAGAGGTAGCTAGGAAGAATCCTGATTTACCTAAGAAAAACAAAGTTCAACGGAAAACGTCGAACAAAGATCGACGATCGTCGAATAGAGCTCAGTGATCTCAAGCTGAATCGTCAAACGCAGGTCGACGATCGCTGAACTCTAAACTCTGGCAAAATTGATCTTCGAACGGAGCTCGACGATCTGAGCCAAGATCGTCGAACTCATGTCAGAGATCGTCGAACAGAGATCAGAGCTTTGAACAAATTTTTAAGGGTAAATCAAAATTCAATCCTAGAGGTCCTACATCCCAAAGCTTTAACCCTTATACTGAATGGATAATACCTCATAGGAGATATCATCCTGAAGGTTATAAGAGTCAGCCAGGGATATCTTTTATTTCAGAATTTAAAGGTTATCAACCTAGGCCCAAGGTAAACTGGGTCAAAAATAAGTAAATTATTATGTATGCAGGTGAAGACCTATCCAACAATAAACCAGCAATGGTATCTGGATAGTGGGTGCTCAAAGCACATGAAAGGAAGCAAGGATAATTTAACATCCTTCAAAGCCAAGCTTGGACCCGAAGTCATATTTGGGGATTCAAACTTTGGACAGACCAAGGGATATGGTGCAGTCCAAATAGGGTCAGTCACATTCAAGAAGGTGACCTATGTGGAAGGACTGAAGCACAATTTAATCAGCATCAGTCAACTGTGTGATGAAGGCTACCATGTGACATTCAACAAATCCTCATGCAAAATCAAATAAGAGGACAACACAACTGTGTTGAATGGTAAAAGGAAAGGTAACATCTATCTTGTAGATTTTCATTCAACTAAGGTAGATATCTGCTTGTTCAACTCTGTTAGTAAACCAAATGAACTTTGGCATAAGAGATTAGGATATATAAACCTTAGAACCATTGCTAGGCTATCCAAGGACAACCTTGTTAGAGGACTACCTTTTGGCTCCTACAAGAAGGAAGGACTTTGTAGGGCTTGTCAATTAGGCAAGCAAAGTAAAAATAGCTTAAAGTCACTTAATAAGAGTGATTAACCTAGGATTTTGTATCTGTTACACTTGAATCTTTTTGGACCCATTACAGTACAAAGCCTAGGAGGGAAATCTTACACTTTAGTAGTTGTAGATGACTTATCTGGATTCACATGGGTGTTCTTTTTGAGGAAGAAGTCTGATAACTGTATGTGTTTGACAGAGTTTCTCAAATGCATACAGATTGAGTTCAATACTCACATTTCCCTGATTAGAAGTGATCATGGGACAGAGTTTGATTCTCTTCTTATACAAGAGTTCTGTCAGAGTGAAGGGATCAGACACACTTTCTCAGCTCCTAGAACTCCTCAACAAAAGGGGGTAGCTGAAAGGAAAAATATAACCCTTATTGAATCTGCTACTACATTATTGACTGATGCTCACCTTCCTCTATCCTTTTGGGCAGAGGCAGTGAACACCTCAAACTATGTGTTGAATATAAGTTTGATACATAAGCTAAAGGGCAAGACTCCCTATGAATTACTCAAATGGAAGAAACCTAAAGAAGATTATTTCAAGATTTTTGGTTGCATTTGTTACATACACAATAATGACAAGAAATACATAGCAAAATTTCAAGCCAAAGCTAATGAAGGAGTGTTTCTGGGATACTCCATGATCAGTAAATCTTATAGGGTGTATAACAAAACTTCTCTTAAAATTGAAGAATCTGTACATGTATCTTTTGATGAAACTAACATGTCTTATAAGGAGAAGAATACTTCTACCATAGAACCTTTGTAGGTACATTCTCTTTCAAAAAATTTGGACAGGTTACACATTATAGAAAAGGATACAACACATTCACCTATCCAACAAAGAGGTAAAAGTAGTGAAGATGAAGAGGATAATAAACATCTTGGTACTCAACATCTTGGTGAGAATTATCTTGAAGAGCCAGTTGTTGTTCCACAAGAGGAAACAACAACACAGGTTGGTGAACAATCAACACCCCCTGTTGATTTACTAACATCAAGAGATCACCCAATCTACCAAGTATTTGGAGACATCTCAGCTTGTGTGAAAACCAGAACTCAGGTCAACCAAAACCTAATGCACACCTGCTTTCTATCTCAAATTGAGCCTCAATCCATATAAGATGCAGAACAAGATCCACACTGAATCATTGCAATGCAAGAGGAATTACATCAATTTGAAAGGAACAAAGTTTGGTAACTAGTGCCAGGTCACATGATCACTCCATTGTTGGAACAAAATGGGTGTTCAAAAACAAGTTGGATGATCATGGAATTATTGTAAGGAACAAGGCAAGGCTAGTTGCACAAGGATACTCACAATAAGAAGGAATAGATTATGACCAGACCTTTGCACCAGTTGCAAGGTTGGAGGCCATAAGAATATTTCTAGCTTATGCAGCACACAAGGTGTAAGACCCCATTTTTTTTTCTTTCAAAACACCGGGGTCTTAGGCCCAAAACCGCCACTTTGCGGTGATACCTTCACGCTCTGAAGGGTCATCACTACAAAGCGCCGATTTTGCCGACCAATTCGATCACAGAAAGGTAGCACAATAAAGTAAGAGCAAGTCCACTGGAAAATCACATATATAGGAATAAAATCTCTACGAAGGGAGTGTCCACATAATAATATATATCAGAGTACTAAAAATACGGGCCTATGCCCGGTATATCATGTCCTCACTACAAATCACTCATACGGAAGCAAAAACCAGAATATCTACTCAAGGTCAAGACTCACGATCCCAGCTGTATGAACTTCGGAGCTAGACTGCCCCATCTCCAAGCGTACCGGTCTCTGGGGCTGCTCCTCCGTGCTGGGCTCCTCGATTCCCTAAAATGGTGTGGTTCGAAAACCGTTAGTCATAAAGACTAAGCCCTATCATCCCCTACACCTTCCCCCATGGCTCCTAGGTACCGAGCGGAGAGGAAGAAAGGGAAGGACATGAAGGTGGAGAATAAATCAAAGGAACAGTTTGAAGCGGAACTAATCTAGCAATTCTATAAAAATGAATGACAATAACAAAAAGTAGGAAATGTAACCTTAACTTATGTGCGGAAGCGCATAAGCCAAGGGATCTTCTGCAGGGCTCCCATCGTATAAAGTGTCCCATACCACTTATACATTGGGGTGTCGGTTATCAAACAGCAGTATATATATTGAATTTAACCTTAATTTATAAACTAGCCCACACAAGCTTATAGACCAAGGGGTCATTTTGCAAGTCCTAATGTATAAGCGTCCCATTCCACTTATACTTTAGGTGTCTGAATTAAATGAATCGATTATGCTATGACATGCAAGTGGGTATGATGGAACATGCAAGTGCAACTCACACACCCGACTCTGTGCACACAGACCTTTAGTTCCACCTTTCGGAGCCGTTACCTCCCAGGATACCTCCGTAATGGCAGACGGAAGCGGTGGGTTGGGCCTCGTCCACCTCAAAATAGGTATAGCACTACCAGCTTGACCTATCGTACGCCTCAACCCTTGGTGCACAAAGCGGACTCCTGCGTACTCTTGCTGACTGGACCGCCGGACTTAGCTTTGGTGAAGTGTAAAAACCACACTTGTCGAGTCATCGTACTGGCATCGGTGCTACGACAACCCAGTACCGAAGACCCACCACCTTAATATTCTTTCCTTTTATGCACATGCAAATTTAATCGTAATCAAACAAAAACTGAGTCGAAGCTCCCCGGACCATTCCGTCCGTCTCTTAACCAATCGAGCCGAAGCTCCCCGGACCATATCATCCGTCTCTTAACCAATCAAGCCGAAGCTCCCAACAATCCTCCTGTGCTAACATTGTTTATGAAATGTGAGATCCTAATTACTATGTTACTCTTTTCAGTTTATTATTGCAGTTTACGTTTACCAAGTACTGCCCTCGGTATTCTCTGTGAAGGGCTCTCAAAGGGCACTAGGAACTATGATGGTAGCTGAAGCTCATCGTTCCCTTTCGCAAGGCACTTATTGTTATTGGTTGATTCCCTTAACCCATTCCCTTCTCATATTACAGTGGGCTAATCCTAGGGAGATTTAGACTCTTCCTCTCCTCGTGGAAGACGATCTTTCGTCGAACCCGAGCACCTCTTAACTCTAGCCATCACCACTTCTCACTACTCTTCATATTATTCTATTACAAAATCATCCACAACTATCCACCTAGACAAAATGACTAACTCCAACAACTATCCTAGATCATGTCCTATTGCAATATAACATTTTATTATATGCAGACCAACCTAAGCTATACGTCGAACCGAATAGGAGATAACCTAGATAATCATCCAAATGCCATAAAATAATTACTGGAGACTTATTATGATACAAATAGACTAAATCTAGAAAATTGTAATTTTCCTAATTTATCTGGCATTTAATTAATTTCCTTTGAAGCTTCTAAGGGCTACCAATTGAACATGAAGTGCACTTTTCAGGTATGTATAAAGCTTCATAAAATCATGATAAATCCTAAACCACAATTTAATATTAAAGCCAAAATATAACAATTTTTCCAGTAATTTAAGGGCTCTAATTTAATTTTTATAATAAATCCTATCTGCTTTCATTAATGAAGTAAGTGCAGTAAATAATCATCCAAAAATTCTTAATTAAACTTCTAGAGCAGATACTATCCTAAAAACATCAGTGGACAAATTTCATAATTCTTCAATGGGGATTGAGCCCTAGAATAAATAATTACCAAAACCTCAAAAGGTTATATTTGTGAAGAAAGTATTGTAAATACTCTTCTACAAATCATGTATAAAATTATGCAACTAGATATTGATCTGAAAACATCATTGGCCAGGTTTTATAATTTTACAGTAGGTAATTTGCTCTAAATGATTTATTGACCATAATTTCCCTTTTTGGAATTTATGAAGGAAGTACTAGATATAATCAACTAAAATTTGTAACAAAATTCGGGGATGTTTATTTAGATTTAAAGCATCTGCTGCCCAAGTTCCATCAGATTTAAATGAACAAAGTAATCAAAATAATTGAAAGACCAATTTGAGCAAATTGATACCTAACAAATAAAGTACTTGAAATATAATCCATAAAATCCTAATAAAAATTATTAAGGGTTCTTCCTAGTCTAAAACTTACTCAATCCAATTTTCAAAACTTTTAACTAAGGTTTAGTGGCTGTGCTTTCATAATTGAACTTCTTCCCTAAAACTAGGGTTAGGGTTTTGAGGTGTCTACCTACCTCCAAATCCTCTAAGATTTCTACCAGAGAACTTAGGATTCATTACCTTCAACTCTACTGGGTTACAAGGTCACACAAGGGCATTTGCTTTTATGCCCTTCACAACACTCAAAAACCCTTCCCTAGGGTTTGAGTTTGAACCCTAGGGTAAATCAACCCTAAATCACACCATTTTCCTTAATAGGGTGACATTAGCCATGCCAAGTCAGTGTCCAAAATTTCAGCCTCTGTTGAGGTGATTTGACCACTCAAAGCCCTAAGGGGATGCTTGATCCTAAATAACCCTATAAGGGTCAACCTAAGGTTGGATAAAAACCTACACAAAACATATCCAAATGAAATGAAATTTTTACCAGAGCCTTAACATGCCCTATTTGACTATCCACCCAAATTTGGGGGGATTTTTAGGTCTTTAAGACACCTAAATAATTTATACATGGTTTATTAAATTTTTCCAAAAACTATATAAAAATGTTCTCCAAAAATTCCCATTTTTGGACAGGCCTTAAATATAGCTAATTTAGACTCCCTGCCCAAATTTCAGCTCATTTGGACAAGGGATGAGAGGTGGGCATCCATTTGAATTTCAGGATAGCCCTATGTATAGGTTCCACCAAAATAGTTGCTGTGGTCAAACCACTTACCCAAATTGGTTCAAACAAATTTTAAATTATACTAGACTTCAAGGGATACAAAGTTTATGTTGATCACTTTCCATTTAGAGTGGCCTAGCTATTTATAATATTTAAATTACAACAGCCCAGTAAACTAGACAGAAAATGAAATAATAGGATTTAATTAAAACCAGATCCAGCACGGATCTTGAAGCAAATCATGGGGCTCTTGGTCATCTTCTTCCTCCAGCCAAGGCCCACGATCAGTCCGACCTGTAGCTCGTCCAAACTCATTTCCCGGCCACCCGGCCACCTCCCTGGCCGGCCACCACCGCCACCACCTTCGTTGAGGTGGGGCTATCGCCGGGCGGCGGCATGGCCGCCGGAGGGGTGGTTTCCAGCGATCCCTTAAGGTTGAAAGTCCATGAAAATCCATGGAAATTTCAGAAAATTTCTTCTCCAATCAGGCTCAATTGAGCCCGATTTCTCTCCTAAAATATCTAAGGATCTATCCCACGAAGAGAGGAGTAGAGGAGGACCTTTAGCCGTGCTTGCCGAAGGGTTTGGTTGTGGTGCGCCATGGCCGACGGTGGAGTCTTCCGATGCTCTACAATGCTACAGCGAACTCCCTCGTTTTCTTCAGTGGGATGGTGGAAACGAATTCTCTTGTCCTAGGGAAGCTTTTAAAAGGGTGAAATGGGGGAGAGGAAGGGTCATGCCTTCAAACCATTATTGGCCATTAAAGGTGAATTTCGGCCATGGGGAAAACCCCTTGAAATTCACCTCCCCTTGGTCCCAATTCGTTTGGAAACTCCTAAAAACTGATAGGGGAGATGAATACTAATTAGTTGGTGATGAATGGAGGGGTGATTCACCTTCCCCACCATGAATGACCTTCTTTTCCTCACTTTCTCTCTCTTCCTTTTTGGAGGATTTTAATTCAGCTACTTTGGTGGCTAGCCATGGCTTTACAACACCTCAAAACTGATGATGGAGAATATATTCAGCCCTTGGAATCAATTGGAGAGGCCTTTGGTCTCCCTTGGCCATGAATGGACCCCTTTAAACCACATTCTCTCTCCTCCATTAAAGGGTAAAATGGAGTTTTCTCTCTCCTAGTCATCAAGGCCGAATTTGTTCATCCCCCTAGCCTATTGGAAGCCCATAACCCATATGAATAATAATAATGAGGTTAGCCCAAGTGGGGGAAATGGGTTTGAGCTTGGGTTAGCCCATTTAGTGTAATTTGACCTATTTCAAGGATTGAGTTGACCTTGGTCAAATTGACCATTTGGGTTGACCCCAATGGGTCCTTGGTGACCCATTGGCCTCCCCTAATGTTTAGGTAGGGTTGGGTAGGGTTGACTTGGCACCTTGGAGGTCACTTGACCCTTAGTAAGGGCACTTTGACCACTTTGGGGCTAGAGTTGACTTGGGTCAACTCAGGCTCTAGAGGTAACTCCAATGGATCCTTGGTGACCCATTGACACCACTTTAGGTCTAGGAAGACCTGGGCAAGGTTGGTTGGACACATTAGAGGCCAACTGCCCTTTGTTAGGGCACCTTGCCCAATTTAGGCCTATGGTGGTCCTAGGTCAAATTGGTCACTTTGGGTTGACTCTAATAGACCCTTAAGGCTCTAATGGACCCTCTAATAGGTTAGTGGTGTTGTGGTGGGGTCATGGAGTCATGGTGAAGCCCTAAGGTCAAACCCTAGGTTTGGTGATGTGGTTGTGTCATAGGCAGACTAAGGTGATTCTCACCCTGGGCCTTTGATTACCTGGCCTTTTTTTAGCTCCCTAGGGCTTTATCATGACCTGGTCATGACCAAAACCACTCTTAGGGGTCTGGTTGGAAATGGGATGTTACACAAGGGATTCAAGGTCTATCAAATGGATGTGAAGAGTGCATTTCTCAATGGAGACATCAAGGAAGAAGTCTATGTTAGACAACCCCTAGGTTTTATCTCTCCAACTCATCCTGATTATGTTTTTAAATTGCATAAATCATTATATGGTCTCAAGCAAGCTCCTAGAGCATGGTATGAGGCCTTAGCATGCTTTCTTTTGAAAAATGATTTTATAAGGGGTAGAGTAAACCAAACTCTTTTTATTAGAACCCATAAGTCCAATACCCTACTAGTGCAAATTTATGTAGATGACATTATCTTTTGATCTACTGATTCAAATTTGTGCAAAAGTTTTTCCAACCTAATGCATTCTAAATTTGAAATGAGTTGCATGGGTGAGATTTCCTTCTTTCTAGGATTGTAAGTCAAACAGCATGCTGATGGAATATTCATTTCTCAAACCAAGTATTTAAAAGAGTTGGTTAATGAATTTTGTATGTCTGAAGCATCCTGCATGAAAACACCTATGCCTACTAATGCTTTATTAGATACTGATGAACATGGGAAACCTGTTGATTAGACAACATATAGAGCAATGATTGGCTCTTTCTTGTACCATACAGATAGTAGACCTGACATAATGTTTGCTATATGCATCTGTGCTAGATTCCAAGTAAGCCGTAGAGAGTCACACCTAACATTAGTAAAAAGGATTCTTAGGTATATAAAAAGTTGTCCAAGTCTAGGTCTCTGGTATCCAAAAGATTCAGGATTTGAATTAACTGGATTTTCAGATGCTGATTATGCTGGATGTAGAGTAGATAGGAAAAGCACCAGGTTAACTTGTCAGTTTCTTGGCGACAGACTTGTCTCCTGGTTTTGTAAGAAACAAACATCTGTATCCACATCAATTGCTGAAGCTGAATACATGGCAACAGGTAGTTGTTGCTCATAGATATTGTGGATTCAAAATCAGCTCCTAGACTATGGTTACAACTTAGATAAGTCAAATATATTTTGTGATAACACAAGTTCTATTTCTATAGCCCAAAATCTAGTTATCCATAGTAGGACAAAACATATAGAGATTAAGCATCACTTTTTAAGAGATAATGTTGAGAAAAATAAAATTGAACTTCAATATATCCCAACTGATTTGCAAAGGGGAGATATTTTCACCAAACCCTTTGATGAAAAGAAATACACATTCTTCCTGAATCAGTTAGGAATGTTAGATGGAGGAAGTTTAAATTAAGATCCAAGATTTTAAAACCTTAAAATTTACCAAGACTAGGCTAAAAACTTGATTTTTCTAGTGTCTATAGGTTATTTCTGATCTCTGAACTGCGCTCAATGTTTTTCCCAAAGATCGTCGAACGGAGGTCGACGTTCTCAGAAATCGTCGACCGGAGTTCAGCGTTTCCCAGATAGTGCTAGGCTATCTCTTCCCGATCAGAGATCATCGAACGGAGCTCGAAGCTCTCCAATATCATCGAACTGAGATCGACGATATTGAAGACCTTTCAGATTCCTTTAGAAGCCCAGATCGTCGAACGGAGTTCAACGATCTTTCCTTTTCGGCGTTGAACCCTAATATAAAATTATTTTTTCGGTCATCGTTCTTCTTTTGTGATTTCATACTTTCTGCAGAGATTTTCTTTCCCTCAAAACATATCTGCACTTGGTCTTGTTTGTTCCTTTTTGCAGGTAACAATGGCCGTCCCTATTGCAGTCTTAGCAGCGATGAAGTTTGACACCGGCTTCGACATCGACATGGATTCATTCAAAGGCAGTGATCAAATCTTCAAGGATATTCTGGAACTTTTCAAGGAACAACAGTTGGTTCCTATCATGTCCACAAGAATGAAATTGGCTGTAGATGAAATTAAGGAATTGGTGTACACTGCACACAACTTGGATCAGAACACAGTGATTGGAACAACATCAGGAACACAGGTATCCCTAACTCCTGCTCTCCTAACAGAAGTCTTCCAATTTAGTACTGGGCATGATTCTGTAGAGTTATCTGGAGAGGAATTTGCTAGTATGCTGGATAGAATGGGTCACTTAACAGTAAACCCTAATAAGTTGCTTAAGAAAAATCTGTCAATGGAGTATAGATTTTTAGCTGATGTTGTGGGAAAGGTACTGTTGGCAAAGCATTCTACTCATGATACCATTTCTAGGTATCAATTCTATTTGATGGGTGCATTAGTTGATAAGAAGCATTTTAACTGGGGAGAGATATTCTTTTATTTAATTAAGGAAAAGATAAACAAGAACCTTGTTAATTTTGGGAGGATTCTAGGACTGTTTCTGCATAACAGATGCCCTCAACTGCTTGTTTCCAGTGGCATGCACATCAATGCCTCCAAGAGTCTATCATGTGCCCTCTTTGGAAAGTGGTACAGGTAAATCGCCAAACCCAGCAGGGCTCCTGCAGTGGTTTAAACTTCAGGAACAAAGACTGTACAAGTCACTTCCCCTCAGGCAACTACCCTCTTGGAAGAATTGCCTGCCTCCTCCTTATCTCCACCATCTTCACCCATTGTTTCTTCAACCATCCCTACATCCACCATCACCATTTCAATTTCATCCCCCATCACTATTTCATCTCCCATCTCAACTCCATCTCCAACTATTTCTTCACCACTACCAGCAACTCATCAAGAACTATTCCATCCTCTACACTACTATCCCCCTCTTGATATTGATTCATCCATCCATCTTCCATCTTTCAACCTCTTTGATGACTCCTTTATGGATGATTCTCATTCCTCACCCCTTAAGCCCCCATCATCTTCTACATCTTACCAATAATTGCTTCAAGACATTCTAGCTCAACCATCCTTCACTCCATCCATTTCCATTCCAGTGATATCCATCACAACCATCCCCATATTACAACCATCCATTTCACTACCATACACATCATTTCTCCACATCACTATAGCTCCTCAAACACCATAAACTTCTGTCACATTCTCCTCTACCTCTACTAAAGCATCCCTTGAGCAAGTAGATCCTCCAGCTCTAGCAGATAAGCTCTATGAGATGTTAGCTCCCAAGCTAACACTCTTGCTGGAGACCTCCACGGCTCCACTCCTTAAGTCTATATAGGACTTATCTGCCTGGCTCTCCTCTTTCTGTCCTCCAAAGGCAATCCCTTCTATGGGGTGCCTTGATCCAGTACATACTGAATCTAGGCAGGGAGAGATGCCAGATGAAGAAGTGATACTGCCTGCTGCTCCAGCCTCAGCTCCAGCCTCAGCTCCAATTCTTTCCTTCAGTTCAGTTGACTTTAGGTCACTGCTTTCAGAATTTGATGCTCTCCACAGCAGATATCTTCCAGCTCAAGAAGCTGAAGACCTTACTAAGGCCATTGTGCCTATTTTCAATTGTGATCCCAGCCTGATATCTTCATATATCAATTCTATAAAGGCTGTGGAAAGTGTAACTACTTCTGATGTTGTGAATGCTGATTTTGTTGTTGATGAAGCTAGTTGTGATATTGCTGATGATTTGTTGATGACAGAGGCAAATGATTCAGAGCCTGCTGTTCTTGTTGATGAGCCTGTTGTTTTTGCTGCCATTGTTTCAGAAACTACTACTGTTATTTCTGTTTCTAATGTTGTTGCTGCTCCAATTGTTAGTGTTGCTATCTCTTCTATTTTTGCCAGTGTTATTATTTCTGCAAGTATTGCTTCTGTCACTGCTGCTGCTGCTTCAACTGAACAATCCAAACAATAGAAAGAGTATATCAAAAGGATTGATGAATTGTATGACAATCCTCAGAGCTCAGATAGTGACAAGTTCAGAACTGATTCTGATGAATCCTCTGCAACCATTGCAAGGAATAGGAAAGCCAGAAGCAAAGCTTTGAAGAGAGTTCCTCCAGAGAAAGTAAAGGATGATAATGACATTCCCTATTATATTCTGCATGACTGTCCTTTAACTGAACCTTGGATGCAATTCTCAAGGAACCAACTGAAGGCAATGAAGAAGAAGTGAAAGTATGACAAAGGATCATTTCACCATAATCCTCCTCCTCCTCCTCCTTCACCAGATGTAGGAACTGGTGGAGGTTCTGCTTCACAGACCACATATGCTGCAACTCAAAGCTCCTCTCAGACTCAAGATAGATCACAATCAAGAGGGTATCAACAAAGTGGCTACCAATCAAAGAGAGGCCAGTATAGAGGAAATCAGAGAGGTTACAGAGTTTATTCAAGAGGACAATCAAGACAACATCCTTATCATAGGGAAGGACAAGGCCCCATTGATTCAACTTCTGGTCCTTTCCCTTATAAGCTTAAAGAAATTGTTACTTCAAGATCTCCTCCTGCTGATACAATCAATAGATATGAACCTCCTGTTCCCTTTGAAGATCTAGAGAACAATCCTCTTTCTTGGACAGCAAGGATGAAAGAATTGGCTGCCTTAGATCAAATAAAGAAGGGAAGAGAACAAGGGAGAGATACCTCAAACATCACCACTTTATCTGAGCAAAGAAAGAAAGAATTTAAGAGATACTCCTCCAGAAAATTCTTTGATCCAGAGAGTTACTTGAAGCTGCACCCAGAGGCTGTTGTTCCCATACCTAAATATCAAACCTCCCTAGGTGCTGTTGATGATAGAAGATCCAAGAAGGAAGCTCAAAATCCCAACAAAGAAATCTTGTTCAAAAAGAGGGAAGAAAAGGAGTAATTATGTAAGCTGACAGTATACATCTATTTCTGACTATCTACTGTGACTTTATATCTGCTTTTACAATGCTGCACTTCATTATAATGCTATGTTGTATTTGCTTTTGTTTCTGCTTATATGCTTTTTAATTCCTATGTCATGTAAATAGTAATTCTAACCCAAATAGGGGGAGATTGTTGGAACTCCCTATTATTGATTTGGGTAAGGATCACTATGTCCTTAGGAATATGTCTTGACCTCATTGTACAGTTTTAAAGGTCAACTAGAATAGGTCTAAGGCTTAGAACTTAGGTTTGAAAGCTGCCCCCAAGACCTTCTAGTTCAGAATACAAGTGCAGAAGTTTAAGGCAATTCTCGTCGAGCTCAGATCGACAAGGCGTCGAACTCAGTTCGACTATCTCTGAGCTCAGTTCAACGAGTCGTCAAACTCGGTTCGATGAACTCCGAGATCAGATCAACATTTCTGTCTCTAGCCAAAATCCAGATCTCTGATCTCAGGTCGACGATAGTCGAGCTCAGATCGACGATTTCTATCTCAAGTCTAATTCCAGTCTCTAAGCTCAGGTCAACGATAGTCGAGCTCAGATCGACGACTTTTCTTGAGAGATCGACGATTTCAGAATTCAAATATAGTCAGTTATGGAATTCAATCTGATTCATATCCAGCATTTATTTCAAAGGATTTTGTAGCCGTTTCAATCAATCTGGAGCAAGTTTCAAGTAAGACTAAATGGAATGTCTCTTAAGACTTTCCTCTAGAGACAAATATCATTTAAGGAAGTCATTTATGACTGGCTAACGGCTATCTAGAAGACTGAATTTCAATATATCATCTCAGAGTAATTGAGACAGGATGATTATTATTCTAAGGAATAGATTTTGAAAAACAAGTACTACTGGATTACAAGTTAGAAGTCTTACAGAACACAAGGAATACAACAGTGAAGTAGATCACCACACAGAAAAGAATTCCTCTATGTTGGAACACCCTATTACTAATTTGGGTAAGGATCACTATGTGCTTACGAAGTTGTTTTGACCTTGCTGTATACTCTGATTGGTCAATTAGAATGAGTCTTAGGGTTAGTACTTAGGTCTGAAAGCTGCCCTCAAGCCCTTCTAAAAGATCAGGATTCAAGTGCTGAAGACTAGGACAATTCTCATCGAGCTAAGGTCGACAATCTCTGAGCTTAGTTCAATGAGGCATTGAACTCCGTTCGACGATCTTCGAGCTTAGATCGACGCTCTGTCTCTAGTTGTTTCCCAAGTATTTGAGCTCAGGTCGACGATCGTAGAGCTCAGGTCGATGATTTCTGTTTGTTGTTTAAATCCAATCTATGAGCTCAGTTCGACGATCGTTGAGCTCAGATCGACGATATCTCTTAGAGATCGACGTCTTCAGGATTCAAATTCTTGACAGTTATGGAATTCATTCAGATTTATTTTCAGCATTTATGGTAAAGGATTTTGTAGCTGTTTCAATCAATCTGGAATAAGTTTCAAGGAAGACTAATTGGAATGTTTCTCAAGGACTTTCCTCCAGTGGCAGATATTAGTTAAGGAAGTCATTTATGACTGATTAACGGCTATCAAAGAATCAGAATCAGATATACTCCCTAGAGAATCATTCTGAATAGATAACAAGAAGAAAAGTACAGACAAGATTTGAAAAATATACAGAAGAGAGAACAAGAAAATTACTGATCAAGAATTCATCTTCTGGAATAGACTCAGTAGACAAAAGTTTACAGAATTACTGAGTCACAATTCTTCAAGAACACAAGGAACTTTACTATGAAGGAGATCATCTGCTATTCTACTCCTTCAAGCATTAAGTGTTCAAAAGCTGCTTCATCAAGAACTCCAGACATCACACATTTCAGCATCTGCTGAAATCATCTATTGTTGGAGATCTGAAGCAACTGAAGGCCTATCACCCTAAGAAAAGCTCATCTTACTGAACCCTTATAGATCTCAGGGGGAGCTTTGACAACATCTTCCTCTTGTCTTCTCTAAGATTGTTGACAGAGAAGAACAACTCAACTCATTTTATTTTTCCTTTCTTTCCTATAAAAGGGTTTCTCAAAACTCCCTTCAAAAGTTTTGTGGCTAGTTTCTGAGACCTTGTAAAAACTAAGTGGTGGCAAGACACCTTATCAAAAAATCTTGGTTTGGTTTTTGAGCACCTTATAAAAAGCTCATTTGTGCTCAGGACACCTGATCAACTATTCCTGCAGTGGATTCCTACCTAGGGTGGTAGAAGAGTGGATGTACCCAGGTTATTGGGGAACCACTATAGCTCCTTGTGTCATCGGGTTTGCTATGCTTTTTGCTTTGCTGTGTGCTGTGCGTTTCTATTTTCTTACTGCTTTAGTGTTTACTTTTTTTGCTAGCACATTATACATATAAGTAAATCAAGTCTTCCACTGCTTTATAGTTTTTAATTGTAAATTATTTTAAAATACTCTATTCACCCCCCCCCTCTAGAGTGAAGATAGATCTTACCCTCACTCTCAATTGGTATCAGAGAGAGGTTGGTTACTCAACAACTGAATCTTCAACAGATTGGTTGAACAGGCTAACACCTGAACCAAAAGATCTTTGATAAGATCAATCTTTTATAGAGGGTTATTATTATTTGTATTATATTTATTTTCTTACAAAACCATGGCACAGAACAAAGATTATGCTAGCAACAGACCTCCAGTGTGCAACCTTTCTAAGTTTGCACTTTGGAAGGCAAGGATTAGGCTTTACATGAATTCTATTGATGAGGACATATTTAATTTTGTTTTGACAGTGTGTCCAATACCCCCAGTAATTACAAGTACAAGTGTTGTTCAACCTCCCTCAGGAACAGATACAGAAATAAAGAAATGGAAAGTTGTAGATGCAAAGGCTATGAATATCTATGCTCAGACTATGTCTAATGAGATATTCCAAAAGGTGGCTGAATGCAGTTCAGCAAAAGATATATGGGATAAGCTTTCTGAGATTATATCTGGATCTGCTGATGAAAGGAAGGACAGAAGATCCCATCTCATATCCCAGTATGAGAACTTCAAGAAAGGAGAAACTGAACCAGTTACTGATATGTACAACAGGCTCAGTCTAATTGTCAGTGAATTAAGAAAATTGGACAAGGAGATCTCACTCACTAAACTAAATGACAAAATCCTAATGTGCTTCCCCAGTACTTGGGATTTAAGAATCTGGCCAATCAAGGATGCTAGAAGCCTAAGTGAGATCACCACAGAGGCTCTTTTGGGCAAGCTCAAATCTTATGAGCTGCTCATCAAGAATAGGGAAGAAGAGCAAAAGACTGCTTCTCCAGCCATCAGAAAAGAGAAGACAATAGCATTCAAATCTACAGAAGATCTGCTTGAAGACAAGGTCACAAGCAATGAAGAATTTATGAGCTTACTGGCCAAAAGATTCTATAAGATGGCCAGGAAAGATTTAAGAAAAACGTCATCCACAGGGCATGAGAAGCCAAGGTATGACAAGTCAAATAACAAAGAAATAATCTGTTTTGGATGCAGGAAACCAGGCCACATTGTGCCTGATTGTCCAGAAAATCAGAACAAGGACAAAAAGGACAGAAAAGATAGGAAAAGAGATAAGGACTCCAGGGGAAACAATTACAACAAATTCTCCTCCAGCAAAAATAAACATACAAGGAAGGGATTTGTCGCAGAAACCTGGAGTGATACTGAAGAAGAATCAGAAGCTTCATTAATTTCAAGTGATGATGAAGATGATGCTGAAGAAAAGGATTTCTGCATGATGGCTATCAATGCCTCCCAACAAAATTCTGATACAGAACAAGAATTAGATTCAGAATCTGAAACTCAAACTGAAGAAGACCAGGTAATAGATTCATTTGATTTTAATTCAGAGACTTTAGATCTGAATTTAAGGAACTGTGTTTAGACCTGCTAAAGTCTGAGAAAGAGATTATCTCTCTCAGAAATCAATTGTCTGAACACAACGCTCTAAAATCAGACAACCTCAAACTCTCTGAGGAGCTAGAATGTTGTAGGGAGGAGATAACTTCACTGAAAAGTGAACTATCCCAGGCAAATAAGTTTGAAGAATCCCTTAATGGGAGAAGCATCAGACTAATGGACATCACAAGCATAGTGAACTCAAGACTCAACAGTACACTGGGCTTGGGTGCCTCATCCATCCAACCTATAGTATTAACAACCCCAATTAAATTTAGTTCTGATAAAGGAAAGAGTGTTGTAGAGGTAGCTAGGAAGAATCCTGATTTACCTAAGAAAAATAAAGTTCAAAAGAAAACGTTGAACAGAGGTCGACGATCGTCGAACAGAGCTCGGCGATCTCAGGCTGAATCGTCGAACTTAGATCGATGACTTCTGAACTCTGAACTCTGGGATAGTCGATCTTCGAACGGAGCTCGACGATCTGACCCAAGATCGTCGAACTCAGCTCGACGATCGTCGAACGGAGCTCAGAGCTTTGAACAATCTTTCATAGGTAAATCTAAAATCAATCCTAGAAGTCCTACATCCCAAAGCTTCAACCCTTATACTGAATGGATAATGCCTCCTAGGAGATACCATCCTCAAGGATATAAGAGTCAGTCAGGGATGTCTTTTATTTCTGAGTTTAAAGGTTATCAACCTAGACCCAAGGTAAACTGGGTAAAAAACATATAAATTGTTTATGTGCAGGTGAAGACCTATCCAATAATGAACCAACAATGGTATCTGGATAGTGGGTGCTCAAAGCACATGACAGGGAACAAAGAGAATCAAACATTCTTCAAAACCAAACTTTGACCCAAAGTGATATTTGGTGATTCAAACTTTTGTCAAATAATAGGATATGGTGCTGTTCAGATTGGTTCAGTCACATTCAAGAAGGTGGCTTATGTGGAAGGACTGAAGCATAACCTAATCAACATCAGTCAACTCTGTGATGAAGGCTATCAAGTGATATTCAACAAATCCTTATGCAAGATCAAGTCAGAGGAAAACACAATAGTGTTAACATGTAAAAGGAAAGGTAACATTTATCTTGTAGATTTCCTTTCAACCAATATAGATATCTGGTTATTTAATTCAGTTTGCAAACCAAATGATCTTTGGTATAAGAGACTAGGACATCTAAACCTTAGAACCATTGCTAGGCTATCCAAGGACAACCTTGTTAGAGGACTACCTTCTGGCCCCTATAAGAAGGAAGGACTCTGCAGGGCTTGTCAATTAGGCAAGCAAACTAAAAATAGTTTTAAGTCACTTAACAAGAGTTATTCACCTAGGATCTTGTATATGTTACACATGGATCTTTTTGGACCCATTACAGTATAAAGCTTAGGAGGGAAATCTTACACTTTAGTGATTGTAGATGACTTCTCTAGATTCACATGGGTATTCTTTCTGAGGAAGAAGTCTGATAACTTTAAATGTTTGACAGATTTTCTCAAATGCATACAGATTGAGTTCAATACTCACATTGCCTTGATCAGAAGTGATCATTGGAAAGAGTTTTATTCTCTTCTTATGCAAGAGTTCTGTCAGAGTGAAGGGATCATGCACACTTTCTTAGCTCCTAGAACTCCTCAACAAAATGGGGTAGCATAAAGGAAAAAATAGAACCCTTATTGAATCTGCCACCACATTGTTGACAGATGCTCATCTTCCTCTATCTTTTTGGGCAGAGGCAGTGAACACCTCCAACTATGTGTTGAATAGAAGTTTGATACATAAACTGAAGGGCAAGACTCCTTATGAATTGCTCAAAGGGAAGAAACCTAAAGTAGACTACTTCAAAATTTTTGGTTGCATTTGCTATATTCCCAATAATGACAAGAAATACTTAGCAAAATTTCAAGCTAAAGCTGATGAAGGAGTGTTTCTGGGATAATCCATGATCAGTAAATCTTATAGGGTTTATAATTAAACTTCTCATAAAATTGAAGAATCTGTTCATGTATCTTTTGATGAGACTAACATGTTTTATAAGGACAAGAATACTTCTACCATAGAACTCTTGCAGGTAAAATCTCTTTCAGAAAATTTGGACAGGTTGCATATTGCAGAGAAGGATTCAACATATTCACCTACCCAATAGAGAGGAGAAATTAGTGAAGATGAAGAGGATACTCAACATCTTGGTACTCAACATCTTGGAGAGAACCATCTTGAAGAGCCAGTTTTTGTTCCACAAGAGGAAACAACAACACAGGTTGGTGAACAATCAACACCCCCTGTTGATTTAATAACAACAAGAGATCATCCAATCTCCCAAGTGATTGGAAACATCTCAGCTGGTGTGCAAACAAGAAATAAGGTCAACCAGAACCTGATGCACACCTGCTTTCTATCTCAAGTTGAGCCTCAATCCATTCAAGATGAAGAACAAGATCCACATTGGATCATTGTTATGCAAGAGGAACTACATCAATTTGAGAGGAATAAAGTTTGGGAACTAGTGACAAGGCCTAAGGATCACTCCATTGTTGGAACTAAGTGGGTGTTCAGGAACAAATTGGATGATCAAGGAGTTATTGTTAGAAACAAGGCAAGGCTAGTTGCTCAAGGATACTCTCAAGAGGAAGGAATAGACTTTGACCAGACCTTTGCACCAGTTGCAAGGTTAGAGGACATAAGAATATTCCTAGCTTATGCAGCTCACAAAGGATTAAAGGTCTACCAAATGGATGTGAAGAGTGCATTTCTCAATGGAGACATCAAAGAAGAAGTCTATGTTAGACAACCCTCAGGTTTTATCTCTTCAACTTATCCTGACCATGTTTTCAAATTGCATAAAGAATTATATGGTCTCAAGCAAGCTCCTAGAGCATGGTATGAGACCTTAGCATGCTTTCTGTTGGAAAATTATTTTATAAGGGGTAGAGTAGACCAAACTCTTTTCATTAGAACCCATAAGTCCCATACCCTACTAGTACAAATCTATGTAGATGATATTATCTTTGGATCTACTGATTCAAATTTGTGCAAAAAGTTCTCTAAACTAATGCATTCAAAATTTGAAATGAGTAGCATGGGTGAGCTTTCCTTCTTTCTAGGATTGCAAGTCAAACAACATGCTGAAGGCATATTTATTTCTCAAACCAAGTATGCAAAAGAACTGGTTAAGAAATTTGGTATGTTTGAAGAATCTTGTATGAAAACACCTATGCCTAATAATGCTGTATTAGATGCTGATGAACATGGAAAACATGTTGATCAGATAACATATAGAGCAATGATTGGCTCTCTATTGTACCTTACATCTAGTAGACCTGATATAATGTTTGTTACATGTATATATGATAGGTTCCAAGTAATCCTTAGAGAGTCACACCTAACATTAGTTAAGAGGATTATTAGGTAGGTAAAAGTTGTCCAAATATAGGTCTCTGGTATCCAAAAGACTCAGGATTTGAACTAACTGGATTTTCAGATGCTGATTATGCTGGATATAAAGTAGATAGGAAAAGTACCAGTGGAACTTGCCAGTTTCTTGGTGACAGACTTATCTCCTGGTTCTGTAAGAAACAGACATCTGTGTCCACTTCAACTGCTGAAGCTGAATACATGGTAGCAGGAAGTTGTTGCTCACAGATTTTGTGGATTCAAAACCAGCTCCTAGACTATGGTTACAACTTAGAAGGGTCAAAATTTTTTTGTGAAAATACCAGTGCTATTTCTATAACACAAAATCCAGTCCTCTATAGTAGAACAAAACATATAGAGATTAGGCATCACTTCTTAAGAGACAATGTTGAGAAAAATAAAATTGAAATCCAATATATCCCAACTGATTTGCAAAGGGGAGATATTTTCACCAAACTATTGGATGAAAAGAAACATACCTTCTTCCTAAATCAGTTAGGAATGTTAGATGGAGGATGTTTAAAATAAAACCCAAGATTTTAAAACTCTAAAAACAGACCATGACTAGGCTAAAAACTTGTTTTTTCTAGTGTTTGTAGGCTATTTTTAGTCTCTGAACTGTGCTCGACGTTTTTCCCCAAGATCGTCGAACGGAGATCGATGCTTTTAGAAAGCGTCGACCAGAGTTCAGCGCTTTCAGATAGCGCTAGGCTATCTTCCTTCTTGTCAGCGATTGTCGAGCAGAGCTCGACGCTCTCCAATATCGTCGAACGGAGATCGACGATGTTTAAGACCTTTCAGATTCCCCTGGAAGCCCAGATCGTCGAACGGAGTTCAACGATCTTTCCTTTCCGGCATCGAACCTTAATATAAAAATCATTCTTCGGCCGTCGTTCGCCTTTTGCGCTTTCATACTCTCTGCAAACTTTTTTCCTTCCCTCCAAAACCTCTCTACACTTGATCGTGTTTTTTCATTCTTACAGGTACACAATGGCAGTGTCTGTTGCCGCACTTGCCAAAATGAAATTCGACACAGGCTTTAACATAGACATGGACACATTCGAGGGCAGTGACCAGGTTTTCAAAGATATTCTGTACTTATTCAAATAACAGTAGTTAGTGCAGATAATGACCACAAGGATGAAAATTGCTGCCGATGAGATCAAGGAATGGGTATATACGACACACAATTTGGATCAGAATATAATTGTTGGTACTATAGCTGGGACTAAGGTATCCCTAACACCTGCTCTCCTGACTGAGGTTTTTCAATTAAGTACTGGAAATGATTCTTTTGAGCTATTTGGAGAGGAGTTTGCAACTATATTAGATAGAATGGGACATTCTGCCGCTAACCCTAACAAATTGCTAAAAAGGAATTTATTAATTGAGTATAGATTTCTTGCTGATGTTGTGGGGAAAGTGCTATTGGCAAAGCACTCTGCACATGATACAATCTCTAGGTATCAGTTCTGCTTGATGGGAGCAATTATGGATAAGAAACATTTAAACTGGGGAGAGATTTTCTTTGACATGATCAAAAAGAAGGTGAACAAAAGTCTTGTAAATTTTGGGAGAATCATAGGGCTATTCCTGCACTCCAGGTGCCCTGAATTATTGGTGTCCAGTGGGATGCACATAAATGCCTCCAAGAGGCTGACCTGTGCCCTCTTTGGCAAATAGGACAGGCAGATTACCAAGCCAAGCAGAGGTCCTGATGCTGTCACTACTTCAGGTACAAGGACTGATACAGTCACTCCCCCACAGGCAACTGCCCTATTAAAAGAGTTGCCTGCTTCCTCATCTCCTCCTTCTCCACCTATTGTTTCTACCTCCACTTCCACAACCACCATCACTACCTCATTCTCTTCCCCCATCATCATTTCCTCTCCTCTTTCAACTCCTTCACCTCCCCCAGCAACCATAGTAGAGAAATTCCATCCCCTTCACTATTATCCATCCATTGACATTTCCTCTTCCCTTCCATCATTCAACCTCACGGATGATTCCTACATGGATGATTCCCCCTCCTCACCTCTTGAGCCTCCATAATCCTCCTCATACCAACAACTACTCCATGACATACTTGGCCAACCATCTTTCACCCCATCCATCTCCACACCACTATCTTCTATCTCTATAATTCCAATCTCTCAACCATCCATCCTACCATCCACCTCTTCTGTCACCACTTCTGCAGCCCCTTCACCATCTATCTCTATCTCTCTTACCTCTACCTCTAATAAAGTCTCACTTGAGCAAGTAGATATTCCTGCCCTAGTAGACAAGCTTTATGGGATGCTGGCTCCCAGGCTAGTAGCCCTGCTGGAGACCTCCATGGCTCCACTCCTGAAATCCATCCAGGAGCTGTCTGCCAGGCTTTCCTCCATTTCTGCTCCACAGGCAATCCCTTCTATTGGGTGCTTTGATCCAGTTCCACCTGAATCAAGGCAGGGGGAGATGCCATCTTAAGTAGAGATAGTGCCTGCTGCTTCAAAGAATTTCTTACCAGAGACAGCTTCAGTTCCAGCTTCAACTCCTGTACTAACAGTGGACCTCAGGTCACTGTCAGATTTTGACATTCTTCACTTCAGCTGTTTACCAGCTCAGGAAGTAGAAGATCTTACTAAGGACATTGTGCCTGTTGCTAGATGTGAGCCCAGCCAAATTACTGCATATATCAAGGCTATGGAACAAGTTCTTTCTGCTGATGTTATGGATGCTGCTGCTGTTGATATTGTCTGTTCTGATAATGCTGCTGCTGATTTACTGATGACAGAGATTGATGAGTTTTCTATTCATATTGAAGAACCTGCTGCTGAAGTTTCTGTATCTGCTGCTCCTACTGCCTCAATTTCTGCTACTTCTATCACTATTGCTGCTGCTGCTGCTATAATCTCTCCTGAAAAGTCAAAGCAACAACAAGATTACATCAAAAGGATTAATGAGTTATATGACAATCCTCAGAGCTCTGATAGTGACCAATTCCAAATTGATTCTGATGACTCCTCTGTAACTATTGCAAGGAAGAGGAAAGCTAGAAGCAAGGCAATGATGAGGGTACCTCCTAAGAAAGTTAAAGATGACAATGATATCCCCTACTATATTCTTCATGACTGCCCTATTTCTGAACCATGGATGCAGTACTCTAAGAATCAGCTCAAAGCAATGAAGAAAAAGAGAAAGCTTGACAAATATGATAAAGGATCTTCACACTTCTATCCTCCTCCTCCTCCAGATGCAGGTACTGGCGGAGGATCTACTTTTCAGTCTGGATCTGTTGGAAAACATAGCTCCTCTTAATCTTCACAGAGATATCAACCAAGAGGACATTATCAAAGAGGTTATCCGTCTAGAAGTGGACAACATAGAAGAAGTCAAAGAGACTATAGAGTTTACTCCAGGCAACATCCATACCAAAGGGAAGGATAAGGTCCTATTGACTAGACCTCTAGTCCTTTCCCTTATAAGATAAAAGAAAATGTTGATACAAGAATTCCTTCAGATGATACAGTGACAATAAACAGATATGAACCTTCAGTTCCTTTTAAAGACCCTGAAAACAATCCTCTCTCCTGGACTTCTAGAATGAAATAATTGGCTGCATTGGATCAGATTAAGAAAGCAAAAGAACAGGGAAGAGACACTTCCAATATCTCAACCCTTTCAGAACAGAGAAAGAAAGAATTGGAAAGATATGCTTCAAGAAAATTCTTTGATCCTGAGAGCTACATGAAGCTGCATCCTGAGGCTGTTATTCCAAGGCCAAAATCTCAAACCTCCTTAGGTGCAGGTGATGATAGAAGATCCAAGAAGGAAGCCCTCAATCCCAACAGAGAAATTCTTTTTAAAAAGGGCAATGAGTAATTTGTGTAAGCTGATACTCATATCTACTTCTGACTGATTCTGTGATTCATGCTGTGATTCTGCAATGCTCATCATATGTTATCTGCATTGTTGTTTATGTTTTATTTTTAATTCTGTTGTATGCTTGTTATTTTATATTCTGTCATGTAAATAGTAAACCTAACCCAAATAGGGGGAGATTGTTGGAACACCCTATTACTAATTTGGGTAAGGATCACTATGTGCTTAGGAAGTTGTTTTGACCTTGCTGTATAGTCTAATAGGTCAATTAGAATGAGTCTTAGGGTTAGTACATAGGTCTGAAAGCTGCCCTCAAGACCTTCTAAAAGATCAGGATTCAAGTGCTGAAGACTAGGACAATTCTCGTCGAGCTCAGGTCGACGAAACGTTGAACTCAGGTCGACGATCTCTGAGCTTAGTTCAATGAGGCATCAAACTCCATTCGACGATCTTCGAGCTCAGATCGACGCTCTGTCTTTAGTTGTTTCCCAAGTCTCTGAGCTCAGGTCGACGAGCTCAGGTCGACGATTTCTGTTTGTAGTTTAAATCCAATCTCTAAGCTTAGTTCGACGATCGTTGAGCTCAGATCGACGATTTCTCTAAGAGATCGACGTCTTCAGGATTCAAATTCTGGACAGTTATGGAATTCATTCAGATTTATTTTTAGCATTTATGGCAAAGGATTTTGTAGCCATTTCAATCAATCTAGAGCAAGTTTCAAGGAAGACTAATTGGAATGTTTCTCAAGGACTTTCCTCCAGAGGCAAATATCAGTTAAGGAAGTCATTTATGACTGATTATCGACTATCAAAGAATCAGAATCTGATATACTCCCTAGAGAATCATTTTGAATGGATAACAAGAAGAAAAGTACATACAAGATTTGAAAAATATACAGAAGAAAGAACAAGAAAATTACTGATCAAGAATTCATCTTCTGGAATAAACTCAGTAGACAAAAGTTTACAGAATTACTGAGTCACAATTCTTCAAGAACACAAGGAACTTTACTGTGAAGGAGATCATCTGCTATTCTACTCCTTCAAGCATCAAGTGTTCAAAAACTGCTTCATCAAGAACTCCAGACATCACACATTTCAGCATCTGCTGAAATCATCTATTGCTGGAGATCTGAAGCAACTGAAGGCCTATCACCCTAAGCAAAGCTCATCTTCCTGAACCCTTACAGATCTCAGGGGGAGCTTTGACAACATCTTCCTCTTGTCTTCTCTAGGATTGTTGACAGAGAAGAACAACTCAACTCATTTTCTTTTTCCTTTCTTTCCTGTAAAAGGGTTTCTCAAAACTCCCTTCAAAAGTTTTGTGGCAGGTTTCTGAGACCTTGTCAAAACTCAGTGGTGGCAGGACACCTTATCAAAAAATCTAGGTTTGGTTTTTGAGCACCTTATCAAAAGCTCATTGGTGCCCAGGACACCTGATAAACTATTCCTGTAGTGGATTCCTACCTAGGGTGGTAGAAGAGTGGATGTACCCAGGTTGTTGGGGAACCACTATAGCTCCTTGTGTCATCTGGTTTGCTGTGCTTTTTGCTTTGCTATGTGCTGTGTGTTTCTGTTTTCTTATTGCTTTAGTGTTTACTTTTTTTTGCTAACACATTACAAATATAAGTAAATCAAGTCTTCCACTGCTTTACAGATTTTAATTGTAAATTATTTTAAAATACTCTATTCACCCCCCCTCTAGAGTGAAGATAGATCTTACCCTCACTTTCACTCTATTCTTTCAAGATCTCTTCTGATTCAAGTGTTCAAGGCTTCATCAATCAAGGACTCCCGACACATTACATTTCATCCTTTGTTGAAATCATTCTTTGTTGGAGATCTCAAACATAATGAAGGCCTATCACCCTGTGCAAAGCTTCTCTTCCTGAACATCTACAAATCTCAGGGGGAGCTTTGACAACAACAATCCACTAGTCTTCTCTTTGACTGTTGACAGAGAAGAACATCAACTCTTTCTTTTTCTTTTATTCTGCTGTAAAAGGGTTACTCAAAACTCCCTTCAAAAGTTTTGTTGTTGGTTTCTAAGACCTTATCAAAACTCAGTGGTGGCAAGACACCAGATCAAAAAATCTGATTTGGTTTTTGAGCACCTTATCAAAAGCTCATTGGTGCCCAAGACACCTAATCAACTATTCCTACAGTGGATTCCTACCTAGGGTGATAGAAGAGTGGATGTACCCAGGTTGATTGGGGAACCACTATAGATCCTTGTGTCTTCTGGTTGCTGTGTTTGATTTGCTGTGTGCTATGATTTGTTTCTTGCTTACTTAGTTTTTATTTACTGCAAGCACAATACACATATATATAAATCAAGTCTTCCATTGCTGAATAATTTTTTAATTTGGAAAATTATTTTAATATACTCTATTCACCCCCCCCTCTAGAGTAAAGGTAGATCTTACCCTCACTTTCAACCTAGTTTAAGCTTGGGAGAGGTTCTCAGGGATGTTGAGGAAATGTCCTGAATATAAGTTTTAACCACACCACCTTGTATAAAATTTCTACTTTGCGATTGAATTGAATTATCATGCAATGATCAATGCTGCTACCGGAGGAACTCTAATGAACCACACATCTGAGGTAGCACTCATGATTCTTTAGAACACTGCTACTCACAGCTCTTATTGGGCAGCTGGGATGAATACCCCGAGGAATTCACAGGGACTCTACGATGTGAATACTATTGTTGCTCTGGTTGTTGCTGACCCACCTTCGTATGAGAACATAACACTGCTAACAAGCCCTACTTCTACTATTGCACTAGTATTAGCAATTTCGTGCTAAGGTTGTGGAAACTCCGAGAACCAAGCGTTTGAGTGCCCTGCTGGTGATTTATCTACTGATTTTTCTCATCTTAATGTTGAAGAAGTGCTAACTATGTGAATAATCAAGGATGTAATGTACCATTCTCCAATGGGTATAACTCGGGTGTGCGGAACCACCTGAACGTGTCTTGGAACAAAAATGTTGCTGGCTAACGATGACAACCAGGCTAGCATCAATTTGATGTTTAAGCCCCTAAGATCCAGTCATGGCCTCCACAACTTGTTTATGCTCTGGGTGCCCCCGCGTAGAGGAAAAATGCATTGGAAGAAATGACGGAGAAGTTTGTCCAAGTGGACCAATCAAACATGGCCAACCAGACTGCCTCCATGAGGAACTTGGAGACGCAACTGGGCAAATTAGCCCAAGTGTTATCTGAGTGTGTTCATGGTGCTCTCCCCATTACTATGGATAAGAATCCTAGGGAATAGGGGTGGAGCTTGACAGAGTCTGATGGCATCCGTGAGTGCGAGTTTGTTGTAAATTACAAGATTAATGATATTCACACCACTACATTATGTGATTCGGGCTCATCTCAAAACATGCTTGCCCTATAAGACGTTGATAGGCTTAACCTTGAAATTGATGTTGATGAGCAGACATCTCTAGTCCTCGCTAACAGATCCATGGTGATTTCTTAGGTTGAATTCAAGTAGGTAGAGGTTATTGTAAAAGACACGGTGGTTATCACTAACTTTTAGGTATTGGGACCATTGGAGAATGCATCCATCCCAATTTTAGGGGTCCCATCATTAAAGAAGAGCGGCACTATCCCTAATATTACCGACGGTCATGTTACCTTACCTTCAAAGGCATCACACCATGGTTTTTCGCCTGCAATAATCGAGGTTCTCCCTAACCTAGTGAGTGATTTTGATTTATCTATTGTTAATTATAATGTTGGTTCAAGTGATATAAAGTGCATGTTTGTAGATGATGAGAAGGAAAACGTAAGGATTATTGAGAAGGTAGAGTTGGAAGTTGATATGGAGGTGCCGACTAATGTTGAAAATATGCGTGGCAGCAAGGCCACTAAGTTATGGGTTGATAAGGAAGATTTGCCCGTGAACTCGTCAGCTGATTTTGTTGAGCTGAGTATGCCAAGTAAACTTTTAAAACAGGTTCATTAGGTAGACTTGTCATCCATCATGGGTGCAGAGATGGAGCCCCATATTGCCCCTCTCTTGGACAATGCTAACTCTGATAAAATCGTTATTGCTCGATGGCGCTCTCCCACCCTAAA
Organism: Platanthera zijinensis; assembly: GCA_039513925.1. NCBI lineage: Eukaryota > Viridiplantae > Streptophyta > Magnoliopsida > Asparagales > Orchidaceae > Platanthera > Platanthera zijinensis. Next base: position 71,818,775 of record CM077087.1, read on the forward strand.
GAAGTTGAAGCAAGAGATATGTGTTCGGGCCAATTGTTCTTATGCCCTCCGATGCAAGAAGATGGAGGATAAAGGCAATATTAGCAAGCTTCCCTTGGGCTATAAAGTTTTCACCTCCTGTCCACCTCGCGTGGCACGGTAGAACCACCATAAGTTGGCGTATAGATGATGCATGATGGTTCACCGGACTTTTTTGTTCCTTCTAGTGTTTTTCTGTATCTTTTATGGTATTTATAGCTATGTGTTTTCTTTTAGTAGCACTATTAGACTCTACTGAGAATAATATTATTTTACTTGCTAATATAGGTATTTGGTCCACCTTAAAGATGGTAATCTGAAAGTATCTTGTGTATACCTAGATCACCTAGAGGGCGGGTGAATAGGTCATGTTTGTGTCTTTTTGTGGAATAAAAATATCTAAAAACTCAAGCACACAAACACAGAGATTTATAGTGGTTCCCCGTATTGGGTACGTCCACTGTCCCGCCTCGCCTATCTACCATGAAGGGTAAGATTCGTCTACTTCACCTTTCTCAGATTATGTCAACTATACCTCGGAGCAACGCTCCTATAACTCGGAGAATAACCTCTCCTACACCTCGATCCACAACTGGATCTACAACTCGATCCACAAATCGGATCTATAAACTCGATCCACCAACAGATCTACACTCGGAAGAACAAACTTCCTACAATCTCAGAGACAAAGCTCCTACAAAGGTTAAAACAAATTTTACAAGCACAATAAAAAGTTTATACTTCCAAATCTGAAAACTTCAAGGGTCTTCCTTCTTGAAACTTGAAAAACTTGATGAAGAAGGTTGAGGAAGAAAACTGAGAAGGCTGATTTGAAAACTAGTATCCGACCCGATCAATAAGATGATGAAGAATCTTGAATCTTGGATCTGTCGAATCTTATCTCTCTTCGAATCGCTGGATCAAGAAATTAGCGGTAGAGAAGAATGACGATGGAGACGTGCGGCTTTCCCGAAATTAGAAAGAGCAATTCTGATGACTGTAATGTTTCTTCTTGTGATTAGGGTTAGAGACTCCGATTGAATAGAATATATATATAAATATATATATATGTATGTATTGAACATCTTTAATGGTCATGAGTCATTAAGGAAAGATCCACTAATGGATCAATCATCATTAACTTAGAATAATTTGAAATCCCGTCAGAATATATAGAAAGAAAAATCATCAAGTCCATTTCTCGAGAAGAAGTAGATTTCTCGAGAAATGTGTAGCTGTTTTGAGAAATGACTTGGCTTCTCAAGAAAAGACTTGAAGAAAATTTTCTGTGAAGTAGAATACTGATTTCTTGAAAAATAGTTTGCTTTCTCGAGAAATAATATTGGTTCTAGAGAATTTTACTTAGCGTAAATTCTGTGAAGTGAAAGATTGATTTCTTGAGAGGAATATGATTTCTCGAGAAAAGAATTGCCTTATCAAGAAATGGCCTGACTGAAAGTGAAGGGATAGATCACACAAACTCTAGGGGGGGGGGGCTAATAGAGTATTAAAAATCTTTTGTTTAATTTTTATAGTAGATTAAAATAAGTGATATCTATATGTAAATAGGCAGAAATAAAACGCAGAAAATCACAGTACAGAAAATAATAAATAGAGCAACTAGACGACACAAAGATTTTATAGTTGTTCCCCTAAAACTTGGGTAAATCCACTCTTCTACCACCCTGGTAGGAATCCACTACAGGTTTTTGATCAGGTGCCCTGCCACCACAAGTTTTTACTCAGGTGCCCTATCACCACAAGATCTATTTTTAAGGGAGAACTAACAACCTTTTGAGCTTTTAACCAGGTGCTCAAAAACCAAACTAAATCTTTTGATAAGGAGACTTAACAACCAAACGGATAACTTTTGAAGGGAGTTAAAAACCCTTTTATAGTAAGGTAAAAAGAAGTTTGATATTGTCTTCTCTTTCTCAATGTTTTGAGAAGACTAGTGGATTGCTGTTGTTGTCAAAGCTCCCCTGAGATGTAGAATAGTTTAGGAGAATGGAAGCTTTGCTCAGGGTGTAGGCCTTCAAATTGCTTGTTGATCTTCAGGAAGCTTTTAGACGAATGTTGATGGATTGTCTCTTGAAAGCCCTGAAGCAAAAACTGATGAAGAACTTGAGTTGTATAAGAGCTATTCTTCTTTCAGTTTTCTGTTAATTATTCTTTTTATCACAGCTTACTAACTTGCCGCTATCTTGAAAAATAATCCTTATATATCTCTTGCAGATTTTAGCCTTTGAATTTTGAATTTCTTTCCTTGATTGACTGCAGAAATTCTGGGAGTTGAACAACTAGAATTTTTCTTTAATGAGTTTCCCCAACTATCCCAGTAAAATAAGCTAAGTAATAACTCTATGAAGACCATAATTAATGCTGTCATGGAATGGCTATATTCATAAGAATATTGTGCATTAATTATCAGAGCATTACAGACATATTATAATATAATTTGAATTCATCTGCCTTAGTAAAACTTAAATCATCAAAGAATTAGTCGAACTGAACCTGGGAGAAATTAGTCGAACTAAACAAATTTTTCGTCGAGCTGAGCTCTAAGATCGTCGAGTTGAGAATTCTCTTTCGTCAAGCTGAGCTCCGAGAATGTCGAGCTGAAAAAGTACTTGACAAACTAAGCTCCAAGTTCATCGAGCTGAGATAGTCCTTCGTCGAGTTGAAGTTCTAATATGAGATTTGAGATTGTCGATCTCAGCTAGACTTTCATCGAGCTCAACTCAGAGAAGGAACTCTGAGTTCATCGATTGAGATCAACGATCGTCGAGCCGAGTTTAGCTATTGTCGAGCGATTTTTTCTACAATCTTTAAACTATCTTGTCTCTAAAGTCTTGAGTCTCTAAAGTCTTCTAAAGGCTGGTTTCAATAATCTAACCTAATGTGACTAACCTTAACTTTAGAACTAACAAATGACCATAGGCTATACATGTTGGGTCAACAAACCTAATAGTGAACCTAGCCCAAATCCAAACTGGGCTTCCAACAATCTCCCCCTATTTGGGTGAGGTCACTATACAAAAATAAAAATAAAGAAAATCACCAAGCAATAAAAACATCTGACAGAATTTTAAATCATTCAGCAGATATGAACAAATGTGCCTTGTGGATATTATACACAGCAATAAAGTAGAAAATGCAAAATGAGAATATTAAGAGTTTTTCTTTGAATCATCAGTAAAGGGATCTGAAGAAGGTTTTGTGAAAACCGTTTTCATTTTTGGGTCTTCTACTTCTCTTTGGGTCATCTTCATGTCTTGAGCCCCAAGAATCTTTACAGTTATAGCTCTGGGCACTACAGCTTCTGCATGTAAATTCATATAAGAATCAACATTGAAAAGTTTTTGTACCTGATATTTATCGAGTTCTTTATTTCTATAAGAAGACATGGTTATAAACTGAGAGGGATCTTTTCCTTCCTCCTTGGCCTTTCTAATCTAAGATAGAGCTATCAGCTCATTGAACTTGGCCATTCTATAGTTGGGGTCAAATTTTGGATCATAAGCAGGAGAGGGAGGTCTCTCTGGACTTGATTCTTCTTTCTGAACATCTTGAACTTTCTGCTGGCTGCTTTGACTTTCAGACTATTGTTTTTGTTTTCTCTATTGGCTGATAGATTGAGACTCTGACCTTGAAGATATTTCATTGCAGATATGAGTTGGTCTTGATTGATAAGAATACAAAGCATACCTTTGACCTTGAGAAATGTTTCCTGCTGATCCTTATGTAGGAGGAGGAGGAGTTCCTCTCCAAGACTTCTTAGGAGGAGAACTATATCTCTTCATCTTATTTCTTCTCTTTTGCTCATTCTTAGATAGTCTCATATAGTAGGGAGTATTTGGAGTGAGAGTAATGTTGTGCAGAATGTAGTAGGGAGTGCCAGCTGTTGGATTTAGTACAGGTGCAGCCTTTGCTGGAACTTTCTTCTTTTCTTTTCTCTTCTTAGAACAAAAATTTCTAAATTATCACAATCATCATCATCAGATTCATCAGCAGGATTATCATATAATACATCAATTTTCTTAAATAAGTCAGCTTGATCCTTGGCTTGAACTTCTCGCTCTTTAGATACAATATATGTAATAACTTGAGCCTGAATATAGTCACTTTCTGCATCCATATATTGAAACATAATTTCATCAAGATTTGGCATGGGAGACTCGGCCGAGCTAAAAGTTAGAGGAGAAAAAGCCTTTGGCTCTGGAACACTTACTGATATAATATCAGAAGAAATAGTAAAGAAAATGTTATAGAAGCTATTTCTAATTTCTTCTAACACAGAAGAATTAACTAGAGCGGAATAACAAACAATTGATCTAAAATAATCAGATACTGCTGAATCAAAAGCTGGTATATTTCTTCTATAAACTGTATCAAAGGAATGCAATAAAGAATTAATATTAACTGAGTGATTTATAATGAAATCACCAACAATGTTTATTGTTGCATCAACTGACTCTTCTTCAAAGCAAGTCATTTCAGTATCATCATCAAGAATTTCAATTATCTCTATTGGAATTACTACTATTGGAACTTCTGCTGATGTTTCTATTACTTCTGTTGGAGGATCTTCTTCATTGGACATTTCCCCCTACCTTGTTTCAGAAAGATTTGAATACAGTCCCCCAAAAGAAGGGATAGAGGAGGAGGAAGCAAGTTGAGCAGATAGAAGAGAGATAGAAGCAGTAAGAGGGGCAACAACCTCATCTATTAGCTTCTCTAGAGAGGGTGTGATGAATTTAAGAAGATCATTTGAGATGTCAGATAAATATAGAAATAGTGGATCAGGAGTAGATGGGGTATAGGTGGATTGGTGACCACAGTTGGAATAAATAGAGAATGCTTGAGGGATGTCTGACTGTAGGAAGGTTGGGAATGTTTATGGAAGATTTGATGGAGGGATGGCATCAAGAAGTTCATCTTGAAGAGGTGATTGTTGTGGAGATGGAGATGTGAGTAGATTGAATGTATGAGATGATATAAGTTAATCTGGATGAGTAGATGAGGATGGGAGATCATCAATATGTGATGGTTGAGGTGATTGAGGAGGTGGAGATGGTGATTATGATGGTGAGACTGGAGGAATAGAGGTATAAGGTTATTGAAGTGGGGTTGATGAAGGAAATATATAATGAGCTGGAGATGGAGGAGGAGCAGGAGCTTCTTCTGGGGTTGGAGAAGTGGTTGTTTCATCCCTTGTGTACTCTAAAGCAATCCTGGAGGAGGAGGCCCTGAAGGGCTTGGGGATAATCCTCTCCCATCTACCAAATAGGGCAGAGGTAAGCTTCTTAGAGGCATTAATGAAAATGGTCTGGGAGACCAATAATTCTGGAACCTTTTCTTAGAGGAAGATTCCCAGAACTCTTCCAAAACTCACATCCTTCTTACTGATTTTCTTTTTAATCAAATCAAGAAGAATTCCTCCCCAGTTCACTTATTTATTTTTAACCAAGGCACACATCAATTGAAATTAGTATCTGGTAATATGATCGTGAGCATAGTGTTTTCCTAACAACACTTTGCTAACAATATCTGCTAAGAATCTATATTCTATTGATAGATTTTTCTTAAGGAGGTGGTTAGGGTTTCCTTCAGTATGACCTAACCTTTTTAGCATTTCATTAAATTCACTGCTAGATAAATATATTTCATCTTCACCATTAACAAACTCAAAACTTCAGTCAAAAGTTCTTGAAAAAGAGGAACCTGGTGTCCTGAAATCGTTCCAATAAGAACTGGAGTTTCCTGAATCTTTATTGTATAAACCCATTCTTTGATCTCTATCACTGGAAGTTTAATCTTTGTTGTCATGAGTTTCCTTAACTGATGAGTCTCAAATAACTATAAGATATTCTGTAAGACTTGATCAGAGTGGCTGAAAGAATCGATGTCAATGTCGAAGCTGCCATCGAAATTCATTCCGGAGAGGGTTGCCGCTGAAATCTCCATTAACTGCAAGAACAAAAGATCAAGTGCAAAAGAACTGGAAAGCGCAGGATGGAGTTCGATGAAAACCCTATTATAAGTTTTCAGAAGGTGAAATGAAGAACTCTATCTGATGCAAAAGAACAACTTCGAACTCAGGTCGACGAAAAATTTCATGAAAAAATAAAAAAAGCGTCGATCTCAGTTTGAAGAGGGGAAAACATTTCGTCGTTCTCAGGTTGATGAAATTATTTTTGAAGCAAAATCATCGATCTCTGGTCGACAAAAATATTTCTCAAAGAGATTTCGTCGATATCTGTTCGATAAAAAATCACAAGAAGAGTTCATATATCGTCGATCTCCGTTTGACGAAAGGTGATCAATTCTTCGACCTCAGACAGAAATCAAATTAAACTTCTCCATTAATCATACCATCTGGTTTAAGAAGAATAAATGTTTCTTTTCATCCAATTGTTTGGTGAAGATGTCTGCTCTTTGTAAATAAGTAGAGATAAAAAACAAGATTAATTTTATTTTTTCCTTCATAATCTCTAATGAAATGATGTCTACTTTCTATATGCTTGGTCCTACTATGATGCACTGGATTTTGTGCAATGGAAATTGCTCTAGTACTATAAAACAATATAGTTCAATTTTTTAGATTGAAACCATAATCCAGGAGTTGGTTTTGAATCCACAAAATTTGTGAACAACAACTGACAGCTGCTGAGAGAGGAAGTTGTCTACCTAAATCACCTAGAGGGGGGTGAATAGGTAAGATGTGCGCCTATTTGCGGAATAAAAAATTAAGGAACTAGCACAGCACAATACCAAGCAATCACAGATGACAAAAGATTTATAGTGGTTCCCCAACCTTGGGTACATCCACTTTCACCTCACCAATCTAGTAAACCACTAGACTTGGCTACTCCACTATCTCGGATCCAAACGATCCTACAACTCGGAACAACGTTCCTACAAAACTCGATCCCAACTGGATCTACACTCGGAAGAAAACCTTCCTACAAATCACGATCCAAACCGGATCTACAGAACTCGGAGTCAAGACTCCTACAAGAATAAAAGATGTATACAAAAATATATAAACAGAGATATTCAGATCTGGATCTTCAATCCTTTCTTCCTTCTTCAGAGTTAGGGCTCGGCAGAAAATAGATCGAGGAAGACAAAGCGAAATCTCTTGGATCTGAAAAACTAGAATCAGCAAGATCAAGAGTTGGATCTGTCGATTGAGAATAGCTTGATCTTCTGAAACTTCTTGTCTAAATCCTTGGATCGGAGAAGACCGGCGACGAAGAAGATGAACAGTGTTGTGTCAGCGTGAACTTGACGGCTTCCCGATGCGAGCGATAGAAATTAGATTCAGAAATACTTCTTAGGGTTTGACGTTTTGACAAGACCTATTTATAGGATCTCTATAACGGTCAAATCCAACCTTAATCATGTACACGTGGACAATTCATATTAGAGGATTTGAAATAATCCCGTATAGTCTGGACTTGGAAAATAATCTGTGAAAAACCAGACTACTCGAGTATGGTATAAACTACTCGAGTATCCTGAGTAACCTACTCGAGTGTCTGGAAGAACTGACTCGAGTATCTGGTAAATACATACTCGAGTATATCAGCTGAACTACTCGAGTAAGTCGATCCACTCGAGTATATAAATTTAACTACTCGAGTACTTGACTTTGGTCTACTCGAGTATATTAGTTTAGCTACTCGAGTATAAAGATAACCACTCGTGTAGGAACACTTAGGCAAAATTCCGAGAGAGGAAAAACTAGATACTCGAGTAAGTGAAAGCATCTACTCGTGTATCATAGTATTTACTCAGGTATGTTCTTTGGACTACTCGAGTATATCCTTTGAAACTTCTTGTCTGAATCCTTGGATCGGAGAAGACCGGCGACGAAGAAGATGAACAGTGTTGTGTCGGCGTGAACTTGACGGCTTCCCGATGCGAGCGATAGAAATTAGATTAAGAAATACTTCTTAGGGTTTGACGTTTTGACAAGACCTATTTATAGGATCTCTATAACGGTCAAATCCAACCTTAATCATGTACACGTGGACAATTCATATTAGAGGATTTGAAATAATCCCGTATAGTCTGGACTTGGAAAATAATCTGTGAAAAACCAAACTACTCGAGTATGGTATAAACTACTCGAGTATCCTGAGTAACCTACTCGAGTGTCTGGAAGAACTGACTCGAGTATCTGGTAAATACATACTCGAGTATATCAGCTGAACTACTCGAGTAAGTCGATCCACTCGAGTATATAAATTTAACTACTCGAGTACTTGACTTTGGTCAACTCGAGTATATTAGTTTAACTACTCGAGTATAAAGATAACCACTCGTGTAGGAACACTTAGGCAAAATTCCGAGAGAGGAAAAACTAGATACTCGAGTAAGTGAAAGCATCTACTCGTGTATCATAGTATCTACTCGGGTATGTTCTTTGGACTACTCGAGTATATCCTTTGAACTACTCGAGTATATGACTTGGAATAATTTCTCCCTTGGAAATCCATTTCTCCTACTAATGATCAGCAACACTTCAAGGTCCCATGAGTTCAAATGTTTGTGAAGTGAAGTGTATCCCAATAGAGAGGCTACACATGGGTCAACACCATTGATCACACAATGAGGGATTACATTGTATGGTCTTGTGCTAGGTGACCCACTGTAGACTGACATTGGTTTACACTTGACAATAGAGTCCTGCAAGCACATCTAAACAAGTACAACAAATACAACAACAATTCATTTTAGTTTTAGGAGGACTTCTTCAAATTAAGGTCATTGTGGAAACAAGACCCAACAATCTCCCCCTATTTGAAGAAGTCAGAACACCATCTACTAAATTGAATTGCCAGAGATATTAAAACAATATGACGTAAAAGAGAATGCATTGACTTACATTTCTTAACTAGAATTGCTTTGCATTTCTCCCCCTTACTGAAATCTTCATTTGGATTTGCATTTTCTTTTCCTTTTTCATCTCTATAAACCATTTCCTTTTGCTCTCCCCCTTTCTGACCTCTTTAAATAGGGAACTACTAGAAACTCCCCCTTAATCTTCTAGTTCCAAGAATTTTCTGGAACAACTACTTGTCCAATTGCCAGATAAGAATTTTATTGGCCTATGGACATACCTGCATAAACAAGATTAGAATCCCTTAGGAGCCCAAACAAGATTGGGTCCTAGGTCTTTTGTTAGTATCCTCCCCCTATGAGAGTTAACATTATGAGTGGTCTTTCTCACATTATCAACTTGAGGAGTTAAAACATAGCTGGGATTAAACCAGCAATCTATGGCGAAGTGACCAACCTTGCCACAACACCAACAGTTAAACCTGTTGTACCTTCTCTTGTTCTCTTGCTTTACCTTATGGATGGGGGGTCTAGCAAGAGCAACTGACTTGGAGGAGGAAGCCTCATGATTGCAACAGGTACATGGCTAACTTGTCTCCTTGGCCTTTGTTACACCAGTTTTAGCTTTCGATGTCTTCTTCTTATTTGGCCCATGATTGTAAGGATCATATTTCAGTAAGGCAACGGTTTGGCTTGGGAAGGCCTTGCCTTTACCTTTGGCTGATTTATGTCCTATACTGCTATTTTTCCCAAAGGAGGTTTCTCCATTAGTGATTGGAAGCACAGTTGTAGGCATGGTGAGAGTTTCAACCAGCTTTCGTTCAATGACTAGCTTTGCTTCCAATTCATCCAGGAGAAAATCTTTATGATTTACTAATTCAGTAAAGTCTTTGATTTCCTCCTTCAAAGATTGAACTTCATCTCTGAGAGGGGTCATTTGGTCAATCTCCTCCCTCAGATTTGATTCCACCTCTTTGAGGGATGCAATCTCTTTTGATTGCGATTTGACTACCTTCCGGCATTTGTCAAATGCAGTCAATAAGACTTGATACTGATTTACCAATTCAAAATCATCCTCCCCAGAAGAGTAGCCATCATGACCATTTGAGTCAGAATCTGAGGCAGAAAGAGGTGTGTGAGAATTTACCTTCCCGGTATATGAGGAGTTACCGTTGTCTTTGTCCTCTTGGTCAGAAAAAGCCATAAGCCTGAAGTTGGCTTCTTCATCCGCACTTGACTCAGATGAGTCAGAGTCACTGAGGGTCTTTGGCTTTTTGGCAATGAAGCTTCTTTCTTTCTTCCTTTTTTCTTGAGGGGAATTCTTTTCTATGCCTCTTCCTTCTTTCTTCTTCAGAGGGCACTCAGTGCTTATATGCCCTGGCTTACTGCAGGAATAACAAACAACGTTAGAAGAAACATGTTTGTTCTGTTTAGATTTATACCTGTCATGTCTGCTGTGACGATCACCATCAGGTCGTGATCTTCTGGACGAGGAATCATTTTCTCTCATTTGTTTCTTATTGCTAAGAAACTTCTTGAATTGTCGGGAGAGAAGATGAAACTCTTCATCTGATGAATCTGAGCCTGAGGTGCTTGGCTCGGACTCTTCTTCTTCATAGTCTCCTTGAGTGGAAGCAGCTTTGGCCTTCCTTGAGCTGTCTGCCCTTAGAGCAACTGACATATCTTGGGATGAGGGCCTGTTGCACTCTTCTTCAGCTTTTCTATTATTAATTTGAAGCTCATATGACATAAGCTTTCCGAAGAGGTTCTGAGGGTCAGTCTCTGCTAATCTTCCAAACTCTCTGATGCCACATATCTTGTTGTCCCAATCCTTTGTCAAGGATCTTAGGAACTTGTCGTTTAGTTCACCATCTGTGAACACTCTGCCATAGTTCCTCAATCCATTGACAATCTTGAAGAAATTTTAATATGTGTCAGCAATAGCTTCCTTTGGTCCTTGCTTGAAGGCTTCATACTTCTGATTTAGAAGGGATCTTCTATCATCCCTTACTTCTTCTGTACCTTCCATCAAGATAATTAGAGATCTCCACATTTCCCTGGCAGATTGGCAGTGAATGAGGTTTTGCAACATAGAATCATTGACTGCACTTGCGATGATGTTCTTGGCTTTCTTGTCTAAGGAGACAAGTGCAATCTCATTCTTATCAAGATCCATCAACTTCTTTGGCACCTCCTTTGTAGGATCACTAGTGGAGGCAATCATAGGGATATAAGGGCCTTCCTCCACTATCATGAATAAGCGGGGGTCAACAGCTTCCATGTAAAGTTTTATTCTCTCTTTCCATATGGGAAAGTTTGCCTTATTGCACACTGGGAGATTAGAAAAATCCTTGGATTTGTCCATGTTTGATAAACTCAGAAAGACAACTAGGAGGGATCAGATCAAGGTGTTAACCTTTTAAAGATCAACCTCCCTCTGATACCAATTGAGAGAGGAAGTTGTCTACCTAAATCACCTAGAGGGGGGTGAATAGGTGAGATGTGCGCCTATTTGCGGAATAAAAAATTAAGGAACTAGCACAGCACAATACCAAGCAATCACAGACGACAAAAGATTTATAGTGGTTTCCCAACCTTGGGTACATCCACTTTCACCTCACCAATCTAGTAAACCACTAGACTTGGCTACTCCACTATCTCGGATCCAAACGATCCTACAACTCGGAACAATGTTCCTACAAAACTCGATCCCAACTGGATCTACACTCGGAAGAAAACCTTCCTACAAATCTCGATCCAAACCGGATCTACAGAACTCGGAGTCAAGACTCCTACAAGAATAAAAGATGTATACAAAAATATACAAATAGAGATATTCAGATCTGGATCTTCAATCCTTTCTTCCTTCTTCAGAGTTAGGGCTCGGCAGAAAATAGATCGAGGAAGACAAAGCGAAATCTCTTGGATCTGAAAAACTAGAATCAGCAAGATCAAGAGTTGGATCTGTCGATTGAGAATAGCTTGATCTTTTGAAACTTCTTGTCTGAATCCTTGGATCGGAGAAGACCGGCGACGAAGAAGATGAACAGTGTTGTGTCGGCGTGAACTTGACGGCTTCCCGATGCGAGCGATAGAAATTAGATTCAGAAATACTTCTTAGGGTTTGACGTTTTGACAAGACCTATTTATAGGATCTCTATAACGGTCAAATCCAACCTTAATCATGTACACGTGGACAATTTATATTAGAGGATTTGAAATAATCCCGTATAGTCTGGACTTGGAAAATAATCTGTGAAAAACCAGACTACTCGAGTATGGTATAAACTACTCGAGTATCCTGAGTAACCTACTCGAGTGTCTGGAAGAACTGACTCGAGTATCTGGTAAATACATACTCGAGTATATCAGCTGAACTACTCGAGTAAGTCGATCCACTCGAGTATATAAATTTAACTACACGAGTACTTGACTTTGGTCTACTCGAGTATATTAGTTTAACTACTCGAGTATAAAGATAACCACTCGTGTAGAACACTTAGGCAAAATTCCGAGAGAGGAAAAACTAGATACTCGAGTAAGTGAAAGCATCTACTCGTGTATCATAGTATCTACTCGGGTATGTTCTTTGGACTACTCGAGTATATCCTTTGAACTACTCGAGTATATGACTTGGAATAATTTCTCCCTTGGAAATCCATTTCTCCTACTAATGATCAGCAACACTTCAAGGTCCCATGAGTTCAAATGTTTGTGAAGTGAAGTGTATCCCAATAGAGAGGCTATACATGGGTCAACACCATGGATCACACAATGAGGGATTACATTGTATGGTCCTGTGCTAGGTGACCCACTGTAGACTGACATTGGTTTACACTTGACAATAGAGTCCTGCAAGCACATCTAAACAAGTACATCAAATACAACAGCAATTCATTTTAGTTTTAGGAGGACTTCTTCAAATTAAGGTCATTGTGGAAACAAGACCCAACAGCTGTAATATATTAAGCTTCAGCAAATGAAGTTGACACAGATGCCTGTTTCTTACAAAACCAAGACACAAGCCTATCACCAAGGAACTGGCATGTTCCTGATATGCTTTTCCTATTAACTCTACATCCAGTAAAGTCAGCATCTGAGAATCCACTTAATTCAAATTCTTACTCAGTTGGATACCATAGTCCTAGATTTGGACAACCCATTATATATCTTAAAATTATATTAAGTAAAATAAGATGAGATTCATTAGGGTTCACTTGGAACCTAGCACAAAGACATGTAGCAAACATTATATCTGGCCTACTGGCTGTGAGATACAACAAGGACCCAGTAATAGCCCTATATGTTTTTTGATCAATTGGCTTGCCCCGTTCATCAGAATTAATCATAGCAATGGAAGCCATGGGTGTTTTCATAGCTGAGGCATCAGACGTCCCAAATCTCTTAATTAGCTCCTTAGCATATTTGGATTGGGAGATGAAAATGCCATCAGGGTATTGCTTCACTTGAAGATCAAGGAAGTAGGAAAGCTCACCCATGCTACTCATTTCAAACTTGGAATGCATCAGGTCAGAAAACCTTTTGCATAGTTTGGAATAAGTGGAGCCAAATATGATGTCATCTACATATATTTGTACTAGAAAAATTTTATTTTTATGATGCTTAATAAACAAAGTCCTATCTACAATATCCCTAGTGAACTTATGTTATAACAAAAAGCTAGCTAGGGTCTCATACCAAGCTCTTTGAGTTTGCTTTAAACCATAGAGAGCTTTATGTAACTTAAAAACAAAAGAGGGATGAGTTGAAGAGATATTACCCGGTAGTTGCTCCACATAGACTTCCTCTTTGAGTTCACCATTAAGGAATGCACTTTTGACATCCAATTGGTAGACTTTGAATTTCTTATATGATGCATATGCAAGAAATATTCTGATAGCCTCCAGCCTTGCCACAGGGGTGAAGGTCTGGTCATAATCAATTCTTTCCTCTTGTGAATAGCCTCGGACTACCAACCTAGCTTTGTTCCTCACAATTGATCCTTGAGCATCCAACTTATTCTTGACAATCCATTTAGTTCAATGACTGGGTAGTCTTTGGGTCTTAAAACTAAATCCTAAACTCTGCATTATTCAAATTGATTGAGCTCCTCTTGCATTGCAATAATCTAGTGGGGATTTTGCTCTGTATCTTTTATGGATTGAGGTTAAATCCGAGATATGAAGCAAGCATGCATCAAGTCTTGGTTGAGTTGATGCCTTGTTTGTACCCCAACTTATATGTCTCCAATCACTTGAGATATGGCATGATCTCTAAGTGTGATAAGACTAGTAGGAGGAGTTGGTTCATCAATAGCTTGGAGAATTAATTCCTCTTGTGGAATTATGTGAGCTGTTGTTGGTTCAACTATACCAATAATTTCTTCTTCACTATCTTCATCAATCTGTGGAGAAGGATGCAATGTAACCTCTTGGGTGAAGTTTAAGTCATCCAATTTCTCACACAGAAGGGGTACCTGTAATATATCTCTGGTAGAAGAATCCTTCTCCTTATAATACCCATTAGTTTCATCAAAAGATATATGTACAGATTCTTCCATTTTTAAGGTTGATTTGTTAAATTTCCTATAAGCCTTGCTGACTTGGGAATATCTAAGAAAAATTCCATCTGCAGCTTTGGCTTCAAACTTTCTAAGATATTTCTTGTTATTATTGTGAATGTAACATCTAAAACCAAATACTCTAAAATACTCTATTTTAGGTTGCTTCCTTTTAAGAAATTAATAGGGAGTCTTACCCTTAAGTTTATGTATTAAACTCTTATTTAAAAGATAATTTGTTGTGCTTACAACCTCTGCCCAAAAGGATAGGGGCAAGTAAGCATCTGCAAGCAATGTCCCTGCAGCTTCAATAAGGGTTCTATTTCTCCTTTCTGCTATCCCATTTTATTGAGGAGTTCTAGGAGCAGAGAAGCAATGCTTGATACCTTCCTTCTCACAGAATTCTTGCATAAGAAGAGATTCAAACTCAGTACCATGAACACTTCTGATCAATGCAACTGGAGTACAGTACTCAATCTTTATTCTCCTAAGAAAGTCCGTAAGAACTTTAAAGTTATCTGACTTGTTTCTTAGAAAGAACACCCAAATGAATCTAGAGATGTCATCTATAATAATTAGAGTGTAAGATTTCCCTCCTAAACTTTATGTAATAATGGGTCCAAAAAGATCCATGTGTAGCAAATATAAGATTTTGGGTGAATCACTCTTATTAATAGATTTAAAGCTATTTTTAGTTTGTTTGCCTAATTGACAAGCCCTGTAGAGATATTTCTTCTTGTAGGGGCCAGAAGGCAATCCTTTAACAAGGTTTTCCCTAGATTGTTTAGTAATATTTCTTAAATTTACATATCCTAGTCTTTTATGCCATAAGTCATTTATATTACTAATCTGATTAAATAAACAAATTTCTAAAATAGCAGACTTAAAATTTACTACATATATGTTGCCTTCTCTAAGTCCAGTTAGAACAATTTTTTTATTATCAGAAGTAATAATATAATAAGATTGATTAAATGATACCTGATAACCTTCAGCACATAATAGGCTTATGGATATCAGGTTATGCTTGAGGCCACTCACATAGGCTACCTTCCTGAAGGTGACAGCTCCAACTTTTACATTCCCATATCCTTTTGTTTGGCTACAGTTGGAGTCTCCAAAGATCACCTTTGGTCTAAGCTTTGACTTGTAATCAGTTAGATTTCCCTTGCTGCCTGTCATATGCTTTGAAAACCCACTATCCAAGTACCACTGTTGCTTTGTGGTTGGATATTCCATCACCTGCATGAAAATAGATTAGGTGTTCTTGACCTAGGTAACCTTGGGTCATTGATTCTTCTCAAATTTATAACTGGAAATGCAAGAGAATTCTGGTTGGTCTTTATAACCTAAGGGGTGAAATCTTCTAGGTGGAATTATCCACTGGGTGAAGGGATTAATAAAAGATTTAGGTTGATTAAAATTTCTAGAAGAATTTAGGTTTCTGTTATAATTTTCTAGGTTTGACGAATTGCAGAAAGTTCGTTGATCTGCGTTCGACGAATAGGGATGAGTTCGTCGAACTCCTCTAAGAGAATGAAAATATTCATTTTCTGCACCCCATTTTCATCGATCGCGGTTCGACGAACCATATTAATTTCGTCGATCGCAGTTAGAAGAATAGTTATATAA
Organism: Platanthera zijinensis; assembly: GCA_039513925.1. Lineage (NCBI taxonomy): Eukaryota > Viridiplantae > Streptophyta > Magnoliopsida > Asparagales > Orchidaceae > Platanthera > Platanthera zijinensis. The sequence continues at coordinate 71,834,835 of CM077087.1, forward strand.
AAATCTGCGTTCATAGTTTGTCGATCTGAGTTCGACGAACCTTATACTTTTCGTCGATCTTGGTTCGACGAAAATTGTTGAACATTGTTTTTATTGAAATTTTTTCTTTCTTTTGTTTAAGTTTTTGAAAAACTTCAATTTGTTGGTTGTTATCTTCTATTTTTTCTTTGCCTTTTTCAGATATGAATTTAACAGGGGTAAAAAGAATGTTTTTCTTAAGAAGAGGTGGCTGACTTGATGAAGCTCCTTAGCCCAGTTTGCCATTAAGCCTGGCATTGACTGTGCTTGTGATATTCATCAATTTGATGCTTATCCCATTAAGGGATTCTTCAAATTCTTTAGCCTCATTTAATTTAGTTTTTAATGAAATAATTTGTTAGAAAGCTAAGTCTAATTCATCTTTCAGTTTGATGTTTTCAGAAAAAAGGATTATCATATTCAATTTGTTTTCCTCTGAGAAGTTTGATTTCCTTCTTAGATTTAATTAAATTATTGTATAGGAGTTTGAATTCAGTTTTAAATTGATCAAAAGAGAAATCAAAAGAAGCTATTACCTGGTACTCTTCTGATTTAGATTCTACTGCTGATTCTTCAGCTTCTGAGTTGCTGCATGATCCATCAATTTCCATCAAGTAGATCTCTCTGGCTTTTGCCTCTTCTTCATCCTCACAAAAACTGGATGAAGTTTCTTCTTCTGAGTCACTCTAGGTCCAACCAAAAATCCTCTCTCTTTCTTCCTGTATTTGTTGGAAGAGGATTTTTTGGAGTGCTTTCTGGAGTTTATCTCCTTCTTCTTTTCTTTCTTCTGATTTTCTTGACATTCTGGTAGTATGTGTCCAGGTTTCCTGCATCCATAGCAAATAATCTCTTTAGTTGGTATTTTATCATACCTTGGCTTATCTTCTTTTCTATAAGATCTTCTTCTGAAGTCCTTCCTAGCCATCTTGTAGAATCTCTTAGCCAAGAGACTCAGTAGATCATCATTATTTGAAGTGGTTTATGCTTCTTCACTTACTTTGAAAGTAATACTTTGCCCTTTCTTTGCTGACGATGAAGTGGTCCTTTGCTCAGCCTCTCTGGTCTTGATGAGCTGCTCATAAGACTTGAGCTTGCCCAATAAGGTTTTAGTGGAGATCTCATTGAGGCTTCTGGCTTCCTTGATTAGCCAGATCCTAGAGTCCTATGTGCTAGGGAAGCACATAAGAATCTTGTCATTTATCTTTGTTAATGAGATGTCCTTGTCCAGAGTTTTTAGCTCATTAATTATGTGGCTGAGTCTTTTGTACATGTCAGTAACTGAGTTTTCTTCTTCTTTCTTAAAATTCTAATACAGAGAGATCAGATGTGATCTCCTGTCTTTCTTTTCATTAGCATATTCTGCTACCATTGCATTTAGTGAGTCCCAAATGGCCTTTGCTGAAGTACACTCAGCAACCTTCTAAAATATGTAATCAAACATAGTTTGGGCTAGAATATTCATTGCCTTAGCATCACTAATCTTGGCCTTCTTCTGAGCATCAGTCCACTCAGGTGGAGGAATTGTACTAGTACATGTTGTTGCCACTAGTGATGGGGGACCTGTCAAAATAGAATTTTAGATGTCTTCATCAATGGAATTCATATAAAGTCTGATCCCTGCCTTCCAAAGTGCAAACTTATTCAGATTGCACACTGGAGGTCTAGTGATTGAATATTCTTTATTTTGTGCCATGATATAAAAGGACAGTAGAGTAAATGGGATCTATCAAATATCTTTTGGTTCAGGTGTTAGTCTGTGAAACCAAATAACCTTACCCTCTGATACTAATTGAAAGTGAAGGGATAGATCACACTAACTCTAGAGGGGGGGGGGGGTGAATAGAGTATTAAAAATCTTTTGATTAATTTTTATAGCAGATTAAAATAAGTGATATCTATATGCAAATAGGCAGAAATAAAATAGAGAAAATCACAGCACAAAAAATAACAAATAGAGCACCCAGATGGCACAAAGATTTTATAGTGGTTTCCCTAAAACTTGGGTACATCCACTCTTCTACCACCCTAGTAGGAATCCACTATAGGTTTATGATCATTGCCCTGCCACCACAGGTTTTTTCTCAGGTGCCCTATCACCACAAGATCTATTTTTAAGGGAGATCTAACAAACCTTTGAGATTTTGACCAGGTGCTCAGAAACCAAACTAAGTCTTTTGATCAGAAGACTTAACAACCAAAGGGATAACTTTTGAAGGGAGTTAAAAACCCTTTTATAGTAAGGTAAAAAAAGTTTGATATTGTATTCTTTCTCAATGTTTTGAGAAGACTAGTGGATTGTTGTTGTTGTCAAAGCTCCCCCTGAGATGTAGAATTTTTCAGGAGAATGAAAGCTTTGCTCAAGGTGTAGGCCTTCAGATTGCTTGTTGATCTTCAGGAAGATTTTAGACAGATGTTGATGGATTGTCTCTTAAAAACCCTAAAGAAAAATTGAAGAAGAACTTGAGTTGTATAAGAGTTATTCTTCTTTCAGTTTTCTGTAAATTATTCTTTTTGTAATAGCTTACTAAATTGCTGCTATCTTGAAAAATAATCCTTATATATCCCTAGCAGATTTCAGCCTTTGAATTTTGAATTCCTGTCCTTGACTGACTGTAGAAATTCTGGGAGTTCAACGGCTAGATTTTTTCTTTAATGAGTTTCCCCAATTGTCCCAGTAAAATAAGCCAATTAATAATTCTATGAAGACCATAATTAATGCTACCATGGAACAGATATATTCATAAGAATATTATGCATTAATTATTAGAGCATTACAGACATATTATAATATAATTTGAAATTCATCTACTTTAGTCGAACTGAAATCATCAAAGAATTAGTCAAACTGAACCTGTGAGAAATTAGTCGAACTCAGCAAATTTTTCATCGAGCTGAGCTCCAAGTTCGTCGAGTTGAGAATTCTCTTTCGTCGAGCTGAGCTCCGAGAACGTTGAGCTAAAAAAGTACTTGCCAAACTAAGCCCCAAGTTCGTCGAGCTGAGATAGTCCTTCTTCGAGTTGAAGTTCTGATGTGAGATTAGAGATCGTCGATCTCAGCTAGACTTTCGTCGAGCTCAACTCAGATAAGGAACTCTAAGTTCGTCGATCTGAGATTGACGATCGTCGAGCTGAGTTTAGCTATTATCAAGCGACTTTTTCTGCAATCTTTAAACTGTCTTCTCTAAAGTCTTGAGTTTCTGAAGTGTTCTGAAGGCAGGTTTCAATAATCTAATCTAATGTGACTAACCTTAACCCTAGAACTAACAAATGACCCTAGGCTATACATGTTGGGTCAATAAACCTAATAGTGAACCTAGCCCAAATCCAAACTAGGGTTCCAACACTGACCTTCTCGAGAAATTTACTTAATGATAATTCTATAAACTGATGCATTGATTTCTCGAGAAAGAATTGACTTCTCGAGAAAAAGTCTTTGCTTCTCGAGACTCGATAACTGCTTTGCATTTCTCGAGAACAAACTTTGCTTCTCGAGAAATCATCAGGGCATTTCTAGCGAAAATGACTTAGAGTATTTTTTGATAATTTCTCGAGAATTCTTATGGTTTCTCGAGAACAGCTATGCTTTCTCGAGAAATAGACTTAGACTTCTCAAAAAATAGTCTTCAATTTCTCGAGAAATGGACTTAGGAATTTTTTGGAAAAATTTTATTTTCTTCTTTGTTGAAACCAGCAACCCTTCCCTTCTTCCATTTCTTTAGTATTTGAAAATTAAGTGCATCCTAATAGAGCAGTTATACATGAGTCAACACTATGGATCACATAATGAGGGATTACATTATATGGTCCTATGTTTAGTGACTCATTGTAAAATGACATTGGTCTACACTTAGCAATATTTATCTGCAAGCACTAAACTAAAAGATATCATAAAATACAAACTTAATTCATCTTAGTTCAAGGATGACCTCAGACAAATCTGGGTTATTGTGGACACAATACCCAACAATCTCCCCCTATTTGTAAAAGTACGAATCCTCTACACTAAGGTGAATTATATCAAGATAATTAAAGAATTAACAAACAAGTAAAACAAAGTATGTAATGACAGAGGAGAATTAATAAGATCATCAAAATCCCAAATTTTATATATGTATAGAATTTGTCCATTGATATATCCAGATCCGTAAGATTCTACACTATAGCTAATCTCCAATCATTTGAATTGTTGCTGATGCTGTCTTTCCTTCTTTTCTTGCTATATTTTCTGATATCTGTAAGGTTTGGGGTAGTACATTGGAGATCGAGGAGGAGCAATTGGATTGTTTCTTCCATATTCTCTATCATAGATCCTCCTCTTAGTCAAAGATTTTTCATACAACTCCCATTCCTTATAGCTGTAATGATCATCTTTGTTTTCATTAAATTCTACCACCAACTTCAAGGTATCCAGAATGAGATATTTTGAAGTAGGACTCCATACTTCAGCAAATTCTTTTTCTTTCCTCTAGGCAGCTGTTTAGTTTGGGATGGATCTGCTGGCAGAGGCACCCTCACCATATTTTCTCTTCTTGTGCATTGGAATCGAAGGAGGTAGATCTTGATGTAACTCTGGTTATTCTGAAGTCCATACATGAGAATAACTTTTAGGAGGAAGTTCAAACTATTCAGGAGCAGGATAAAAGGTAGGCTTGAAGGCATTGGGATCAAGATGTGGGTGTGGAGCTTCAATAGGATCAATCTAAAAATCTGGGAAGATTTTGTTGTGCATCCACACAACAGAATCAAAAGTTTATAAGTTTACACCTTTAATCTGGTTTTCCACACTTTTATTTACCTTTTTCAACTAATCACCCCACTGACTTTTCATATCTAGCACCTTCTTTTCTAAAACTTCTTTAACTTTATCCTCCCCCTTTCTGACTTCTACAGATAGGGTCTCGATGGCAGTTTCTTTGAACTTTCCAACTTCCTCACAAGTTTTGAAGTTTCGTTCTTCAGTCTTCTTTAGCAATAGAATATGATTGTTTTCCACTGTAATTGCTTGTTCCATGACCTGACCAACACTAGTGAGAGTGTGGTCTATAGCCTTGCCACTAATGTTCAACAGTTTTTTTGAACTCATTTGTATTATGCTGAATTTCAGCAAACCCTCTGCTCATTTCTTTCTCTAGAGCAGATACTTTCTCAGTAACTTCTTTGAGAGACTTATCAAAGTACTCTCTTTGCTTTTTAAGCATAGATTCTATTTTACCCAACAAGGTGTCATCAGGAATAATATCAGCTGTAGGAGTTGGAGTAGGTAGAGCTGGGGGTGTCCATACTGGGATTTCTTTAAGAATAACTGTACTTCTCCCTCTTTGGTCAGAAGTCATGATATCTCCTTCCTCTCCAAGAATAACGGGCATGGAGAAATACAAGTTCCTAAGAGGAGGTTCTGCTAGTTCTTGAATAATTTCTTCCTCAGAGAGTTGATCAACATTCTCCCCCTCAATATGTTCCTGAGGCTGAGAATTCTCTCGAGTTTCTGCAGGAGTCTCTTCATGAATCTCTTCAGGAATATTTTCAGGAGACTTCTCAGGAGTCTTTTCTGGAGAGATGAACAGGGGATAATCTAAAATTAGATTTTCTATCATTCTGTTAATGTCCTCTGTAGTTGTATCTAGTAGAGGGTCTTTTTCATAAGAGGAGTGAACATTCAAAACTGAGCCACCACCAAGCATAGAGATGCTCTGCTCATCATCAAACTAAGCTACACTATCTTTTTCTACTGTCTCAACATCATCAATAACTTGCTCTTGAACCTTTGTTGTAGGAACCTGTGATTGAACTTCTGTGCCTTGTACCTCTGCTTGTTGTACCTCTTCATGTACTGAAGGATCAGGCTCCCCCTCCGCAGCTGCCCCAGATGTGCCAACTACATCAGTAAGAGGAGGAGATGGGGTTTTGTTCTCAATGTCTTCTACCCTTGGAGGGGCCTGGCCTGGTCTTGGAATCCTTATTTCCCATCTACTGATCGTTGAGATGGTGACCTTCTCTAGGTGGTGGATAGACACACCTTTGTACAGGTCAAAGACCTTAGGGCGAGCTTGATTCAAGTATAGAGAAATGATTCTTCCAAAATTTGGTGCTTTCAAGCTTTCTTTAATTTTCTCAAACAACATATGTCCCCACTAGAAGTTCTTTCTACATACCACTGCTATCATCATATCGAAGAAATTTGAAGAAATATATCCAATATACCCTATTTTGCATAGAAGAACCTTGCCTAGAATGTCGGCCAAAATTTTACTTTCATCTGTTATATTCTGTCTTCTCACTGAAGTGGTGGATTGGGGAACACCATAGAAGGAGAAGGTTCTGGAGTAATCATCTGGTTCCGGATAGTCTTCCTCATCAGCTGATGGAAGTCTAAGAAACTCTTTTAATGAAGATGGCTTGACTTCGATCTTGATGTCTCTGACTGAGCTCTTCAGCAATTTCCCAGACCTCTTGACCTTGGCATTTCTGAAAAACTCCTCAACTTCAGGTAACAACACCTTACAGAGATGTTCTAGGATGAAGGTGAGGCCGACGGAGTTAAGAAGTAGCAGAACAATCTTGAAGTCGTCTAAAATTTCCTCTATGCCTGCACGAATGAATTCACTGCCCACACCGATCTTGGAAGATGGAGCCATCGATTGCAGAGAATGAGAAATTTCTTATTTTCCGGAGAAGAGGTGGTGGATTTTACGAGAGAGACGACCGAACGTTATGGAGGAACTGAAGATTTTCTCGGGAGAGGCTATTTGAATTTATGGATTTGGATTTCCATGGACTTATCTATTTATATAAAATTGAAAATTTTGAAGAAATAAGAGAGGCGTACCTGGAACGGCGGTTCAAATTTTTCAGAATTTATCCTGTCGAATTAGGGGATTTCCTGAGATAAATGATGCCTTTCGAGAACTCCATAAGCCATTTCTCGAGAAATAGAAATAATGTTCCGAGAAATACTTCTCGAGAAGTCCAGAAAACTTTTCTCGAGAAATATAGAGGCTTTCGAGAAATCTAGAAAACGTTTCTCGAGAAATCCATTCTATTTCACGAGAAATCAGTTATTTCTCAAGAAATGGATGTCCTTTTTACGAGAAATCAAACTTGTTTTCGAGGAATCCACATAACTTTCCTAGAAATAAAAGATCTTCTTTGAATTTATCCTTGACTTTAGATATGATCACTTCAGGATCCCATGTAAAGCATGCCAAGTTCTGTCTTGAAAAGGAGAACTTGGCCTCATCCAGTAGTTTGGTGAAAATATCTGTCACTTGCGTGTCCGTTGGGACATAGATGAGGGATATGTCCTTATTCTTCATATGCTCCCGGAAGAAATGGTAGTGTACTTCGATGTGCTTGGTCCGGCTGTGGGAGACTGGATTGTTGGCGATATTTATTGCGCTGGAAGAGTCACAAAACATTGGAATTTCTCTGAACTTCAAATTATTTTCTTCAAGTTGATTCATTATCAAAAGAAGCTGTACGCAATAACTACCCGCAGAGATATACTCTGACTCGATAGTAGATGTTGCCACACAATTTTGCTTCTTACTGCTCCAAGAGATAAGCCATCTTTCGAGGAATTGGCACGTCTCGAAAGTGCTTTTACTATCATCCCTACTTCCTACAAAGTCAGCATCTGAAAAGACAATTAGCTCGACATCATTACTTCTTGGGTACCATAAGCCAAGATTGGGTGTACCCTTAAGGCATCTTAAAATCCGTTTTGCAGTGATGTAATGAGATTACTTAGAGTTCACCTAATATCTAGCGCACACATATGTTGAAAACATTATATCTGGTATACTGGTAGTCAGGTAAAGCAAGGATCTCTTCTCGTTCTTCATGGAGCTATCCTTCTTCTTGTAAGGACACTCCGCAATCATGTGACCTATTTTATTACAACAATAGCAAACAATATTAGAGGAAAACTGTTTGTTCGGTTTAGATTTATACCAATCCTCCTTATTGTAGCTTTTCTTAGCACGATCACCGTCACGATGTGATCTCCTTGAATCTGAAGAGAATGACTTATTTTCCATTTGTATCCTCTTGCTCAACAGCTTCTTGAACTGCTTGGAGATTAGGGAAAATTCTCCATCTGATAGCTCCATGAAGAACGAGAAGAGATCCTTTCGAGCCATGGGCTGGGGAGGATGTTACAGTCGGAACCCTAGATTCCTTGCCCTTCCTTTAGCTGGACCTGCACCATCTTGTACAACCTCTATAGGTTGAGGCAATTCTTCCACTAGTGGTTCTTAATCCACGAATCTTGGATCGATGATCTTGACTGAGCTTGGAATGTCTTCTTTGACTGGTTCATCCAAGCTAAGCTCTTTGAACCTGGTACCTGCATCTGTACCAATAACACTAGATGAGCTGCTATGAAGCATGATAGTCTCATCAAATACAATATTTATCGACTCTTCTACCACCAAAGTTTTCTTATTAAAAATCCTATATGCCTTACTATGGCTACTATATCCTACAAAAATACCTTAAAAAAACTTTTCACTAAACTTTGTGCGGTAATACTTCCCATTATTAAGTACGAAGCATTTACTTCCGAAGATTCTAAAGTAGGACACAGTCAGTTTTCTGCCCTTCAATAGCTTATAGGGGGTCTTACGATAGTTTTTGTTAATGAGTGCTCTATTTTGCACGTGACAAAATGTGTTGAATGCTTCAGCCCAGAAGTACTCCAAAACTGAAGCGTCATTCAACATGGTTGTACCTTCTTCAATTAAGGTTCTATTCCTTCTCTAAATAACTCCATTTTATTATGGAGTGCGCGGGGAGGAAAACTCATGAAAGATACCTTGGCTTTCACAAAACTTTGTCATAACACAAGACTCAAATTCTATTTCGTGGTCACTTCTGATTTTGACAACTGAGCAGTAAAATTCGTTCTGAATTTGCCGGACAAAATTAGTGAAAGAATCAAAGGTGTCTGACTTATGTTTTAGAAAGAACATCCAAGTCAAATGTGAGTAGTCATCAACAATCACTAACGTATAGACCTTACCTCCTAAGCTGTGAATAGACATAGGACCGAATAAGTCCATATGAAGCAAGTATAAGCTTCGTGAAGAATCCTTTTCAGCAATATCCTTGAAGGTAGCCCATGTCTGCTTACCCATTTGACAGGAGTGACTTCAACTCTCTTTAAGGCACTTAATGCTGGAGGAATCACACACTAAGTTGTCAGAAAATAGCATATTTAAGGTTTTGAAATTAATATGTGCTAATCTCTTGTGTCATTGGTAACATAGAGACGCACTATCTTTTGCAATAAAGCATACTATGGTAGAATTGTCTATGCAAAGGAAATTTAAACAAAAAATATTTCTGTTCCGAGTGCCTGTTAAAACCGTCTCTAAATTTGCAGATGACTTTATCAAACACTTGTCCTTATAGAACTCAACGATATAGACTTTGTCACATAGTTGACTTATGCTTATGAGATTATGGTGTAGTCCTTCAACATAAGCCACGTCTGTGAAAGAGAATATGTCGTTGGAAATCATATCATAACCTTTTGTTGTTCCCCTATATGAACCTCCAAAGATGACTTTTGGTCTGTCTTTAACTGGGGTATAATCACGCAAAAGGCTTCAAATCCCGGTCATATGCTGAGAGTATCCACTGTCCAAATACCAGATGGAGTTCTATTGGCCTTTGGACATTCCTGCAAAAATAAATCAGTTTACCTTAGGAACCCAATCGTATTTGTGTCCTTTGTTCCTAGTCAGCATACTCCCCCTCAGAGAATTAGCCTTGCGAGTGGTCGGTCTCGCATAGCTAACTCGTGGAGTTACAAAAATGGCGCGGTTGTACCAGCAATCTATGCCAAAGTGACCAACTTTACCGCAATACCAATAGTCAAACCTATTGTACCTTCTCGGGTACTCTTGCTTTACCTTTTGAGACTTAGGTCTGGCAGGGGCACCGTACATTGAGGTGGATGCCTCATGATTGCAACATACAAAAGGTTTCTGCATCTCCTTTTCCTTTTGTACAACAGGCTTGGCTTTAGGTGCCTTCTTAATGTTATGACCATGAACATATGGTCCATAATTTTTCAAATGAATTTCTTTATAAGGTGCTTTGAACACAATCTCACCATAGTTCCGGGGATGGATCCATCCTTGATAGCGCGACTTAGGCTCTACATAAGTAGGCCGAGTATAGTGCCCAAAGGACGACTAAAAATCAAAATTGTTCATTGGGAAGATTGTCGTCTTAAATGAGGTTTGATCAAGAGGGGCCTTCCCTTTTTCTTTGGCAGAGGCTTTCTTAGCAGGCTTTCCTTTTTCTACCTAGTGGAAAAGACCACTACCCTTCTTCAAAGCGGAGAACTCATCAATAAGAGGGAGGATAATCTTTGGCTTGGAGTAGCTCTCAACGAGTTTCCTCTCTACCAAAAGCTTTTCTTCCTGCTCATCAAGATATTTCTCTTTTAGACTTAATGTCTTAGCAGAGCCCTTGAGTTCCTCTTTCAAGGAGTGGACTTCATCTCTGAGAGGAAGCATTTTTGCAATTTCCTCCTTCTGATTTGTTTCCACTTCCTTGAGGGAGGCAATCTCTTTTAACTGCTTTTTGACTTCCTTATGACATTTATCAAAACCCTTTAAGAGGTTCTCGTGCTGAGCCATCAACTCATAATCACCTTCCTCTTCAGAAGAGTATCCATCATGACCTGTCGAGTACGTTTCTTATTTAGAGAGTATCGTGTGCGAGTTTACCTTCCTACGGTACTCAGATTCGCCAACTTCCTTGTCTGTTTGAGCCATGAGCCCGGAGTAGGCTTCTTTATTCTCAGAGCTAGACTCACTCAAGTCACTATCACTAAGAGTCTTCGACTTCTTAGCGATGAAGCTCTTCTTTTCTCTCTTCTTCCCTTTGAAGGATCTCTTCTCGTTCTTCATGGAGCTATCCTTCTTCTTGTAAGGACACTCTGCAATCATGTGACCTATTTTATTACAACAATAGCAAACAATATTAGAGGAAAACTGTTTGTTCGGTTTAGATTTATACCAATCCTCCTTATTGTAGCTTTTCTTAGCACGATCACCGTCACGATGTGATCTCCTTGAATCTGAAGAGAATGACTTATTTTCCATTTGTATCCTCTTGCTCAACAGCTTCTTGAACTGCTTGGAGATTAGGGAAAAATCTCCATCTGATAGCTCGAAGCCTGATGTGCTGGGCTCAGAGTCTTCAGGAGTGTCTGGAGCTCGTGTCCTTATGGGTGACACAGCTTTAGACTTCCTTGAACCTTCAGACTTTAGGGTTGTATAATTATCTTTGCTTGAAGATCGGTTGGCTTCCTCCTTCTTTCTGGTGTTCATTTGGAGTTTGTAGGAGAGAAATTTCCCGAAAAGATTCTGAGGGTCGATCTCTGACAGCTTCCCGAATTATCTTATGGCAACAACTTTTGTATCCTAGTCCTTTGTCAAGGATTTGAGGAATTTGTTGTTCAGTTCACCATGAGTGAATGCGCGGCCATAATTCCTGAGGCCGTTGACTATCTTGAAGAACTTCTCAAAATTGTAGGCTATAGAGTCATTGGCACCTTGCTTGAAGGCTTCGTACTCCTGGTTCAATAATGATCTACGATCGTCTCTCACTTCTTCAGTACCTTCCATCAGGACAATAAGACAGTCCCACATCTCCTTAGCAGACTTGTAGTGGAATAAGTTCTACAGCATTGAATCATCCACTACACTTGCTATGATATTCTTTTCCTTCTTGTCTAGGGAGACTAAGGCAATATCATCCTTGGTGATATCCATCATCTTCTTCAGAATCATAATTGCAGGATTAATCATTGAAGCCTGTGTAGGGATGTGTGGTCCTTCTTCCACTATCTGAAAAATACTTGGATCAGCAGCTTCCATGTAGAATCTTACTCGTTCTTTCCATATGGGAAAGTTTTCCTTTGTGCACACCGGTAGCTTCATGGATGATATGTCTTTGCTTCGATCCATGGTGAATATGTGGAATATCTGAACGCTAGATCAGGGATCTTGTTCAAGGTGTTAGCCTTATCAAACAAAACGCCCCTCTGATACCAATTTAAAGTATCCAGCGTCTACCTAAATCACCTAGAGGGGTTTGAATAGGTGATGTTTGTGTCTTTTTGCGGAATAAAAATTTCTAAAAATTTAAGCACACAAATACAAAGATTTATAGTGGTTCCCCATATTGGGTACGTCCACTGTCCCACCTCCCCTATCTACCACGAATGGTATGATTCGTCTACTTCACCATTCTGAGATTATGTCAATCTTACACCTCGGAGCAACGCTCCTACACCTTAGAGAACAACCTATCCTACACCTTGATCCACAACTGGATCTACAACTCGATCCACAAACCGTGTCTACAAACTCGATCCACCAACGGATCGATACTCGAAAGAACAAACATCCTTCAATCTCGGAGACAAAGCTCCTACAAAGGTTAAAACAAATTTTACAAGTACAATAAAAAGTTTATACTTCAAGATCTGAAAACTTCAAGGGTCTTCCTTCTTGAAACTTGAAAAAATTGATGAAGAAGGTTGAGGAAGAAAGCTGAGAAGGCTGATCTAAAAACTAGGATCCGACCCGATCAAATAGACGATGAAGAATATTAAATCTTGGATTTTTCGAATCTTTTCTCTATTCGAATCGCTGGATCAAGAAATTAGCGACAGAGAAGAATGACATTGGATACATGCGGCTTTTCCCGAAATTAGAAAGGGCGATTCTAAAGACTGTAATAATTCTTCTTGTGATTAGGGTTCGAGACTCTGATTGAGAAGAATATATATATGTATATAGCATCTTCAACGGCCATGAGTCATTAAGGAAAGATCCACTAATGGATCAATCATCTTTAACTTATAATAATTTGAAATCCCGTTAGAATATATAGAAAGAAAATACTATAAGCCCATTTCTCGAGAAGAAGTAGATTTCTCGAAAATGAGTAGCTGTTTCGAGAAATGACTTGGCTTCTCGAGAAAAAACTTTAAGAAAATTTTCTGTGAAGTAGAATACTGATTTCTCAAGAAAGATATTATTCTCGAGAAATGGTTTGCTTTCTCGAGAAATAATATGGCTTATCGAGAAATTTACTTAACGCAAATTCTGTGAAGTGAAAGATTGATTTCTCGAGAGGAATATGATATCTCGAGAAAAGAATTGCCTTCTCGAGAAATGGCCTGACCTTCTCGAGAAATTTACTTAACGATAATTCTGTAAACTAATGCATTGATTTCTCGAGAAAGAATTGATATCTCGTGAAAAAGACTTAGCTTCTCGAGAAACGATTTTGACTTCTCGAGAACTGCTTTGCATTTCTCGAGCACTAACTTGGCTTCTCGAGAAATCTTCAAGGAATTTCTTGATAAAAGGACTTAGAGAATTTTCAGACAATTTCCCGAGAAGTCTTATGGTTTCTCAAGAACAACTATGCTTTCTCGAGAAATAGACTTAGACTTCTCGAGAAGTAGTCTTCAATTTCTCGAGAAATGGACTTAGGAATTTTTTGTAAAAATTTTCTTTTCTTTTTTGTTGAAACCAACAACCCTTCCCTTCTTCCATTTCATTAGTACTTGAAAATGACGTGTATCCCAATAGAGAGGTTACACATGAGTCAATACCATGGATCACACAATGAGGGATTACATTGTATGGTCCTGTGTTTAGTGACTCATTGTAAACTGACATTGGTCTACACTTAGCGGTATTGACCTGCAAGCACTCAACTAAAAGATAACATCAAATACAAACTTAATTCATCTTAGTTCAAGGATGACTTCACACAAATCTGAGTTATTCTGGATACAATACCGAACATAAACAAAAGAGCTTCCGGGAGATAAGCCACATGCTTTTTTATCTGATGCATTATTCTGTCATTATCTTCCTTATTTTGTTGTTGTATTTGGTGCAGGTAGAGTGGAAGAATGTGAATTTCTTTCACCGTGGCGGATGTGTCGCAACTCTTTAGCGTCATACTTCTTTTATGCTTCTTCGTGAGCATGGGTAACTCATCCCCTTTCTTCTAGTTTTATTCTTATTGATTTATAATTTTAGCTTTTATTGATTATATTAAGTCTGGGGGAGGAAGTGCATTGTATTGTTACCTATACACATGCATATGGCACCACATACTAGAAGTATCAGTTTTTTTTTTCAATTTTTATATTTTGTTAATTCATATTCACCGCACACCAAGGCACACACTCAAGTACATGCTTGATCGTTGGTATGTGTCGTGTAACATCCCATTTCCAACTAGACCCTTAAGAGTGGTTTTTTCATGACTAAGTCAGGACAAAACCCTAGGAAGCCAAGAAGACCAAGTGAACAAGGCTCAAGGTGAAAATCACCTTGGTCTGCAAGTAGTAGAATCCCAATTAGGATACAAGGCATGAACTTAGGGTTTTAACTTGGTTCCATGATCCCATCATGGAAACTATAACCCTAAGGGAGGCCAATATGTCACTACGGAACCATTGTGGTCAACCAAAAAGAGGACAAGATGACTCAAGTCTGGGAAGCATCGAGCGAGTCGACAAGACTCGACGAGTAGATCATGTATCTACTTAGACAGGTTTTTGGGCTCGGGCGTTGAGTGCGTATAGTGCACTCAATGCCATCGGCTGAATGCGTTGAGTGCATTGAGTGCACTCAACGCCATCTTACTAAGGAAGAATCTTGGGATCGGGCGTTGCGTGCGTCGAGTGCACTCAACGCCATAGGCTGAATGGCGTTGAGTGAACTAAATGCCATCTTACTTAGGAAGAATCTTGGGCTCGGGAATTGAGTGCGTCGAGTGCACACAACGCCATAGGCTGAATGGCATTGAGTGCGTTGAGTGCACTCAACGCTATCTTACTTGGAAAGAATGTTGAGCTCGGGGCATTGAGTGCGTCGAGTCAACTCACCTCCATGGGCTGAATGGCGTTGAGTGCATTTAGTGCACTCAACGCCATCTTACTTGGAAAGAATTTTGAGTTCAGGGTGTTGAGTGCGCTGAGTCCACTCAACGCCATGGGCTGAATGGCATTGAGTGAATTAAGTGCACTCAACGCCATCATACTGAGAAAGGATTTTTTGGAATTATGGCATTGAGTGAGTTGAGTTCACTTAACATCATAGACTGAATGGCGTCGAGTGAGCTCAGCTGAGCTCACTTAACTCCATTGTACTTAGAAAATTCTTGGCAATTTTGGCGTTGAGTGTGGAGGCTTGTCTCAACGCTTTTGCCTTAGAGAAATTTTCAACCCTGTTTGCTGGTTCCTATGAATAGACTGAACCAGACCTTTTTGGGAATCACGCCAAGCTGAATTAATAGGCCCCAGTCCTTTCATTAAGACTTATTTAAACAATAATAGCGGTCCAATGGTAGAGTGCCACGTGGCGGACGGTTTAACCCGAAATTCCATATTATTGGAGAGAGAGAAAGAGTGGAGTAAATGCCATTCATGGCCTGGAAGAAAAAGGGCCCACTCTTCTTGCTGAAATCACCTCACCCGATCAGTTAGGAGAAGGCCAAGGACTTTTCCAACCATAACAACAACTAGGGGAGGAGAATTACAGTTACGGAAAAGCTCTTCAAGGGGCATTAATGGCCACCGCCAGCTAGGCCCCTCCCCTCCCCCATTTTATCATTTTAAAAGACTCACTGTACTTAGAGGAGCGGTTTCCACACAAACCTGAAGGAGCCGAGGAAGCCCACCGTGCAGTTTCAGAAATTGAGCAGTGCCACCACCGACCATGGCATCCCGGTGATTGACACGTCTCCAAGCTGCGAGAAAGGTCCTCCCCTTCCACTTTCCTTATGGGTAGATCATAGGAATTGCTAGGGCTAAGGAATGGGCTCAATTGAGCCCGATCAGGTGATGAACATCACTGGTTTTTCTGTGAAAAAAATGGAGTGGTCGGGTTTGCCGGAAACCACCCCTCCGGCGGCCATGCCTCCACCCGACGATAGCCCCCACCTCAATAAAGGTGGTGGTGGCGGTGGCCGGCAAGGGAGGTGGCCAGGTGGCCGGGAAAATGTCTTGGAATAAGCTCCAGGTTCAGCCAATCATGGCCCTCGGCTGTAGGAATAAGACGATCCAGCAACTGTTGGATCTTGCATCAAGATCTGTGCTGATCATTTAAATCCTTTTCTTTTTAAATGAATTTTATGTATTTAGATAACAGTCACTTTAGAAAAATAATGAAAAATACTTAGAGGCCTATATGAGGAAATGGTCAACATATAATTTGTATCCTATAGGTCTACTTTATTTTAAAAATTGATTTGGGATAATTTGGTCAACTGGTTTGACCAAGGCACCCATTTTGGTGGGTCTATACCTAGGTCTTGGCAGAGATTAAAATGTCTTCCCCCACTTCATCTCTTGTCAAAATGACTTGAAATTTGGACAGGGTCTCACCCTAGTCTATATCTAGGTCCTTCCCAAAAGTGAGAATTTTTGGGGATAATCTTCCTATAGTTTTTGTAAATATTTAATAAATCATGATTAAATTAATTAAGGGACCAATGAACTCCAAACCCTCCCAAATTTTGGTGAGTGGTACTTGGGGTCATAATAAGACTCTGGATGAAATTTTATCTCATTTGGAGATGATTTGGATTGATTTTTTGCAAACCCTAGCCTTGTCATAATAAGGGTATTTAGGTAAAAAGTGCACTTGAGGTTTGAGTGGTCAAATCACCTCAATAGAGGTTGGGATTTGGGCCACTGGTTTGGCATGATATATAACACCCTCATATGGGATATGGGGTGGTTTGGAATTGAATTGCCTTAGGACCCAAGTTTAAACTTATGTTTGGGCTTTGGGGTTTGAGAAGGGCATGTGGTCAAATGACCTTGAAATGATTTGAAATTTGGTGGAGAGGACTATAAGGTAGCTAAAGTCCTCTGGTAAAAATCTTAGAGGATTTGGAGATGGATAGACCCCTCAAAACCCTAGCCAAATTTTAGGGCACAACATTTGTACATGCAAGATAAGCCACTAAAACTTAATGAAAAGCCATGAACCTTGGGCAGTATAGTCATAGGGTCAATAAGGCCCTTTGGTGATTTTATTGGAAATTTTGGATTAATACATTTAGCACCTTCTTTAGAATATATGAAAATTGCCCTTGATAATCGTTCAATTAATATGATCACCCAGTTGAGTAGGAAGTTATGAGAATTGGGCAGAGGGTATTTTATATTAATATACTCTTACATGAATTTTATTATAATTTTTAGAGTTATATTTTCAGTACTTTGTTCACAAGCTTTTGAGAATAATTTTATGTTCAATAATAAATTCAGAACTCCACACTAGTTATAAAATTGTGAAACTTTATCAGTAGTGTTCCTAGGTCAATATGCTCAAATGGGGGATTTTATTACCATTTTTAGATGAATGATTGATGTACTTAGTTAATTAACCTGTTAACTTGGATTACTATGAGAAAATCAAGCTTAGAGTTTATTATTCATGGATAAATTATGAAACTTAACCTGGAGTGTTTATATATATTTATGATCATCCTTGAATTTTCTCAGAATTTTTGGAAGTATATTGGCACTACCTGTCTCTTTAAAATGATTAATGTAGGTTGTATTTAAAATTAGATTTAGAGGCCTAAACCTTTTTTTAAAATTGGGAGACTCTGATTTTACTATTCAATAGTCATCTTGTAATTATCATAAAGTTTGTAGAGCATTTGCATATCTGAGAGGGGTACTTCATGTTAAGACTTGGGTCTTGGATTACTTAGGAAAAATTAAATAAATTACTAATTAAGTTAGGAAAATTATGAACTTCTGGATTTAGGCTATACATATCATGATAGACCCACAATAATTAATGTAGGGATATTGGATGATAATTTTGAGTACCTCCCATTGTATACATTATATAGCTTAGGATGGTCTGCGTTTAGTAAAAACTGCAGAAATCATAATAAGGTGCAGAATGAACTTAGAGAATTTGGGATATTAGAATACTGATTTGTAAATGTGAATGAATGCATCTTTATTAGTCAAGATGAGGAGAGGTTAGTTTGACTAATGTTAAGAGGTGCTCGGGGACGACGAAACATCATCTTCCCCATGGAGAGAGAGAAAGGCCAAAACACGCTAGAATTAGATCCAAGGTAATAATAAGGGATCAAGAATCAAGTTTTAACCAATAACAATAAGTGCCTTACGAAAGGGAGCTTTGGTATTCAACCCATCGTAATTCCTAGTGCCCTTTGAGAACCCTTCACGGAGTATGCCGGGGGCAGTCCTTGGCTAACCCTAAACTGTAGGTAAAAATGAATTGCAATAGTAACTAGCATAATTAGGGGTTCACTATCACTCACCTCGATGTCTCAGGATGTTAGTTTGGTTCACATGGGCTGCAGGCCAGGGGGATTTTGGTGATGGGCAGGTTGGCCCGGCGAGCTTTGGCTCGGTAATTGATTGTGACGGACAAGATAGTCCGGGGAGCTTTGGATCGGTTTTTGGTTGTGATGGATAGGATTGTCCGGGGAGATTTGGATCAGTGGATGATACATTAAGTTGGCATATGCATAAAGTATAAGGTGGTGGGTTTCGGTATTGGAGGGTCGATGCACCGATGTCAATACATTGACTCGACAAGTGTGGTTTTGCACTTTGCCATAAAAGTACGGTGCGCCAGCCGGCAAGAGAACGCAGGCGCTCCGCTTAGTGAACCAACATTGAGGCATACGATAGATCTTACTGGTAGTGCAATTACTAGTTTAGAGGTGGGCGAGGCCCAACCCACCGCTTCCATTTGCCACTACGGAGGTATCCTGGGAGGTTTGACTCCAGAAAGGTGGAAATAAAGGTCTGTGTACACAGAGTCGAGTGGGTGTGTTGCACTTGCATGTTCACATCATGGCATAATTGCATGTCATAGCATAACCATTGCATATAACCCTGACACCTATTATATAAAGTGGTATGGGATGCTTTATACAATAGGCCCTGCAAAACGACCCGTTGGTTTATAAGTCCGCGCGAGCGTGCTTATAAGTTAAGGTTTTTATTCAGTAAATATATATGTATGCTTGCTATAAAACTGACACCCTATCGTATAAATTGGTATGAGACTTTTTATATGATAGGAGCCTTGCAGAAGATCCCTTGGCTTATGTGTTTTCATATAAGCTAAGGTTACTTATTTCTTGAGTAGCTTTTCTTACCTTTGTTATTGTTATATTTATACATGCTCATCAAACTACTAGTCCAGTTCCGCTGTCACCTATTTTTTATATTCTCAACTATCATGTCCTCTCCTTTCTTCCTCCCCGCTCGGTGCTTAGGAGTCATGGGGGAAGGGGAGGGGGATGATAGGGCTTAGTATTTTAGACTAATGTTTTTCGAACCACATCATTTTAGGGGACCGTGGAGCCAAGCATGGAGGAGCAGCCCCGGAGGTCGGCACTCTTGGAGATGGGGCAGTCTAGTACCGGAGTTTAGATGAATGGGACTGTGAGTCCCGATCATTATTAGATGATTAGTTTTGCTTCCGCGCTTAGTGATATGTAGTGAGGATATTGATGTACCAGGCATGAGCCCTGTTTTCTGTACTTTTATTATATCTGTGGACACTCCCTTCGTGGAGACTATTTACTTTATATGTAATTGCTGTGGACTTGCTTTCTTCTTTATTTTGCTACTGTCTTGTGATTGAATCAGCCGGCAGGATCGGCGTTTTGTAGTGATGACCTTCCCGGGCGTGAAGGTGTTACAACAAAGTGGCGGTTCTGGGCCTAAGACCCTGGGGTTTTAAAAAGGAAAAAAATGGGGTCTTACATGCCGAGCTTGTTCATTCTTTCGAACGTGATTTAAAAATCATCATGATGTCCTAGGACTATGAGGTGAAATAAAATGTTTACTCCTGTAGTGTTTCTAGTCGAGTGCACACGTCTCACTTAGAGATTTGTGTAGAGCTAGTTTCTTTGTATGCTTTTAGTTTATATTTTTCTATTAGCGTAAACATTATTTATTCTACTCTAAATCAATGAATCTAGTGTGAATCAAATTATAGCATAGGATTGTGTGTGGGTGTTTGTAATCCTTGTATTTTTTGAGTTGGGAAGAAGGTTAATTTCATTCGGTGGCTAAGAACTTGCCTCAAGCTACTCTCGAAGCATATGTATATGGTTAGTCAAGTGCACAAAGTGATTTAGGCCATCTTCTTGGACCAGTTGAGCTTTGTGCCTAATCTTAACATTTACCTTTGTTAGCGCACTTTGTGCCTACCCATTCATTTATTTCAGGTCCACTTCATTTCACCAAAGACTCATTGCCGATCATAATCGCACACCCAGGATTGAGCTCTAGTTATCACACAGTTTTGTTGGGTGGTGATGTGGTGTTTATGCTTGTGAAGATGTGGTTTTGCTTTATTGTGAATATTTGTTGAATATGTTGAATTGAAATGAGAAAAAAAAAAGAAGAAGAGAAGAAAAGAAGTGAAAAAAAGTAGAAAAAAAAATTATGTATAATCTTTGTTGGAGTATACGATGCACGCATCTATAAAGTAAAATCCAAGTCTCAGGGTATGGTGCACCCGCGCTTCCGTGTTATGGTGTGATATGTTTTTGTTCGTGAACTCATTTGGGTTTAGTGCATGAGCCTTCATGTTTATCTTCTTATACCCCACCGAAACCCAAGCCTCAATTTACACCTAAATTTCTATTGATTTGCATGCTTGAGGCAAATAGTGTCATGGAGAGAGTGTGAATGGGCGAGCGTATGGCCATCTAAATTGATGGATTTCTTTGGAGGTTTTCTTGAGACCCAGTCCTAGGCAATGCTCAATTCATCGTATGCCTTCTTTCATCCCATGTGTGACCTGATAATTCACCGTGATTCAGATTTTGAGTAGGAATAATATATTTATACGCTTCTAGAAATTATAAACTGCTATGTATACTTAGAAATTTCTTTTCCAGCTTTTCTGTGAGCATGAGCATGCTCCTTCACTTGGTACTCCGCTTTTGCAGTTTCTTTACCATCTAGCTATTTGTATTTCATTTGAGAGAGTATTTGCTCGGGACGATTAAATGGTCAAGTCTGGGGGTGTGATGAGTCCGATATTTATAGTGATTTTAGACTCATCCGGGGTAATTTTCCCGCACGTGCACTACACTTTATGATCATTATTGCTTATATTCAATGCGAATTGTATTAAACACAAGTACACTAATTAGGCTTTTTGCGGTGTGTAATTGCACACTTAATTGCTGGGGGTAAGCACTTGTTGCTCCCCATTATTTTCCTTGCATGGGTATGCTTCTGTATGTGCTGGTGGAATCTTCCCCAGCTGTGTTTTCCTGTGTAGGTGGGCAGAACCCCATTTCAGTGGAGTTCTTTTCTGTAGGAATCACACAGTTGTGTGATTCTCTTCATACATGGTTGTTGCGATCGTGCAATATCTACAACATTCAGGCGCTCTACCCAGGGTCATGCGATTTGCTCATGCACGGTTGTTTTGCCCATGCGTGAACAAATCGCAAGACCATCTCTTTTTTTCAAAAATATTTTTAGATTTATTGCCCATGCATTTTCTTCATGCACGGTTGGATTCAAATGTTCACGAAGGAAATCACACTTTCTCTTATTTTTCCTGGAAAACATGTGATCTAACTCCGTCCGTGCATTTTGTTCGCACACGGGCCAATTGCATGTGTGTGGTCGTAAACACACGGGCGGGTTATCTTCTTGGTTGGGCATTCCTGTGTTGTAATTAATACATGATGTGAGCATGTTCGTGCATTCGACTGTGCATTTCTTATTTTCTTATTGGGTACTATTTAAGCCGCAGGATTGCGCCCTAATTGGGAATCACTTTATTGTTTCATGCCCGGAGCTCCATTTTCGCGCCACTTCATCGCTCCACCACCGCCCATCATCTTGAGGTGCTCTGGCCACCGTTTCGATCCAAATCTCAAGCAATGAGTTCCTCTCAGCCTCCTATAGTTTTTGCAAGACTCCAAGGTTCATTTTGAATGATTTTTCTCTTAGTTTAGAGTTCTCCAGTGAGTATTTGGTTGAAGAAGATTGACGGAGAAGATGGGTAAATTGTGAGAGAGTGGCAACTCTTCTGTGCCCCGGACGGCAGTTGGAAACCAAGATCGGACAAGGATTGATAACCCATGAGTCCGTACGTGAATTTACGATTATTCTCCACCCTTTGGATGTGCTCTTACCTTCCTCTTTTCCTTTGTAGAACTTCATAGTGAATCTTTAAATGATTTGGATGCTTTGGTTAAACTCGTTATTATTTTACTTAATTTCATGTCTATGTGAGAGGGAGAATTTGAGTTTATGCTTATAAGGAGCATCTCACCACCACTTCATCTCCACCACGACACATGTATTTGTCGCATTAGCAATTGCTAGTTGCATGCTTTGCAAAGAGGTGCTTACGACCCTCAACATCTCAACTCTAGCTAATCAGTTCTCTCGCAAGCCTATTCGTCCACTCGCCTACCGGAGCAGAGCATAGTGGCCTGCAATTTACACCTTCACCTTGTGAAGCGGTGCTGGTGACCTGCACTAGTGTAGTTAGTTTTCTTTCCGCACAAACAAAACCAACCCCCCGATTTTACTTCGAAATCTTAATAATTAATTTTCTGAACAATTGAATCGTACTCTACTCTGCGTTACTTAAGAGATTGATACTTGGGGAGCTATTCCCATTTTATATTACTTAAGAGACCGATGCACTTTTCGAGCGTACATCAAGTTTTTATCATCTTTGCTATGGAATACAGGCGTGTGTGAATCTCCTAGAATGAAAATCGATATAAGTACGTGCGCTTTTATTTTTCTTCTTCTTGTTGTTGTTTTATTGTGAGTTTATGCAGGGGGGTGGCCCTGGTGATCTAGTGGAACTTTACCAAGAAATTGAGCGGACGTTGTGTGTGCACCACCGTGCTGCTGCAATGGCTGAGAATAGGCTTAATAAGAAAGAGAAAGGGGGAGAGGATATACCTGATGAGCATTATGTGGTCTGGCCAAGGATTCAGATAATGTGTGATTATACCACTCCCACTGTGGGGATTGTGTACCCTAGTTTTTGGCCAACTATCACAAATAATCCCTTCGAGATCAAGCCGACAATTTTGAACATTATTTGCAATAATGCCCATTTCTCTAGAATGGCAAGTGAAGACCCCTATCTCCACAGGGCTGAATTCTCTGAAATTTGCGTGATGTTTCGATATGCTAGTATCCTTGATGACACGGTAAAGCTGAGACTCTTCCCATTCTCCCAACGTGATAAGACAAAAGCTTGGCTCCACACTATTCCGTAGCGTACTGCCACCACCTGGTATTCCTTGTCATCACTCTTTCTTACCAAGTTCCAACCAGTAGATAGGGTTATGTGTTTGAGGAGTGATATTGCTACCTTCCGTCAGAACGATCAAGAAGACCTAGCAGAAGCTTGGGAGAGGTTCTCAGAGATGTTGAGGAAATGTACTCAATATGAGTTTCAACCACACCACCTTGTATAAAATCTCTACTTTGCGATTAAACTACATTATCGTGCAATGATTGATGGTGTTGCTGGAGGAGCTCTAATGAACCACACTCCTGAGGAGGCACTCAATATTTTTCAAAATAATGCTACTCAAAGCTCTTCTTGCATAGCTAGGAGGAATACCCTGAGGATTTCAAGGGGACTCAACGAAGTGAATACTACTGCTTCTCTGGATGCTACTACCCCTCGTACATATGAGAACGTAACGCTGTTAACAAGACCTACTTATACTCCTACTCCAGTCTCAGCCATTTCTTGCCAAGGTTATGGAAACTCCGGGCACCATGCGTTTGAGTGCCTCGCTGGTGAGTTATCTGCTGATTTTTCTCATCTTAATGTTGACGAAAGTCTTAACTATATGTCTAATCAAGGACATAATGTACAATTCTCCAATGCGTATAACCCGAGTGTGTGGAACCACCTAAAATTCTCTTGGAATCAAAATGTTGTTGGCCAACGATGGCGACCCGGCCAGCATCAATTTGATTCTCAAGCCTCTGGGAGCCAGCCGAGATCTCTACAACCCGGTTATGCTTAGGGTGCTCCTATGCACAGGAAAAGCGCATTGGAAGAAATGATGAATAAGTTTGGAAGTGGCCCAATCAAACATGGCCAACCAGACTGCCTCTATGAGGAACTTGGAGATGCCACTGGGCCAATTGGCCCAAGCGCTATCTGAGCATGTTCATGGTGCTCTCTCTAGTACTACGGATAAGAATCCTAGGGAATAGGGGAGGAGCTTGGAGGAGTCTGATTGCAGACGTGAGGGTAAGCTTGTTGTGAATTGCAAGATTAATGATATTGACACCATTTCCTTATGTGAATCGGGCTGATCTCGCAATGTGCTTGCCATGGAAGATATTGATAGGCTTAACTTGGAAATTGATGTTGAAGAGTGAACATCTCTAGTCCTCGCTAACGATTCAGTGGTGATTTCTGAGGGTGAAGCAAGGATGTAAAGGTAATTGGGGAAGACATGGGGGTTGTCACTAACTTTTAGGTATTGGGACCCATGGAGAATGCATTCATCAAAATTTTAGGGGTCCCATTCTTGAAGGAGAGAGGCGTCATCCTTTATATTTCTGATGGTTGTGTTACCTTGCTCCCAAGGTAGCACACCATGTTTTTCGCCCGTAATAATCGAGTTTCTCCCTGACCCAGTGAGTGATTGATTTTACTTTTGTTACTTCTAATGTGGGTTCAAGTGATATAGAGTGCAGGTTTGTAGTTGATGAGAAGGGAAAGGTAAGGAGTATTGAGGAGGCATAGTTGGAAGTTGTTGTGGAGGTGCCAACTAATGTTGTTTAAAATGTGCAAGGAGGTGAGATCGCGAAGTTGTGTTGATGAGGCGGGTTTGCTCGTGAACTCGTCAGTTGATTTTGTTGAGCCGAGTATGCCAAGTAAACTTTAAAATCAGGTATATTGGGTGGATCTGTCGCCCGTCGTGGGTGGAGAGATGGAGCCCCCTATTTCCCCTCTCTTGGACAATGCTAACTATGATAAAATAATTGTTGCTCGATTGCACTCTCCCACCATTGAGAAGCTGAAGCGAGAGATACATGTATACACCAATCATTCTGATGCTCTACAACATAAGAAGGCAGAGGCTAGAGGCAAGGGGAGCATGCTTTCCTTGGGCTCTAAAACTTTTACCTCCTGCCCACGTCGCATGGCAGGGGAGAACCACCACAAGTTGGTGTATAGTTGATACATGACTGTTCTCTAGGCTTTTTTGTTCCTTCTGGTGTTTTTCTGTATACTTCTATGGTATTTAGCACTATGTGTTTTCTTTTAGTAGCACTGTTAGACTCTACTGAGAATAATATTATTTTACTTGCTAATACAGTTATTTGGTCCACCTTAAGGACGGTAAACAAAAGGGCTTCCGGGAGACAACCCACGTACTTTTGTTTTATCTAATGAATTATTTTGCTGTTATCTTCCTATTTTTTTGTTGTTCCTGGTGCGGGTGTAGTGGATGAATGTGAATTTCTTTCATGGTGGTGGATGTGTACAGATCTTTAATGCCATCCTTCTGTTATACTCCTTCGCGATCAAGGGTAACTCCTACCCTTTCTTCTAGTTTTATTCTTATTGTTGTATCATTTTAGCTTTTATTGATTAGATTAAGTACGAGAGAGGAAGTGCATTGCATTGTTACCCGTGCACGTGCACATAGCACCGCATACTAGAAGTATCATTTTTTATTTTAGTTTTTATATTTTATTAGTTCATATTCACTGCACCCCACTGTGCCCACTCGAGCGCACGCTTGATCGTTCGGATGTACCGAGCTTGTTCATTCTTTCGAACGTGATTTAAAAATCATCATGCTGGCCTAGGACTGTGAGGCGGAGTAAAATGTTGACTCTTGTAGTGCTCCTAGTCGAGTGTTCATGTCTCACTTAAAGATTTGTGTGGAGATACTTTCTTTGTATGCTTTTAGTTTATATTTTTTTATTAGCATAAAAGTTTTTTATTCTACTAAAAATCAATGAATTTGGTGTGAATCAAATGGTAGCATAGGATTGTATGTGGGTGTTCGTAAGCCTAGTATTGCCCGAGTCGAGAGGAAGGTTAATTTTATTCGGTGGCTAATAACTTGCCCCAAGCTACTCTCGAAGCCTGGGTACACTGTTAGTCATGTGCGCAAAAGTGATTTTGGCCATCTTCTTGGACCGGTTGAGCTTTGTTCAAAATCCTAACATTTACCTTTGTTAGCCCACTTTGTTCCTACCTATCCATTTTTTTAGCTCCAATTCAGTTCACCAAAGACTCATTGTTGATCCTAATCGCACACTCAAGATTGAGCTCTAGTTTTGACACAGTTTTGTTTGGTGGTGATGTAGTGTTTATACATGTGAAGATGTGGTTGTGCTTTATTGTGAATATTTCTTGAATATGTTGAATTGAAATGATAAAAGAAAAAAAAAGAGAAGAGAAGAAAAGCTGTGAAAAAAAAAGGAGAAATAAAAAAATTTATGTGTAATCATTGTTGAGATTTTTGTTGAAGTAGGCGATGCACGCACCCATAAAGTAAAATCCAAGTATGGAGGTGCAGTACACCGGCACTTCCGTGTTGTGGTGCGATAGGTTTTTGTGTGTGAACTCATTTGGGTTTGGTGCATAAGCATTATGTTTATCTTCTTATACCCCACCAAAACCCAAACCTCAATTTACACCTAAAGTCATATTGATTTGAGCGCTTGAGTCAAACATTACCGTAGAGAGAGTATGAATGGGCGAGCGTATAACCATCGACATTGATGGATTTCTTTGGAAGTTTTCTCGAGACCCGGTCCTTAGCAATGCTCACCTCATTGTCTGCCTTCTTTCTTCCTACGTGCGACCCGATGATTCATCGTGATTCAGATTTTGAGTAAGAATAATATATTTTTACTTTCCTAGAAATTATAAACTACTATTTATACTTAGAAATATCTTCTACCGCTTTTCTGTGATTTTGAGCATGTGACTTCGCATGGTACTCTGATTTTGCAGTTTCTTTACTAGCTAGCTATTTGTATTTCCGTCGAGAGTTGATTTTCTCGGGACTAGCAAATGGTCAAGTCTTGGGGTGTGATGAGTCTTACATTTATAGTGTTTTTCAGACTCATCAGGGCTAGTTTTCATGTACGTGCACTACACTTTACGACCATTAATGCTTATATTCAATGCGAATTGTATTTAACACAAAGTGCACTAATTAGGCTCGTTGTGGTGTGCAATTGCACACTTCATTGTTGGGGCTAAGCACTTGGTGCTCCCCATTTTTTTTCTTTGCATGGGTATGCTTCTGTGTATATTGGTGGCCTGTGCCCCAGCTGTGTTTTCCTATGCAGTGAGCAAAGTCCCATTTCAATGGAGTTATTTTCTGTAGTAATCACACAGTCGTACGATCTTCTTCATGCATGGTTGTTGCGACCGTGCGATACTAACAACATTCTGGTGCTCTACCCCGGGTCATGCGATTTGCTCACGCATGGTTATTTTTCCCGCGCGTGACCAAATCACACGACCGTCTCTTTTTTTCAAAATATATTTTTGGATTTATTGCCCGTGCATTTTCTTCATGCACTATTGGATTTAACCATGTGCGAAGGAAATCACATGTGATCTGACTCTGCTCGTGCATTTTGTTCGTGAATGGGATGGTTTCCCATGCATGGTCATAAATGCACGGGCAAGTCATCTTCCTAACTAGGAATTCCTGTGTTATAATTAATGCACAATGTGAGCACGAGCATGTATTCGACCATGCGTTCCTTATTTTCTGACTAAGTACTATTTAAGCCGTATAATTCCGCCCTAATTGGGAATCACATCATTTTTCTGTGCCCAAAGCTCCGTTTTGTGCCACTTCATCGATCCACCACCGCCAAACATCCCGAGGTCCCCCGGGCACCGTTTCGAGCCAAATCTCAAGCTAGGAGTTCCTCTTGGCCTCCTCTAGTGTTCGCAAGCCTCCAAGGTTCATTTTGAAGGATTTTGCTCTTGGGTTATATTTCTCTGACGAGTTCGTGGATGAAGAAGATTGATGGAGAAGATGGGTAAATTGGAAGAGAGTGAGAGACCTTCTATACCACAGACGATAGTTGGAAACTGAGCTTATACAATGATTCACAACTCTTGAGTCCGTCCGTGAATTTTTGATGAGTATCCGCCCTTCAGTTGTGTTCTTACCTTCCTCTTTTCCTTTGTAGAACTTCATAGTGAATCTTGTGATGATTTGGATGGTTTGTGTTAACTCGTTATTGTTTTAGTTTTAATTTCATGTCTATGTGAAATGGTGAATTTGACTTTATGCATGTGAGGAGCATCGCACCACCACATCATCTCCACCATGACACGTGTGTTTGCGGAACTAGCAATTGCTAGTTGTGTGCTTGGAAAGAGGGTCTTACGACCCTCAACATATCAACCCTAGCTAATAGGTTTTCTCACAAGCCTACTTGTCCACTCGCCTACCAAAGCATAGCATATCGATCTGCAATTTCAACGTTCACCTTGCGAAGCGGTGCTGACAACCCACACTTGTGTAGTTAGTTTTATTTCCACACAAACCAAATTAACCCCCCCATTTTTACTTTCAAATCTTTAAAATTTATTTACTGAACAATTGAATCGCACTCTACTCCGCGTTCCTTAAGAGATCGATACTTGGGGAGCTATTCTCACTTTATATTACTTGAGCGATCAGTGCACTTTCTAAATGCACATCAGATACCTGAGGCTTCTCTGCGCTACCTGAAAAAGATAGACTACAAGTCCATAGAAAGGTGGGAGAAACCTTTCCCCAAAACTAAGAAGAAAGGAGAAAGTTCAGAGTAGGAAAAGGAAGAGAAGAAGAGGGGAGGAAGTTCCAAGAGGAAGAACAAAGAGAAGAAGAAATGTGATAAGAAGGAAGTTGTTCTTAGTTCCATCAACTCCCCTAGACATGTTGAGGGGGGAGCATCCTAAGGAATTTGAACAAATAAGGTCTAGGACTGAGGTCCTATAAGACCTATATAATACAACACCTATGGAAGTGTCCAGGGTTATTGTTGAAAGAGAAACGGAAGTTTTAGTTAAGGGAGAATTTCACCAAGAATTTTTTGTCCAAAATACTAAAGTTGTTATGAGGGAGTCCTTCATGGCAAACTCTGCCCAAGAAATTGAAAGATTTTAATAGGAGAGTACTGCAATTGAAATCATTTGAGGGGAATCTCAACTGGTAGACTCTGCCAAGAATGCTCATTATCTTAATGTTATAGATCAGGTCATATTGAATGTTGTTGAGTGCATTCCTGAACCTACACTAGAACCTGAGCCTATAAAGAATGAAACAACAGAACTAGCACTATCTGGGAAAGAGATTATTCAGTAGAAAGGGAAAAGAGTCATGGAAGGAAAAGATACTCCAAATAAGACCTCTAAAGTTGACACACCTGATTTCATGTATGATAAATATTTATCTGAGATAGATCCATCACTTAGAGCAGCTACAGAAGAGCCTAAAACTACTATTCCCTCTACCAATGAAGCACTTCCCGATTCCTTCATGGTTTAGATGAAAATAATGATCGATAATCAAAGTAAATAAATTAAAATCTATATGGATAAGATAGTCCAAGGATTGAGAAATGAGATGAATGAGAAAATCACTGAATTTTAGTCTGAGATGAATTAGTTGAATGCTCAAGCTCTCCATTTCTTCATAAAGGCTGCTCATGCAATAGACCATACTGCCCAACAATAAGAACTGACTCACATAGGACTTCAAGATATTATAGCCAATCAGATTGCTACTTTATAGAGCCTACAACAACCTTTCTAAGAAACAACTAATATGGTTGAGCACATGATGAATGTGCTAGAAAGGGTCGACTTCTACAGTCAACTACTGGATGAGTACCTTCTAGAAACAAAGGATCATCTTACTAGGGGATAGAACATGCTAAAGAAAAAGCTATACGAACTTTAAGGGAATATCTTCCTGCATGTATCTGAAGAAGTCAGAAAGGGGGAGGAAGTTGTCACACATCACACTACTAATCAGGTAATATGGTTCTTAAATGTAATAAGGCTTACCTTGAATCTATGCCCAGTAAACTACACTATAGAGCCTGAATTTCATGATTCCCTATCTGACTATGCAGAGCCATCTCATAAGAGGAAAGTTGTTCCATCTAAAGAAGAAATGCATGCTAGACACAGAAGGAGGGAAGAAATTCAAAATAAACCTGGATATGAGGAATGGAGCTCAAAGTCTAGGCATATCAACTTAACCACATGGGATAATTTTGGAAGAGAAAATATTTACACATCAAGATTCTACAGCTCAGTAGAATGGAGTAAGCATGAAAAATAAAGAGTCAAAAAGGAGGATCCATAGTAACAATAATCCCAATAGACCACCTACTTATCCAAGATACATTCCAAAGACTCTGAGTTATCTTGAGAGGAAGAAGAGAAAATTTATAGGGGACAGTGATTGATAATGGAGAAGGAGCATGTAATTGAATTGGAACTTTTTGGATTTACAATCATATTTCTCTAATATAAAAAAATTTTTGGTTTCAATATTGTTGGAGCTTGAGGAGACCAGGTGGACTTATGTCTAATCGCAAAGATCTATCTATCTCAATGTCCTAGAGGTTTGGTCCAACATTTTGGTTGTGTACCTCAGCTTACGGTCAGGTGGACAACAGCAGTGGCGGTCTGAGAAATTGCCGCAGTAGCGGTCTGGAGGTTAGCCGTAGCAGTCTGAAGGAAGCCGCAACATTCTGGCAGAAAGCCACAGAAGTGGTCTGCCGGTTAGCCACAGCGATCTGAATGAAGCCATAACAGTTTGGCAGAGACTCGCAGTAGCGGCCTGGTTGAAGCCATAACAACGGACAGATGGTTAACTGCAACTGCGGTCTAGTGGAAACCCGCGGTTGCTGTCCGGTAGCTTTTAGCAGCTGCGGTCTGATGGATAGTCGCAACTGCGGTCTGGTGGAAACATGCAGTTATGGTATGGCGGCCTGTACCAGCAGTCTTCCCTGGAAGTTAGGCGACTTTCTTAGTTGTCACTTGGTGTTCAGTTATTTGTTGTATAGGGGGTGGTTTGACCATGTCAAACCTCGTAGACCGCCCGACTTGTATTTAGTCCCACATCGATTGTTTTATTCTCTCATCTCCCCTAATTTATATAAATAAGGGGAGCATACCCATGTAATAATTATCTTTTTGGAGCAATAAAATTTGTCTTTATTTAGCAATTTTTCACTTGGTATCAAAGCTACTCGGTCCTTTGCTCCTATTCGTGTGGCTTCTATTCTGTCTGTGCGATTTACCTCCCTGCCCTCCCTTGCTTCTCTTTCTGTCCGTGCGATTTCTATCTGAGTCCTTATCTATTTTAGCTTGTGCCCTTCTTGGTCACGCGATTTTCTTTCGCGCGTGCTCACTTTGCTTCTCCTCCTCTTTTCTCTTCTCATCGCGGCTTCTCTAACCGCTGTGGGCTCCGCATCCTGGTCACGGCTTATTTTCCTACCGCTGGTGTGTTTACACCGACCATGCGGTCTCTCCTCTTGTTCACACGGTTTTTTCACGCGGTTTGTTCGCGCGGTTTGTTTTGTGAAGCCGTACGATTTCTATCTGTATTCTATGGACATTCCTTCTTCTAATCTCTTTGTTCCTCCTTCTCTTTCTGCATCTTCCTTCTTTGCTTCTTGTAATTTGAGGACTGCTTCGAACCTTACTAGTCCAAATTACCTTAACTGGAGTGTATCCTTCATTCTTCTCCTGCGTTTTCATCGCAAATATAATCATTTGACAGATGACCCTCCTCCTTCTGGATCTATATCTTTTGATGATTCGGGTGCTTCTGAAGCATTGGTGCGGACTTGGTTGGCCAACAATTTATCTAACGAGTGCCTTCTTGTTATCTAGTATGATCGGACGGTCAATGTTGCCTGGAATCATTTTATCGCCTTATATTCCAAGGGAGCCCAAACTTCGCGCATTTATACTCTATATGCCGATCTTTTCGCTCGACAAGTCATGACACCTGCTTTCGCCTATCAGGAGGTTCAGACACTTGGTGCTGAACTTCTTCAGCATCGCCCTTTTTCTGCGGATCTGGCTAAGCAACACCGACATTTTTAGGAGCTTCTGGTTGTTTGCTATCTTCTTCTCCTGCCGGATTCCTATAATATGATCTGCCAGCAAATTCTTGGAGAGGCGTATACTCCGACTTTGTATGCTACTACTGCTAGGATATCTATTGTTACTACTCTTCTTCAGCATCCTTTGGTCTCCTCTCCATATCCGTATCCTAATCTTGTGGCTCATCCAGCTCGTCATGACATCTCTGGTAGTCGTGGTGGCCATACTAGTTGCCGTGGTGGTGATCGTGGTTACTCTAAGCATCTTTTTTCTCATTATGGTCAACTTGGATGCTTAGTTGATCGGTGTTGGACTAAGTATCCTCATCTTCATCTAACATCAGCTTATTCCTCCAAGCCGTCCATGTCTTCTCTTGCTACTTCTGGAACTGCTGAATTGGCTACTACGGGTAGGTGTCTTATTGATTCTGGTGTTACAAATCATATGACCAGTAATTCTCGCCTTTTCTGTTCTCTTGACAAGAGAAAACTGTTACCTCCTATTGATATTGAGGATGGTTCTCCTTCTCCGGTTTGTGGGTCTGGCACTTTGCATATTAAACACTTTCTTCAGCTACAGGACACCCTTTATGTTCCGAATTTTTCGTGCAACCTTCTTTCCGTTACTGCTCTTTTTAAATAGTTGCATTGTGAATCTATTTTTACTAACTCTACTTATGATTTTCAGATTCCTCATTCCACGAAGGTGATTTCTACTGGGACTGAGAGCAGCAGCTTATTCTACCTTAATACTGCTTCTACTTTTTTTGCCTCATCTTCTCTGCTTAAGTGGCATCTTCGCCTTGGTCATCCTCCTCCTCGGATTCTTTATCAGCTTATGCAAGATTTATCTCGCGGCGATTCTACTCTGGATTGTGAAGCTTGTCAGTTTGGCAATCATCATCGATCTTCTTTTCCTGCTAAACATGGCCACAGTTCTTCTCGTCCTTTTGATTTGGTTCATTCTGATGTTTGGGGTCCTACTCCCCTTCAACCTATTGGTAGGGTTAGTTTGTATTTTGTTACATTCATAGATGACTTTTCCCGGTGTATGTGGTTATATTTGTTATGCGAACGCTCTAAGATTTTCTCGGGTTTTTTTGCTTTTTATAATGAAATTCGTACACAATTTGATAACCCTATTAAAACTCTCCGTACTGATAATGCTAAGAAATACCATTGTCATCAGTTTACTTCATTTTGTTTGGATCATGGCATGGTCCATCAAACTACTTGCCCTTATACTTCCCACCAGAATGGCGTTGCTGAACGAAAGAATCACCATCTTTTAGATGTGGCTCGTAGTCTTCTTACTCATATGCATGCTCCCCGGTCTTATTGGGGTCATGCAATTCTTCTTTCATGTTTTCTCATTAATCGAGTTCCATCTTCGATTCTCAATGGAAAAAACTCCCTTTTTTATTCTCTATCCTGATGGGACACCCTTTCCGTTACCTCTTTGTGTCTTTGGTTGCACATCGTTTGTTCACTCTCCTACTTCTGGACGTGACAAACTCTCTCCATGTTCTGTGAAGTGCATCTTTTTTGGCTATTGTCCGACACATAAAGGGTATCGTTGTTTTGATTCTATTCTTCGAAGACAGTATGTGTCAGCGGATGTAACTTTCTTTAAGAATGCTCCATTCTTTTCTTCTCCCTCTCTTCCTTCTTCTTCTGATGGTTCTTCTTCTTCTCCTGATGTACCAACACCTCTTCCAGAGCCTTCCCAACTTTCTTCTTCTCCTATTTCTGATTCTTCTCCTTCTGACTCCTCTACTTTCCCTACTTCTTCTTCCTAGCCGCTGTAACCAGCTCCCAGGCTAGTAGTCTCTTCTTTGGATGGGGCTGATACAGTAGAAAGGTCAGATCTGGATCTTCTCATTGCTCTTCGGAAGGATGTTCGCTCCTGCACCCAACATACTCTTCAGGTTGTAGTGTCTTATTCTCAGCTCTCTCCTTTATATAGGAGCTTTGATCTAGACCTCTTGACTAATATTGTTCTTGCCTCATATCAAGATGCTCTTGTTATCCCTCATTGGAAGGCTTTTATCGATTAAGAGATGCGTACTCTTACTGAACGGGGTACTTAGACTCTTGTTCCTACACCTCCAGGTGCTGATGTGGTTGGCTATCACTGGGTCTTTGTCATTATGTTTCTACCTGATGGCTCTATTGATTGTTACAAGGCCCAATTTGTTGCCAAAGGTTTTACGCAGACTTATGGTGTTGATTTCTTTGATACTTTCTCTTCTATGACTTGGATTACTACATTTTGTGTGCTCTTTTCAGTGGCCGTCAATAGAGACTAGGAAATGTCACAGCTGGAAGAGAAGAATGCCTTTCTTTATGGTGATTTATAAGAAACTTTCTATATGGAGCAACCCCTGGGTATGTTGCTCAGGGGGAGTCTCAGGTCTGTAAACTGCGAAAGATAATATTCAGTCTCAAGAAAAGTCGAAGGGCCTAGTTTGACAAGTTCAATGAGGTCATTTCATTGGTTTGGTTTGCTCGAAGTGTTGCGGATCACTCGTTATTCATTCGCAAGACATCGACTGCTCTTGTTTTCCTTGCTATTTATGTGGATTATATTCTTCTCACAGGGGATGATGGAGAAAGTGTGGATATGATAAAGAAGCATCTTCTTCAGCATTTTGTTACTAAAGCTATGGGATCTCAGAAATATTTCTTGAGCATCGAAATATTTAGGAAACAAGGGTCTATTGTTCTTTGACAGAGAAAGCACACCTTAGACCTCTTAAAAGAGATAGGCCACCTTGGGGCTAAAACTACTCGTCCTCTGATGTCGGTTGATGACAAGTGTTTAAGTGAGGACTCACCTCTTCTTGAGGATGTCACCAGGTACAGACAACTTGTGAAAAAACATATTTATCTGACAGTCACAAGACCAGATATTTGCTATGCAGTAGGAAGAGTGAGTCAGTTTATGCAAGCACCTAAGGAGTGTCATCTACAATCAGCAATACAGGTTCTAGAGTATGTGAAAGGTGATCCAGGGATAGGACTTCTGCTTCAGAAAATGGGACATTTGAAGGTTGAGGCATATTCTGATGCAAGCTATGCAGATGATAAGGAAGATAGGAAGTCCACATCTGGGTTCTGTACTTTTATTGGCAAAAATTTGGTCAGCTGGAAGAGCAAGATATAACGACTCCACCCGTTAAATAACATATAATAGAAGGTCCGTCCGGGGCCCCACACTATATGCTACAAATAGACGATGAGGTCACAGGATAATACCATCAACGCATCTTAACACAGAGCATGCTAGCGGAATAGATACACAATTAGCTGAACTCATAGCAGGAATATCCACTAGATATATATAATCAAACATTATATACAACTACTCAAACGAGGGGATAACAAATACTACAGTTTGTCCTTAAGACCTTACAGTTCCTCTTTAAACAGTATGGATTACAGACATCGGCGCGCAAGCCGGCCTTACATAAATAAAAGAAATTACAAAAGCTAGCCTTTAAGGGCTTGCAGCAATAGCAAGAGCGGCAACAGCATCAGCAGGGGCATCAACCCTTCATTTTCCGCTCGGCTCTCCAGCACCTGCACAGGGACAATCTACCCAGAAGGTGGCAAACAAGGCAATGTTTAGCATTCGGCTGACCAATTTATAACAATCCTTCCCCTTTCCTGGGGCAGAGGCATTCCTTCCCTGCAGAGCAATACATCAATTGAAAGATAATATACATATTGTGCTCTCACGCACAAGCAATCCATCACAATGGTCGGCCACCTGGCCCGACGATCTGTGCTCTCAGGCACACTTTTGGGTACACCAGCGAACCGGGATAAACACAATTGAGCATTTTGTCTTAATGGCGCGTAGGACTAAGACTCTCATTATGCTACTGACAAAAGCCCAATGCCTTGGCACTTCCTTGTACAACCAACATAACGCAGGTAGAGATCCACTACCCCTATTGCTCAAAATCGCCTTTCCATCACCAAGTACATCGTACTTGCGGCTATAATAAAAGACGTGGGTCGGCTTCACCTTTCCTGTTCGGCACGAGGCCTTTTAGAGCTCGCAGCTCCCAATCGCCACAACGTCCGCCAAGGACTGGCGTCATAATAGCCACACTATCCAACTAGGACTAGCTTTATCGTCCATCAAGGACTTGCTACATCGTAACCACAGCACAAATAACATTAGGGAATTTTCTTGGAGTTCCACATTCCAGTACTTCCTGCTACTCCCCTTCACAGGCATAACCCAACGAACCCACTAACTACACGAGTATACGCGGAGTTTTCTCCGGTGTGTAAATGCAACATCACCAATCCAGACCAATATGTCCAGATGGGCTTCACACAGCATGCCTATCCCGTACTACACTTTTTCGGGTCTATATGCAGACTCAATAAGGGATAGCAACTATCAACCCACCGGAATCACTCACTCATTCCACCTTTTGGTGGAGAGGATTCCTTACTCATGCATAAAGAAGGACTTCACATGTCCAAGAAGGAAGATCGTTACCCTTGACGATCTCTTGGGAGCCATCTAAAATCTGGCCGGTTGGAAAGCACCGCAGCAGCTTTGCCTCCACTAAATTAGCCTCGGATCTCGAATCGGACCGTGGGAGCACCACCAAAGCCTTGCTCTTCTCCTCTTTCTCCTTCCTCGAAGCTCTCTCTTTTTCTCTCTTGATAAGAATGAGAGAAGAGGCCAACACTCAGCCTTATCACTGCAGGAAAGGACCTGGGCCATTAGATCCAAAAAAATATAATTTGATGGCCAAGATCTGCCCAAAAGTCCAAATTTGACTTGACACGGCCTGTGATACGCCCGTGTCCTAGGCCATGTCCCCCAAGCGGTGTACAAACTGATGAAAATTGAACCAGAACACGGGCTCCAACACACCCTTATCACAGGGCAGATACGCCCGTGTAAACTTTGACACGGCTGTATGATTGGTCGTATCATCTTTTTAACACAAGCCCAAATCACCCTAGAAGAACACGGCTAAGGCACACGCCCGTGTCTGTGGCCGTGTGCCCAACACGGCCCTGTGATACGCCCGTGTCATAGGCTGTGTTCCACACTCAACGCCACTCAACGCCATTCCACTTAGCGCCACTCAACGCCACTCAATGCCACTCGGTATTCACCCGAGCAGGACACGCCTTGGGACACGCCCATATCCCAGGCCGTGTCGCCTCTCGACGCTTAGTTCTCGAGAACTCGATTCAATGCCTACAGAAAAGGACATGCCCTGGGACACGCCTGTGTCCCAGGCTGTGTGCACTGGACACGCCCTGGGACACACCCGTGTCCCAGGCCGTGTCACCAAGCCTGACTCAATATTAAGATATTTGGGGTGTTACAATCCTCCCCCCTTAAGATAAATTTCATCCCGAAATTTGTACTCAGCAAATAAACAAGAATCACAAAGCTAAAACGTTCAAAGAGCTGTTATAACAAAATGTACACGGTAAACAGTTTATAGAAAAAGTTCGGGAAACTCAGCTCGCATGGTGTGCTCTCGCTCCCATGTGAGCTCCTCACGGCCACAATTGTCCCACCAGACTTTGACCATCCCGATTATCTTATTCCGCAATTATTTATCGGCTCGATCCTCGATCCGAATTTGTCTAACCTTCGTCGTTAGCCCATAATCGACCGGGACACGATCATTCTCAACTATTTGAGCTGGATCCTTGACAGCTTTGCGAAGTACTGAGATGTGGAAGACATCATGCTATCAACTCAACTTTGCTGAAAGCGCTAGCCGATAAGCAGCTTCCCCGACTTGCTCCACCACTTCAAACGGACCAAGGTATCTGGGACTTAGCTTTTTCAACCGCCGAATCCGAGATACGCTTTTGAAGGGTTTGATCTTCAAATAGACCCAATCGCCCACCGCGAACTTCACATTCCGATGCTTGGCGTTGTAGTACTTTGCTTGTCGATCTTGGGCTATCAATAGCCTCTCTCAAATAGAGAATATTATAAAGGTAGCTTCTTCGACTTCCTTTCGCCCATTCAGCTTGGATTCGCCTACCTCTGCCCAAGCTAATGGTGTACGACATTTACGACCATATACAGCCTCAAACAGTACCATACCGATGTTCGCTTGGAAGCTGTTATTATAGGCAAATTCAACCAAATAAATGTACTCTTCCCATTTCTTACCAAAATCTAGGGCGCACATACGAAGCATACCTTCCATTGTCCTGTTGGTTTGCTCAGTCTGGCCATCCATTTGGGGATGAAAGGCCGTACTGAATGCTAAATTTGTGCCCAACATTTGATGAACTAGCCTCCAATCAGTTGAGGTGAATCGCCCATCACGATCACTGACAATGCTTCGAGGAACACCATACAGTCGAACAATCTGTTCCACATAGAGCTTAGCTAAGGCTTCCACTGAATCATCTCTCTTGTTTGGAAGGAAGTGAGCCTCATTTGTCAACCGGTCTACAATTACCCAGATAGAGTCTTGACCGCGTTGAGATCTCGGCAACCCGTGCACGAAATCCATTGAAATATCATCAAACTTCCACTCCGGAATCGGTAATGACTTCAGGAAACCACCAGGCTTCTGGCATTTCGCTTTTACCAAAGCACAAGTGTGACATTCTGCCACATAACGTGCTATGTATTTCTTTAGTCCAGGCAACAAGAACAACTTTTTCATGTCTCTGTACATTTTTGTGCTCCCAGGGTGAATTGAGTACTTGGAAAAATGCCCTTCGTACATCAACTCTTCTCTCAACTTCCCCGTACTTGGGATGCACAATCGATCATTTTTTTGCAACAATCCATCATCCCAGGAGAATTGGTCACCAGAACCATCCTTTGCATAGTGTTGGAGACTTTCATCAAGCTCCATTGCTTGCCGAACTCTGTACGCAAGGTCATATTGTACCTCCGTCTAGTTCAAGCATCTGTCGGCCGTAGCATCCTTTTCAACACATGATATCTCTAACGCTTCCATCTCCTGGATTAGTCGTACATCATGCCTCTACAAACAGTTTTCACGTACTGGCGTCTTACGACTCAAAGCATCAGCGACCACATTTCCATTCCCAGGAGTATAGTGAATATCGAAAGTGTAGTCCCCAAGGAACTCCATCCACCTCCGTTGTCGCATATTCAGATCCTTCTTATCTAACAAATACGTTAGGCTCTTATGATCTGTATAGATATCTACTTTAACGCCATAAAGATAGTGCCGCCACAATTTTTGTGCAAAGATTACCGCTGCCAACTCTAAATCGTGGATGTGGTAGTTCTGTTAATGCACCTTTAGCTGGCGTGAGCCATAAGCAATCACTTTACCAAATTGGAGAAGAATGCAGCCTAAGCCTCTCCCTGAAGCATCACTGGACAATCCCGTATGGCACTTATCTTTGCCGGATCTACTGCGATGCCCTCTCCACTTACCACATAGCCCAAAAAAGCCACTGACGATAGCCAGAAATCACACTTTGAGAACTTGGCATACAGCTTATTCCTCCGCATGGTATGCAACACCAACTGCAAATGGTTTGCATGATCATCTCCCGACTGAGAGTACACAAGAATATCATCAATAAACACAATTACGAATAAATCCAAGTACTCTCGGAACGTCCGGTGCATTAGATCCATGAATACCGAAGGCGCATTATATAAGACAAACGACATCGCCATGAATTCATAATGACCATAGCGTGTCCCAAATGCTGTCTTAGGAATATCACCTTCCCGAATCCGTAATTGATAATATCCCGATTTCAAATCCAACTTTGAATAGACGGTTGACCCCGCTAGCTGATCAAATAGGTCATCGATCCGTGGAATCGGATATTTGTTCTTTTCCGTCAGCTTATTCAATTCGCGGTAATCAATACACAAACGCAAACTATTGTCTTTCTTTTTCACAAATAGAATAGGCGCGCTCCAAGGTGACATACTTGGGCGTGTGTATCCCTGCTCTAACAATTCTTGCAATTGGACCATTTCCTTTGGCGCAATGCGATATGGTGAGCAGGCCACAGGTTTTGCACCTGGCTCCAACTCAATCGCGAAGTCAATCTCCCGCTGGGGCGGTAACCCAGGAAGATCCTTAGGAAATACATCAGCAAACTCCGACCAATCGGAACTTCACTTACACTGGCCTTTGGCTCAATAGCCTGAATAAGCGTGAAGAATAACTCTGCACCCTTCCGAACAGCACTGATGACTTGGAGTGCAAACAACAAGGTCCCGCCTACTCCTCGCATACCAACGAACTTCGTCTCAAGTTCGGTGCTCTGGCCCAGTGTGATCTCCTTGGAAGTGCAATCAATCAAGGCACGCTGCTACGAGAGCAAGTTCATGCCAAAGATCACATCATACTCCGATAGCGGCAGCACAGATGCTCTCAATCCAAAATCTCGATTTCCTATATGCACGTCCACATCGCAGGTCTTATCTGCATGCATGATACAACCATTCGGTAGTAGCACCTTTACACTATCTGTCGTCACATGACTCGGTACTCCAACTCGAGTTACGAAGTCCTTAGACAGAAAAGAATGCGAAGCACCCGTATAAAACAGGGCTCTCGTTGGATTGTTCCAAATCAGGACAAAGCCTGTAGCACACACATCATGCACAAGCTATATACAACAGATGCAATCAATATAACAAGCATTAACTTAACTCGTACCTGTGACGATGTCACTTTGCTTGATAGCCTCCTATTGGCCAAGATTGTAGACTCTGGGCTGCGCCTGAGATGCAGAATCAACCACTGCTTTGCCCTTCTCAGCATAAGACACACCCGTCTTCTTTTCTCCTTTGGGTTGAGCAACCCGACAATCACGGGCTAAATGCCCCACTTTGCCACAGGTAAAGCATGTACGAGACTCCGACCTCGACGTTGCTCCCGATGTAACCATCACAGAAGTTTTCCCTAAAGGCTTGGATCTCTTGCCCAACTTCTTCTGGTATTACGATTTGCCAGAGCGGGGTGCTTTGAATTCGGGCATTGCCACAGCCAAGTCAATCCTGCCTTGCACCCGCTTCATGTCCTTTTCCAGTGCACCCGTTGTATCAAATAAAGCCTGAAATCCCTGGTTCACTGAACTAGAAAGCAGGAACCTCAACTCGTCCCGCAATCCTTCATAGAACCGATTTGTTTTTTTTTGTTCATCGGCGAAGAATTTTCCTGCATACCGTCCCAATCTTGTAAATTCATGTAGGTACGCATCAACACTATTTTCTCCTTGCATTAGCCGCTGGAACTCGTTCTCCATAGCAATGTGTTGTGCTGCTTGAAGATGTTTAGCCAAAAACATGTGAGAGAACTCCTCAATCTATACTTGAGTAAATTGCCTACCCGCCAAATGGTGTAACTCAACCTCATCCCACCATAACCTCGCCTCTCCTTCTAACAAGAAGGTGGCCAAAGTGACCTTTTGAGTTTCCTCTGTCGTGATCGCCGTCAAAATACGTTTGAATCGTGATAACCAGTCCTCTGTCTGCATTGGAGATCCCAGTCCCGTGAACGTAGGTGGATTGAAGCTCATGAATTACTTCAATTGTCGTTCACATGTCCAAGAAGGAAAATCATTACCCTTGACGATCTCTTGGGAGCCATCGACAATCGGGCCGATTGGAAAGCACCGCAACAGCTTAGCCTCCACTAAACTAGCCTCGGATCTCGAATCGGACCGCAGGAGCACCACCAAAGCCTTGCTCTTCTCCAACACTATGCAAAGGATGGTCCTGGTGACCAATTCTCCTGGGATGATGGATTGTTGCGAAAAAATGGTCGATTGTGCGTCCCAAGTACGGGGAAGTTGAGAGAAGAGT
The DNA here is from genome assembly GCA_039513925.1 of Platanthera zijinensis. Classification (NCBI taxonomy): domain Eukaryota; kingdom Viridiplantae; phylum Streptophyta; class Magnoliopsida; order Asparagales; family Orchidaceae; genus Platanthera; species Platanthera zijinensis. The sequence goes on from CM077087.1 coordinate 71,876,872, forward strand.
TGATGTACGACGCACATTTTGCCAAGTACTCAATTCACCCTAGGAGCACAAAAATGTACAGAGACATGAAAATGTTGTTCTGGTGGCCTGGACTAAAGAAAGACATAGCACGTTATGTGGCAGAATGTAATACTTATGCTTTGGTAAAAGCAGAATGCCAGAAGCCTGAGGGTTTCCTGAAGTCGTTACCGATTCTAAAGTGGAAGTTTGATGATATTTCAATGGATTTCGTGCACGGGTTGTCGAGATCTCAACGCGATCATGACTCTATCTGGGTAATTGTAGACCGGTTGACAAAAGTGACTCACTTTTTTCCAAACAAGAGAGATGATTTAGTGGAAGCCTTGGCTAAGCTCTATGTGGAAAAGATTATTCGACTGCATGGTGTTCCTCGGAGCATTGTCAGTGATCGTGAAGGGCGATTCACCTCAACTGATTGGAGGCTAGTTCATCAAATGTTGGGCACAAAATTAGCATTACATACGGGCTTTCATCCCCAAACAGATGGCTAGACTGAGCGAACCAACAGGACGATAGAAGAAATGCTTCGTATGTGCGCCCTAGATTTCAGTAAGAAATTGGAAGAGTACATTTATTTGGTTGAATTTTCCTATAATAACAGCTACCAAGCGAGCATCGGTATGGCACCGTTCGAAGCTCTATATGGTCGTAAATATCGTATACCATTAGCTTGGGCAGAGGTAGGCGAATCAAAGCTGAATGGGCGAAAGGAAGTCGAAGAAGGTACCTCGATAAAATGCTATATTCAGGAGAGGCTATTGATAGCCCAAGATCGACAAGCCAAGTACTACAATGCCAAGCATCGGAACGTGGAGTTCGCAGTGGGCGATTGGGTCTATTTGAAGATCAAACCCTTCAAAGGTGTATCTCGGATTCGGCAGTTGAAAAAGCTAAGTCCCAGATACCTTGGTACATTTGAAGTGGTGGAGTGAGTCAGGGAAGCTGCTTATCGGCTAGCGCTTTCAGCAGAGTTGAGTGGATTGCATGCTGTCTTCCACATCTCAGTACTTCGCAAAGCCGTCAAGGATCCAGCTCAAATAGTTGAGAATGATCATGTACCGGTCGATTATGGGCTAACGACGAAGGTTAAACCCATTCGGATCGAGGATTGAGCCGAGAAACAGTTGCGGAACAAGATAATCGGGATGGTCAAAGTCCGGTGGGACAATTGTTGCCGGGAGGAGCTAACATGGGAGCGAGAGTAGACCATGCGAGCTGAGTTTCCCGAACTTTTTGTATAAACTGTTGACCGTGTACCTTTTGTTATAACATCTCTTTGACTATTATAGCTTTGTGATTCTTGTTTATTTGCTGAGTACAAATTTTTGGACGAAATTTATCTTATGGGGGGGAGGACTGTAACACCCCAAATATCTCAAGATGGAGTTAGGCTGGGTGACACGGCCTGGAACACGGGCGTGTCCCAGGGCATGTCCTTTTCTGTAGGCATCGACTCGAGTTCTAGAGAACTGATCGTCGAGAGGCTACACGGCCTGGGACACGAGCGTGTCCTGCTCGGGTGAATATCGAGTGGCATTGAGTGGCGCTGAGTGGAATGGCGTTGAGTGGTGTTTACTGTAGAACACACCCTTTGACACAGGTGTGTCACAGGGGCGTGTTGGGCACACAGCCATGGACACGGGCGTGTGACTTAGCCGTGTGCTTCTCGGGTGATTTGGGCTTGTGTTAAAAAGGTGACACGACCAGTCACACGGCCGTGTCAAAGTTGACACGGGAGTGTCTGCCCTATGACACAGGCGTGTTGGAGCCCGTATTCTGGTTCAATTTGCGTCGGTTCGTACACCGCTTGGGGGACACGGCTTGGGACACGGGTGTGTCACAGGCAGTGTCAAGTCAAATTTGGACTTTTGGGCAGATCTTGTCCATCCAATTATATCTATTTGGATCCAATGGCCCAGGTCCTTTCCTGCAGTGATAAGGCTGAGTGTTGGCCTCTTCTCTCATTCTTATCAAGAGAGAAAAAGAGAGAGCTTGGAGGAAGGAGAAAGAGGAGAAGAGCAAGGATTTGGTGGTGCTCCCGTGGTCCGATTCGAGATCTGAGGCTAGTTTAGTGGAGGCAAAGCTGCTGCGGTGCTTTCCAACCGGCTAGATTTTCGATGGCTCCCAAGAGATCGTCAAGGGTAATGATCTTCCTTCTTGTACATGTGAAGTCCTTCTTTATGCATGAGTAAGGAATCCTCTCCACCAAAAAGTGTAATGAGTGAGTGATTTCGGTGGGTTGATAGTTGCTATCCCCTATTGAGTTTGCATATAGACCCAAAAAAGTGTAGTATGGGATATGCATGCTGTGTGAAGTCCATCTGGACATGTTTGTCTGGATTGGTGATGTTGCATTTATGCACCGGAGAAGACTCCGTGTATACTCGTGTAGTTAGTGGGGTTGTTGGGTTTTGCCTGTGAAGGGGAGTAGTAGGAAGTACTTGAATGTAGAACTCCAGGAAAATGCCCTTGTGATGTTTGTGCTGTGGCTATGATGTAGCCAGTCCTTGATGGACGATGAAGCCAGTCGTAGTTAGATAGTATGGCTATTTTTACGCTAGTCCTTGGAGGACGTTATGGTGATTGGGAGCTGCGAGCTCTAAAAGGCCTCGTGCCGAACAGGAAAGGTGAAGCCGACCCACGCCTTTTATTATAGCCACAAGTACGATGTACTTGGTGATGGCAAGGCGATTTTGAGCAATAAGGGGGTGGTGGATCTGTACCTGCGTTATGTTGGCTATACAAGGAAGTTCCAAGGCATTGGGCTTTCGTGAGTAACATAATGAGAGGCTTAGGCCTGCGCGCCATTAAGACTAAATGCTCAATTGTGTTGATCCCGATTCGTCGGTGTACCCAAAAGTCTGCTTGAGAGCACAGATCGTCAGGCCGGGTGGCCGACGGTTGTGATGGATTGCTTGTGCGTGAGAGCACAATATATATATTATCTGTCAATTGTTGTATTGCTCTACAAGGAAGGAATGCCTCTACCCCGGGAAAGGGGTAGGATTGTTATAAATTGGTCAGCTGAATGCTGACCGTTTCCTTGTTTGCCACCTTCTGGGTGGATTGTCCCTGTGCAGGTGCTGGAGAGCCGAACGAAAAATGAAGGGATGATGCCCCTATTGCTGCTATTGCCGCTCTTACTGTTGCTGCTAGCCCTTGAAGGCTAGCTTTTGTATTTTCTTTTATTCATGTATGGCTGGCCTGCGCACCGATGCCTGTAATCCATACTTTTTAAAGAGGAACTGTAAGGCCTTAAGGCCAAACTGTAGTATTTGCTATCCCCTCGTTTGAGTGGTTGTATATAAGGTTGGTTTATATATATCTAGTGGATATTCCTGCTATGAGTTTAGCTAATCGTGTATCTATTCCACTAGCATGCTCTGTGTTAGGATGCGTTGATGTTATTTTCATGTGACCTCACCGTCTGTTTGTAGCATATAGTGTGGGGCCCCGGCCGGACCTTCTATTATATGTTATTTAATGGGTGGAGTCGTTACAATTTGGTATCAGAGGGAGCTTCCAATCGCCATAAAGTCCGCCAAATTTTGACTTTTGGGCTGACACGTGCTGTGTGAAGCCCATCTGAGGGAGCTCCCAATCGCCATAACGTCTTTCAAATCATTGGGAGCTCCCAATCGCCATAACGTCTCCAGAACTCACACTTTGAGAACTTGGCATACAGCTTATTCCTCCGCAGGGTATACAACACCAACTGCAAATGGTTTGCATGATCATCTCCCGACTGAGAGTACACATAAATCCAAGTACTCTCGGAACGGCCGATGCATTAGATCCATGAATATTGAAGGAACATTACATAAGCCAAACAGCATCACCATGAATTCATAATGACCATAGCGTGTCCCAAATGTTGTCTTAGGAATATCGCTTTCCCGAATCCGCAATTGATAATATCCCGATTTCTAATCCAACTTTGAATAGACGGTTCGCCTCGCTAGCTGATCAAATAGGTCATCGATCCGTGGAATCAGATATTTGTTCTTTTCCGCCAGCTTATTCAATTCGCAGTAATTAATACACAAACGCAATTGATACCAAAATGTAACGACTCCACCCATTAAATAACATATAATAGAATGTCCGGCCGGGGCCCCACACTATATGCTACATACAGACGGTGAGGTCACATGATATTACCTTCAACGCATCCTAACACAGAGCATACTAGCGGAATAGATACACAATTAGCTGAACTCATAGCATGAATATCCACTAGATATATATAAACCAACGTTATATACAACCACTCAAACGAGGGGATAACAAATACTACAGTTTGGCCTTAAGGCCTTACAGTTCCTCTTTAACCAGTATGGATTACAGACATCGGCGCGCAGGCCGGCCATACATGAATAAAAGAAAATACAAAAGCTAGCCTTCAAGGGCTAGTAGCAACAGCAAAAGCAGCAACAGCAGCAGTAGGGGCATCAACCCTTCATTTTCCGCTCAGCTCTCCAGCACCTGCACAGGGACAATCCACCAAGAAGGTGGCAAACAAGGCAACGGTCAGCATTCAGCTGACCAATTTATAACAATCCTACCTCTTTCCCGGGGCAGAGGCATTCCTTCCCTGCAGAGCAATACAACAATTGACCGATAATATACATATTGTGCTCTCACGCACAAGCAATCCATCACAACCGTCGGCCACCCGGCCCGACGATCTGTGCTCTCAGGCACACTTTTGGGTACACCGGCAAACCTGAATCAACACTATTGAGCATTTAGTCTTAATAGGGCGCATGCATAAGACTCTCATTATGCTACTGACAAAATCCTAATGCCTTGGCACTTCCTTGCACAACCAACATAACGCATGTACAGATCCACCACCCCCCGTTGCTCAAAATCGCCTTGCCATCACCAAGTACATCGTACTTGCGGCTATAATAAAAGGCGCGGGTCGGATTAACCTTTCTTGTTCGGTACGAGGCCTTTTAGAGATCGCAGCTCCCAATCGCCATAACGTCCGCCAAGGACTGGCGTCACAATAGCCACACTGTCCAACAAGGACTGGCTTCATCGTCCATCAAAGACTGGCTACATCATAGCCACATCACAAACATCACAAGGGATTTTTCCTGGAGTTCCACATTCCAGTACATCCTGCTACTCCCCTTCACAGGCATAACCGACCTACCCCACTAACTACACGAGTATACGCAGAGTCTTCTCCGATGCGTAAATGCAACATCACCAATTCATACCAACATGTCCAGATGGGCTTCACACAGCATGTTTATCCCGTACTACACTTTTCCGGGTCTATATGCAGACTCAACAGGGGATAACAACTATCAACCCACCAGAATCACTCACTCATTCCACTTTTTGGTGGAGAGGATTCCTTACTCATGCATAAAGAATGACTTCACATGTCCAAGAAGGAAGATCGTTACCCTTGACGATCTCTTGGGAGCAATCGAAAATCAGGCCGGTTGGAAAGCACCACAGCAGCTTTGCCTCCACTAAACTAGCCTCGGATCTCGAATCGGACAGCGGGAGCACCACCAAAGCCTTGCTCTTCTCCTCTTTATCCTTCCTCCAAGCTCTCTCTTTTTCTCTCTTGATAAGAATAAGAGAAGAGGCCAACACTTAGCCTTATCACTGCAGGAAAGGACCTAGGCCATTGGATCCAAATAGATATAATTGGATGGCCAAGATCTGCCCAAAAATCAAAATTTGACTTGATATGGCCTGTGACACACCCGTTTCCCAGTCCGTGTCCCCCAAGCGATGTATGAACCGACGCAAACTGAACCAGAACAAGGGCTCCAACATGCCCGTGTCACAGGGCATACACACCCGTGTCAACTTTGACACGGCCGTGTGACTGGCCATGTCACCTTTTTAACAGAAGCCCAAATCACCCGAGATGCACACGGTTAATGCACACGCCCGTGTCCATGGCCGTGTTCCCAACACGCCCCTGTGACATGCCTGTATCACAGTCCATGTTCCACACTCAATGCCACTCAACGCCATTCCACTTAGTGCCACTCAATGCCACTCAGTATTCACCCGAGCAGGACACGCCCTGGGACACGGCCATATCCCAGGCCGTGTTGCCTCTCGACGCTCAGTTTTCGAGAACTCGAGTCGATTCCGACAGAAAAGGACACGCCCTGGGACGTGCACGTGTCCCATGTCGTGTGCACTGGACACGCCCTGGGATACGCCTGTGTCCTAGGCCGTGTGCACTGGAAACGCCCTGGGATACGCCCGTGTCCCAGGTCGTGTCACCCTGCCTGACTCCATCTTAAGATATTTGGGGTATTACATAAGAAACAAGATATTGTCTCCAGGTCAAGCGTAAAACCAGAGTATAGGAGCATGGATCTAACTACTTGCGAGCTGAAGTGGTTATAGACACTTAAGCTTGATATTAGAGAGCTTTATGATCATCCTCTCCCAATATTCTGTGATTACAAGACAACCATATATATTTTAAGGAATCCTGTCTTTCATGAGAGGACGAATTATATTGAGGTTGATTGCCACTTCATTAGAGAGGAGTTTTTATAGAATCAGATTTGCACTCTGTTTGTTACCTCTGAGAGATAACTACTTGATTTCTTCACCAAGCCAGTTAGTCCTTCCGAGGAGGTTTGTAGCAAGCTGGGTATGGTAGATATATATGCTACAGCTTAAGGGGGAATGTTGGAGCTTGAGGAGACTAGGCGAACTTATGTCTAACCACAATGGTCTATCTATCTTAGCGACCTAGTGGTTTTGACCAGCGGTCTGGTGGTGTACCTCAGCTTGCGATCAGGTGGACAGCAGTAGTGGCGATTTGAGGAATAGCTGCAACAGTGGTCTAGAGGTTAGCCGCAAGAGGTCTTAAGGAAGCCACAACATTATGGTAGAAATTCACAGAAGTGGTCTGTCGGTTAGCCGCATCGGTCAGAATGAAGCCGCAACGGTCTGGCAGAGAGTTGTAGTAATGGTCTGGTTGAAGCCACAGCAGCGGATAGATGGTTAACTGCAACTGCGATCTAGTGACAATCCGCGGTTGTTGTGTAGTAGCTTGTAGCAGCTGCGGTTCGATGGGTAGCCACAACTGCAGTCTGATGTTAACCCATTATTGTGGTCTGGCGGCCAGTACCAGCGCTCTTCCCTGACAGTTAGGCGATTTTCCTAATTGCCACTTGGTGTTCTGTTATTTGTTGTATAGTGGGCGGTTTGACCATGTCAAACCACGTAGGCCGCCCGACTTGTATTTAATCCCACATTGGTCGTTTTATTCTCTCATCTCCCCCGATTTCTTTAAAAAAGGGGGCATACCTATGTAATAATTATCTTTTTAGAGCAATAAAATTTGCCTTTTTTAAGCTCTTTTTCACAAATATATAATGAAATGTTTACACTACATCTTATGTATTTTGTATTATTTTTCATATCAATGTGTCCATTGTCATATGAGGTTCTGAATTCTTCAAATATGAGGAGATTTTTGGGAATATTGACCAAAAGATTCTTGATTTGATGAAGCCTCCATGATGACAATAAACACAACTTGTATTTGATGTTTGGGTTAGTTGTTGATGTGATAGGCACAACAAATATGCTTGGCTAATGTGGTGTTTGTCTTATGATCACCCAATTAGGGTTTTCTCTTATAATCCTTTAAGGTGTACAACTCATGTTCATCTATGACCTAATCCCATATTAAACTTATCATTATCAGGAAAAGTCAGCTAGAGTAAAGGAGATTTGAAGGCAAAGATAAAAAAATATGACTAAGGAAAATATCAACTACAACGTTTAGATGACTAAGTCCAATATCACCTGCTTAATCTGGATGCTAAGAAAAATATTGACTGCATCGTCTGGATGCTAAGAAGGAAATATCGACTAAACCGACTGGATGTTAGGCAGAATATCGACTGCATCGACTTGATTATTGAAAAGAACTATATCAGCTAGATGATCTTCGATAAAGTGTTGAAAGAAATCATTGACCACATCGGCTAGTCAAAAACTAGAAAACTCTTATTGACTATATCAGTCTAAAGAATTGTATAAGGCCTGATGCTAAAATTATGCTGCAGATTGCGAGCCTATTCAAAATTCATTTTGATATCATCTTTTTGCTGCAATATTCAAGTGGATTCATGAAGAAAGAGTTATATGCAAATTAATTTTTGATTACAGCTGTTGGAGGTGAATTCCTTATAGACATCTTCTATCTACTAGCTATATTTCCTTATTAACATCATAGGGTTTTGTGGACCAAGATAATTACAAAAGGGCTATAAGGATTGAATAAAAAAGCATACAAATATATAAAATTACACACAGAGAATTGCCAGTGCTCAAGCTTTCCCAAATTCTTCTTCAAGTCCTCACTAGTGAAAAACCATAGAGAAAAATCTTCTTAAGGCTCAGCAAATCAAAATCTTTTTGAAGATTGTTCTCTCAGCTAGAAGCATTCTTGATCCATACTCAACTATTCTAAGAAGACATATTCAAAGTTCTAATCAAGGAAGAAGAAGCATCAATGCCGTGTTTCTACAAAAGACCCAAGATGGTCACATTAGAGTCAAGTGGTAATATGTATTTCATCTTAATGAATTTGTAAGATCCTTTGGATCTGAGTTTGTTGTAGAATTGTAGTGAGAATTTTACAGGAGAATCATTGTGATATGAGGTAGTATCTTTGGAGAAGATCTTTGTGTAGATCTCTGAGTGTAGAGATTAAGATAGGGCTTTAATAGCCTGAGTGTAGGAACTTATTTTTGAATGTATGAGGTGTAAGATCTAGTGTGTGGATCTGAGGTAGGGGACTATTTGTGTTCCTGAGTTATAGGAGTTAAGGACTTTGAGTTGTAAGGTCATTGATCTAAGAAATTGGAGAAGTTGACCGAGTCTAGCACACTGCTGGATAGCTGAAGGGGGAAGCGGATGTACCCATAATTTGGGAACCAATATAAATATTAGTGTGCTCTTCGTGTTATAATTTTTGTTTAATTTTTGTGTTAAGAAGTCATCAGAGTTAAAAAGGACCAAGAATTTTTAAACACATATTCACCCCTACCTCTAGGTAATTAGACTACCCTTAATCTTTCACCCCCAGTCATTTGCATTGGACTCGTGTGATCAATGCGAGATCAATGGGATTCGTCACCCTCAGTTTCGATGATGTTTGGCCAATATTGGTCAAATTAAGATTTTAGGTTCATTGAAAGGCATGCACACACCAATATTACTCTAATACCCCAACATTGACTTATCACACGATAGAATGGACCTACTTTGATCTTGACCCACATGGGGGAACCACCCTAGAATTAAACTTTGTCAAACATCCTCAAAACTATAAATTTTGGAATTTTTAAGGAGGAGAACTTCACTACCCATCCATCAAGCCTTATTATGAACCCACATCACAAGCTTATATAGGCTCTAAATATCTATAAATGGGGCTCGAGACATTGGTTAGGGGCCAAAGAAGGGCCCACCTTTCCCTTCCCTCCTCCCCTAAACCCAAGGCACAAACCCAATCCTTCGAAGGATTGAGCCTTGAATCAAGGACATCTGGAATGTCCTTCGTAACCAAATGAAAGCAATCTATCCATCATAGTTAAAAAAGTCCAAGGATATTCCCTCCATGGGAAAATAATCCCACACTGATAGGGACAGGAAGAGGACACCCCACCAGTCCAATAAATAGAGGCCTCCTTCCCCATGCAACTTCACACTGCCATTCCGACCCCAGACATACCCTTGAAGGAACCCTACCCTATCAGAATCCACCCACCTGAGGCCACCTCCTTCCCACCACCTTTAATTATCGACCTTCACGAGACCTCCAGAATGTAAAAACCCCCTCTCAGAAAATAGGACACGACCGAGGGGAGTCTTTGGCCCAGAACAGCCTCCTTGCGGTAGCGCCAACACATGGGTCAACCTATACCACAAGATGCCTATCCTGCTGGATAAAATCAATATCATCATTGCCAACCCAACATAAGAAAGTAAGAAAAAGTCAAATTCCATATAAATATAAACTGTCCAACAAGTACATCAATTAAAAGAAGCAACCAAGGCTTCTATAATATCATAGTACATATGAAATGCCAAAAGGCTACAAAATGAATCTCTCAAAAACTCACATCAATCACTAACAATAGTGATGGTATTGTCAGTTCAGGCCCAGTATTCCTCGCCTGGCTTCCCTCCTGCAAAACGTGCTGCTCATTTGTGGGGTTTCCTCCTAAAAAGAAAGACACAACAACCATTAGTCATAAAGACTAAGGGCCTGTTTGGCTAAGTTGTTGCTGATGGTAAGCTGCTGACGGAAAGCTGCTGACAGAAAAAGTGCTGTTTTTTGAAAACAGAGTTTTGTTAAAAAACTGTTTGGGTAAAATGGAGTTTGTAGAGCTTACTCATAAGCTATTTTGAAGAAACTGTTTGGATAAAATGGAGTTTTGGCAGCTGATTTTTTTATAATCGAAATAATATTTAGATTTTTGATCCATAAATTAATTAAAGTATTTAAAATAAAAAATACACGAAATAATAAGTAGAAATTTCTTTTTCTTTAGACATCAAATATCCAAAATAATATTAGAACTCTCAACGCCCGGATCCATCGGTTGCGTGGCAGTAGTGTCTTTTATCACCTACATGTGGAAAATTTTTTATAAGAATTAGTTATTAAATTATTTTACAATATAATTATGATACCGCATGTCTAAGTGGCTATCACATCCTCTCCCCCAAAGACTCTTAGGCACCGGGCAGAGAAAAGAAGAGGGTAATATAAGTAGTATTATAAGCAAGTTTATAAGACTAATCAATATCAGAGTATATTAAAGTAACTACAACAATTATGTATATCAAACTACACTAGTAGTTCTACCATCAACATCGGTAAACAAGTGAAGACCTACAATAGGAAAGTAACTTAACTTATATGAATGCCCATACAGACATATAAGTTAAGGATCGGCTTAATAATAAATTAAATCATCATATAAGAGTGCCCATACAAACTTATATGATGAGGATCTTATGCGGTGCAATGCTATGTTATGAATGACTTATCATGACTCACGTATGCTCACACACATGGAACTACTATGTCGACACAGACTTGTAGTTCCCACTTTTCGAGCAGGTGGCTAACCTCTCAGGAATCATCCAACATGGCCAGACAGTGATAGTAGGACGGGCTTTTCCACTACTAGGCGGACATCCACACTACCAAGCCTAGGCCTCAGTATGCCTCAACGCTAAAAACACAATAATGAATCTCACATGCGTACTATGGCACAGAGGGGTCTCGGGTAGATGTGCACCAAGAACAAATCCCTGTGCTGGCCTATCATCGTGACACGGAAGGAGCCTAAGGGAACGTATCACCAAAGGACCAAAGCCAACTGTCCACTAGCACAGAGGGTGCCTTGGGAAGTAAACACCGAGGATCATGGCCCAATCGTACAAGTCTATATGTAAACTTCTGTTGCTGTGATGACTGGCGAGCCCATAGACATGCCACACAATCCTTAACCAAGGATTATGATACCGCATGTCAACTCACACCGCATGCAATTTCATATATAAGGGCTCCACTATGAGTTCCTTTTATTTATTCATATCCCGTGCTCAACAGCACGCAAGGGCTCCACACCGAGTCCCTTATCAACACATCGTTCCAGTGCGGCAAACACACATGCACTTCCAACCCTTCCATATTTCCATACCCCACAAGGGTTCTTTATTTACACAGGTGGAGAGCCACCCTACACAACAAACCCATCCCATGCAGCTACCCGTAGGGAGACTCAACTCTAAGCAGTGGATTATTATACACATTCATCTAATCATCATATCGTATGACCATGCATTAACCTCATCCAATTCCGTCTTAAAGTCAAGCATTCACAATTAATTATACTTCCATAGTAATATCATTTATTCAATCAACATACCAATTTTTTTGTTCTCTAGCTTACCCAAACCATTTGTTTGTTGACCTCCTTCGAACCATTGTTACAATCGTGTTCCACTGAACCATTTGTTTACTTAAGGATCTATCATCTAAATCTCATCAATCATTTGTTTAGCACAATCACCAATAATTTAAGTTCAGCAACCCAAATGCAACCTCAACATTAATCTATTATGACTTCTCTACTAAGTTTAAAACCAATTCTACACTAACCCGAGAACAATATGTACACATGTCTTGATTATACAACAACTTCGACTGGACATTCCCAAGTCTTCAGGAGTCTTATGAAAATGGGTAACCACCCATTGGAAAGGTCCTTCTAAGTGTTATGACTTTCTTGTTTAGTCAAAATCCCAGATTTGGCCATATCATAGCTGAAACGGCGTTAAAGTTTACAGCGCATAGAAAATAGATTTCTGCACACATATTAAAGCAAGGTGAACGACATCGATTCATCTTCTTCCTTTAGACATTTATTCAAAGTTATATACAAAACTTCCTCCTCCCTTATTCACCCTCATTAGACCATTTCTCTTCACGAAACCAATTCTACCATCTTCACAAGAAGAGTGGAGAGGTTGAAGACATCAAATCTCTTAGGCACAAGCCCTAACATGGTCTCTACCTAGGAGATCTTCATCTCAAAATTCAAACTCTTTTGAGTCGACATATCACCTAGAAAATAACTACAAACCTAGCACTAAGGGAGAGGGTAGGAAGCACACCTCATTTCTGGCGGTTCCTGCCATGGATCTCGTCACTCTCCTTGGCAGCAACTTTCTCCTTTTTGGTATTGTTTTTTATGGGTAAGAGAATGGGAAGACTTCCTCCAGAAAATCCTACTCTGGCGATCTTGTCGTTCCTTCCGCTTCCTTTGTGGTTGCACAGTAACGACTCGAAAAAAATAGCGAAGTGACAGCAAGGGTTTTCAGTAAATCTCCTTTTATAATGAGAATTAGGGTTAACTATTTTGCCACATGTCACCCTACAGTTGGACCGCCTATTATTACATTAAATATGTCGTTTTGAAAAGATGCGACCAACTTAAGTCATTTGGCGCTAATCCCAAAGTTCCGGTTCAGACCGTGCATGTCGCAGTAAGCAGACTAAGCAAAAATTCCTCTAAGTCAAAATCATCGAGTATACAGCCTTACTCGACGAATCGTCGAGTGGCATCGAGTGCACTCAACACACTTGACCCCTTCAGGCATCAAGAAAAACTTAAGTCCAAAGTATTGAGTTCACTTACCTTTACTCGATGAATTGTCGAGTGGCGTCGAGTGTACTCAATGCACTCGATGCTTACAGTTCTCAGAATAACTTGTCCAAAAGCATTAATTTCGCTTCCCTTTACTCGAAGAAACATCGAGTGGCGTCGAGTGCACTCAACTCACTCAACGCCTACAATTCTCAGAATAACTTATGTCTAAAAGCGTTGAGTGGCATTGAGTCCACTCAATGCCGCTTTGACTTCACTCAACACCGCATTTTACAGAAACTAATCTAAGTAAAATTCGTTGAGTGGCGTTGAGTCTACTCAATGCCTCAGCTTAATCCGTTGAATGGCGTTTAGTGGTGTTGAGTCCACTCAACTCCTCAACTCATTAATCAAATGGCGTTGAGTAGTTTTGAGTCTACTCAACGCCTCAGCTTATTTATCGAATGGCATTGAGTGCACTCACTGCACTCAATGCCATAAGTCTAGAAAATATTCTAAGTCACATCTGCTCTATTCGTCGAGTATACATATACTCACTCGACAAATTCGTAGGGTATTCATGAAGCTATTCAACGAATAATATTGGTCTCTCCTCATAAGTCATACTCGATGAATTCGTCGGATATCCGTGATGAAATCTGATGAATTTTACTTGTCGAGTCTGGTGCACCCTGACCCCGAGTAAACTCTCCTACCTCAAAACATGTGCGTAGGGTCTAGCGCGAAATGGGATGTTACAAATCCTATAAACAAAATAAAAGATTTCGACCCCGAAATCAGGCCAAGCCTGTGGGGAAGTGAAGCACAAAAAATATAATAAACTTTTAAACTTACCTTGGGAAAACAACTCTGCGTAGCACTTTTGCATCAAGTCCACCGACTCCCAAGTGTATTATTCTTTCTCGTGATTAGACCATTGGACCTTTACCAATGGTACACTTTTCTGCCGCAAGATCCTCGTCTCGGTGTCCACTATTTGCACCGGCTCAAGTCGGACGGTTCTATCAATTGCTACCGCTTCGTCTGTGGTGGAGACATATTGGTCAAGCCGTAGTAGTGCCTTCTAAAGCTATGATGCATGGAATACATCGTGCAAATTTTCTAGATCTGGTGGTAGCTCCAGCCGATAGGCCAAAGGGCCTATTCTCTCCAATATAACATAGGGTCCCACATACCTCGGGTTGAGCTTCTTCATACTACGCACTCGCGACACACCATGTATTGGCCTGATATTCAAGAATACCTAGTCACCCACTTTAAATTCTACCATCCGATGATTCACATTATAGTACTTTGCCTACCGACTTTGAGCCTAAAGAAAGCGGTCTCGTATCAATCCAACAAGCGCATCGATGTCATCAATGTACTATATCCCCAAAACATTTGGATCTTGATCTTTTACCTATGACAATGGAGTTCTACACCTCCTCCCATAAAGTGCTTCATGGGGATCCATCCCGATGCTAGCTTTATGCCTATTGTTATATGAAAATTCTACCAGCGGCAAGAGTCTTTCCCATGGTTCTCCTTTGTCCAATACACACAGTCTCAAAAAATCTTCAATTGTCCTGATGGTCCTCTCAGACTAACCATCCATCTGAGGATGAAAAGCTGTGCTGAAGGGTAAGGCGAGAGCCTTGATATGCTTGTACTGCCTTCCACTCCTTGGAGGTAAAGCGGCCATCACGATCAGAGACTATCGTCTTAGGCATGCCATGGTACCGTACAAATTGCTCGACAAAGAGCCACACTAAAACATCCACATGTGCCTCCTTCTTCATAGGGATAAATCTGGCTACCTTTGTCAGGCGATCCTTGATTTACCAAACTGAATCGTTCCCATAGTGCGAGCGAGGCAACCCGTGAACAAAGTCCATGGAAATATCCTCGAACTTCCACTCAGGGATGGGCAATGTCTATAATAATCCTTCGGGCTCTTGCATTCCACCTTCACCTTTTGACAAGCCTCAGAGTGCATAACATAATACTTAACATCTTTCATCATTCCTAGACAAAACACGGTCTTCCGCAAGTCACTATACATCTTAGAAATCCCAGGATGCACTAAATACTTCGTATAATGTTCCTCTCGCAATATGTCTTCTCGGATTTCTCCACCCTTGGGAATGTAGAGTCGGCCATGGAAATGAATGAGGAAGTCCTTTAGCATATACTCTTTAGTAGATACATCTTCAATTGACTTAATAATAGTGGCCAAGGAAGCATCCTTCCCTTGCTCCACCTGAATATGATCTCGGATGTCACATACTATACTCATAGCAGATAGATACACAGTATACTCCTCAGAATGACCTTTTATACACCAACGTGATCTCTAACTCCTCGAGCATCCGAGTTAATTCTATACTCATCAATCGACACTCAGGTCTCGATTCCGGTACCTTTTTTCTCAACGCATCAACCACAGAGTTTGCTTTTCTGGGGTGGTAGTTAAAGGTAAATTCATAATCACAAAAAAATTATAGCCACCGTCGTTATCTCAGATTCAATTCCTTTTGAGTATGAACATACTTTAAATTTTTTGATCTGAAACTATCTCACAGTGGATGTCGTATAGATAGTGCATCCAAACCTTCAAGGCAGACACCACTGCCCCCAAATCCAAATTATGAACTGGATAATTGGCTTCATACTTCTTCAGTTCCCTCAAAGCATAGGCAATCACATGCCCATGCTGTATCAGTACTGCTCCCATCCCTTGATATGACCCATAAGTGTAGACTTTAAATCCTTCCTTCCCAGATGGAAGGTTTAGGATTGGTGTAGAGGCAAGTCTATCTTTTAGCTGTTGGAATGCAGCTTCACACTAGGGTGCCCACTCGTATGACACACCTTTCTTTTTCATAGCAATGAGACGAAGGGCTATCTTTGAGAATCCTTTCATGAACTTGCGATAATATCCAGCAAGTCCAATTAAACTTCGTACATCGGCTAACTGACTTCAAGGGAGACCATTCTTTCACAACACGCACTTTGGCTGTATCTATAGCTAGTCCAGCACCACTGATCACTTGACCCAAGAAGGCAACCTCTCGAAGCTAAAATTCGCACTTGCTAAACTTGGTAACCAAGGTATGCACCTTTAACTTCTTCAGCGCGAAGGTCAAGTGTTCAATATGGTCTTCCTCTATCTTTGAATAGACCAAAATTTCATCGATGAAGACGATGAAGAAGACGTCTAGATATGGCTCGAAAACTTTGTTCATCAAACTCATCAATACTGAAGGGGCATTGGTGAGCCCAAACGGCATCACGGTGAACTCGTACAAACCGTACCTTGAGCTAAAAGCTATTTTCTATATATCCTCCTCTCGTATCCTCAGATGGTAATACCCTGAGCGCAAATCTAACTTGGAAAACCAATATGCTCCCTCTAACTGGTCGAATAGCTCATCGATCTGGGGTAAGGGATAGGTGTTCCGCACTGTTAGCCAGTTGAGTTCCCGATAGTCTATACATAACCATAGCTTTCCATCCTTTTTCTTGACAAACAGGACAGGGGCTCCCCAAGGTGAAGAACTGGGATGAACAAACTCTGATTCCACTAACTCTTGCAACTGAACTCTAAACTTCGCGAGTTCCTTTTGGGCCATTTGGTAAGGGGTCCTAGAGATGGGCTTGACACCCGGTACTAACTTAATATGGAAGTCCACCTCTCTATGCGTGGGTAATCTTGGCAATTCCTCAGGGAATACCTTAGGGAAATCTCGCACCACTCGCACATCTTTCAATTCAACTACCATCTCTTTTAGTTCAAAACATATCATATATACTTCATCCCCCCTCATATGGGCTTTTAAGGTCTTAATTGAAGATAACAACATACGAGATGCAAGTCTAATACCTTGAAAGATGACCTAAGAGTCTCCATGCCACAACATGATTTGCTTCGCCGTGCAATCAATCCTAGCGCGGTGCCAATCTTACCATGCCATGCCCAGAATGAGGTCGAATTCTGGCATTCTCAACACTATTGCAGGTGTTTCAAAGAACTTTCCTCCAAGAAGTACCTCCAATTCAAACTTTGCAGATGCGATCAACTCAGAGCCATCCGGGAGGCATACTCTCCGCGCAATACCGGTGAAGTATTGCACTCCTTCTAGGTCTTTAACGAAGTCTGCTGACACAAACAAGTGTGTATCACCGATATCAAATATAGTGTAGGTTGGTTTCCCACCAACCATTACAGTGCCTAAGTACCAATTATACAGACTCAAGCTAGACTCTTAGCATATCTTAGACTATTTAAAGAGAAATGCATATAACATAGAAATTAAATCACAATATTCTGGAAATCACATCCTGAGGATTCCACTCCTGTACCATATCCAGAACGAACACCTGATCCTAGACAAGTCCGGGATTCCTTCCTCGTGATCCTCGTCCTTGACCACACATGTGTCCCTGTCCTCATGGAGCTGCCGGAGGAAGAGTAGGGGGAGCATTCCCACTTAGTTGCGGGCAATGACATCAGATGTGGCCAGGTTGGTTGCACTGGAAGCAAAC
The DNA here is from genome assembly GCA_039513925.1 of Platanthera zijinensis. NCBI lineage: Eukaryota > Viridiplantae > Streptophyta > Magnoliopsida > Asparagales > Orchidaceae > Platanthera > Platanthera zijinensis. The sequence continues at coordinate 71,894,622 of CM077087.1, forward strand.
TCGCTCATATTGCTCCATGTGTTACATATGCATTTGTGGTGGTGGAGGTAGTGCCGGCTACAGGGCCGGATGCTCCATTCTAAAATTCTGACGAAAAAGACCCCCATCCCTGTTGTTTCCTTTCCCTCTGTTATCCTTCCTCCTATTATAGCTAGGACTGGCCTCTATCACACCCTCAGCGGGTCTCTTATTACTCCCCAAATGATCTGCCTCCAGCCTTTTCGCCATGTCGATGATCTCAGCCAGACTCGAGTCCACTATAAATAAAACGGCTTGCCTCAGGGGATCCCGCAAGCCTTTGTAGAACCTCTTAGCATACCCCATGTCTTTCAACTCATATGCGTCAGCAAACCAAACAAGATGTTGAAACTCTCGCTGATATTCTATAATAGTCTTGGATCCCTATTTCAGTTGCAAGAATCTTTCTTCAAGTTCATCCCGAGTGGTAGAAGGGATGAAGTGCTCCAAGAAGGCTTCTGTAAACTAACTCCAACTAATCTCCGTGTACATCCGACCTTGAAAGGTTGAGCCCATTAGGTACTTCCACCACCTCTTGGCGTGGGATTCCAATACTAACAAGGCTAGTGTCACAATCATGTTGGCTGGACATCGGATTCCAGCCATCAATTCTTGCACTGTGTCGAGCCATTCTTCTGCACGCACGATCGACTCTGTCCCAAAGTAAGCAGGCCGAGAGAGAGCTCAAAAAGTGCTCAACAAATTAGAGCCTGGGGCTTGTTGTTGCACCGGAGCCTGTTTGGACCTAAAGGCATCCAAAATAGCTGTGAGAGTCTACCCTAGCTCCGACTGCTGAAATTTTGTGGGTACGGTAGGGGCGGGAGTGCCCCCTACTGGCTCTACATTGATTAAGATCTACACAAAATGTACAAACCTAAGGTCAGGTTTGCTAAACATAGGGTCATGACTGAACATACTTAGTGTGAATTACATATGGCACACCACTGCTTCCGCTCAGTCAGTTTGTCTTCAAACTGATCAATCGAGCAGGGGTGGCGCCATTGTTCCTTGATTTCTTTAGTTGAGAATCATTGCAAGCTGATACCACTTGTAAAACCCCCCTCTCGGAACACAAGACATGGCTGAGGGGTGTCTTATGCCCAGAATAACTGCCTTGAAGTAGCGCCAATACACAGGTCGACCTGTTGTACAACCCCGTGTTAGACTAAGGGATTTAGGCAAGCAGGCTGGTCAGCCCCGGCCCGCGCCTTCCTAGGCGGGTCAGCCTCGGCCCGCGTATTCCCAGGCGGGTCAGCCCCAGCCAGCACCTTCCTAGGCAGGTAAGCCCCGGCCCGTGCCTTCCCAAGCGGGTCAGCCTTAGCCCGAACCTTCCCAGGCAGGTCGTCTCTTGCCCGCATCTCCCAAGAGAGTCAGCTCCAGCCCACGTCTCCCAGGCGAGACATCCTCAGCCTGCGCATCCCGCCGAGTAGAGGCATTGAAGGGATACTCGCCCAATCCCTACTGGGGGGATTTCATACCATTTTGCCCCTATAGGCCTGCCCTTAGCTAGCTAGAACTGTGGTGTTACATTGTTGGCAGACCCGATTGGGCTGCATATAGCTGTTCAGAATAGCGGAGTCTGGCTGTTGGCAGGCCAGCCCAAGGGGCTTTCAGTAATCTCAGACCAGCATAGGTTAGTTATTTGTAGATCATCTTCGGAAATCTATAAATAGGACGTAAGGGGTACCTCAGAAGGCATGCTCACTTGTCTTCCAGTATTCTAGTGCCTTCTGAGGTACCTTAGCCCGACATTTAGCTAAGGAGGGGAAGCGCTCGGTGATCTTCCGGGTGTGTGGTGGGACCTCGACGCCGGGCCCTTGGTCTAGTCCTTTGCTCTCTTTTTTCCTTGTTATTTTTCTTGTAGGAGCAAAGTAGGTGCGCAACCACCCCTTCCCAAGAGGTGAACTCCTCAAGAGACCGATTTTCAGTTTCAACATTTTGGTGCGGTGAGCTTGGAGCGTGGTCAATACAGAAAACCATCAGCGAGCTCAATGACTGGAGGAGAAGGGAAAGGATCAGACAGGATCGACTCGCCACCCCCTCCCCCTCTCGCCACCCTGGGGATGCTCGAGGAATTCAGGCAGGAGGTGCTCGGCATGGTCGAATTCGCGCTCGATGTGCGTGCCGAAAGCTTGACTCCGACGATTCCGGTTCTCGCGGATCCGGCACTCAGCGAGGTTGCTCCCACCAGGCGGGCCGGGAAGGAGGTTGCCGAGGAAGGTTGGGTTGTTGAGCTCCCCGGGCGAGTGCTCTTCCCAGGTTCGGGGAGCGGCGGCAGGTTCTGCGAGTTGGGGGCGAGAGACCCTCCAGCTCTCCCGGTGGGCGGTGATAGCCCCTTCAGCGAGTTGGTCTCCTCTGTACCAGTCCCGGATGGGTTCAGGGAGCCCGATATGTCCTACTACACCGGGAAGGGGGACCCGGTCCAGCACATCCAGTGGTTTGAGACATGGTCTCGATCCGACAGATGTCAGAAAGATTTTGGGGCCGACTCTTCGCCATCACCCTCAAGGAGAAGGAGAGGGAGTGGTTCCACCAACTACCAGCCAATTCCATCTACTACTTTGTGGACCAACATCGGGGGTTCATGTTGAGGTTCAAAACCTCGAGGATGAGGATGAGGGATTCGGAGTCCCTATTCCACATCAAGTAGGGGGTGAATGAGACCCTAGGAAGCCACATCGATCGCTTCTAAGAGGAGGTCACCCAGGTTCAGGAGATGTTAGGCCACACACTGATGATGGCCTTCACCCTAGGGTTGCAGCCGGGTTTCTTTAAGATGGATTTGAAGAGGATCCCACCCCACACCTATGAGGAGTTGATGGAGAGGGCGGCAAGAGAAGTCGATGGGGAGTCATCGAACCCGGAGTTTGCTCGGTGGCTAGACAAGTGGGCTATAGAGGAAGAGAGGCCCAGAGGGGGCATAGGTCAGGAGGAAAGGAGAGCTGAACCCCGACAGAGGGAGCAGTAGCAGTAACAACAACAACCCAGGTGGGGGCGTCAGGAGCCGAATCACCGGCTAGGGTGGAGGCCAGAATAATCAGGGGGAGAGAAGAGGGTTCCATAGAAGGGACCATCGCCAGAGAGGCCAAGACAAGTTTTATCCTCCGAGAGGGAGGCTGCCTCTTCCCGACCAGGAGCAGGCTATGGAAATTGCCATGGGGGAGAGAAGGAGGGCGATAAGGAGAAAGAGAAGGGAAGTCAGGTTGGAGCTGCCCTATTGCGACTTCCACCAGGAGGAAGGGCACACCACGACCACATATGTAAGACCCCACTTTTTTTTAAACCACCAGGGTCTTAGGCCCAGAACCGCCGCTTTGTAGTGACACCTTCACGCCCGGGAAGGTCGTCACTACAAAACGCCGATCCTACCGGCAAAATCGATCGCAAAACAGTAGCATAAGTAAATATAAAATAAGTCCACCAGAGTCACATGTATATAAAATAAATCTCCACGAAGGGAGAGTCCATAATAATAATAATAAAAGTACAAAATAAGGGCTTCTACCCGATACATCAAGTCCTCACTACAAACACTCTCGCAACTCTCAACATCTAAGCGGAAGAAAACTGAAGTCCATCCTTGACCCGTCGCCGTGTAGTAGTGGTTGTGCGCAGCAACTTCTCCTCATGTCCTACCTCTTTGTCCTTCTGGTGCTGATGCTCCTAATGCTCGATCCCCTAAATGATGTGGTTCGAAAACCGTTAGTCTAAAAGACTAAGTCCTATCATCCCCCACCCCTCCCCCATGGCTCCTAGGCACCGAGTGGGGAGAAGGAAAGGGAAGCTATGAAGGTGGAGAGTAACAAATGTAAGCAGGTGGCGACGGAACTAATCTAATAGTTCTATGAGAATAAGCAGCAATAATAAAAGTATGAAAGACAGAATATGAAATATGTAACCTTAACTTATATGAAAACACATAAGCTAAAGGATCTTCTGCAAGGCTCCCATCTTATAAAAAGTCTCATACCAATTTATACGATGAGGTGTCGGTTTACAAGCATACAATATTTATCATAGGAAAATAACCATAACTTATAAGCATGCTCACGCAAGCCTATAGGCTAAGGGTTCGTTTTGTAGGGCCTATTGTATAAAGCGTCCCATACCACTTTATACAATAGGTGTCAGGAGTTGATGCAATGATGATGCTATGACATGCAAATATGCTATGATGTGATCATGCAAGTGCAACTCACCTACCCAACTCTGTGTACACAGACCTTTAGTTCCCCCTTTTTGGAGCCTAATCTCCCAGGATACCTCCGTAGTGGCAAACAGAAGTGGTGGGTTGGGCCTCTCCCACCTCAAAATTGGTATCAGCACTAGCAGTCAGACCTATTGTACGCCTCAACATTGGTGCACTAAGTGGACTCCTGCATACTCTCGTCGGCTGGCGCACAAGACTTTATTTGTCTAAGTGTAAAACCACACCCACCGAGTCAACGTAATGGTGTCGGTGCGATGACTCTCTAATACCGAAGACCCACCACCTTATATCTTATGCACATGCAATATTAATGTATTATCCACCGAGCCAAAGCTCCCCGGACTATTCCGTCCGTCACAGCCACAAACCGTTCCAAAGCTCCCCGGGCTATCCTACCCGTCACAAATATCTACTAAGCCATCGGCTCACCGGGATACCCTGCCCATTTCCACAACCACCGAGCCTACCGCCCGAACATCCTAGTCACCCTATCTTCCCGAGACACCGGGGTGTGTGAAAGTGAATGGTGTCTACTAATCGTGAAGAAAATAAAAGCAACCGAACTAGCAATCCATCTAGGCAAGTATACCTATCGAATTGTAGCTAGGGGACACAAGTGTCGTATTGAAATCCGGGAACTGCTGAATACACTTACTCACACGAAGACTATTATTTTATCGGAGGAAAATCTTGAGGGCTAAAAAGGAAATTGCAACTAAGAAAGGAAATATAGTTAATCGCTAGAAAGAGAACCACTGCATTAAGTTAAAGAACTATTAGACGCGATTACGATAAAGTGTTAAAGAACTATGACAAAGGGATGGAAATGTACTCGATCAAGAATCACCTCGGCCAGAGTAATAAAGAAATGCGATCAAAGCCTAAACTTAATAGGGAAGAGTTTCTTGACCGTTGAGGTTCCAAAAGCTTAAACACGCTTCTCTCGAAGTCGTGTCCGACTGAGTTTAGGTAGGTCCGACCGACTTTCGTCTAAATCAGAGGCCTAAAGCTCGCTTTACGCGGTGAACCCCACTATTAGATTTTATTCCAATCCGGGAGATTTGAATGTCTCCCTCTCTCGAGGGGTGCATACCAATCCCTTTCCTCTTGAGTGCTCACTTCAAACTATCGGCCTTTCGGCTAGCCAAGCATGAAAGCTAAGGCAGAGAGTATACATCGATGATATATCTCCAACCCAAAAGAATTCAAGAGCAATTCAAGGTTAAACCCCTAAAAAGGAAAGGTAAAATTAAAGCATCATAACTTAATCACTCAAACCTCAGATCATCAAGATCGAGTACAAGGAGGATTTAGTTATTCATGGTATAGAAAATGAAGATCATATTAATAGTATGGAAAATAACACCGAGTAGAAGGGAAAGAGAATAGCGAACTATTTTATTTCGTAATGTGGAGGAATCACAAGTAGGGCACACAGATACTATAAGAACACTTTCTACGATGATTACAAATGCTGTAAAAAGGAAGTACAGAAATGCGAAAAAGGCTTGCATGAAAAGAAACTCAATTACTTGAAGTAAAAAGGAAGAGACAAGCTTAAGACATAAAAACTAAAATAGCAGCACTTCTTCTTCTCTAATCTCTCTCAATATCCCTTCAAACACTAGAAGATGATCCCTATTTATAGAGTTTTTTCGGGCTGGGTCACGCCCTATGACACGCCCATGGAGGGCGTGACCATAGGGCGTGTCTGATTCGGTGCGACATCTGGAGCATTGGCATTTAATTCTGGCGCGGTTGCTGAGTTACACGCCCATCGAACACGCCCCTGGAGGGCATGACATATGGACGTGTCGGATTCGGCGCGTTGAAATTGAGCTCGGTACTGACTTCTCGGGACTTGGCGGGTCACGCCTGTCAGACACGCCTACGTAGGGCGTGTCAGTGGGCGTGTCAGTGGGCGTGACAGCTAGTTTCTGGTGGAGATTGACTTCGGACCGGCGGCTTCATTCCACTAGGTTACACGCCCTTGGTACACGCCCTAGGAGGGCGTGACCATGGGGCGTGTAACAGCAAAACTTGTAAAATCCTGCAAAAAGAAGGAAAGATGTTAGTGACAATAATATATACAAAGAAGGGTCAAAATATAAGCATACAAGACATGCTTTGTAAATTGAAAGCTAGAAAATACCATAATAGTTTAGGCTATAAAACGGACTATCAGCATACAACAACATAAAATTATAATAATACTTAGAAATTTAAGCTACTAAATTACCCAAAAAAGGATGACTAAAAAGTAGTCATCAAACACCCCCATGCTTAGACATTTGCTTGCCCTCAAGCAAATAAAAATGAAAATTAGGGAAGGAAATAGAAAATAAACAAAGTTAATTTAGGTTTCATAATTAAGAAAAACAAAACATGGAAAATTAAACTATCCTAATATTCATATTATCAACTAGTGGGGTGAGAAGTGCACAATAGAAGATTTGAAAGGGAAACCCTTAAAATCTCATTAAAACATAAGAGAAGTCTTCTAATTTCTAAATCTTAAAAACAAGGCATCCAAAATAAATGAAAATAAGGAAAACAAAAGTAGAAGTTCTAAATAAACGGCGCATTAACAAACTACTAGGTTGCTAGATAAACATTAACCCTAAAACACTCCAAGATAACCTCCAAAGAAATCCATCAATGATGGTGGCCATAGGCTTGTACGTTCACACTTTCTCCACTATGCGAAATTAAGTTCTAAGATCATTAGGACTTCTACTAGGCATTAAAACTTGGCTTAGGTAAATGATTAGGAAATGGAATCAAAGGTAAACATGAGGTTTTAGGCACTAAACCAAGGTGAGCTCAAAAATAACCAAAGCATAAAAAAAATGAGAAATAACAACTATGTCATTTCTCCAATATGAAACTACAAAAACCAGGCCATGAATTTTTTTCTTTTATAAACTTGGCCAAACATAAACGTTTTGCATTCATTTGTTTTTTTTTTCAGTTTTTTTTTCTTTTGAATAACATTTGATAAGAAAGCTCCAAAAATAAGCTTGAGAATTTCCTATTTATTTCAAAAATAATACCCTTCCCACAAAAATAATTTTTAAGCTCAAATTTATAGTGCAAAAATAGGAAAGATATTTGGCTTTGGTGAACATAATAAATAAAAGGTGGAGCTAAAAACAAAGAAAATAAGGAAAAAGGCCCAAAATTGTTTTGCAAGGGTTTTGTTTTTGGTGGGCAAGAAAAGCTCAAACTATTCAAATGGTGGCCTAAATCATTTCTAAAGAACGTAAAAACGGCGCAAATGCTTCGAAAGTAGCTTGGTACAAGTTCTAGACACCAAGAAAGACTACCCCGCAAATGAAAAAGGACTAAAGATACCTAGCAACCATTCGTAAGTAACTAACCGAATAAAAAGACATAACTACGCATTGCTAGCTTATAACTTAAAAACCGGATGCCTATATTTAAGAAAAAAAACTAGTAGAACTAAACTATGTTAAAATGATAGGTTCAGAAAAACATTTTCAAAGTAATCTATATAGAACTAAGAAACCGCATGGGGCTACACTTCACTAGAAGCAACATGAAAATAAAGATAGAAAATAATTTTAGGTTTTGTTTTTCAAATAGATTTTAGCACAATTTTTTCTTTTGAAAGAAGAAGAACAAAAAGAAAAAGCCAAAAGAAACTAGACCCCCCCATGCTTAAAATATTTCATTGTCCTCAATGAAAGGAAAAAGAGAAGGAGACTGAGAAGGAGAGATAAAAGAAAATGCAGAAAGTAAAGTAAATAAGAACAGGACTTCCCCGGGTTCGTGAGATGAAGGCGGATGTCGCTCCCCCATGCTTGCTCTTTAGCGCACTTGATCGTCAGCAGGTTTGACTTGATCCATCTTGAAATCAGCAACGGCAGAGCGGCGACCACGATCATGGACTTGATTTGCCTCCGGCAGAAAGAGCAAAATAAAAGCAAAAAGATAGAGTCCATGGGCAGATGCTCGATAATGTTTGTTTATTACAAGAGTTCAAATAAAAGGGTTTCATAATAATAAGTCCAAAAAGTGGAAAATAAAAATGTCCATAACAAAATAAAAATGTCCATCAGAAATAAAAAACTAAGAATCAAAAAGAAGATTCTCCTTTGGAGGAGTCACAGAATCATTAGAGAAATAGAGTTTAAGTCTATGGCCATTAACTTTAAAGTCCCCCTTATCGGGGTGTGAAAGTAGCACAGTGCCGTAAGGAAAAACATCCTTGACCGTGAACGGTCCGGACCATCTAGATTTAAGCTTTCCCGGGAAGAGACGTAACCGCGAATTAAAAAGAAGAACCTGATCGCCTGGTTTAAAAGTTTTAGGGTGGCGCAGGTTCTTATCGTGATACAATTTCGTGCGTTCTTTATAAATTTTATTATTTTCATAGGCGTATGCTCGCCACTCGTCAAGCTCATTTAGTTGGTTTTTTCTATGCTCGCCGACCGAGTGCGGATCGAAATTAAAAAACTTTAACGCCCAATACGCACGGTGTTCTACTTCTACCAGAAGATGACACGATTTTCCATAGACTAATCGGAAAGGAGTACAACCGATGGCGGTTTTGTACGCTGTCCGATAGGCCCACAAAGCATCGTCCAATTTTAAAGACCAATCCTTACGAGAAGTAGAAACGTTTTTTTCCAAAATTCGTTTAAGCTCGCGATTGACTACCTCGACCTGACCGTTCGTTTGGGGGTGATAAGCAGTGGACAATTTATGCGTAACGCCATATTTGGCTAAAGCCTTAGTGAGCTGAGCGTTGCAAAAATGACTTCCCCTATCACTAACGATCGCTCGAGGAAACCCAAAGCGAGAAAATAATTTTTTTAGAAAATTGACAACTACGCGCGCATTATTATTTGGTAGAGCTTGGGCTTCTGCCCACCTAGAAACATAATCGACTGCGACTAGAATATATTTGTTTCCTAAGCTGGAGGGAAATGGGCCGACAAAGTCTATGCCCCATAGATCAAAAACTTCGCACTCGAGAAAGTAATTTTGCTCCATTTCATTTTTGTTAGAAATATTTCCAGTCCGGTGGCATCGATCGCACCCGCCCACAAAGATTTGTTCATCTTTAAATATGCTTGGCCAATAGAAGCCAACACTAAGCACTTTGTGGGCGGTGCGGTTTGCTTGATAATGGCCGCCAGTCGGACCTTCATGAACATGTTTTAAAATTTGGTGACCCTCTTCCTGCGAAACGCATCTCCTTACCACTTGGTCCGCACAAATGTGAAATAGAAATGGGTCTTCCCAAAAATAATACTTCAACTCCGAAAAGAATTTCTTCTTTTGGTGAGTGGAGTATTCTTTTGGAAGGACCCGGGCCACAAGATAATTGGCCAGATCGGCAAACCAGGGGTAGAAGATGAAGAAATATTAAAAAGACGCTCATCCGGAAAAGAGTCATTAATAAAAGTTTCATTTAAAAAATCAAGTTTGGGATTTTCAAGGCGAGATAGATGATCCGCCGCTAGGTTTTCCGCTCCTTTCTTATCCCGAATTTCCAAGTCGAATTCTTGAAGTAAGAGGATCCAACGGATAAGACGCGGCTTGGCATCCGGTTTAGAAAAGAGGTACTTCAAAGCGGAATGATCCGTGAAAACAATAACCTTAGATAGAGTAACATACGGTCGGAATTTATCAAAAGCAAAAATAACTGCTAAGAGCTCTTTCTCCGTCGTGGTGTAATTTTCTTGCGCAGAAGTGAGAGTTTTACTAGCGTAGAAAATCGGATGAAAGTTCTTAGCGATTCGTTGACCTAAAACCGCACCTACCGCATGATTACTCGCATCACACATAATTTCGAAAGGTAAATCCCAAACTGGGGCGATCATAATAGGAGCATTTATAAGTTTCGATTTTATTAATTCAAAGGCCTCGAGACAAGATTTATCAAAAACAAAAGGAATGTCTTTTTCGAGCAAGTGGGTGAGAGGTTTAGTGATTTTTGAAAAGTCCTTAATAAATCTACGATAAAAACCCGCATGACCTAAAAAACTTCTAATCGCTTTAACGGTTAGAGGGGGCGGTAACTTTTCAATTACTTCAATTTTTGCCTTGTCCACTTCAATTCCCCTAGCGGAAATGTTGTGGCCAAGGACTAAGCCCTCACGTACCATAAAGTGGCACTTCTCCCAATTTAAAACTAAATTTGTCTCCTCGCAGCGTTTTAAAACTTTTCCTAAATTTTCTAAACATAGATCGAATGAGTCGCCAAAAACGGAAAAGTCGTTCATAAAAACTTCCATAATATTTTCTACATATTTATCAAAAATAGCAAGCATACACCGCTGAAAGGTGGCGGGTGCGTTGCATAATCCGAAAGGCATTCTACGGTAGGCAAAAGTTCCGAAGGGGCAAGTGAATGTCGTCTTCTCTTGGTCCTCGGGTGAGATAGGGATTTGAAAATATCCCGAGAGACCGTCGAGGAAGCAATAAAAATTGTGCCCGGACAAACGTTCTAAAATTTGATCGATAAAGGGGAGGGGGAAGTGATCTTTTCGAGTGGCATCGTTTAGTTTACGGTAATCGATGCACATCCTCCATCCCGTTATCGTCTTAGTTGGAACTAAATCGTTGTTTTCGTTTGGTACTACCGTGATCCCACCCTTCTTAGGAACAACCTGAACTGGACTTACCCACTGACTATCAGAAATAGGATAAATTATCCCTGCATCTAATAACTTAAGCACCTCTCCCTTCACAACCTCTTTCATATTTGGATTAAGACGATGTTGTGGTTGAACTACACCCTTAGGATTATTTTCAAAAAATATGTTGTGTGTGCAGAAAGAGGGACTTATGCCAGGAATATCACAAATTTGCCACGCTATAGCTCGGCGATGCTTTTGTAGTAGTTCGATCAATTGATCGTTTTCGGATTGGGAAAGAAAAGCCGAGATTATAACGGGCAATTTTGAATCTTTTGCAAGAAAGGCATATTTGAGGTGGTCAGGCAGTGGTTTTAAATCAAGCTGGGGTGGTTCGTCATAAGAATTTTTTAAATTTTTCTCTTTTTCAAAAACAAGAGTTTCATACTTTTTCCTACTACATGCAAAATTATTTTCAACATTTTCTTGGATCGACATCACCGGGTTGTCAAAATTATGTGAAGAAATTTCAGAAAACGAAGATGAAAATTCATTGGGAGAAATGTTGGAAAGGGAAAGGGAAGAGTCTTCATTTAGAACGTCAACAAAAAAACAAGAGTCATCATTTTTTAAGGAGTTTTTCATGGATTGATTTATAGAAAATGTGACCTCATCATCTCCCACACGCAAAAACAACTTTCCGTTACTAACGTCTATAACTGCTCGAGAGGTGGCTAAAAATGGTCGTCCAAGGATAAGAGGAACCTCGACGTCTTCTTCAATATCAAGAATGACAAAATCCACCGGGAAGATGAATTTGTCGACCTTTACTAGCACGTCCTCAACGATACCTAGTGGATACTTGATAGACCTATCAGCTAATTGGAGACTCATCCTTGTAGGGCTCAGAGTGCCCAATCCTAACTTCTTAAATAGTGAAAAAGGCATCAAGTTGATGCTCGCTCCTAGATCTGCCAATGCATGTTTAACAAATAAATCACCAAAGACACAAGGAATGGAAAAACTACCTGGATCGTTTATCTTTTTAGGCAGATTAGAATTTTTAACGACTGCCGAGCATTCTTCATTCAATGTTACATGTGATAAGTTCTCCAATTTCGTCTTGTTTGTTAATAAGTCCTTAAGATATTTTGCGTACTTCGGCATTTGACTAATCGCTTCATGAAATGGCAAATTAATGTGAATTTGTTTGAACATTTCAAGAAAGCGTTGGTACTGATCATCTAGTTTGTCTTTCCTAAGTCTAGCCGGATAAGGAGGTGGCAGGAATTCTTTTGGGACAATAGGAGAATCATTTTGAAAATCATTTTTTTCTTTTTGAGAATCAGAAATAATAGAGCCATCGTTTTCTTTTTCAAATGTAGATTTTTCTTTTTCAGAATCTAAGTTGTCATTTTCCGTGGGGGTAAAAACTGGAGGAACAATCACCTTTGGCTCTTCCCTTGTGGTGGGCTCGTTAACAACTTTACCGCTCAGAAGGGAAATCGCATTTGCGTGCTCCCTTGGGTTAGGCTTAGTGTTCGAGGGAAGAGTTCCAGGTGGTCTCTCGGAAAAGGCCTTAGCGAGTTGGCTAACTTGATTTTCTAAGTTTTTCATGGATCTTGTTAAATTTCTAATAGTGGCATCGTTCGAGCTTATATATTTAGTGAGGATCTCTTCCAAAGGGGAAGGTTTTTGAAAATTTTGTTGCGGTGGTGGTGGTGGTGTAAAATCGTGCGGTGGGCGTATTACGTTAGCATTATTACTCAAAGAAAAATTAGGATGGTTACGCCATCCGGGATGATAAGTGTTCGAAGAAGCAGAAAAACCAGGAGGAGAAGAAAAATTCGAAAAAGCAGAAAAATTATTCGCAGAAATATTTTGAGCAGGCCTGGGTATGTTCCCCAGATAATCCACCTGCTCGGCAGCAGCAGCATTTTCATATACCTTAGCGGTGGAGGGAGCAGTCATCTCCGAGATCTTCTTGTTGAGCATTTCCACTTGCATCGCCAGTTGCGTCACCGAATCCACTTCATAGATACCTGCAGGTTTAGATGGGCGAGACCTTGACGAATTCCACTGATAAGTGTTCATCGCCATGTCTTCGATAAGCTCAAGAGCGGCTTCCGGAGTTTTGCGGTCTAAAGAACCAGCGGAAGCGACATCTATCATTTGCTTAGTCTCTTGGTTTAGCCCATTATAGAATGTCTGAACTTGCAACCATACAGGCAGAGCATGATGTGGGCATCTTCTCAAAAGTTCTTTGAACCTCTCCCAAGTGTCATAGAGGGTCTCAGAATCAATTTGAGAATATGAAGTTATATCATTTCGAAACTTAGCAGTTTTGGCAGGGGGAAAATAACGAGAAAGAAATTTTTCAGTTAAAATGTTCCAAGTAGTGATTGATCCTCTTGGAAGAGAACTCAACCACTGTTTGGCTTTAGTCCTTAAGGAGAATGGGAAGAGTCTTAACCTTATCGCATCGTCCGAGACACCATTAATCTTGAAGGTGTCACAGATTTCAAGAAAATTAGCAATATGCAAGTTCGGATCTTCATCTTGCAATCCGTCAAACTGTACATATTGCTGCACCATTTGAATGATGCTAGGCTTAAGCTCGAAGTTATTGTTCGCAATAGCGGGGCGAACTATGCTAGATTCTGTACCCTCCAGGTTTGGTCTTGCATAATGGGACATAGTCCTTTGCACGACTTCCTCTTGGTTGGGATTGTCCATTCTTAAGGTAGAATATGAATCGGAATGTTCGACCGGTATTTGAAGAGTCGGGCCTTGAAATCGCAATCTTCTCTGAAGAGTATGCTCGATTTCGTGGTCCAAGTCCAAAATAACCGACGGACTTCCCCGGGTCATGCACTGGAAGAAGAAAGAGAGAAGTATTGTTTATTATTATTATTAATATTTTGTTTTTTTTTAAATATATATTTTTTAGATGTTTTAGCTCCCAAACTTCCCAAGGACTACCCGATGAAGGGTTCACAAGGTACTAGACAAGATAGCGGCACTTAAAACCGCATTGCCTTTTTTTGAGAGGATTTTGTTGGTATAGGAAACTTGTGATGTGGGTATCTATTGAAAATGATTATATTTATTATTATTATTATTATTTTTTAAAGCGATTTTTTTTTCTTTTTGGTTTGCAATAAGGAAGATAAAAGTAATAGATTCGTGTTTTCAATATATCAACAAGAGCTGATTCCCCGGCAATGGCGTCAAAAACTTGGTGTCTACTAATCGTGAAGAAAATAAAAGCAACCGAACTAGCAATCCATCTAGGCAAGTATACCTATCGAATTGTAGCTAGGGGACACAAGTGTCGTATTGAAATCCGGGAACTGCTGAATACACTTACTCACACGAAGACTATTATTTTATCGGAGGAAAATCTTGAGGGCTAAAAAGGAAATTGCAATTAAGAAAGGAAATATAGTTAATCGCTAGAAAGAGAACCACTACATTAAGTTAAAGAACTATTAGACGCGATTACGATAAAGTGTTAAAGAACTACGACAAAGGGATGGAAATGTACTCGATCAAGAATCACCTCGGCCAGAGTAATAAAGAAATGCGATAAAAGCCTAAACTTAATAGGGAAGAGTTTCTTGACCGTGGAGGTTCCTAAAGCTTAAACACGCTTCTCTCGAAGTCGTGTCTGACTGAGTTTAGGTAGGTCCGACCGACTTTCGTCTAAATCAGAGGCCTAAAGCTCGCTTTACGCGGTGAACCCCACTATTAGATTTTATTCCAATCCGGGAGATTTGAATGTCTGCCTCTCTCGAGGGGTGCATACCAATCCCTTTCCTCTTGAGTGCTCACTTCAAACTATCGGCCTTTAGGCTAGCCAAGCATGAAAGCTAAGGCGGAGAGTATACATCGATGATATATCTCCAACCCAAAAGAATTCAAGAGCAATTCAAGGTTAAACCCCTAAAAAGGAAAGGTAAATTAAAGCATCATAACTTAATCACTCAAACCTCAGATCATCAAGATCGAGTACAAGGAGGATTTAGTTATTCATGGTATAGAAAATGAAGATCATATTAATAGTATGGAAAATAACACCGAGTAGAAGGGAAAGAGAATAGTGAACTATTTTATTTCGTAATGTGGAGGAATCACAAGTAGGGCACACAGATACTATAAGAACACTTTCTACGATGATTACAAATGCTGTAAAAAGGAAGTACAGAAATGCGAAAAAGGCTTGCATGAAAAGAAACACAATTACTTGAAGTAAAAAGGAAGAGACAAGCTTAAGACATAAAAACTAAAATAGCAGCACTTCTTCTTCTCTAATCTCTCTCAATCTCACTTCAAATACTAGAAGATGATCCCTATTTATAGAGTTTTTTCGGGCTGGGTCACGCCCTATGACATGCCCATGGAGGGAGTGACCATAGGGCGTGTCTGATTCGGTGCGACATCTGGAGCGTTAATATTTAATTCTGGCGCGGTTGCTGAGTTACACGCCCATCGAACACGCCCCTGGAGGGCGTGACATATGGACGTGTCGGATTCGGCGCGTTGAAATTGAGCTCGGTACTGACTTCTCGGGACTTGGCGGGTCACGCCTGTCAGACAGGCCCATGTTGGGCGTGTTAGTGGGCGTGTCAGTGGGCGTGATAGCTAGTTTCTGGTGGAGATTGACTTCGGACCGGCGGCTTCATTCCACTAGGTTACACGCCCTTGGTACACGCCCTAGGAGGGCGTGACCATGGGGCGTGTAACAGCAAAACTTGTAAAATCCTGCAAAAAGAAGGAAAGATGTTAGTGACAATAATATATACAAAGAAGGGTCAAAATATAAGCATACAAGACATGCTTTATAAATTGAAAGCTAGAAAATACCATAATAGTTTAGGCTATAAAACGGACTATCAGCATACAACAACATAAAATTATAATAATACTTAGAAATTTAAGCTACTAAATTACCCAAAAAAGGATGACTAAAAATTAGTCATCAGTGAACCCCTAATTATACTAGTTACTCTTTAACATTTATTATTCCTACGGTTTATATTAGCCAAGGACTGCCCAAGGCATACTCCGTGAAGGTTTCTCGAGGGCACTAGGAACTACGATGGGCTGAAGCCCAAAGCTCCCTTTCGCAAGGCACTTAATATTATTGATTTCTACCCATGACCAATCCTCTCTTTTATTTCAGTGTGACTCCCCTAAGTGTGTTTAAGCTCTCCAAGCTAGCCTATTTCAGTTCTATGTACTATATGCAGACCGTGCTAAGCTACATGGTGCTCCCACTAAGGGTTACTCCATTTACTCATCCAACAGATCCATAACCATTTCTGGGAGTCTACCATGACCTATTTAGTCTAACTCCAGAGTTTCATAATTTTCCTAATTATTTGGGCATTTAATCTAATTCACCTAAGACTCTGAATGCCCTACTTTGAACATGAAATGCACTTTTAAATAATAAAAAAATCAACACAAAATTATGATAAATACTAAATAATATTTCGACAGCAAATCCAAGGTCTAAGAATTTTCAGAATTGTTTAGGCCCAATTTCCACAATTTAGAACATATTGTCAATATTAGCATTTTAAGAAGCAAAGGCCAGCAATATTATTCTAAAAATTATAATAAAAATCCAGTAAGTCCATCATGGCCTAAAAACACTCTAGAAGTATTCTCTCAATTTTCTAGTGAACAGTAGCCCCTAATTTTATTTTAAATCAATGATTCTATAGCCATTGGTTATTGAAGGAAGTACTGTAATAATTCATCTACTAATTATGAGAAAATTCTAGGAGATAGATAATGATCTAAAACTAATCCTAACCAAGTTTTACAATTTTCTAAAACATGAGGGGCTCTGAATCTAATTAAAAGTAATCTTCTAAATTTATAACTTTGTGCAACAAGTACTGTTTTTAATCTTCTAAAAATTATGGAAAAATTTCAGAGCCAACATAATGTCATAAAACACTCACTGACTAAGTTTCATAATTTTTTAGTAATATTGGGCTCTATATCTATGTTTGATTAGAAATCCACAATTCATAATGTATGAAATAAGTACTTAAAATAATCATCTAAAAATTCCAATAAAAATACAGAGGAATCTATCATGATGTGAAACATCCAAATACGAAATTTGATAACTTTTCAGTGGACAGAAATATGATAACAAGCAAAATAAACCTAAGGACACAACTAGGGTTATTAAGGAAATACTGATTTTATTAGCCCAAAAATTCCACCAAATTTATTTTAGGACTCTTTTTATTAGAGAAATATCCTCCCCAAATGTCAAGTTATTGTGAGGTGTTTTTATTACCTAAACCCAAATATTGGTGTTGTGCCTTAAACTAGGATTAGGGATTTGAGGGGGTTAAAGGCTTCCAAACTCAATACAACTACAACCAGAGGACCAGAGCCACGCTATGATCCCTTCCACCAAGTCTCAAGTCATTCCAAGGTCATTTGACACCAAGACCTTCATACTCTAAAAATCTCCATAAAAGGGCCTACCCTAGTGTTCTAGGGATACCCTACCCCAAAACACCCCAAATCCCATTGGAGGGTGATAAATGCCATATAAAATCAGTGTCAAAAATATCAGCCTCTGTTGAGGGGATTTGACCACTCAAACACTAAAAAGAGCACTTTGACCAAAATAACCCTATAAGGGTATACCTAGGTTGGGTCAATACCTAATCAAAACATCTCCAAATGAGATGAAATTTTTACCAGAGTCCTAACATGTTTTCTAAGACCACCCACCCAAATCTGGGGGAGTTTTGAGATGTTTAAAACACCTAATTAATTTATTTATGGATTATTAAATTTTTACAAAAACTATAAAAAAAGGTTCTCTAAAAATTCCCATTTTTGTATATGTCTTAGGTACAGTTAAGAGTGACCCCCATCCAAAATTTCAAGTCATTTGGATGGTTGGATTGGTGCGGGCACTCAAACCAAGTTCTGGTCAAGCCTATGTATAGACCCCACCAAAATGGGTTCTGCGGTCAAACCACTTACCCAAATGGATTCAAAATTTTTTTAGAATAAACTAGACTTCACGGGCTACAACTTTGATGTTAGTCACTATTCCTGTAGAGGGGCCTAAGTTTTTTTAATATTTAATTTATAACTACCCAGTGAACAGGACAGAAATCGAAATAATATAAATTAATAAATCTAGATCCAGCACGGATCTTAAAGCAAATTGTAGGGCTCCTGGTCATCTTCTTCCTCCAGCCAAGGGTTGAGATTGGCCGAACCTGGAGCCTATTCCAAGCTCATTTCCCGGCCACCCAACCACCTCCCTGGCCGGCCACCACCGCCACAACCTTCGTTGAGGTGGGGGCTATCGCCGGGCGGCGGCACAGCCGCCGGAGGGGAGGTTTCCGGCGAACCCGAGTGGTATAAAAACCATGAAAAATCTGAAATTTTTCTCATATGATCCGGCTCAATTGAGCCCGATTTCTCTCCTATTTGATTCCTAAGATCTATCCATAGAAGGAGTAGAGGAGGACCTTTAGCCGTGCTTGCCGACGGGTATGGTGGTGGTGCGCCATGGCCGACGGTGGAGCCTACTGATGCTCTACAATGCTACAGGTAACTCCCTCGTTTTCTTCAGTGGGATGGTGGAAACGAATTCTCTTGGCCTAGGGAAGCTTTTAAAAGAGCCAAATAGGGGAGAGGGAGGGTCATGGCTTCAAAGCCATTTATGGTCATAAAGGGGAATTTCGGCCATGGCTTGGGTTCATTGTTTCCAACCTTGCACAGCCTGGAAAACCCCTTGCACTTCTCCTAATTCAGCAAGGGTGATGAATCAAGCCTTTGGGATGAAGGAAGGAGGCCCCTTAGTCTTCCAAAGCCATTAATGGCTCTCTTTAAACCACCTTCTCTCTAGAAATACATGAAACTCTCATTTTCTCTCTCCTAATTACTAAGAACGAATTTGCTCATCTCTCTAGCCTATTGGCAGCCCATAAAATCATTATTAATAATTAGGATGGGGTTATCCCAAGTGGGGGAAAGGGGCTTGAGCTTGAGTTAGCCCATTTGGGCTAATTTGACCTATTTCAAGGATTGAGTTGACCTTGCTCAAATTGACCATTTGGGTTGACCCCAATGGGTCCTTGGTGACCCATTGGCCTGGCCTCACCTAAGGTCTAGGAAGACTTAGGTAGGGTTGGTTTGGCATATTAGGGGCACATTGCCCTTTGTTAGGGCACCTTGCCCAATTTAGGCCTATGGTGGTCTTCGGTCAATTTGACCACTTTGGGTTGATTTCAATGGACCCTTAGAGCTCTAATGGACCTTCCAATAGTTTAGGGATATTGTGGTGGGGTCATGGAGTCATGGTGAAGCCCTATGGTCATCATAAACTAGTGTTTAGAATTCTACTATTTGCAGACCATGGTGATCTCCACCTTCATGCCTAAGCTCACTTGGTCTTCTTGGGCTTCTTAAGGTTTTGTCATGACCTAGTCATGACAAAACCACTCCTAGGGTTCTAGATGGAAATGGGATGTTACAAATCCCAATAAACAAAAACAAAAATTTCATCCTCGAAATTCAAGTTAGGCCTGCGGGGTTTCTACTACGGGTAACTGCTTGTAACATCCTATAGGAAGTTGAATGTATACTTTACCCGGATAGATCCGGGTACCTCCGCTGCATTAGATTCGGTGGCTCCAAGGTATGCTCCTCCTGCCCATGGTTCATCTACAAGACCTTGACCAGTGAGACCTTCTTGCGCCGCAAGACCCGCACCGTTGTGTCATCTATCCTGACCAGCTCATCTTATTACCGATTGATCAAAATCTGTCGAGCCATCTATGCCAAGAACGTGTTGTTCCGGCAGTAGTAGAGACTTCCTGATAAAGGAGACGTGGAATACATCATGCAAACCCGCTAACTCCGGCGGTAGCTCCAGCCTGTAATCCAATGGGCCGATCTGCTCCCGGATCCTGTAACACCCCATAGTCCATGGACTGGGCTTCTTCCGCCCGCGTACCCGCGAGATTCCATACACCAGACGTATATTCAGGAATCATGGTCTCCCTCTTGAGACTCTACTTGGCAATGTCGCGCATCGTAATATTTGGTCGGTATGCTCTGGGCCTCCAGCATCCAATCTTGAATTAGTCACACCTAGGTATCTGGGTTCTTCATAAATTTCGAGTCAAGTGCCTTTGGATCCTCGTCCTAGATCCATGATAGTGAAATCCTGCACTTCTGCATGAGGGTGGAGAGCTATGTTGAATGTCGGCCGATAGTCCAGATAAGCCTGGACTGATCCTCTTTCCTTGGACATACACCATCCATCCTGATTTGACACGGTCATCTTGAGCACACCCTGATAACGAACCAATACTCAAAAATCTTATGAAACATCTACGGGAGTTTTATTCCGGGTCTGGGTGAAATTAGCTACCTCGGCCAGTCTATCCTCGATGTTCCCTTTATACTTGTGCTCGGAGTGGGGACAAGAAATCCTGTGTATGAAAATCAAAAATTATACCCTCGAACATCTACTCCAACTTGGGCAGTGGTTGTAATAGTTCCCCAAAAACTCTTTCACATAGCCTACATTAACTGACGTACCTTACCGTGCATCACCAAACCCATGACACCTTTCTTTACTCCGGGGGTACATGTTCTGAGATACACCATACTTCTGATGATACAACATAGAGATTAAATTTTTTACCTTCTCAGATATCCTGAATCTTGTTACCCGTCATCTAATTTTTCGTGATAATAGTTAATCCTCGTAATTACTGCGTCTTATTACCATGTCATTGTCTTGGTAATGCTACAGGTCAACACTCCAAACATGTTTTTACAAAATCTTATCTTCACCCGAATAATGTCAAATTATATCGACTTCAACCTCACTATGTTTGTTATGCCAAATTCTCTAAATTAGGTCTAAGGAAACCCAAGTCAATACTAATTTGCCCAATAAACAAAGGACAAGTCCCCAATAAACAAAAGATAAGCCACCAATAAACAAAAGATAAGCCCCCAATATACAAAAGATAAGCCCCTACCTACCTTGGGCTAAGTATCTTTGATATTATACTATTATATCTGTCCTACCTGGGTGCATAATCCCTAGGGAATAACTCTTTGACTTGGGGTTCCACCCTAAAACTCGTCAATATACTCCATACTTTAAACTCTATGAGTCATATTTACGACGACCTTATCGGGGTCAAAATGTTCCTAATCCCAACTGTGTCTCTTCCAAACTTGAATTCCTATCCAACTCTCGGTGTTTGTCGTGGTGGTTTTCTCCAAGTAATTTTGTTACTGGTACGAGGTTTGATACTATGTGTCTTCTACCATTCTACTAATGGTTATTGGTCTCAATTCTCCTTAAGGCCGTCCTACTAGTTTGAGTAATCCTTGATTGGGACAGTAGGGACACCTGAGCTTATGTCTTAGGTAGTCATTCTCGTGCTAAACTCCTCCTTTATTCTCTTTGGGTATCTCCTTACCTTAACCAAGTTCATACCTAAGGTCTATTTTGAACTAGGGCATATTATAAGTCATCATGGTTAGTTTTGAGTCCTAGTGGGTTGAGTCTAACTCGTTGGTTAGAGAATTATAAGATGAGATCTTCGCAGCCGGAGGTGCTCCTTGCTGGGGCCAGGTTTTGCCGCAGGCTATAAAGAAGAATTCCAATTAATGATGAAGTGGACTTTTACATGTGATTTCACTTATGGGCACGCCACTGCTTCCGCTGCTAGTTAGTCCTCAAACTAAGCTCGCGCGGGAGTGACCCAGGGTTAGTGGACTACTACTTTTCCGATCGAGATTTCCTCTGATACCACTTGTAAGACCCCTTTTTTTAACCACCGGTGTCTTAGGCCAAGAACCGCCACTTTACGGTGACACCTTCACGCCCGGGAAGGTCATCACTACAAAAGGCCGATCCTGCCGGCCAAATCGATCACAGAACAGTAGCATAAGTAAATATAAAACAAGTCCATCAGAGTCACATGTATATAAATAAATCTCCATGAAGGGAGAGTCCACAATAATAATAATCAGAGTACAAAATAAGGGCTTCTACCCGATACATCAAGTCCTCACTACAAACACTCTCGCAACTCGCAACATCTAAGCGGGAGCAACTGAAGTCCATCCTTGACCTGTCGCTGTGTAGTAGTGGCGCAACAACTGCTCCTCATGTCCTACCTCCTTGTCCTTCCGGTGATGATTCTCCTAATGCTTGATCTCCTAAATGATGTGGTTCGAAAACCGTTAGTCTAAAAGACTAAGTCCTATCATCCCCCACCCCTCCCCCATGGCTCCTAGGAACCAAGTGGGAAGAAGGAAAGGGAAGCTATAAAGGTGGAGAGTATCAAATGTAAGCAGGTGGCGACGGAACTAATCTAGCAGTTTTATGAGAATAAGCAGCAGTAATAAAAGTATGAAAGATAGAACATGAAATATATAACCTTAACTTATATGAAAACACATAAGCTAAAGGATCTTCTACAAGGCTCCAATCGTATAAAAAGTCTCATACCAATTTATACGATGAGGTGTCAGTTTACAAGCAAATAATATTTATCATAGAAAAATAACCATAACTTATAAGCGTGCTCACGCAAGCCTATAAGCTAAGGGGTCGTTTTATAGGGCCTATTGTATAAAGCGTCCCATACCACTTTATACAATAGGTGTCAGGGGTTGATGCAATGATGATGCTATGATATGCAAATATGCTATGATATGATCATGCAAGTGTAACTCTCCCACCCGACTCTGTGTACACAGACCTTTAGTTCCCCCTTCCTGGAGCCTAACCTCCCAGAATACCTCCGTAGTGGCAAACTGAAGCGGTGGGTTGGGCCTCGCCCACCTCTAAATCGGTATCAGCACTACCAGTCAGACCTATCGTACGCCTCAACGCTGGTGCACTAAGCTGACTCTTGCGTAATCTTGCCGGCTGGTGCACCGGACTTTATTTGGCTAAGTGTAAAACCACACCCGCCGAGTCAATGTACTGGTGTCGGTGCTATGACTCTCCAATACCGAAGACCCACCACATTATATCTTATGCACATGATGTAAGACCCCCTTTTTTTTAATTTTCAACCATCGGGGTCTTAGCCCAGAATTGCCGCTTTGCGGTGGCACCGACTCACGAGAAGGCCGCCACTACAAAACGCCAATTCTGCCAGCCCTTTTCGATCACAAAGAGATAGAAGTAAGAATACATAAAATGTAAAAAGGTCTACAGAAATACACATATAAAATGAAATCACATCCAGTCCATTAGTAATATCAAATAGAAGTATTACAAAGATATAGTTCAGATGAAATATAGATAAACGGGCTCGAGCCCGGTACATCAGAGTCCTCACTACAAATCACTCATCGCGGAAGCTATAAAAATACTAATCACTCACGGAGCTGGTCGCAGGTGCACCGGTGCTAAACTGACCCACCTCCATGCGCACCGTACTCCGCTGGTGCTGGTCCCTTGATCCCATCCGGAGCTCCTGTAATGTTGTGGTTCGAAAACCATTAGTCATAAAGACTAAGCCCTATCATCCCCTACCCCTCCCCCCATGACTCCTAAGCACCGAGCAGAGAGGAGGAAAGGGAAGCTACAAAGGTGGAGAGTAATCAAGTAGATGACAAAGGAGCTAATCTAACAACAATCATGGTGTATAAACAACTATCTAGAATAAAATACATCTAGCAATTCTACGGTAGAAAGTAATAAAGTAGACATGTAGTAAGTAACAAATATATAAGAAGACAAATAGAAAACAAGTAAGTAAATAAGTAAGTAACCTTAACTTATATGAATGCCCATACAAACTTATAAGTTAAGGGGTCTTCTGCAAGGCTCCCATCGTATAAAAAGTCTCATACCGATTTATACGTTGGGGTGTCGATTGTATGCAAATATGAGTGTAGTAATATACTATGCAATGATTCATGCAAGTGCAACTCACGCACACGACTCTATGCGCACAGACCTTTAGTTCCCCCTATTCGAACAGCTAGCTTCACTCCCAGGAACCTCCGTAGTGGCAAACGGAGATAGTGGGCCGGGCCCCCCACTCCTAGGAGGGTATCAACACTACTGGGCCTAGCCCTTCCGTACGCCCCTAGAAGAACACAACCTAGAGTATCCGCGTACCTGTGCTGGCTATATCCGCCAGACTTTCTTTGGCTAAGTGTCCCACACCGCCGAGTCAACGTACCGATGTCGGTGTGAATGACAATCAAATACCGAAGACCCACCACCTTATTCTGTACTCAAACCCTCGAGCCCTCGGCTCCCCGGACTGTCCCGTCCGTGCATCTACCTTCAGAGCTATCGTCTGAATGGCGACCAAACCTACTTATTCTACCTCCCTATCTATCGGAGTGTGTGAAAGTGCAGCCCTAATTATTCTAGTTGCTCTTTTAATTTATTATTCCTATAGTTTACATTAGCCCAGGACTGCCCCCGGTATTCCCCGTGAAGGGCTCTCAAAAGGCACTAAGAACTATGATGGTAGCTGAAACCCACCATTCCCTTTCGCAAGGCACTTATTGTTATTGGTTGATACCCATTACCCGATCCCTTTTAGATTACTTTAGACCTAGCTCTAGAGAATTAAGCCTCTTCCTCTCCTACCCGGGGTGGATGATCTTTCGTCGTTCCCGAACACCACTTAACACTAGCCAATCTCACACTCTACTTATCCTGACTTCCAATAATGAACTTAACTTAACTTGCCCTATCCAAACCAGCAAACTACCAAAATTCCATCTCCCCAAGTTCATTACCCACTCTAGTTCAGTTTCTGTGATTTTACTATATGTTGACCGTCCTAAGATACATGAGGTATATAAGGGGAGGTACTCTAAATTTTCTTCCGAATCTCCTATAATATTTACTGGAGGTCTATCATGACACAATATAACTAAGTCCAAGAATTCCAAATTTTTCCTTTTTATCAGGCATTTAATTTATTTATTCTAAGCCTCCCAATGCCCTAGTATGAACATGAAGTGCACTAATGAGCCAACAATAAATCATCATAAAATCAGTAAAAATGTTATGAGGCATTTAAGCAATAATTCCAAATTTTGTGAAATTTCAGAGGTGTTTAGGCCTATATTTTATAATTTACCATTTTTGGGCCATTTCTACTATATTATGAAGCAAGTACTGTAAATATGTACCCAAAAATCACAAAAAAATTTCCAAAGCTTGATGGTGACCTAAAACTATCATAAACCAAGTCCCATGATTTTTATCTAATATTTGGGCTCTGAATTTATTTTAATGTAAAATAATAATTTTTCCTAGCTTAGTGAAGGAGGCACTATTTTTAATTATCTAAAAATCCATAGAAAATTACAGGGTGACAATCATTATTTGAAACACCCACTGACCAAATTTCATAATTTTTCAAATAATAATTGAGCATTATTTGTATTTTTGACTACATATCCCAAATGGTTAAGTAAAGAAGCAAGTACCAAAAATAATCAGATAAAACTCCCAAGAAAAATACAGAAGGTATAACATGCCATAAGATTCCTTAATCGAAGATTTCATAACATTCCAAAAAAAATAAATTCCATAATAATCAAAATAGATATCTAGGGCACAACTCTGGTTGTGAATAAAGTACTGTATAAATTAACCCAAAAATCTCAAAAAAACTATATTATGGCCATTTAGACCAGAAAATCACCCTGCCAAAATTTTATTTGATTTGTAGTTCATTTGTCAGCATAATAGTTCAAATGAAGATTGGTGCCCTAAACTAGGGTTAGGATTTTCGGTGGCCTAACTGTCTCCAAATCTCCTAAGATTTTGTCCAGAGACTTGTAATCACCCTAATCCACCTCAAAATCCATGCGGAGGTGCTAGAGGGCATTCCTAGTTAGTGTTAAAAATCTCAGCCTCTGTCGAAGTGATCTGACCACTCAAATCTCAAAGTGCACTTTTAACCTAAAAACCCCTTGATAGGACATAGCTTAGGGTTGTCCATTTCATACCTAAAACATCTCTAAATGAGATGAAACATTATACAAAGCCTCATGATGAATCCAGGGACCACTCACCAAGATTTGGGAGGGTTTGGAAGTCATTCAGCCAATTAATTAATTTTTCCTAAGATTATTAAATTTTTCTAAAAACTTTCGAAACACATTCTCCAAAAATTTCAATTTTTGGACAAGCCTTAGGTATAGCTGGGTTAGACTCCCTGTCAAAATTTCAAGTCATTTGGTCAAAGGATGAAGGGTGGGCACACCTTTTAGTCTCTGCCTAGCTCTATGTCTGGATCCCACCAAAAGAGGTGCCCTGGTCAAACCATTTGACCAAATTTACCCAAATCAATTTTAAAATATAGTAGACCCATAGGGCTACAAATTTCATGTTGGTCATTTCTTCATAAAAATCCCCTAAGTATTTTTCCTAATTTATCTAAGGTGGCTGTTATTTTAATACAGAAAAATGCTTATAAAATAAAAGCTTAATAAACTACACAGATCTTGAAGCAGGATCTAAGGGCCCTGGCATCATATTCCTCCTCCAGCCAAAGGTCACTATTTGCCCGACCTGGAGCTACTTCTAAGCGCAGCCGCCGGCCATCCAGCCTCCTCCCTGGACGGCCACCGCCACCACCACCTCCGTTTAGGTGGTGGCCATCGCCGGGCGGCGGCACAGCCGCCGGAGGGGCTTTTTTCGGAGAGCTCGAGACTTCATTTCTGCGGAAAAATTGAAAAGAGAAGCTTTTTCGATCGGGCTCAATTGAGCCCGAATCTTAATCCTAAGGAAAGCTAAGATCTACCCGTAGAGAGAGGGGAGGGGAGGACCTTGTTCGCAGGCTGGAGGCGTGCAGACCGTTGGGATGCCATTGGTGTGGTGGTGGCATCACCGGAATTCTCAATAGCACAGTGGGAGGCTCGAAAACTTCAGGTAAAATCTGGGAAAACATCCTCTTAGGCTTCTAAGGGTGTTTAAAAACTTGTTCAAGGAGGGGGAACGGCCAAAAGCTGGTGGCCATTAATGGCCCATTATATCTTGGCTCGGCCATGGTGGTGGGGGGCTGAAACGGCTCTGTGACAGCAAGCTAACAGCTGGAAACTCCTCATCTTCCCTAGAGGAGTTGGATCCAACCGTAAAAGGGAAGGGGGAAGGCCACGACATCTAATGCCATTGATGTCCATGAAGCCAAGCTCTCGGCCATGGACGTAACCGCCTTTTTGCAAAACCGTCAGTCCATGTGTCAAGCTTGACCGGTCAACTTAATTTAAGTAAGACTTATTAGGTCTTAATAGGAGAAAAATGGCCCACTCCCTAGACCGGCCCGGTTCAGCTGAACCAGCACCCAGCTAAAACAATTCTGCCAGAAAAGACTAAGTAAAATGGCATTTAGTGAGCTCTGCTCACTCAACGCCATCCTTGCTACGACATTGAGTGAGCTTTTCTCACTCAACGCCATCCCAGTTATGGAGTTGAGTGAGCTCTGCTCACTCAACACCATCCAGAATATGGCGTTGAGTGAGCTCAGCTCAGTCAACGCCATCCGGATTATGGCATTGAGTGAGCTCTGCTCACTCAACGCCATCCAGAATATGCCCTTTTTAAACGATGGCATTGAGTGAGCTTAGCTCACTCAACGCCGTCTAGGTTATGGCGTTGAGTGAGCTATGCTCACTCAACGCCATCCAGACAACACCAAATGGCATTGAGTGCGGTCAGTGCACTATACGCCATTCAACTTATGGTGTTGAGTGCACTCAACGCACTCAACGCCATCCCGCCTGACAGATTACGGCATTGAGTGAGCTAGGCTCACTCAACACCATCCAGTCTACGGCGTTGAGTGAGCTCAGCTCACTCAACGCCAATCAGATGACACCAGATGGCGTTGAGTGCAGTCTGTGCACTCAACGCCGCCTAGCTTATGGCGTTGAGTGCACTTAACGCACTCAACGCCATCCCGTTTGAAGGATGGCGTTGAGTGCAGTTAGTGCACTCAATGCCATTCTTCCTGAAAGATGGCGTTGAGTACAGCCAGTGCACTCAACACCATTATGCTTATGGCGTTGAGTGCACTCAACGCCATCTCACCTGAAAGATGGCATTGAGTGTAGTCAGTGCACTCAACGTCATTCTGCTTATTGCGTTGAGTGCACTCGACACACTCAATGCCCGAGTGCTAAACTTATTTTAAGCAAGTTTGACCCACTATTTAAAGACCAAGGTGATTTTCACCTTTCTTCCTAAGCTCCCTTGGTCTTTTGTGTTTCCTAGGGTTTAGTCGTGACCTAGTCATGGCAAAACCACCACCCAGGGGTCTAGCCGGAAATGGGATGTTACAAATCCCAATAAACAAAACAAAGATTTTGTCCCCGAAATCAAGGTTAAGCCTACGGGGATCCTATCGGGAGAAAAAGGCTTGTAACATCCCATGAGAGTTGAAAGATTTACATCTCTACGTTACCTTTGCTATGTTCGATTTCAAATCTAAGACCAATTCGTCAAATTGACTTGGTATATACCCCAATAAACAAAAGATTAGCCCATATTCTTGAAATTTCAGTCCTATTGGTTTAAAACAGGAACGAAAATTGATTGCCTAGAGGGGTTGTGAGGTATACCTAACCGAAAAGCTCCGGATACTTTTGTCGCATCAAGTCCCGTGGCTCCCATGTATGCTCCTCCTGCCCATGATTGTTCCACGGAACCTTGACTAACGGAACCTTCTTCCGTCGCAAGACCCGCACTGTCGTGTCATCGATCCTGATAGGGTCCAAGTTGACTGACCGATCCGAGGCCACCGGGCCATCTACCGAGGAAATCAGCTCCTCAGGGCGTAGCAGAGCCCTCCTAAGTGAGGAGACGTGGAAGACGTCATGCAATCCCGCTAACTCCGGCGGTAGCTCCAGTCTATAAGCCAAGGGGCCGATCCGCTCCAGGATCCTGTAAGGCCCCATATATCTCGGACTTAGCTTCTTTCGCCCGCAAACCCGCGAGACTCCGTGCATCGGTCGTATCTTCAAGAAAACCCGGTCTCCCACCTGGAACTCCACTTGACGATGCCTCGCATCGTAATATTTGGCCTGCCTGCTCTGGGCTTCCAATATCCTGTCCCGGATCAATCTAATCTGAGCATCTGTATCCCCAACAAATTCCGAGCCTAGTGTCTGCGGATCCTCATCCTGAACCCATGATAGTGGGGTCCTGTACCTCCTTCCATACAATGCCTCGTATGGAGCCATGCCTATGCTGGACTGATGGGCGTTGTTGTACGAAAACTTGACCAGTGGCAGTAATCTCTCCCAAGGCTCGCCTGTAACATCCCATTTCCGTCTAGACCCCTATGAGTCGGTCTGTCGTGACAGAACCCTAGGAAACCCAAGAATTGAAGTCCATCAGCTCTGAATTTTTAGTCGCGGGTTGGTCACGCCTGTGACCTACCTTTCACACCCGTAACCTAGGGCGTGACCCCTTCGACGATCGTCGATCTCAGGGAGACGATCGTCGAGTGCAGAATTTATAACTCGGGCCTGTCACGCCCGTGACCTACGTGTAACGCCCGTGACCTAGGGCGTGACCCCCTTCGACGATCGTCGATCTCCGCGCGACGATCGTCGAGGGCAGAATTTGCATCAAGGTCCTGTCACGCCCGTGACTTAGGTGTCACGCCCGTGACCTAGGGCGTGACCCCCTTCGACGATCGCCGATCTCAGCGAGATGATCGTCGAGCGCAGAATTTGCATCATGGCCCTGTCACGCCCATGACCTCGGGCGTGACCACCCTTCGACGATCGTCGATCTCAGGTCGACGATCGACGAACCCAGAATTTGTCACCCAGCCCTGTCATGCCCGTTGTGTCATGCCCGTGACAAAGGCCGAAAACATCAGCCAGGCTGGAAATTTCTATAACCGAAGTCATAATCAATTATGATTATTGGAATTTACAGCAGGAGTATTTATGAGCCGTTTCTTTCTCTAAATACTTAATAACATGGGGAAGAGTTGACCTAATAGGAAATCGCCACCTGGATCAGTTTTCTCATCTTCTACCGTTTTATTCCCTACACCATAACCGAAATAATATTAAGAGAGAGAGAGGGCATTCATGGCCATGAATGTTTCATCCTTTCCCCTCCCCACTTGGAGATATATAAAAGCCCCTCTTAGAGCAAGAGGAGAAGGTTACACTCTAGAACAAACGAATTCAGATTCATGCTCTTGCTGTAGGAGAAGTTCGGGAACGCCACCACCGCGCCATGACAATCCGACGTTCATCTCGTCTTCAAACCGCGAACAAGGTCCTCCTCTACTTCTTCTCTTATTGGTAGATATTAGGATCTTAGAAATGAAGTTCGTGCTCAATGGAGCCGAACCTATCTTGAGTTTTCATGGAAACCCCCGAAAAATATTTTTCGGGTACGCCGGAAACCGCCACCTCCGGCGGCCAAAACCACCGCCGACCGATAGCCATCGCCTCGACGGAGGTGGTGGTGGTGGCTGGCCAGGGAAGTGACCGGACGACCGACGATGGATCGCGGAAGAGCTACAGGAAATGTATTTTTCTGGGTGCTGTTACGGGTTCTGTTTGGTAGGGAAGATGAATAGTAAAGATATTTTTATAATATTAAATTAAGTATATATTATATAAGGTAGATATATATTAAGTGGATTATTTTGATGCTGCAAAACGAGGCATTTAGAGGCCGTTTTAGGAAAAATGACCAGTCACGAAAGTTGTATCCCTTCGAGTCTAGATTAATTTAAAACTGATCTTAACTTGTTTGGGTAACCGGTTTGACCGCAACACCTGTTTTAATGGGGGGCTGTACCTAGAGTTGGGCAGAAACTAAAATGGATGCCCACTCTTCTTCCTTTGTCCAAATGACTTGAAATTTGGGCAGGCGGTTACCCTTAGCCATATCTTAAGGCTGTCCAAAAATGGGAATTTTTGGAGATAATTTGCCTAAAGTTTTTGTTTTAATTTAATAAACTTAGAGGAATTTATTTAAATAGTCAAATGACCTCCAAACCCTTCCAAATTTTGGTGAGTGGTCCCTGGCTATAAAACTTAGCTCTGTACAAATTTTCAAATCACTTGGATGAGTTTTGGATAGGGAGTCACCTATTCTTAACTAGGCAATAGTGAGGAATTTTTGAGTAAAAAGTGCACTTGAGGATGGAACGGTCAAATAACCTCAACAGAGGCTGATATTTCGACCACTGACTTGGAAGGATTATTATAACCCACTTGGAGAAAATGGTGTGAATAGGGGTTGGTTTACCCTAGGATCTAAACTCAAACCCTAAATGGAGGGTTTTGAGGGTTGTGAAGGACATGGGGACAATTGCTCTTGAATTGCCTTGAAACTCTTTAGAATTAACAATAACATGATAAGAATATTCTGGATGGAATATTGGAGGATTTGGAGACAAGTAGATACCTTAAAACCCTAATCTTAGCTTTAGGGTAAAATACTAATTAAGAAAAATCCGTCACTAAGCATTATCTAAAGGCTGTGAAACTATGGTAGAGTTAGTTTTAAAGTGGGTAGAATTTATCGAAATTTTACTGGAATTTTATGATGTTTATTTCCAGCACTTCATTTGTAAAGTTGATTATATCCCTAATTGATTTTTTAATTATTTGTATCTTTCTGATCATTGAAATCTCATGAAATCTTGGAAGTAAATGTTTTAGGATAGAATGGTTACCCTTGAATTTTTGTATAATTTTTAGTTGAGTAAATCCAGTACTTCCTTCACAAATGTTAAAAAGGGGTTCTATGCTTTGGAAATTAATTATGGATGATATTATTACTGAAAAATTATGAAATTGGGCCAATGCTATTTTTAAGGCTTTATCTGCATAATATAATTTATTTATAATTTTTGGAAGAATATTTTCTGTACTTGATTCACAATTAACGAAATATAAAAGCTATGGCTAAAATAGTTTTAGTGACCTTTTGATGATAGAAAAATTATGATACTTTGGATTTACCATATTGAGATAACATACTTTTTTTAATTTTGTTGGACATCTTGCATGAGAACTTAGGGTATTTCATGTTCAAACCGGCAGCCCTCGGAATTTTTGAGGAAATTAATTAAATGCCAGATAAATTAGGAAAATTACCATTTTCTGGATTTAGGCTAATTATATCATGATAAGTCTCCAGTAAATAATTTAGAGAAATTGGATGAGTATTGGATCACTGCCTAACCGGTTCGACATATAGTCTAGGTTGGTCTGCATATAGCATATGGTTAAATTACAATAGGACATGATCTGGGATAGTGGTTGGAGTTAGTCATTTTGTCTGGGTGAATAGATGTGGATGATATCATAATTGAATGATATGAAGAGTAGTGGGAAGTTGTGATAGCTAGAGTTAAGAGGTGCTCGGGTTGGACGAAAGATCGTCTTTCCCGAGAGAGGAAGGTTAAAAATCACCCTAGGATAGTTTATCGTAATATGAGAAGGGAATGGGTAAAGGGGATCAACCAATAACAATAAGTGCCTTGTGAAAGGGAACGATGGGCTTCAGCTACCATCATAGTTCTTAGTGCCCTTTGAGAGCCCTCCACAGGGAATACCGGGGGCAGTCTTTAGTTAACTTAAACTGTAATAACAAACTGATAAGAGTAACCTAGTAATTAGGATCTCACGTTTCACAAACACTGTTAGCACAGGAAGATTGATGGGAGCTTCGGCTCGGTTTGTTAAGAGACGGACGGAATGGTCCGGGGAGCTTCGGCTCGTTTGGTTAAGAGACGGACGTTTTGGTCCGGGGAGCTTCGGCTCGGTTTTTGTGTGATTACGATCAAATTTGCATATGCATACAAGGAATGAAAATTAAGATGGTGGGTCTTCAGTATTAGAGGGTCGATGCACCTATGCAATACGCTGACTCGGCAAGTGTGGTTTTTACACTTCGCCAAAGCTAAGTCTGGTGCGCCAGCCGGCAAGAGTACGTAGGCGTCCGCTTAGTGCACCAAGCGTTGAGGCGTACAATAGGTCTGACCGGTAGTGCTTTACTGGTTTAGAGGTGGACGAGGCCAAACCCACCGCTTTCGTCTGCCACTACGGAGGTATCCTGGGAGGTAACGGCTCCGAAAGGGGGAATTATAGGTCTGTATGCACAGAGTCGGGTGTGTGAGTTGCACTTGCATGTTTAATCATACCCACTTGCATGTCATAGCATAATCGATTCATTTAACCCTGACACCTAAAGTATAAGTTGTATGAGACGCTTATACATTAGGACCTGCAAAACAACCCCTTGGTCTATAAGCTTATGTGGGCAAGTTTATAAATTAAGGTTAAATTCTATATATATATGCTGCTGTTTGATAACCGACACCCCAACGTATAAGTGGTATGGGACACGTTATACGATGGGAGCCTTGCAGAAGATCCCTTGGCTTATGCGCTTCTGCACATAAGTTAAGGTTACTTTACCTATTTTTTGTTTCTGTCATATTAATTATAGAATTGCTAGATTAGTTCCGCTGCCACCTGTTTGCTTTTGATTTAATCTCCACCTTCATGTCCTTCCCTTTCTTCCTCTCCGCTCGGTACTTAGGAGCCATAGGGGAAGGGGTAGGGGATGATAGGGCTTAGTCTTTATGACTAACGGTTTTCGAATGACATCATTTAGGGGATCGTGGAGCCCAGCATGGAGGAGCAGCCCCAGAGACCGGTGCGCTTGGAGATAGGGCAGTCTAGCTCCGGATTTCATACAGCCGGGACTGTGAGTCTCGACCTTGAGTAGTTTCTGTTTTTGCTTCCGCATGAGTGATTTGTAGTGAGGACATGTTATACCGGGCATAAGCCCGCATATTCTATTACTCTGATGTATTATTCTGTGGACACTCCCTTCGTGGAGTTTATTTTTATATATGTGATTTATCTAGTGACTTGCTTTTACTTACTTCATTTTATTCTACCATTAATATCCCATTTCTAGCTAGACCCCTAGGAGCCGGTTTGTCGTGACAGAACCCTAGGAAACCCAAAAAATTGAAGTCCATCGACCAAGACTTCGAGTAACGGGTTGGTCACGCCCGTGATCGACCCGTCACGCCCGTGACCTAATGCGTGACCCTTCGACGATCGTTGATCTAATGGAGACGATCGTCGAGCGCAGAATTTGCCTAATGGCCCTGTCACGCCCATGACCTACGTGTCACGCCCGTGACCTAGGGCGTGACCCCTTCGACGATCGTTGATCTCAGGGAGACGATCGTCGAAGTGAAGAAATTTGTAACCCAGGCCTGTCACGCCCGTGACATATGTGTCACGCCCGTGACATAGGGCATGACCCCCTTCGACGATCGTCGATCTCCGCGAGACGATCGTCGAGCGCAGAATTTGCATAAGTGACTTGTCACGCCCGTGACCTACGTGTCACGCCCATGACCTAGGGCGTGACCCCTTCGACGATCGTCGATCTCAGGGAGACGATCGTCGAAGTGCAGAAATTTGCAACCCGGGCCTGTCATGCCCGTGACATATGTGTCACACCCGTGACTTAGGGCATGACCCCTTCGACGATCGTCGATCTCAGGAAGACGATCGCCGAACTCTGAATTTGCAACACACCTGTCACGCCCATGACCGACATGTCATGCCCGTGACCTAGGGAGTAACCCCCCCCCCCCCCTTCGACGATCGCCGATCTCAGGGAGATGATCGTCGAGCTCAGAATATGCCACCCAGCCCTGTCACGCCCGTGACCTACGTGTCACGCCCGTGACAAAAGCCGAAACGTCGGTTCAGGCCCGAAATTATTCTAACACGCGTGGTTATAAATGTTGGTATGGGAAGTTACACCAGGAGTAGTTATGGGTCATTTCCTACTCTAATTACTTAATAAAATAAGAAAATGTTGGTCTAATAGGAAATCGCCACCTGGCAAACACCTCTTCGTTTCCAGCGTTTCAACTGCCCCTACCATAACCGAAACACCATTAAGGGGAGAACATTCATGGCCATTAAGACTTTACCCTTTCCCCTCCCCACTTTCTGATCTATAAAATCCCCCTTAGAACAAGATGAGAAGGTTACACTCTTGACAAAACGGATTCAAATTTCTGCTCTTGATGTACGAGAAGTTCGGGAACGCCACCATCGCGCCATGACCATCCGACGTTCATCTCATCTCTAAACCGCGAACAAGGTCCTCCTCTACTTCTTCTCTTATGGGTAGATCTTAGGATCTTAGAAATGAAGTTCATGCTCAAAGGAGCCGGACCTATCCTGCGTTTTCATGGAAAACTATGAAAAAGATACTTTTTGGGTACGCCGGAAACTGCCACCTCCGGCGGCCAATCCACCGCCGACCGCTAGCCATCGCCTCGACGGAGGTGGTGGGGGTGGTGGCTGGCCAGGGAAGTGACCGGACGGCCGGCGACGGATCACGAAAGAGCTACAGGAAATGTATTTTTCTGAGTTCAGTTTACGGGTTCTGTCTGGAAGGGAAGATAAACAGTAAAATCAATTACTATTCATTTATTAATTATAAGAAATTATTATCTCCTTTTTGACACGCCTTTTGACATTACAAAACCAGGAGTTTAGAGGCCGATTTAGGAAAAATAGCCAGTCACGAAAGTTGTAGCCCTTCGAGTCTAGATTAATTTAAAAATTATTTCAACTCGTTTGGGTAAGCGGTTTAACCGCAGAACCCATTTTAGTGGGGGTTGTACCCAGAGTCGGACAGGAACTAAAATGGATGCCCACTCTTTTTCCTTTGTCCAAATGACCTGAAATTTGGGCAGGGGGTTACCCTTAGCCATATCTAGAGGCTGTCTAAAAATGGGAATTTTTGGAGATACTGTGCCTAAAGTTTTTATTTTAATTTAATAAACTTAGAGGAATTTATTTAAGGGGTCAAATGACCTCCAAACCCTCCCAAATTTTGGTGAGTGGTCCCTGGCTATAAAACCTAGTTCTGTACAAAAATTTCAACTCATTTGGATGAGTTTTGAATAGGAAGTAACATATTCTTAACTAGGCAATAATGAGGCGTCTTTGAGTAAAAAGTGCACAAGAGGTTAGAACGGTCAAATCAGCTCAACAGAGGCTGATATTTTGACCACTGACTTAGAGGGGTTATTATAAACCACTCGGAGAAAATGGTGTTATTTAGGGTTGGTTTACCCTAGGATCCAAACTCAAACCCTAAATGGAGGGTTTTGAGGGTACTGAAGGACATGGGGCAATTGCTCTCATATTGCCTTGAAATTCTGTAGAGTTGACGTAAGCATGATAAGAATCATCTAGATGGAATCTTGGAGGATTCGGAGACAAGTAGATACCTTAAAACCCTAATCGTAGCTTTAGGATAAAATACTAATTAAGCACAATCGGTCATCAAACATTATTTAAAGATTGTGAAACTTGGGTAGAGTAAGTTTTGGAGCAGGTAGAACTTATAACAATTTTATTGGAATTTTATGATGTCTATTTACAGCACTTCATTTGTAACGATTGTTATAGCCCCAATTGATATTTTAATTATTTGAATCTTTATGATCATTAAAACCTCATAAAATCTTGGAAGTAAATGTTTTAGGACAGAATGGTAACCCTTGAATTTTTGTATAATTGTTAGATGAGTAAATCCAGTACTTACTTCACAAATGTCAAAAATGGGTTCTATGCTTTGGAAAATAATTATGGATGATATTATTACTGAAAAATTATGAAAGTGGCCCAATGCTATTTTTAAGGCTTTATCTGCATAGTATAATTTATTTATAATTTTTGGAAGAATATTCTCTGTACCTTATTCACAAATAACGGAACATAGAAGCTATGGCTAAAATAGTTTTAGTGCCCTTTTGATGTTATAAAAATTGTGATATTTTGGATTTACCATACTGAGATAATATACTATTTATTATAATTTTGTTGGACATCTTGCAAGAGAACTTAGGCTAGATCATGTTCAAACCGGTAGCCCTTGGAATTTTTGAGGAAATTAATTAAATGCCAGATAAATTAGGAAAATTACCATATTCTGGATTTAGGCTAGTTATATCATGATAAGTCTCCAGTAAATAATTTAGGGCATTTGGATGAGTTTTGGATCATTGCATAACCGGTTCGACATATAGTCTAGGTTGGTCTGTATATAGCAAATTATTGAATTGCAATAGGGCCTTATCGGGGTGAGATGTTGGAGTTAGTCATTTTGTCTGGTTAGATAATTATGGATGATATCACATTAGGATGATATGAAGAGTAGAGAGAAGTGGTGTTGGCTAGAGTTAAGAGGTGCTCGGGTTCGACGAAAGATCGTCTTTCCCGAAGAGAGGAAGGTTAAAAATCACCCTATGATAGTCTATCGTAATATGAGAAGGGAATGGGTAAAGGGGATCAACCAATAACAATAAGTGCCTTGCGAAAGGGAACAATGGGCTTTAGCTACCATCATAGTTCCTAGTGCCCTTTGAGAGCCCTTCACGGGGAATACCAGGGGCAGTCCTGGGTTAACGTAAACTATAATAACAAACTGACAAGAGTAACTTAGTAATTAGGGTTGCACCTTTCACAAACACTGTTAGAATAGGAAGATTGATGGGAGCTTCGGCTCGGTTGGTTAAGAGACGGATGGAATGGCCCAGGGAGCTTCGTCTCGGTTGGTTAAGAGACAAATGGAATGGTCCGGGGAGCTTCGGCTCGGTTGGTTAAGAGACAGACATTTTGGTCCGGGGAGCTTCGGCTCGACTTTTGTGTGTTTACGATTAAATTTGCATGTGCATAAAAGGAATGAAAATTAAGGTGGTGGGTCTTCGGTATTGGAGGGTCGATGCACCGACGCCAATACGCTGACTCGGCAAGTGTGGTTAGCACTTCGCCAACAGAAGTCCGGTGGGCCAGCCGGCAAGAGTACGCAGGCGTCCGCTTAGTGCACCAAGCGTTGAGGCAAACGATAGGTTTGACCGGTAGTGCTTTACTGGTTTAGAGGTGGGCGAGGCCCAACCCACCGCTTTCGTATGCCACTACGGAGGTATCCTGGGAGGTAACGACTCCGAAAGGGGGAACTAAAGGTCTATGTGCACAGAGTCGGGTGTGTGAGTTGCACTTGCATGTTCCATCATACCCACTTGCATGTCATAGCATAATCGATTCATTTAACCCTGACACCTAAAGTATAAGTGGTATGGGACGCTTATACTATATGACCTGCAAAACGACCCCTTAGTCTATAAGCTTGTGTGGGCAAGTTTATAAATTAAGATTAAATTCAATATATATATGCTGCTGTTTGATAACCGACACCCCAATGTATAAGTGGTATGGGACACTTCATACGATGGGAGCCTTGCAGAAGATCCCTTGGCTTATGCGCTTCCGCACATAAGTTAAGGTTACATTTTCCTACTTTCTGTTTTCTGTCATATTTATTATAGAATTGCTAGATTAGTTCCGTTGCCACCTATTTTCTTTTGATTCATTCTCCACCTTCATGTCCTTCCCTTTCTTCCTCTCCGCTCGGTACCTAGGAGCCATGGGGGAAGGGGTAGGGGATGATAGGGCTTAGTCTTTATTACTAACGGTTTTCGAACCGCATCATTTAGGGGATCATGGAGCCCAGCATGGAGGAGCAGCCCCGGAGACCGGTGCGCTTGGAGATGGGGCAGTCTAGCTCTGGAGTTCATACAGCCGGGACTGTGAGTCTCGACCTTGAGTAGTTTCTGTTTTTTCTTCTGCATGAGTTATTTGTAGTGAGGACATGTTGTACCGGGCATAAGCCCGTATTTTTAGTACTCTGATATACTATTCTGTGGACACTCCCTTCATGGAGTTTTATTTATATATATATGATTTATTTCAGTGGACTTGCTTTTACTTACTTCATTTAATGCTACCTTTCTGTGATCAAATTGGCTGGCAGAATCGGCGCCTTGTGGTGACGACCCTTCAGGACGTGAAGGTGTCACCGCAAAGCGGTGATTCTGGGCCTAAGACCCCGGGTTTAAAAAGAAAAAAAAGGGGGTCTTACAAGTGGTATCAGTGGCGAACATTGATCTGAAAAAGGTTGCAGTCAACTAACCCTGGGTCACCCCCGCTCGATTTTAGTTTGGGGACAAACTAAGCAGCGGAAGTAGTGGTGTTCCCATAAGGGGAATCACATGTAGAAGTCCACTTCTTCATTAATTGAAATTCTTCTTTGTAGCCTACGACAAACCCTGCCCCCAGCAGGAAGCACCTCCGGCTGCAAAGAACATATCACATAATTATCTAGTCAACGAGTTAGACCCAGCCCACTAGGACTCACTACTAAACCATGACGACTTATAGTATGTCCTAGTCCGAAATAGACCATGGGTATGGACTTGGTTAAGGTAAGGAGATACCCATTGAGAATAAAGGAGGAGTTCAACATGAGAATGACAACCTAATAGATAACTCAGGTGACCCTACGGTCCCTATTAAGGATTATTCAAGCGGTAAACTTCTTTAAGGAGAATTGAGACCAATAATACCTTAGTAGAATGGTAAAAGACATGGGGTATTAACCCTCATACCGGTAATAAGATTACTCGGAGACAACCCCCAAGACAAACACGAGGGTTGGATAGGAATTCAAGTTCGGAAGATACCCAATTGGGATTGGGAACATTTTGACCCGGATAAGGTTGTCGTAAATGTGACTCGGAGAGTTTATGGTATGGAGTATATCAACAAGTTTCAGGCTGTAACCCAATTCGAAGATTGAAGTCCTAGGGATTGTGCACCCAGATACGACGGATATAATATTGTCATAACAAAGATACATAGCCCAAAGTAGGTAGGGGCTTATCTTTTGTTTATTTGGTGTAGTGATCTTTGCTCTGAAGATCCGGCGCCATTATCTTTATGGAGTCCACTGCGACATCTACTCCGACCACAAGAACCTGAAAATACGTGGACACGCAGAAGGAGCTGAATATCAGGAAGAGGCGCTGGGTGGAGTTCTTAGCAGACTATGAGTATGAGATGCACTACCATCCAGGGAAGGCAAACGTGGTGGCCAACGCATTGAGTCGGAGAGCTGCCACTTCCGAAGCCGG
Source organism: Platanthera zijinensis (assembly GCA_039513925.1). NCBI lineage: Eukaryota > Viridiplantae > Streptophyta > Magnoliopsida > Asparagales > Orchidaceae > Platanthera > Platanthera zijinensis. The sequence continues at coordinate 71,934,545 of CM077087.1, forward strand.
GCCCCAGGTTATGTCCATGGAGCTAGTCTGGTCATTCAGAGATATGCAGATATCCTTAGTGTCCGAGGATGATCCAGAGCTGTATAGGGAGTATCTGGCATCGATGGTGGCTATAGATGATATTCGGGACCGCATTCGGGACGGACAGAGGACAGATGCATGGGCAGAGCCGATGTTCCGAGCCTTGGAGGAGGGTTCGACAGGAGATTATTCCCTGAGATGGATTGCTACATTTCAGAGGCAGAGTATATATACCCGCAAGAGGCCGGATTCGGGAGGACATCATGACGGACGCGCATTATAACAGATATTCTATACACCCGGGGATCACCAAGATGACGACAGATTTGAAGAAGATGATGTTTTGGCCAGGGATGAAGAAGGACATTACGTACTTCGTGACCCATTTCGAGGCGTGTCAGTTGGTGAAAGCGGAGTGCAGGAACCCCGCAGGACTGCTGCAGCCACTCCCGGTGTCGGAGTGGAAGTTTGATGATATAGCTATGGATTTTATACACGGGCTTCCCCGGTCTCGGACAGGGAATGACTCGATCTGGGTGATTATTGATTGGTTGACGAAGGTGGCCCGCTTTATACCAATCAGGAAGGATGACTCGGTGGGAGTGCTGGTACAGAAGTTCGTGGAGCAATATATCCGATATCATGGCGTGCCCAGGATGATAGTGTCGGACCGCGATGGACGGTTTACATCTAGGGAGTGGCGGTCAGTGCAGGCATATCTGGGCACCCGATTGACTTTTAGCAAAGCCTTCCACCCTAAGACGGACAGGAAGACAGAGCGCACCAACAGGACGTTGGAGGATCTATTATGACTGTGTATACTAGACCGAGGGGAGCCGTGGGAGAAGATATTATCGTTGGTTGAGTTCTCCTATAACAACAGCTACCAGTCCAACATCATGATGGCGCCATATGAAGCCTAGTATGGAATGAAATACGGGACCCCGCTTTCTTGGGTTCAGGATGAGGATCCGAAGGTGTTGGAATCGGATTTTGTTGATAACACCGAGGCTCAGGTGAGAATGATCAGAGATAGGATGTTAGAGGTGCAGAGCAGACAGGCTAAGTACTACGATGCCCGACATTGTCAGGTGGAGTTTCAGGTGGGGGATCGAGTGTTTTTGAAGATCCGGCCTATGCATGGAGTTTCACGGGTGCGTGGTCGGAGGAAGAAGCTCAGCCCTAGTATATGGGCCCTTACCGGATCCTGGAGCGGATCGGGCCCCTAGCTTACAGGCTGGAGTTGCCACCAAAGCTGGCAGCTCTACACGATGTCTTCCACATTTCTTCGCTGAGAAGGGCTCTACTACGCCCGGAGCAGCGGATTTTGACCACCGAAGGGCCGGTAGCCTCAGACCGATCTGTTCACTTGGAGCGGGTTCGGATCGATGATAAAGGAGTACGGATCTTGTACCGTAAGAAGATCCCCTTAGTCAAGGTTCTGTGGAGAAACCACGGTCAGGAGGAGCACACTTGGGAACCGCAGGACCTGATGAGGCAAAAATACCCGGAGTTGTTCAGTCAGGTATACATCACCACCTCTCAATATACTACAAATTACCTTCTTGTATTGAACCGGTAGGAATAGGTAAGGGAAAACAAGAATCTAGGCATGCGCAGGAAAGTAGGGGTTAATCTTTTGTTTATTGGGGGATTGCCCTTTGTTTATCAAACAAGTAGTCTCTTCGACCCAATAGGAAAAATCACATGGGATGTTACAAGCTTATTTTATTCCGGTAGAAATCCCTGTAGGCTTAACCTCAATTTCGAGGACGAAATTTTTGTTTTGTTTATTAGGATTTGTAACATCCCATTTCCGGCTAGACCCCTAGGAGTCGGTTTTTCGTGAAAGAACCCTAGGAAACCCAAAAAATTGAAGTCCATCGACCAAGACTTCGAGTCACGGGTTGGTCACGCCCGTGACCGACCCGTCACGCTTGTGACCTAGGGCGTGACCCTTCGACGATCGTCGATCTCAGGGAGACGATCGTCGAGTGCAGAATTTGCCTAATGGCCCTATCACGCCCGTGACCTACGTGTCACACCCGTGACCTAGGGCGTGATCCCTTTGACGATCGTCGATCTAAGGGAGACGATCGTCGAAGTGCAAAAATTTGCAACCCGGGTCTGTCACGCCCGTGACATATGTGTCACACGCGTGACATAGGGCGTGACCCCCTTCGACGATCGTCGGTCTTCGCGAGACGATCGTCGAGCGCAGAATTTGCATAATGGCCCTGTCACGCCCATGACCTATGTGTCACGCCCGTGACCTAGGGCGTGACCCCTTCGACGATCGTCGATCTCAGGGAGACGATCGTCGAAGTGCAGAAATTTGCAACCCGGGCCTGTCACGCCCGTGACATATGTGTCACGCCCGTGACCTAGGGCGTGACCCCTTCGACGATCGTCGATCTCAGGAAGACGATCGCCGAACTCTGAATTTGCAACACACCTGTCACGCCCGTGACCAACGTGTCACGCCCGTGACCTAGGGCATTACCCCCCCACCCTTCGACGATCGCCGATCTCTGGGAGATGATTTTCGAGCTCAGAATATGCCACCCAACCCTGTCACGCCCGTGACCTACGTGTCACGCCCGTCACAAAAGCCGAAATGTCGGTTCAGGCCCGAAATTATTCTAACACGCGTGGTAATAAATGCTGGTATGGGAAGTTATAGCAGGAGTAGTTATGGGCTGTTTCCTACTCTAATTACTTCATAAAATAAGAAAATGTTGGTCCAATAGGAAATCGCCACCTGGCAAATACCTCTTCGTTTCCAGCGTTTCAACTGCCCCTACCATAACTGAAACACCATTAAGGGGAGAACATTCATGGCCATTAAGACTTTACCATTTCCCCTACCCACCTTCTGATCTATAAAAGCCCCCTTAGAGCAAGATGAGAAGGTTACACTCTTGAACAAACGGATTCATATTTCTGCTCTTGTTGTACGAGAAGTTCGGGAACGCCACCACCGCGCCATGACCATCCGACGTTCATCTCGTCTCCAAACCGAGAACAAGGTCCTCCTCTACTTCTTCTCTTATGGGTAGATCTTAGGATCTTAAAAATGAAGTTCGTGCTCAAAGGAGCCGAACCTATCCTGCATTTTCATGGAAAACCATGAAAAAGATACTTTTCGGGTACGCCGGAAAGCGCCACCTCCGGCGGCCAATCCACCGCCGACCGCTAGCCATCGCCTCGATGGAGGTGGTGGTGGTGGTGGCTGGCCAGGGAAGTGACCGGACGGCCGGCGACAGATCACAAACGAGCTACGGGAAATGTATTTTTCTGAGTTCAGTTTACGGGTTCTGTCTGGAAGGGAAGACAAACAGTAAAATCAATTACTATTCATTTATTAATTATAAGAAATTATTATCTCCTTTTTGACATGCCTTTTGACATTACAAAACCAGGCATTTAGAGGCCGATTTAGGAAAAATGGCCTGTCACCAAAGTTGTAGCCCTTCGAGTCTAGATTTATTTAAAATTAATTTCAACTCGTTTGGGTAAGCGGTTTAACCACAGAACCCATTTTAGTGGGGGATGTACCCAGAGTCGATCAGGAACTAAAATAGATGCACACTCTTCTTCCTTTGTCTAAATGACCTAAAATTTGGGCAAGGGGTTACCCATAGCCATATCTAGAGGCTGTCCAAAATGGGAATTTTTGGAGATACTGTGCCTAAAGTTTTTGTTTTAATTTAATAAACTTAGAGGAATTTATTTAAGGGGTCAAATGACCTCCAAACCCTCCCAAATTTTGGTGAGTGGTCCCTGGCTATAAAACCTAGTTCTGTACAAAAATTTCAACTCATTTGGATGAGTTTTGAATAGGAAGTAACATATTCTTAACTAGGCAATAATGAGGCGTTTTTGAGTAAAAAGTGCACAAGAGGTTAGAACGGTTAAATCACCTCAACAGAGGCTGATATTTTGACCACTGACTTAGAGGGGTTATTATAAACCACTCGGATAAAATGGTGTTATTTAGGGTTGGTTTACCCAAGGATCCAAACTCAAACCCTAAATGGAGGGTTTTGAGGGTTGTGAAGGACATGGGGGCAATTGCTCTCGTATTGCCTTGAAATTCTGTAGAGTTGACGTAAGCATGATAAGAATCATCTGGATGGAATCTTGGAGGATTCGGAGATAAGTAGATACCTCAAAACCCTAATCGTAGCTTTAGGGTAAAATACTAATTAAGCACAATCGGTCACCAAACATTATTTAAAGATTGTGAAACTTGGGTAGAGTAAGTTTTGGAGCAGGTAGAACCTATAACAATTTTATTAGAATTTTATGATGTCTATTTACAGCACTTCATTAGTAACGATTGTTATAGCCTCAATTGATGTTTTAATTATTTGAATCTTTCTGATCATTGAAACCTCATGAAATCTTGGAATTAAATATTTTAGGACAGAATGGTAACCCTTGAATTTTTGTATAATTGTTTGATGAGTAAATCCAGTACTTCCTTCACAAATGTTAAAAAGGGATTCTATGCTTTGGAAAATAATTATGGATGATATTATTACTGAAAAATTATGAAAGTGGCCCAATGCTATTTTTAAGGCTTTATCTGCATAGTATAATTTATTTATAATTTTTGGAAGAATATTCTCTGTACTTGATTCACAAATAACGAAATATAGAAGCTATGGCTAAAATAGTTTTAGTGCCCTTTTGATGTTATAAAAATTGTGATATTTTGGATTTACCATACTGAGATAATATACTATTTATTATAATTTTGTTGGACATCTTGCAAGAGAACTTATGGTAGATCATGTTCAAACCGGTAGCCCTTGGAATTTTTGAGGAAATTAATTAAATGCCAGATAAATTAGGAAAATTACCATATTATGGATTTAGGCTAGTTATATCATGATAAGTCTCCAGTAAATAATTTAGGGCATTTGGATGAGTTTTGGATCATTGCATAACTGGTTCGACATATAGTCTAGGTTGGTCAGCATATAGCAAATTTTTGAATTGCAATAGGGCATGATCGGGGGGAGATATTGTAGTTAGTCATTTTGTCTGGTTAGATAATTATGGATGATATCACATTAGGATGATATGAAGAGTAGAGAGAAGTGGTGTTGGCTAGAGTTAAGAGGTGCTCGGGTTCGACGAAAGATCGTCTTTCGCGAAGAGAGGAAGGTTAAAAATCACCCTAGGATTGTCAATCGTAATATGAGAAGGGAATGGGTAAAGGGGATCAACCAATAACAATAAGTGCCTTGCTAAAGGGAATGATGGGCTTCAGCTACCATCATAGTTCCTAGTGACCTTTGAGAGCCCTTCACGGGGAATACCGGGGGCAGTCCAGGGTTAACGTAAACTGTAATAACAGACTGACAAGAGTAACTTAGTAATTAGGGTTGCACCTTTCACAAACATTATTAGCACAGGAAGATTGATGGGAGCTTCGGCTCGGTTGGTTAAGAGACGGACAGAATGGTCCGGGGAGCTTCGGCTCGGTTGGTTAAGAGGCAGACGGGATGGTCCGGGGAGCTTCGGCTCGGTTGGTTAAGAGACGGACGTTTTGGTCCGGGGAGCTTCGGCTCAGCTTTTGTGTGTTTACGATTAAATTTGCATGTGCATAAAAGGAATGAAAATTAAGGTGGTGGGTCTTCGGTATTAGAGGGTCGATGCACCGACGCCAATACGCTGACTCGGCAAGTGTGGTTAGCACTTCGCCAACAGAAGTCCGGTGCGCCAGCCGGCAAGATTACGCAGGCGTCCGCTTAGTGCACCAAGCGTTGAGGCGTACGATATGTCTGACCGGTAGTGCTTTACTGGTTTAGAGGTGGGCGAGGCCCAACCCACCACTTCTGTCTGCCACTATGGAGGTATCCTAGGAGGTAACGGCTCCGAATGGGGGAACTAAAGTTCTGTGTGCACAGAGTCGGGTGTGTGAGTTGCACTTGTATGTTCCATCAAACCCACTTGCATGTCATAGCATAATCGATTCATTTAACCCTGACACCTAAAGTATAAGTGGTATGGGATGCTTATACATTAGGACCTGCAAAACGACCCCTTGGTCTATAAGCTTGTGTGGGCAAGTTTATAAATTAAGGTTAAATTTAATATATATTGGCTACTGTTTGATAACCGACACCCCAACTTATAAGTGGTATAGGACACTTTATACGATGGGAGCCTTGCAGAAGATCTCTTGGCTTATGCGCTTCCGCACATAAGTTAAGGTTACTTTTTCCTACTTTCTATTTTCTGTCATATTTATTATTTAATGGCTTGATTAGTTCCGCTGCCACCTGTTTTCTTTTGATTCATTCTCCACCTTCATGTCCTTCCCTTTCTTCCTCTCCGCTCGGTACCTAGGAGCCATGGGGGAAGGGGTAGGGGATGATAGGGCTTATTCTTTATGACTAACGGTTTTCGAACCGCATCATTTAGGGGATCGTGGATCCTAGCATGGAGGAGCAGCCCTGGAGACCGGTGCGCTTGAAGATGGGGCAGTCTAGCTCCGGAGTTCATACAGCCGGGACCGTGAGTCTCGACCTTGAGTAGTTTCTGTTTTTGCTTCCGCATTAGTGATTTGTAGTGAGGACATGTTGTACCGGGCTTAAGCCCGTATTTTAAGTACTCTGATATACTATTCTATGGACTCTCCCTTCGTGGAGTTTTATTTCTATATATGTGATTTATTTCAGTGGACTTGCTTTTACTTACTTCATTTTATGCTACCTTTCTGTGATCAAATTGGCCGGTAGAATCGGCACCTTGTGGTGATGACCCTTCAGGACGTGAAGGTGTCACCGCAAAGCAGTGATTCTGGGCCTAAGACCCCGGGTTTAAAAAGAAAAAAAAGGGGGTCTTACACTACCTTTCTGTGATCGAATTGGCCGGCAGAATCGGCGCCTTGTGGTGATGACCCTTAAGGATGTGAAGGTGTCACCGCAAAGCGGCGATTCTGGGCCTAAGACCCCGGGTTTAAAAAGAAAAAAAGGGGGTCTTACAAGTGGTATTAGAGGGAAACATCGATCTGAAAAAGGTAGCAGTCTACTACCCCTGGGTCATCCCCGCTCGAGTTTAGTTTGGGGACAAACTAAGCAGCGGAAGCAGTGGTGTGCATATATGGGGATCACATATAAATTGTCCACTTTTATTAAAGATTGAACGTTTTCTCAGTATGGGTTTTTTTTTGTTACGCAGCCTCCAACACAGCCTACGCCACAAGGTGGAGTTCAACAGGCTCAGGATGTTGCACCACCTCCACCGGTCGCCACTCCTTTCCTTCAGTCAGACATGGTACAGACTCTGACTGCCATCATGGAGGCTTTCAGGGCCCAGCAGGTTCCAGGCCCGCAGCCAAATCCGGTGGCCAACTGGTTGAGCATCTTCCGAGGACTTTCTCACCCGTCCTACTTGGGTACAGAGTCGGCGGTTCGGACGAAAGAGTGGCTGGATATTATGTACGAGATGCTGACCGGGATACGGTGTCCCTGGGAGGAGAGGGTGGCTCTGGTTGTCTCTTGCCTGGAGTCCCATGCCAAGAGGTAGTGGAAGACGCTGCTGGATACGACGTTTGCCGATAGGGAGGTTGTGGAGGTTACCTTGGAAGAGTTCAGGGCCGCGCTGCTGGAGCATTTCGTTCCGCAGTCGGCCAGGGATGAGTTGGAGGAGCGGTTCTTACAGCTAAAGCAGGGCACCCAGACGGTGGTGGAGTACCATCGGGAGTTCGACCATCTAGCTCGATATGCAGATTCTTACCAGCTGGACGAAGCATGGTACATCAAGAGGTTCTATAAGGGACTGCGGGAGGACTTGAGGGAGGCTATGTTGTTTGTATTCGACAGGCTTATCTCCCGGATTTTGGAGATGACAAAGAGGATTGAGGCCGATTGGCAAACCACTCGGGGCCAGAAGCGGCCAGCAGAGGATCAGGGACGGAGAGTCAGAAATGACCAGCGATGAGGTGTTATACCAGAGGGGAGAAGGACAGAGGACCAGCCTCGACAGGAAGTGAGGCAGGAGCCGAGGGACCAGGTGATATTGGCCCCTCAACCTCTTCGGATGCAGGAGATGCCGAAACCCGGGGGAATGGCATATCCCCCACCAGAGTGCTTCCTTTGTCATCAGATTGGGCACATTCGGAGGAACTGCCCGATGAGGGGGGAACCACCTCCAGCACCACAGGGTGCCCCACCAGCTCAGCATTACGGAGGTCGAGGATGCGGCCGAGGTCGTGGATACCAGGAGGGAGATCGTAGATAGGAAAGAGAGCAGGTGTATGCTTTTGACCTTGCGCAGCCTCGGAATCCAGAGCAGGTCATAGCAGGTACGCTGCAATGCTTCTTTATTTTCATAGAATTTCCCTTTCAGTTGTTAAAAACTTAGAACCGCACTAGATAGATTAGCAAGGAAAGAAAACTCATTATAGAACTCTAAGACATCTAATCACCCCAGGTATAGTCTTCATCAGTGGAAAGCCTGCCCGCACGTTGTTCGATACTGGAGCTACCCACTCCTTTGTGTCGGAGACGTTCGTAGAAGGACTGGAAGGCGTGGAGCGATTCACGGGCTTAAAGATGAGGGTGCGACTACCGGATGGATCTGAGCTCCTTACAACGGACCACTGTAATATGGAGGCAGAAATTGGTGGAAAGGCGTACGAGGCTCCAGCGACGATTTTGAAGCTGACAGACTACGACTTGATCCTGGGCATGGTATGGCTGCACTAGAACCATGCCCATATTGATTGCCAAGAGAAGAGGATAACTGTGAGACACGGGGACTCTTTCATTGTACTTGAAGGTATAAGACCTTTCTCTCGAATATTCTTATCTTCGGTACAGACCGTTAAGGCCCATCTGCAGGGAGAGGAGGTCTATCAGATCCTATTTGAGATGGCACAAGTCAAGGAGTCTGTGACAGACATCCCGGTGGTGCGAGATTTCGCTGACATCTTTCTATGGAAACTACCAGGACAACCTCCGCACCGAGAGCAGGACTTTCAGATACAGCTTGTGCCGGGGGCCAAGCCGGCATCTAGGGCCACTTATCGGATGGCCCCGAAGGAGTTGGCGGAGTTTCGGACTCATTTGCAGGAGTTGGTGGAGGCGGGATTTGTTAGACAGAGTTCCTCACCATGGGGAGCCCCGGTCCTATTCGTGAAGAAGAAGGATTGGACACTTCGCCTGTGCATCGATTATCGAGCACTAAATAGGCTGACCGTCCGGAATACCTATCCGCTCCCACGGATAGACGATCTATTCGACTAGTTGGAAGGGGCGCACTTCTTTTTAAAATTGGATTTGAGGTGGGGATACTACCAGCTTCGGATTCGAGAGGAGGATATTCAGAAGACTGCTTTTAGTAGCAGATATGGATTGTTTTAGTTTACGGTGCTGCCCATCGGGCTCACGAATGCACCTTCGGCGTTCATGACCCTCATGAACCAGGTTTTCAAGGAGTATCTAGATGTGTTTGTCATTGTATTTATCGATGACATCCTCATCTACTCGAGAACGGAGGAGGAGCACACTCACCATCTAGCACTGACCCTACAGAGACTGCGGGAGAATCACTTATATATAAAGTTCAGCAAATGTCAGTTCTGGTTGAAGGAGGTGGGCTTTTTAGGCCATATTATCAGTGGAGCCGGGTTGGCAGTGGATCCAGCAAATATTCAGGCGGTTCGAGATTAGCCGAAGTTGAAGTCAGCCACCGATGTACGAAGCTTTCTAGGACTTGCCAATTATTACCGAAAGTTCGTGGAGGGATTCTCTCAAAGTGCCCTCCCCCTCACATCTTTGACGAAGAAAGAGGCACCTTTTGTTTGGACCCCGCAGTGCCAGACAGCTTTCCAGGAGCTGAAGGATCGACTCACCACAACCCCCATACTTACTCTCCCCTCGGGGAGAGAAGGTTTTCAGGTCTACACCGACACTTCCTACCAGGGTATGGGAGCTGTACTAATATAGAAGGGCCATGTGATTGCATATGCGTCTCGCCAGGTTAAGAAGCACGAGCAGAACTACCCGGTGCATGACCTTGAGATGGGAGCGGTCGTTTTTGCTCTGAAGGTCTGGCGCCATTAGCTTTATGGAGTCCACTGCGACATCTACTCCGACCACAAGAACCTGAAATACGTGGACACGTAGAAGGAGCTGAATATCAGGCAGAGGTACTAAGTGGAGTTCTTAGCAGACTATATGTATGAGATGCACTACCATCCAGGGAAGGCAAACGTGCTGGCCAACGCGTTGAGTCGGAGAGCTGCCACTTCCGAAGTCGGGCCCCAGGTTATGTCCATGGAGCTAGTCCGGTCCTTCAGAGATACGCAGATATCCCTAGTGTCCGAGCATGATCCAGAGTAGTATAGGGAGTATCTGGCATCGATGGTGGCCATAGATGATATTCGGGACCGCATCTGGGACGGACAGAGGACTGATGCATGGGCAGAGCCGATATTCCGATCCTTGGAGGAGGGTTCGACAGGAGATTATTCCCTGAGAGATGGATTGCTACATTTCAGAGACAGAGTATATATACCCGTAGGAGGCCGGATTCGGGAGGACATCATGGCAGAGGCGCATTGTAGCAGATACTCTATATACCCGGGGATCACCAAGATGACGACAGATCTTAATAAGATGATGTTTTGGCCAGGGATGAAGAAGGACATTACGTACTTCGTGACCCATTACGAGGTATGTCAGTTGGTGAAGGCGGAGTGCAGGAACCTCGCAGGACTGTTGCAGCCACTCCCGATGTCGGAGTGGAAGTTTGATGATATAGCTATGGATTTTATACATGGGCTTCCCCGGTCTCGGATAGGGAATGACTCGATCTGGGTGATTATTGATCGGTCGACGAAGGTGGCCCGCTTTATACCAATCAGGAAGGATGACTCGGTAGGAGTGCTGGTACGGAAGTTCGTGGAGCAGTATATCTGATATCATGGCATGCCCAGGACGATAGTGTTGGACCGCGATGGACGATTTACATCCAGGGAGTGGCGGTCAGTGCAGGCATATCTTGGCACCCGATTGACTTTTAGCACAGCCTTCCACCCTCAGACGGATGGGCAGACAGAATGCACCAATCAGACGCTGGAAGATCTTTTGAGGCTATGCATTTTGGACCGCGGGGAACCATGGGAGAAACTCTTACCCCTGGTCGAGTTCTCCTATAATAATAGCTACCAGTCCAGCATCAGGATGACGCCTTATGAAGCCTTGTATGGATGGAAATGCAGGACCCCGCTTTCTTGGGTTCAGGATGAGGATCTGAAGGCGTTGGGATCGGACTTTGTTGAAGACACCGAGCCTCAGGTGAGACTGATCAGAGACAGGATTTTAGAGGCGCAGAGCAGACAAGCTAAGTATTATGACGCCCGACATCGTCAGGTGGAATTTCAGGTGGCGGACTGAGTGTTTTTTAAGATCTGGCCCATGCATGGAGTTTCACGGGTGCGCGGTCGGAGAAAGAAGCTCAGCCCTAGGTATATGGGCCCTTACAGGATCCTGGAGCGGATCGGGGGCCTAGCTTACAGGCTGGAGTTACCACCAGAGCTGGCAGCTCTACACGACGTCTTCCACATTTCATCGCTGAGAAGGGCTCTACTACGCCCGGAGCAGCAGATTTTGACCCCCGAAGGGCCGGTAGCTTCAGACCGGTCTGTTCACTTGGAGCCGGTTCGAATCGATGACAAAGGAGTATGGATCTTGCGCCGCAAGAAGATCCCCTTAGTCAAGGTTCTGTGGAGGAATCATGGTCAGGAGGAGCACACCTGGGAACCGCAGGACCTGATGAGGCAAAAATACCTGGAGTTGTTCAGTCAGGTATACATCACCACCTCTCAGTATATTATGAATTGCATTCTTGTATTGAACCGGTAGGAATAGATAAGGGAAATCGAGAACCTAGGCATGCGCAGGAAAGTAGGGGCTAATCTTTTGTTTATTGAGGGATTACCATTTGTTTATCAAACAAGTAGTCGCTCCGACCCAATAGGAAGAACCATATAGGATGTTACAAGCTTATTTTATTCCGGTAGAAATTCCTGTAGGCTTAACCTCAATTTCGGGGACGAAATTTTTGTTTTGTTTATTGGGATTTGTAACATCCCATTTCCAGCTAGACCCCTAGGAGTCGGTCTGTCATGATAGAACCCTAGGAAACCCAAGAATTGAAGTCCATCGGCTCTGAATTTTTAGTCGCGGGTTGGTCACGCCCGTGACCTAACTGTCACACCCGTGACCTAAAGCATGACCCCTTCGACGATTGTCGATCTCAGGTAAACGATCGTCGAGTGCAGAATTTAAACCCCGGGCCTATCACGCCCGTGACCTACGTGTCACGCCTGTGACCTAGGGCGTTACCCCCTTCGACGATCGTCGATCTCCGCGAGACGATCGTCGAGGGCAGAATTTGCATCAAGTCCCCGTCACGCCCGTGACTAAGGTGTCATGCCCGTGACCTAGGGTGTGACCCCCTTCTGACGATCATCGATCTTAGCGAGACGATCGTCGAGCGCAGAATTTACATCATGGCCCTGTCACGCCCGTGACCCATGTGTCACGCCCATGACCTAGGGCGTGACCACCCTTCGACGATCATCGATCTCAGGTCAACGATCGACGAACCAAGAATTTGTCACCCAGCCATATCATGCCTGTGACCTACGTGTCATGCCCATGACAAAGGCCGAAAATGTCAGCTAGGCTGGAAATTTCTGTAACCGAAGTCATAATGAATTATGATTATGGGAATTTACAGCAGGAGTATTTATGAGCCGTTTCTTTCTCTAAATACTTAATAAAATGGGGAAGAGTTGACCCAATAGGAAATCGCCACCTGGATAAGTCTTCTCATCTTCCACCGTTTCCTTCCCTGCACCATAACCGAAATAATATTAAGAGAGAGAGAGAGAGGGTATTCATGGCCATGAATGTTTCATCCTTTCCCCTCCCCACTTAGAGATCTATAAAATCCCCCTTAAAGCAAGAGGAGAAGGTTACACTCTAGACCAAACGAATTCAGATTTCAGCTCTTACTGTAGGAGAAGTTCGGGAATGCCACCACCGCGCCATGACAATCCGACGTTCATCTCGTCTTCAAACCGCGAACAATGTCCTCCTCTACTTCTTCTCTTATGGGTAGATCTTAGGATCTTAGAAATGAAGTTCGTGCCCAACGGAGCCGAACCTATCTCGAGTTTTTATGGAAAACCATGAAAAATATATTTTTCGGGTATGCCGGAAACCGCCACCTTCGGCGGCCAAACGACCGCCGACCGATAGCCATCGCCTCGACGGAAGGTGGGGGTGGTGGATGGCCAGGGAAGTGACCGGCCGGCCGCGATGGATCGCGGAAGATCTACAGGAAATGTATTTTCTGGGTGCTGTTACGGGTTCTGTTTGGTAGGGAAGATGAACAGTAAAGATATTTTTATAATATTAAATTAAGTATATATTATATAAGGTAGATATATATTAAATGGATTATTTTGATGCTGCAAAACGAGGTATTTAGAGGCTGTTTTAAGAAAAATAGTCAGTCACGAAAGTTGTAGCCCTTCGAGTCAAGATTAATTTAAAATATGTTTCAACTCGTTTGGGTAACCGGTTTGACCGCACCACCTGTTTTAATGGGGGCTATACCTAGAGTTGGGCAGAAACTAAAATGGATGCCCACTCTTCTTCCTTTGTCCAAATCACTTGAAATTTGGGCAGGGGGTTACCCTTATCCATATCTAGAGGTTGTCCAAAAATGGGAATTTTTGGAGATACTTTGCCTAGAGTTTTTGTTTTAATTTAATAAACTTAGAGGAATTTATTTAAATGGACAAATGACCTCCAAACCATCCCAAATTTTGGTGAGTGGTCCCTGGATATAAAACTTAGCTCTGTACAAATTTTTAACTCACTAGGATGAGTTTTGGATAGGGAGACACCTATTCTTAACTCGGCAATAGTGAGGCATTTTTGAGTAAAAAGTGCACTAGAGGATGGAACGGTCAAATAACCTCAACAGAGGCTGATATTTCGACCACTGACTTGGAAGGGTTATTATAACCCACTTAGAGAAAATGGTGTGAATAGGGGTTGTTTTACCCTATGATCAAAACTCAAACCCTAAATGGAGGGTTTTGAGAGTTGTGAAGGACATGGGGGCAATTGCTCTTGAATTGCCTTGAAACTCTGTAGAATTGACAATAGCATGATAAGAATTATCTGGATGGAATCTTGGAGGATTTGGAGACAAGTAGATACCTTAAAACCTTAATCTTAGCTTTAGGGTAAAATACTAATTAAGCACAATCTGTCACTAAGAATTATCTAAAGGATGTGAAACTCGGGTAGAGTTAGTTTTGGAGTGTGTAGAATTTATAGAAATTTTACTGGAATTTTATGATGTTTATTTCCAGCACTTTATTTGTAAAGTTGATTATAACCTTAATTGAACTTTTAATTATTTGTACCTTTATGATCATTGAAATCTCATGAAATCTTGGAAGTAAATGTTTTAAGACAGCATGAGTACCCTTGAATTTTTGTATAATTTTTAGTTGAGTAAATCTAGTACTTCCTTCACAAATGTTAAAAAGGGGTTCTATGCTTTGGAAATTAATTATGGATGATATTATTACTGAAAAATTATGAAATTGGGCCAATACAATTTTTAAGGCTTTATCTGCATAGTATAATTTATTTATAATTTTTGGAAGAATATTCTCTGTACTTGATTCACAAATAACGAAATATAAAAGCTATGGCTAAAATAGTTTTAGTGCCCTTTTGATGATAGAAAAATTATGATACTTTGGATTTACCATATTGAGATAACATACTATATATTTTAATTTTGTTGGACATCTTGCATGAGAACTTAGGGTATTTCATGTTCAAACCGGCAGCCCTAGGAATTTTTCAGGAAATTAATTAAATTCCAGATAAATTAGGAAAATTATTATTTTCTGTATTTAGGCTAATTATATCATGATAAGTCTCCAGTAAATAATTTAGAGCAATTGGATGAGTATTGGATCACTGCCTAACCGGTTCGACATATAGTCTAGGTTGGTCTGCATATAGCATATGGTTAAATTGCAATAGGACATGATCTGGGATAGTGGTTGGAGTTAGTTATTTTGTCTGAGTGAATAGATGTGGATGATATCACAATAGAATGATATGAAGAGTAGTGGGAAGTGGTGATAGCTAGAGTTAAGAGGTGCTCGGGTTCGATGAAAGATCGTCTTTCCCGAGAGAGGAAGATTAAAAATCACCCTAGGATAGTTTATCGTAATATGAGAAGGGAATGGGTAAAGGGGATCAACCAATAACAATAAGTTCCTTGTGAAAGGGAATGATGGGCTTCAGCTACCATCATAGTTCCTAGTGCCCTTTGAGAGCCCTTCACAGGGAATATCGGGGGCAGTCCTGGGTTAACGTAAACTGTAATAACAAACTGATAAGAGTAACTTAGTAATTAGGATCTCACGTTTCACAAACACTGTTAGCACAGGAAGATTGATGGGAGCTTCGGCTCGGTTGGTAAAGAGATGGACGGAATGGTCCGGGGAGCTTCGGCTCGTTTGGTTAAGAGACGAACATTTTGGTCCGGGGAGCTTCGGCTCAGTTTTTGTGTGATTACGATTAAATTTGCATGTGCATAAAAGGAATGAAAATTAAGGTGGTGGGACTTCGTTATTAGAGTGTCGATGCACCGACGCCAATACGCTGACTCGGCAAGTGTTGTTTTTACACTTCGTCAAAGCTAAGTCCGGTGCGCCAGCCGGCAAGAGTACGCAGGCGTCCGCTTAGTGCACCAAGCATTGAGGCGTATGATAGGTCTGACCGGTAGTGATTTACTGGTTTAGAGGTGGGCGAGGCCCAACCCACCGCTTCTATCTACCACTACGAAGGTATCCTTGGAGGTAACGGCTCCGAAAGGGGGAACTAAAGGTCTGTGTGCACAGAGTCGGGTGTGTGAGTTGCACTTGCATGTTTCATCATACCCACTTGCATGTCATAGCATAATCGATTCATTTAACCCTGACACCTAAAGTATAAGTGGTATGGGACGCTTATACATTAGGACCTGCAAAATGCCCCCTTCGTCTATAAGCTTGTGTGGGCAAGTTTATAAATTAAGGTTAAATTCAATAATATATGCTGCTGTTTGATAACCGAAACCCCAACGTATAAGTGGTATGGGACACGTTATACGATGGGAGCCTTGTAGAAGATCCCTTGACTTATGCGCTTTCGCATATAAGTTAAGGTTACTTTACCTATTTTCTGTTTCTGTCATATTAATTATAGAATTGCTAGATTAGTTCCGCTGCCACCTGTTTTCTTTTGATTCATTCTCCACCTTCATGTCCTTCCCTTTCTTCCTCTCCGCTCGGTACCTAGGAGCCATGGGGGAAGGGGTAGGGGATGATAGGGCTTAGTCTTTATGACTAACGGTTTTCAAACCGCATCATTTAGGGGATCGTGGAGCCCATCATGGAGGAGCAACCCTAGAGACCGGTGCACTTGGAGATAGGGCAGTCTAGCTCCGGAGTTCATACAGCCGGGACCGTGAGTCTAGACCTTGAGTAGTTTCTGTTTTTGCTTCCGCATGAGTGACTTGTAGTTAGGACATGATTGTACCGGGCTTAAGCCCGTATTTTTAGTACTCTGATATACTATTTTGTGGACACTCCCTTCGTGGAGTTTTATTTCTATATATGTGATTTATCTAGTGGACTTGCTTTTACTTACTTAATTTTGTGCTACCTTTCTGTGATCAAATTGGCCGGCAGAATCGGCGTCTTGTGGTGATGACCCTTCAGGACGTGAAGGTGTCACCGCAAGCGGCGATTCTGGGCCTAAGACCCAGGGTTTAAAAAAGAAAAAAAAAGGGGGGTCTTACATCGCCACGGTCCAAAATACACAGGCGCAAAAGATCTTCCAATGTACGGTTGGTGCGCTCTGTCTGCCCGTCGGTCTGAGGGTGAAAAGTTGCGCTGAATGTCAACCGAGAACCCAGATGGCCTGGACTGACCACCATTCCCTGGATGTAAACCGCCCATCCCGATCCGAAACGATAGTCTTGGGCACCCCATGATAACGCACAAACTGCTCAATGAACCTCCAGACTAATATACTAACCGGAGCGTCCTTCGCCACTGGGATGAATCTGGCCAACTTTATTAGCCTGCCCACTATCACCCAGATCGAGTCATTACACGCACGGGATCGAGGTAGCCCATGTATGAAGTCCATGGCTATATCCTCAAATTTCCACTCCGGCACCGGAAGTGTCTGCAGCAAGCCTGCCGGGTTCCTACACTCTGCCTTGATGAGTTGGCAGGCCTCGCAATGCGTCACAAAGTACATAATATCTTTCTTCATACCCGGCCAGTACATCGTCCTCTTCAAATCCTTTACAATCTTAGTGATCCCCGGGTGTACAAAAAATCGGCTGCAGTGAGCTTCCATCATGATGTCCTCCCGGATCTGGCCTCCTGCCAGTATGTAGACTCTGCCTCGGAAACACAGGAGACCATCCCTCAAAGAGTAATCTCCTGTCGTGCCTTCCTCCAAGGCTCGGAATATCGGCTCAGCTCTCTCATCCATCTTCTGCCCATCTCTGATGCGGTCCCGAATATCATCAGTAGTAACCACGTTCGCCTTCCCTAACGTACTCGCTATCCATGTACAATTCCTGGTCATCCTCAGACACTAGTGATATCTGCATCTCCTCGAATGCTTTAACCAACTCCAAGGCCATCAGCTGCGGGCCTACTCCTGACGTACTCGCTCTCCGGCTCAGAGCATCTGCGACCACGTTCGCCTTCCCTAACGGGAGGCATAGGCTATTACGTGCCCGTTCTGCATCAGAACGGCACCCATCCGCTGATAGGAAGCATCTGTGTACACCTGTAATCCTTCCTTCCCTAACAGAAGGGCAAGGATCGGAGCCGAGGTAAGATGATCCTTCAGCTCCTGGAAAGCATATTCGCATCGTGGTGTCCAAATAAAAGGGGACTCCTTCTTCGTCAGATACGTAAGAGGGAGAGCAATCTGAGAGAACCCCTTTACGAACTTCCGGTAATAACCGGCAAGTCCCAAGAAACTTTGAACATCCGAGGCTGACTTTAGTGGTGGCCAATCCCGTACTGCCTGGACCTTCACCGGATCTACTGCCAAACCTTCTCCACTGATGACATTGCCCAGAAAGGCCGCCTCCTTTAGCCAGAACTAGCACTTGCTGTACTTGGCATACATCTCATGCTCCCGTAGCTCCTCCAAGGTCAAGGCCAGATGTATCGCGTGCTCCTCCTCTGTCCTTAAATAGATAAGGATGTCATCGATGAATACGATAACAAAGATATCCAGATACTGTTCGAACACCCGATTCATCAAGGTCATAAATGCGGAGGGTGCATTCGTGAGCCCAAAAGGCATCACGGTAAACTCGTACAAACCATATCTGCTGCTGAAGGCCGACTTCGGGATGTCCTCCTCCCGAATGAGAAGCTGGTAGTACCCCGACCTCAGATCCAGCTTTGAGAACCAATGGGCTCCCTCCAGCTGGTCAAATAGCCCATCTATCCTTGGCAAGGAATAAGTATTCCGGATTGTCAACCTGTTCAGGGCCCGGTAATCTATGCACAGTCTAAGAGTTCCGTCCTTCTTCTTGACGAATAACACCAGAGCTCCCCATGGTGAAGAGCTAGGCCGAACAAACCCGGCCTCCACTAACACCTGAATCTGGCTTTGAAATTCCACCAAATCCTTTGGGGCCATTCGATAGGGAGCTCTGGATACCGATTTAGCCCCTGGTACAAGCTGAATCTGGAAATCCTTCCCTCGGTGTGGGGGTAGCCCTGGTAGCTTCTCCGGAAATACGTCGGCAAAGTCCCGCACTACTAGAATATCTTAAATGGAGTCCTTGGCCACGACCGCCTCAAAAAGGACCTGATAAACCTCTCCCCATGTAGTTGGGCCTTAACAGCCTGCACAAACGATAATAAGTTACGGGGTGCTGGTATAATACCTTCGATGACAATAAAGGAGTCGCCGTACCTCACGATGATCCTCTTTGCCACGCAGTCGATCTGGGCATGTTTCCAGCACAGCCAAGTCATGCCCAGGATCAGATCGTAATCTGGCATCTTCAAAATTGTCGCTGGTGCCTCAAACGCCTTCCCACTGATCTTTGCTTCCATATTGCAATGAGCAGAGGTCATTATCTCTGATCCATCGGGTAGGCGCACTATCATCATCTTCTCGGTGAATGGCTCCACAACTGCCTGTCCTTTCACAAAATCCTCTGACACGAACGAGTGTGAAGCACCATTGTCGAAGTGTGTGTGAGCGGGCTTGCCGCTAACGAAGACTATGCCTTGGGTAATTAAGTGTCTTAGTATTCTTGTTGCAGTTGTCTTCTCTTAATTTCAAACTTGGTTATGTCTGGAAAACTAGTTCATATGAAGAAAACTTAAAAGTATTGCCATACTTGCGATAACCGGCTCCGGGTTCCAAGGCTCTATCAGGTCTAGAGCGTACACCTACTCCCTCTCTGGCCTGCGGCCTCGATCCTAAAATCCTCATCCTCGATCATGTCCTCGTCCGCTAAACTGCCGGGGAGGTGGAGCGCCCTGATGTGCTGGTGGGGGTGCTTGCCTCATAGGGCAGTTCCTCTCTATATGCCCCAGCTGATTGCACTGAAAGCATACCGGTGCCTGCTCTGCAGTCCTTGGCATCTCCAGCATCTATCAAGGCTGGGGAGCCAATACCCCCTGACTCCTCTGCTCCTGCCAAAACTCCTGACGAGGCTAATCCCCGTTCCTTCTGTCCCCAATAACCTGGCCTCGAGGACGGTCTATACGACCTCCAATCACTGTATCATCAGTCGGTCTCTTACGACTCATAACTGTAAGTTGATCCGCTTCTCTCTTCTTTGACATCTCCAGAATCCTGGCCAAACTCCCCTCTGAGACAAAGAGGAGGGCCTGCCTCATGTCGTCTTACAGCCCCTTGTAAAACCTCCGGGCATCGCCAGCATCATCTAACTCATAAGCGTCCGCATAGCGGGCCAGGTGAGTGAACTCCTGATAATACTCCACCACAGTCCTATTCCCTTGCCTCAACCGCAGGAACCTATCCTCCAGGTCGTACCTCGCCGACTGAGGTACAAAATGTCCCAAGAGCGCTACTCTGAACTCCTCCCAAGTAATATCTGCACAATCCATCCCCGCAAAGGTAGTATCTAGTTGGGATTTACACCACCTCTTTCCGTGTGACTCCAGGTAGGAGACTGCCAAAGCAACGGCCTCCTTAGTGGGGCATCGAATCCCTGCAAGTGTCTCGTAAATATTATCCAACCATTCCTCCGTACGTACTACAGACTCCGTCCCTAGGTAGGATGGAGGGGAAAGTCCCCGGAAGACAGTCATCCAATTGGCCCCGGGGTTCGGCTGTGGGGCCGAGGCTTGCTGAGCTCTGAAGGCCTCCAGAATGGTCGTCAGTGTTTTCCCCATCTCCGTCTGATAGAACGGAGCTGGAGCCGGCGGAGGCGGGACCACATTCGGAGCCTTAGGTGTCCCCTGCTGTGATGTAGGGTTTGTCGCAGGCTACAAGGAAAAATTCCACTTGTTAGAGGATGTATGAATGGAATATAAGAAAGGGTAGGATGGAATTTCACATGTGATTTCCCTTATGGGCACACCACTGATTCCGCTGCTAGTTTGTCCGCAAATTAAGCTCGCACGGGGGTGGCCCAGGGTTTTATGGACTACTTCTCTTCTGATCGAGGTCTGCTCTGATACCACTTGTAAGACCCCCCCCCCCCTTTTTTATTTTTCAACCACCGGGGTCTTAGCCCAGAATTGCCGCTTTGTGGTGGCACCGACTCACAGGAAGGCCGCCACTACAAAACGCCAATTCTGCTGGCCCTTTTCGATCACAAAGAGAGAGAAGTAAAAATACATAAAATGTAAACAGGTCCATAGAAATACACATATAAAATGAAATCACATCCAGTCCATTAGTAATATCAAATAGAAGTACTGCAAAGATATGTTTCAGATGAAATATAGATAAACGGGCTCGAGCCCAGTACATCAGAGTCTGTTGGGTACATTGTAAAATGTGTACCTGATTTGGAGAAGCCTCACTTAGCTCAATGATATACATCAAGGTGTATTTGATGTTATTTTGAGTTTATATGTGCAGGTTAAGAATGTGCTAGAATGCAGGAAAAATATTCTAAGTCCATATGTCGACACCTGAGGAAGCTGTGTCAACACTTCAGTAAGATTGTGTCGACACTTGGAAATGGCTGTGTCGACACCTCAGTGAATTTGTGTCAACACCGGGAGGTAGTGTCGACACACAAAAGATTATAGTCGACATCGACTGTGTCGACACCGGGAGGCTGTGTCGACACACAGAGGCAGAGTCGACAATAACTGTGTCGACACCTGGAGGAAGTGTCGACACACGCTATGTTCTGAGTCTACATCAACTGTGTCGACACACAGGACTTGTGTCGACACACAGCTA
This sequence comes from Platanthera zijinensis, assembly GCA_039513925.1. Taxonomy (NCBI): domain Eukaryota; kingdom Viridiplantae; phylum Streptophyta; class Magnoliopsida; order Asparagales; family Orchidaceae; genus Platanthera; species Platanthera zijinensis. Next base: position 71,956,120 of record CM077087.1, read on the forward strand.
AGTCTAGACCAAGTTGATTGTTGATGAATTGTGAAGTGTTTGTGTCGACACAAATAATTAGTGTCGACACATTCTCAAGTTGCAAAATCAAGAAGTTGTGTCGACATCAAGACAGCTATTTCAACATCACCAAAGGCTGTATCGACACTTAAGTCACTTGTGTCGATACATATTGACAGATGGTCTCGACACTTTATGACAGACAGACTCGACGCTTTGCTGATAGATTCAAAGGCTCAAGAACTGTTTTAAGACTTGACAGTTGTGAGTTACAACAGGTTTTCTGAAGCTGTCAGACTTGTCAGAAGTTAGTTATAAACTGGATAAGCCGGTTACCATGGATGAAGTCTATAAATAGATGGATTCAGAAGAAGGAAGAAGAAATACACATAAGAAAGGAAGAAGTATTGTCACAACTAACACAATTAGAGATTGATCTCTGATCAAGAAAGTACAAGTCACAAAGAAGAAGTTCTTCGTGAGAAGATCTAAGAAGACATTCTGAAGTGATCATTCACTCAGTTTCAGTCTAAGTTGAATTCAATCAGAATTCAGAAGTATCTTCAAGAGGTTTGGATAGAGAGAGATCCAGCTATTTGAAGACAAGGAGGAGACATTCACAGGTCTCTCAAGAAGCAGATACTGAACTAATCTGTCAAGAAGATTTAGATCTATTTCTGAAGTCTAAGAAGGAAGCTGCCAGTTAGTTTTATTAAAAGGAAATCAACCCAACTATGTTCAGATTCAAGAAGCTTTGAAGAAAGCTAAGATCAAGTTGATTTAAGCAATCAGCCTCTTCAAAAAGCTGATCAAGAAAGTTCTTATCCCTTCTCTCTCAATAGGGGTAAGAGATTACAAAATTCCTTATCAAATTCTATAGGATCTATTCATAGATCTGAGTTGTAAGCCTATTTTATAAAGGCTGAGTGTAGGAGATTTATTCTCCGAGGTAGGGCTGTTTATGCCTGAGTTGTAGGAGAAGGTATTCTCTGAGTTGTAGGCTTTGTGGCAAGGCTGAGATAAGGCTGTTTATTCCTGAGTTGTAGGAGAAGGTATTCCTTGAGTTGTAGGCCTTGTGGCAAGGCTGAGGTAGGGCTTGTTAGCCTGAGTTGTAGGAATCCTTCTGGATTCTGAGCTGTAGGATCTGAGGATCTGAGTTAAAGGAAGAAGTTAGGCTTACTCTAGCATACTGCTAGATAGGTGAAGGGGGAAAGTGGATGTACCAAGACCTTGGGGAACCACTATAAATCTGTGTGCAATCTGTGATGTGTGTATGATTGTGATTGCTGTGCTGTATTAGCTATAGAAATATTTGATTTATTCAAAGAACTGTAGTTATATTCTACCTTAAGTTAAATCAAGAAAAAGTACCTATTCCCCCCCCCCTCTAGGTGTTTAGGTAGTCTTGAAAGTAAAAATATCAAGTGGTATTAGAGGGAGGTTGCTCAAAGAAAGACTTAACAGTCTGAGTTAGATCCCGAAGGCAGAATCAAGAATCAAGGAAATGGGTTCTGGAGAGAATAACAAGGAACTAGGGTCAATGAAATTACCCATCCGCAGGAAAGAGATTTTTGGAATCTGGAAAGAAAGGGTTAGATTGTTTATGGAGGCCTCTAACCCAAGGATATATATCACAGTAAAAGAAGGTCCATATATCTCAATGAATATGTCTGTTCTAGATGCAAATCAAAGAACTCCTAAAGAGTTTTCTGAAATGACCAAGGATGAGATTATATTGGCAACTATGGATAAAAGAGCTAAGAATATCATAGTGAGTGTCATAGATGATTCTACTTTCCAAAATTTTATTCACTACAAAACCGCCAAGGAAATGTGGGACACTTTGATTGTCTACATGGAGGGTTCTGAAGAAGTTAGATATGACAGAAAGTCTATGCTCAATCAAGAATATGAGAGTTTAAGACAAGGGAAGTCTGATAGCATATCTGAATGCTACAAGAAATTCTATAGGATAGTGAATGAACTGATGTTCTATGGAAGGATCTTCAGTACTTATGACCTGAATGACAAATTCCTAAGATCCTTGTCAAAGGATTGGGATACCAAGATTTGTGCCATTAGAGAAGTGGCCAAACTAGCAGACATTTCTCCTCCAACCTTATTTGGAAAGTTGCTATCATATGAAATGCAACTAATGACTAGGAAGGAGGAAGAAAGAAATAAAAAAGGAGAGCATAGAGAAAAGTCAGTGGCCTTCAAGGTTGAAGCCACTAGAAAGAGCAGGAGGATGTCTCCATCACCTCCTAAGGAAGTTGCTGAAGTTATCTCAGAGAATTCAGACAATCAAAACTCAGATAGCAGTAATTCAGATGCAGATTTTGCTACCTTTAAAGGCAGTTTCAAAGGTTCTTGAAGAAGAAGAAGTGGAAGTCAAGGCCCTCCACATCACATCCAGGTTATGACTACTATCAAAAGAAAAAATCATCAAGAAAGGAAAGGAGCAGGTCTAAGCCCAGCAAAGCTACAACATCAAAAATTGTTTGCTATTGCTGCAATAGGCCTGGGCATGTGGTGACTGAGTGTCCAGAAAAGAGGAAGGAGTCAGCAGACAGAAAGAAGACTCAACAAAAGGGCAAGAAGGAGGAATTTTTTGTTGCTAAGAAGGAGAAGAGTCTTACAGATCAATCCTCCTCAGACTCAGAATCTGAAGCTGAAGCATACATAAGACTATATGCAGCTAGTGAAGAAGAGGAGTTTATGTAATTACTGGACTCCATCAATGAACAAGAAGACCATCAGTGCATGGGACTGATGGTGAATCAGAAAACAACAAGTGCCAGGATCAGCCTGGTCCCAGTAAGGTACAAAGTAATTCTAGAATTTCTGATTACAGTTCTGGTTCAGAGTCAGATTCATCTTCATCAAGTGATGATGATGGATAAGAATCTGAAGGAGATATTCATCAGTTGATAGATGAATATTGGGACTTATTGCAGGCACTTAAGAAAAGCAAAAACCTGGCCAAAAATCATGTTAATGAAATTGACGATCTTAAGATGACTGCATCTGGTTTAAAGAAAGAATTGGATCAACAAATGAATGAGGTTGCCAAGTTGAAAACTATTACTGTTATTCAGAATGGTACAATCACATATAAAAATGATCTAATTAAAGGTCTGGAAGTCAGACTTCAAGTAGAGAAAGATTGGTGGCTAATTACTCTAAGCCAAAATCAGTGTTACCCTTAATAGATGAGTTTGTTGCTCAAAAGGGTAAGGCTGGAATAGGCTATAAAGGTAACACCAGGGCTGCCCATTTCAAGAGAAAGAGCAAAGCCTCTATCCAGCCATTGAACTTTAAAGTCCCTGTAGTTTTAGAAAGGTGCATGAGCCTTCTAACAAGTATGATCTTGAAAACATTCATGGTCATAATAAGTCTGATGTTCTGAATAACAAGGGTGTTAATGCCAATAAGTCAGCCCAAGTTCATAAACCCCATGGTTATAAGAAATCAGTGGGTGTAGCTGCAGCAGCACCAGCACAGAACAGAAATTCTTCTGTCAAAAATGTATCTAGACCTAGATAAAATAAGTATGAATGTTGGTGCTGTGGCAAGACATGCCATTTTGCCTTAGACTGCTGGCATAACATAAGTGTCAGGAAGAACAACAGTCTACCAATTAGAAGAGCTGCTGGTAGTTTTGATATGAATGGTGCTAACTTGAACCAAGGACCCAAGACTTACTTGGGTTCTAAGGGAAAGTAATTCTGTATTGCAGGAAAGTCCAAGTTGCCATACCCCTTGAAAGTGAGGCTAAGATCTATCTCAACTCTAGAGGGGGGGGGGGTGAATAGAGTATTTTAAAATAATTTTTCACAGTTGAAATAAATAGCACATATAAAATTCAATTTATGATATAGTGTAAAGTGCTAGTAAAAAGTTAAAAACTAAGAAATAAAAAGCACAGCACACAGCAAACAAATCACACAAACAAACCAGAAGACACAAGAAATTATAGTGGTTCCCCAAAAACCTGGGTACATCCACTCTTCTACCACCCTTGGTAGGAATCCACTCAGGATGAGTTGATCAGGTGTCCTGACACCAATGAGCTTTTGATAAGGTGCCCAAAAACCAAAACTAGATTTTTTGATAAGGTGTCTTGCCACCACTGAGTTTTGACAAGGCTCTCAGAACCAAACATAACTTTTGAAGGGAGTTCAAGAATCCTTTTACAGCAGGAAAAGAAAAATAAGAGTGAAGGGTGTCTTCTCTGTTCTCAATCAAATGAGAGAAGCACAAGTGGATTGATGATGTCAAAGCTCCCCCTGAGATATAGAAAGGTTCAGGAAAAGAAGCTTTGCTCTAGGGTGATAGGTCTTCAGAACTTTGATCTCCAGCATAGGATGGTTTCAGCAAGAAGGCTGAAGGTAAGGTGTCTGGAGTTCTGAGATGAGATTGTGAACACTATTCAGTCAGCAAGAAGATGTTTTGAGTCACAGTTGTTCTGTTGTTCTTCTGCTATCAGTATTCTCTATTCAGTGTGTTCACTTTTCTTTCTTGTGTCAATCTCTGTGTATACTTCTTGTGTATTCTGTAATTCTTAATGACACAGAAGAAAGGAATAAATATTTTCTGACGTTTCCTTGTCCAAAATTAGCCGTTGGGAGTCATAAATGTCTTCCAAAAATAGTCTTGTCTTCTAGAGGAAAATCCAGCAAACATTCTCAGAATAATTCCTTGAAACTTGCTCCAGAAATAAAGACAAACGGCTGGGAGATCTTCTGACATAAATGCTGATAATTATTCAAAAACATTCCAAAGAACAGCAGCATTTGAATTCCTGAAAGCGTCGATCTCTCCAAAGAAAACGTCGATCTGAGCTCTACGATCGTCGAACTGAGCTCAGAGATTAAATGGACAAGCAGACAGAAAACGTCGATCTGAGCTCTACGATCGTCGAACTGAGCTCAGAGATTAAATGGACAAGCAGACAGAAAACATCGATCTGAGCTCGAAGATAGTCGAGGGGAGTTCGACGACTCAGCAGAAACTAGCCAAAAGCAGATAGTCGATCTGAGCTCGAAGATCGTCGACCGGAGTTCGACGTTTTATAAAAGATGAGCTCAGAGAGCGTCGAACGGAGTTCGACGATTCGTCGACCTGAGCTCGATGAAAAATGCCTTAGACTAAGCTCTTTTGCCTTGATCTTGGAATGGTCCTGGGGGCAGCTTCAAACCTAAGTTCTAAGCCCTAGACTCATTCTAATGTTGACCTTTTCAACTATACAACTAGGTCAACTGGGATCCCTAAGACAACATAGTGATCCTTACCCAAATTAGTAATAGGGTGTTCCAACAATCTCCCCCTATTTGGGTTAGGATTACTATTTACAGACAATCAGGAAATAAAAAGCATACAACAAAACATAAGCTAATACAAAATGACAGAACAAAGCAGATCACAGATAAATAGCAGCAGATATCCAAAGGTGGATGAAATGTTTAGCTTACACAGTTTACTTCCTTTCATATCCCTTTTTAAATAAAATTTCTCTATTTGGATTCTGACTTTCTTTCTTTGACCTTCTGTCATCCTCTGCACCTAGAGAAGTTTGAGATTTGGGCCTTGGAACAACAGCCTCTGGGTGCAGCTTCATATAGTCTTCTGGATTGAAAAATTTTCTTGATGCATATCTTTCTAGTTCTTTCTTTCTCTGCTCTGATAAGGTAGTTATGTTTGAAGTATCCTTGCCTTGTTCTCTGGCCTTTTTTATTTGATCAAGGGCAGCCAATTCTTTCATTCTGGCTGTCCAGGATACAGGGTTGTTCTCAGGATCTTCAAAAGGAATAGGAGGTTCATATCTGTTGATGATTTCAGAGACAGTAGAAGGAGTCCTGGAGACAATTGTGTCTTTCAGCTTGTAAGGAAAAAGGACCTGAAGAAGGGTCAGGATGACCTTGTCCTTCCCTTTGATAGGATCTTTGTTCTCTTTGATTTCCTCTGTAATTACCCCTTCTGGGTTGATATCCTTTTTGATGCTGTCCCCTTTGATATGATCTTTGATAATACTGAGAAGAACTGTGTCTGGAGACTGGAGCTTGAGGGGCTGAACTTGAGCCAGAATCTGGAGGAGGAGGAGGAGGAGGCTGATATTGAGAAGATCCTTTTTCATATTTGTCAAGCTTCCTCTTCTTCTTCATAGCTTTCAGTTGATTTTTGGAATATTGCATCCAAGGCTCAGAGATGGGGCAGTCATGCAGGATGTAGTATGGAATATCATTTGAGTCTTTGGCTTTGGCAGGAGGGACTGACATCATTGCTTTACTTCTGGCTTTCCTCTTCTTGGCAATAGTTCTAGCAGAATCATCAGAATCAGTCCTGTATTGGTCACTCTCAGAACTTTGATGTTGATCATACAGATCATCAATTCTTCTGATAAGCTCTTCTTGAGCTGTATGTTTTGCAGAAACAGCAGCAGCAGGAAGAGAGAGAGCAACAGCAGAGCAGGCAGAAACAGAGACAGCAGGAGCAGGAACAGCAATTTCACCAGCATCAGTTGCTGGAATCATTTCTATGTCAGCAGTAGCAGCAACAGCAATTTCAACAGAAAGAGGCACAGTGGCCTTAGTAGCAATTGAAAGAGGCACAGTGGCCTTAGTATCAGCATCAGAGATATCCACAGCCTTCCAGGATTTGATGTAGGAATCAATATGGCTTGGATCACAGGTAGCTATAGGCACAATGGCCTTAGACAAATCTTCAGCAGGAGTTGCAGGCAGACAACTGAAATGGACTGTATCAAATATAGATAGCAGCCTCTGCAGATTCAGTGCAAAAGCACATCCAAGAGCTGGAGCTGAAGCAGGCATAATATCAGCAGCTGGCACATCCACTTCTTCATAAGGCATCTCCCCCTGCCTTGGTTCAGAGATAGATGAATCAAGGCACACAGAAGATGTGATAGCCAGGGAGGAGGAAAAGGAGGCAAGCTTGGTAGACAGCTCCTGTACTTGCTTCAGGAGTGGAGCCAGGGAAGACTCCAGTAGAGATGTCAGCTTGGGAGCTAGCAACTCATACAGCCTGTCTGCCAAGCTAGGAAGATCTACATGCTCAAGTGGGGCTTGAGCAGAGGTAGAGGCAAAGGTGGATGGAGGGATGGTGGCTGAAGCTGAAAATGTTGAGAAAGGTGGAGAGGGAATGGTTGGTTCAGAAGATGGAATAATGGAGATAGAGGAGGTTGAGGTGGAGATAGGGGAAGTAAGAGATGGTGTGAAGGAGGGTTGAGAGAGAATGTCATGGAGCATTTGTTGAAAGGAGGAAGTTGAGGGTGGCTCAGGAGGAGTAGAGGGAGAATCATCCATGAAGGAATCATCTGTAAGTGAGAAGGATGGTAGGGTGAAGGTTGAATAGGGAAAGAGAGGATGAAATTCCTCTGAGGTGGATAAAGGAGGGGATGGAATAGGTGAGGGAATGGTAATTGGGGATGAGATGATTATGGTGTTGACTGGTGGTGAGGAGGTGACGACTTGGGTGGATATGGCTGGAGGAGGGGAAGAAGCAGGCATCTCTTCTGCTGAAGGAGTGACTGAAATAGTCCTTGTGCCTGAAAGAAGTGTTGCAGCAGCCCTGGAGGGGTTTATGATCTGCCTGTCCCATTTACTGAAGAGGGCACAGGAAAGCCTCTTGGATGCATTGATAAACATGCCAGAGGAGGTTAATAGGTCAGGGCACCTGTTGTGCAGAAAGACCCCTAAGATTCTCCCATAACTAACTGCATTCTTGTTGATCTTCTTCTTAATCAGAGTGAAGAAGATGGAGCCCCAGTCCAGTTGTTTCTTATCTAATAAGGCTCCCATCAGGCAGAACTGATATCTGGAAATGGTGTCATGGGCTGAATGCTTGGCCAATAGCACCTTCCCAACTACATCAGCCAGGAATTGATATTCTATAGTCAGATTTTTCTTCAGAAGCTTATTAGGGTTGACTGCATTGTGACCCATCCTATCCAGCATGGTGTCAAACTCTTCTCCAGATAGTTCAATGGAGTCTTCTCCAGTACTGAGTTGAAAGACTTCTGTTAAAAGAGCCGGGGAAAGAAATACCTGAGTCCCCTTAATGGTGCTGACAACAGAATTCTCAGATTCGTCTGTTGCGGTAAAACACCACTCTTTAATTTCTTCTGAGGCGATCTTCATCCTTGTAGTCATTATTGGAGTCAGCTGTTGTTCTCTGAATAAGTTTAGGATGTCCTTGAAGCGCTGGTCGCTCCCGTCAAAGGAGTTTATGTCGATGTCAAAACCTGTGTCGAACTTCATCTTAGCAATAGCAGCACTTGAGTCAGCCATATTCACCTGCAACAGAAAACCAAAAACGACCAAGCGTAGAGAATTTGGAGGGAAAAGAAAGAGAGTTGCAGAGTATGAAAGCGCAAAGGGAGAACGACGGCTGAAAGAAAGATTTTATATTAGGGTTCTACGCGAAAAAGGAAAATCGTGGAGCTCAGTTCGAAGAAGCGTCGAACTCAGCTCGACGATTTGGGCTACAGAGGAAAATGAAGAGACGCCAATAGCGTCGAACTCCGTTCGACGATATTGAGAGCGTCGAGCTCCGCTCGACGACCAAAGATCAGACAGAAGGAAAGCCTAGAAAAAGCGGCGGCGCTGAACTTAGATCGACGCCTCAAGAACCGTCGATCTCCGTTCGACGTTTTTTGGGAAAACGTCGAGCTCAGTTCAGAGCCAGAACTTATTCTTCAGACACAAAAAAGAGAGGAAATTTTTTTTTGGCCTAGTCTTGGTCTGTTTTAGCTTTTCAAAATCTTGTAATTTAATTAAGGCTTCCTCCATCTAACATGCCTAACTGATTTAGGAAGAATCTGTGTTTCTTTTCATCCAAAGGTTTGGTGAAAATATCTCCCCTTTGCAAATCAGTAGGAATATATTGAAGTTCAATTTTATTTTTCTCGACATTATCTCTTAGAAAATGATGCCTAATTTCTATGTGTTTTGTCCTACTATGGAGGACTGGATTTTGTGCTATAGAGATAGCACTAGTATTGTCACAGAGAATTTTTGACTTCTCTAAGTTGTAGCCATAGTCTAGAAGCTGATTCTGTATCCACAGTATTTGGGAACAACAACTGCCTGCAGCCATATACTCAGCTTCAGCAGTTGAAGTTGACACAGATGTTTGCTTCTTACAGAACCAAGAGACAAGTCTATCACCAAGGAACTGACAAGTTCCACTGGTGCTTTTCCTGTCTATTCTGCATCCAGCATAATCAGCATCTGAGAATCCAGTTAAATCAAATGCTGAGTCTTTTGGATACCAGAGACCTAGATTTGGATAACTTTTAACATACCTGAGAATTCTCTTAACTAAGATTAAATGTGACTCTCTAGGGCTAACTTGGAATCTAGCACAAATACATGTGGCAAACATTATATCAGGCCTACTAGCTGTAAGGTACAATAAGGAGCCAATTATTGCTCTATATGTTGTCTGATCAACAGGTTTCCCATGTTCATCAGCATCAACTACAGCATTTGAGGGCATGGGTGTTTTCATACATGATGCATCAGACATACCAAATTTCTTAACCAGCTCTTTTGCATACTTGGTTTGAGAAATAAATATGCCTTCAGCATGTTGCTTGACTTGCAGTCCTAAGAAGAAGGACAGCTCACCCATGCTACTCATTTCAAATTTAGAGTGCATAAGCTTGGAAAACTTTTTGCACAATTTTGAATCAGTAGAACCAAAAATAATGTCATCTACATAAATTTGCACTAGCAGGGTATGGGACTTATGGGTTCTAATAAAAAGAGTTTGGTCTACTCTCCCCCTAACAAAATCATTTTCCAGAAGAAAGCATGCTAGGGTCTCATACCATGCTCTAGGGGCTTGCTTGAGACCATATAATGCTTTATGCAATTTGTAAACATAATCAGGGTGAGTTAGAGAGATAAAACCTGGAGGTTGTCTAACATAGACTTCCTCTTTGATGTCCCCATTGAGAAATGCACTTTTTACATCCATTTGATATACTTTGAAACCTTTGTGAGCAGCATAGGCTAGGAATATCCTGATGGCTTCCAGCCTTGCAACTGGTGCAAATGTCTGATCATAGTCTATTCCTTCTTGTTGAGAGTACCCTTGAGCAACTAGCCTTGCCTTGTTTCTGACTATAACTCCTTGATCATCCAGCTTGTTCCTGAATACCCACTTTGTTCCAACAATGGGATGATCCTTTGGCTTAGGCACTAGTTCCCAAACCTTGTTCCTTTCAAATTGATGCAACTCCTCTTGCATTGCAATGATCCAGTGTGGATCTTGCTCTGCATCTTGAATGGATTGAGGCTCAATTTGAGATAGGAAGCAAGTGTGCATCAGGTTTTGGTTGACCTGACTTCTAGTTTGCACACCAACTGAGATCTCTCCAATTACTTGGGTGATTGGATGATCTCTTGTTGTTACTAAGTCAACAGGGAGTGTTGACTGTTCACCAGCCTGTGTTGTTGTCTCCTCTAGTGGAGCAGCAACTGGCTCTTTAGGATGATTTTCTTCAAGATGTTGAACTTCTTCTTCATCATCACTGCTCTCATTCTTTTCAGCAACTTGCAGTTTGTTCAAGTCTTCAGCTAGAGAATGTACCTGCAGAGGTTCTATGGTAGAAGCATTCTTCTCCTTGAAAGACATGTTAGCTTCATCAAAAGTAATATGAACAGATTCTTCAATTTTACAGGAAGATTTATTATAAACCCTATAGGCCTTGCTGATCATGGAGTATCCCAGAAACACTCCTTCATCAGCTTTAGCTTGGAATTTTGCTAGATATTTCTTGTCATTATTATGAATAAAACAAGTGCAACCAAAAACTTTGAAATAGCCTATTTTAGGTTTCTTCCCTTTGAGCAATTCATAAGGAGTCTTGCCCTTCAGCTTGTGTATCAGGCTTCTGTTCAACACATAGTTGGAGGTGTTCACTGCCTCAGCCCAAAAGGACAGAGGTAAGTGAGCATCTGCCAATAATGTAGTTGCAGATTCAATGAGTGTTCTATTTTTCCTTTCAGCTACCCCATTTTGTTGAGGAGTTCTAGGAGCTGAGAAAGTGTGCCTGATCCCTTCACTCTGACAGAACTCTTGCATGAGAAGAGAATCAAACTCTGTCCCATGATCACTTCTGATCAGGGCAATGTGAGTGTTGAACTCAATCTGAATGCATTTGAGAAAATCTGTCAAACACTTGAAGTTATCAGACTTCTTCCTCAGAAAGAATACCCAAGTGAATCTTGAGAAGTCATCTACAACCACTAAAGTATAGGACTTCCCTCCTAGGCTTTGCACAGATATGGGTCCAAAAAGATCCATGTGCAACAGGTACAAAATCCTAGGTGAATCACTCTTATTAATTGATTTAAAACTACTTTTAGTTTGCTTGCCTAATTGACAAGCCTTGCAAAGTCCTTCCTTCTTGTAGGGACCAGAAGGTAGTCCTTTAACAAGGTTGTCTTTAGATAGCTTAGCAATGGTTCTAAGGTTAATATGCCCTAGTCTCTTATGCCATAAAACATTAGATTTTGAAATGGAATTAAATAGGCAAATATCTACCACTGGTGAATGAAAATCCACTAAGTAAATGTTACCTCTTCTGTTACCTGTCAATACAGTTGTGTTGTCCACTGACTTGACTTTGCATATGGCTTTGTTGAAGGTCACTTGATATCCTTCATCACACAGTTGACTGATACTTATCAAGTTGTGCTTGAGTCCTTCAACATATGCCACCTTCTTGAATGTGACTGGGCCAATTTTGACTGCACCATATCCTTTTGTAGTTCCAAAGCTTGAGTCTCCAAAAATTACTTTGGGTCCAAGCTTGGCTTTGAAGGAAGTGAAGTTGTCCTTGTCCCCTGTCATGTGCTTTGAGCACCCACTATCCAGATACCATTGATGTTTCGATGCTGGATAGGTCTTCACCTACACAAAAACAGCTTATTTGTTTTTGACCCAGTTAACCTTGGGCCTAGGTTGATATCCCTCAAATTCTGAAATAAAGGACATCCCAGGTTGATCCTTATAACCTTCAGGATGGTATCTCCTAGGAGGTACTATCCATTCAGTATAGGGATTAAAGCCTTGGGATGTGGAGCTTCTAGGATTGAATCTGAATGTGCCATTGAAGGTGTGTTCACAACCCTGAACTCTGTTCGACGATCGTCGAACTGAGGTCGACGATCTTGAGTCAGATCGTCGATCTCCGTTCGAAGATCGATTATGCTGAGGTTCAGAGTTTGGGTATCGTCGAGCTGAGGTCGACGATCTGTAGTTAGATCGTCGAGCTCTGTTCGACGATCGTCGAGCTCTGCTCGACGCCATCTGTTGAACTGAGTTCTTCTCTGACAGATCTGCATTCTTCCTGGGTACCTCTATTACTCCCTTTCCTTTGTCAGAGACAAACTTGATTGGAGTTGTCAAAATTATAGGTTGGCTGGATGAAGCACCCAAGCCCAGTGTGCTATTGAATCTAGAGTTCACTGTGCTTGTGATGTCCATCAGTCTGATACTTCTCCCATTTAGGGATTCTTCAAACTTTTTGGCCTTTGATAGTTCATTCTTCAGTGAAGCTATCTCCTCCCTACAGCATTCTAACTCCTCAGAGAGTTTGAGGTTCTTTGAGTTTAGGACACTATGCTCAGATAATTGATTCCTGAGAGAGATTATCTCCTTCTCAGATTTTAATAGATCTAGACACAGTGTCTTAAATTCATCTTTGAAGTCCTCAGAATTAAAATCAAAAGAGTTGATTACCTGATCCTCATCTGGTTGACTTTCTGAATCTGAATCTGATTCTTCATCAGAGTTTTACTGTGATGCATTTATAGCCATCATGCAAAATTCTTTTTCATCTGCATCATCCTCATCATCACTGGAGCTGGATGAGGCTTCAGATTCCTCTTCAGTCTCACTCCATGTCTCAGCAACAAAGCCCTTCCTTGTATGTTTGTTCTTGCTGGAGGAGGCTTTGTCTGAGCTATTCTTCTTGTAATCTTTTTCTTTTCTTCTTTCTTTTCTTTCCCTTTTGTCCTTATTCTTGTGTTCTGGACAGTCAGGCACAATGTGGCCTGGTTTCCTGCAACCAAAGCATATGATTTCTTTATTGTTATTTGATTTATCATACCTTGGTTTATCATGACCCTTGTATGGTCTCTTTCTGAAGTCTTTTCTGGCCATCTTGTAGAATCTTTTGGCCAGTAGACTTATGAGCTCATCATTTCCTGTAGCTTTATCTTCAGGCTCCTCTTCTACAGCTTTGAAGGCTATGGTCTTTTCTTTCCTTGTAGCTGGAGAGATAGCCTTTTGTTCTTCTTCTCTATTTTTAATGAGCAGCTCATAGGATTTGAGCTTGCCCAGGAAAGCTTCAGTAGTAATCTCATTTAAACTTCTGGCATCCTTAATTGGCCAGATTCTTGAATCCCAAGTGCTGGGGAAGCACATCAGGATTTTGTCATTCAGCTCAGTCAGTGAGATTTCTTTGTCTAGGGTTTTTAGCTCATTGACAATTAGACTTAGTCTATTGTACATGTCAGCCACTGATTCAGCTTCTCCCTTTTTGAAGTTCTCATATTGGCTTATCAGATGAGATCTTCTATCTTTCCTTTCATCAGCAGATCCTGAGACAATTTCAGAGAGTTTGTCCCAGATTTCTTTGGCTGAGTGGCATTCAGCTACCTTCTGAAAGATTTCATCAGACATTGTTTGGGCTAAGATGTTCATAGCCTTAGCATCTGCAGTCTTCCACTTCTTTATATCTGCATCTGTTCCAGAAGGAGGTGGGACAGCATTTGTACTTGAGCTTGCTGGTGGAGTTGGACAAACTGTCAAGACAGAATTGAAAATGTCTTCATCAATAGAATTCATGTATAATCTAATCCTTGCCTTCCAGAGTGCAAACTTAGAAAGGTTGCACACTGGTGGTCTGGAGCTTGCATAATCTTTGTTCTGTGCCATGTCTTTAAATAAAAAAAGAAGATGTAGGGTAAATAATCCCCTTAAGAGATTGATCTTATCAAGGATCTTTTGGTTCAGGTGTTAGCCTGTATGAGCAACCAACCTGCCTCTGATACCAATTGAAAGTGAGGCTAAGATCTATCTCAACTCTAGAGGGGGGGTGAATAGAGTATTTTAAAATAATTTTTCACAGTTGAAATAAATAGCACATATAAAATTCAATTTATGATATAGTGTAAAGTGCTAGTAAAAAGTTAAAAACTAAGAAATAAAAAGCACAGCACACAGCAAACAAATCACACAAATAAACCAGAAGACACAAGGAATTATAGTGGTTCCCCAAAAACCTGGGTACATCCACTCTTCTACCACCCTTGGTAGGAATCCACTCAGGATGAGTTGATCAGGTGTCCTGACACCAATGAGCTTTTGATAAGGTGCCCAAAAACCAAAACTACATTTTTTGATAAGGTGTCTTGCCACCACTGAGTTTTGACAAGGCTCTCAGAACCAGACAGAACTTTTGAAGGGAGTTCAAGAACCCTTTTACAGCAGGAAAAGAAAAATAAGAGTGAAGGGTGTCTTCTCTGTTCTCAATCAAATGAGAGAAGCACAAGTGGATTGATGATGTCAAAGCTCCCCCTGAGATATAGAAAGGTTCAGGAAAAGAAGCTTTGCTCTAGGGTGATAGGTCTTCAGAACTTTGATCTCCAGCACAGGATGGTTTCAGCAAGAAGGCTGAAGGTAAGGTGTCTGGAGTTCTGAGATGAGATTGTGAACACTATTCAGTCAGCAAGAAGATGTTTTGAGTCACAGTTGTTCTGTTGTTCTTCTGCTATCAGTATTCTCTATTCAGTATGTTCACTTTTCTTTCTTGTGTCAATCTCTGTGTATACTTCTTGTGTATTCTGTAATTCTTAATGACACAGAAGAAAGGAATAAATATTTTCTGACGTTTCCTTGTCCAAAATTAGCCGTTGGGAGTCATAAATGTCTTCCAAAAATAGTCTTGTCTTCTAGAGGAAAATCCAGCAAACATTCTCAGAATAATTCCTTGAAACTTGCTCCAGAAATAAAGACAAACGGCTGGGAGATCTTCTGACATAAATGCTGATAATTATTCAAAAACATTCCAAAGAACAGCAGCATTTGAATTCCTGAAAGCGTCGATCTCTCCAAAGAAAAAGTCGATCTGAGCTCTACGATCGTCGAACTGAGCTCAGAGATTAAATGGACAAGCAGACAGAAAACGTCGATCTGAGCTCTACGATCGTCGAACTGAGCTCAGAGATTAAATGGACAAGCAGACAGAAAATGTCGATCTGAGCTCGAAGATAGTCGAGGGGAGTTCGACGACTCAGCAGAAACTAGCCAAAAGCAGATAGTCGATCTGAGCTCGAAGATCGTCGACCGGAGTTCGACGTTTTATAAAAGATGAGCTCAGAGAGCGTCGAACGGAGTTCGACGATTCGTCGACCTGAGCTCGACGAAAAATGCCTTAGACTAAGCTCTTTTGCCTTGATCTTGGAATGGTCCTGGGAGCAGCTTCAAACCTAAGTTCTAAGCCCTAGACTCATTCTAATGTTGACCTTTTCAACTATACAACTAGGTCAACTGGGATCCCTAAGACAACATAGTGATCCTTACCCAAATTAGTAATAGGGTGTTCCAACACCCCTATATGGTACTTGGACAGTGGATGTTCCAGGAACATGACTGGAATAAAGGGGCTACTGAAGGAGTACACATCTATAAAGGATGGGCCTAAAGTAATCTTTGGTGGATCTGAAAGAAGAATCATCAAAGGATTTGGTAACATCTCTTCCAACCAAATTACCATCACTCAAGTGGCTTATGTAAAAGGTTTGAAACACAACCTGATAAGCATAAGTCAGCTGAGTGATCTAGGATATGACATTTCATTTGTTAAGAATGGATGTCATATTAAAAGGTCAAGTGATCAAAAGATCATTTTGACAGGATATAGAAAGAGAAATGTTTATTGTCTTGATTTTGGGTGTGAGAACAAAGGTTCTCCTATTTGTCTTATAGCTGATGAGAAAGCATCTCATTGTGTCAAATGGCACAAGAGGCTGGCTCATCTTAACTACAAGACAATTGACCAACTCTTTAGTAAATAGTTAGTGAGGAATGATCCTCAAGTTAAGTGTATAAAGGAAGGGATATGTTCAGCTTGTCAAAAGGGCAAGCAGACAAAATCCTCCTTTCATAGCCTTGAAAACAAGGATTCAGTGAAGTGTCTATACCTCTTACATATGGATCTTTTTGGTCCTATGCCAATTCATAGTCTAGGTAGGAAGGTCTACACTTTTGTGGTGCTAGATGACTATTCTAGATATTCCTGGGTGTTCTTTCTAAGAAAGAAATCTGAAACCCCAAGTGTTTTATAAAGTTTTGTCAGACAAATTCAGAATGAATTTGATAGTACAGTGGTCAAAATCAAAAGTGACCATGGCACTGAATTTCAATCTGAAAGTATGACAAGATTGTGTGTAGAGTTTGGGATTTTTCAAGAATTCTCCTCACCTAAAACACCTCAGCAAAATGGTATTACTGATAGAAAGAATAGGACATTGATTGAAGCTGGTAGAACTCTATTGAGTGACACTTCTGTCCCAGAATATTTCTGGGCTGAGGCAGTAAACACTCCATGTCATGTACTCAATAGGGCTTCTATCACTAAGTACCACAAAAAGACTCCCTATGAGATTATGAAAGGTAGAAAACCAAATTTATCCTATTTTAGGATCTTTGGTTGCAAGTGTTATATCCTTAATAATGGCAAGTCTTATTTAACTAAGTTTGCTGCCAAATCCCAAGATGGGATATTTGTTTGGTACATCAACAATAGTAAGGCTTATAGAGTCTACAACTTGATTACTCAGGTTATAGAAGATTCTGTACATGTTGTATTTGATGAAACAAGATTAATCAACAGTGAGTTGCCTTGTAGTTCATGCAGTCCAACAGGTATAAGCAATAGAATGGACGAGCTTTCCATTGCAGAAGGCTCAACTGCAGATGAAGTATTGGAAAATGATGGCTACTGTCCAGGGGGAGAACAAGACTCTCTAGAAGTTAATGATAACCAAGAGGTGCAGCATAATGAAGAAACTGGAGGTGTTCAGCCAGAAGGAAATCTACCTCCAACTGTAAGACATCTAAAGGATCATCCAGCAAATCAGATAATTGGTGATCCAAGACATGGAGTGCAAAACAGAAGTAGAAATCTGAATGCAATCCTGCACTCAAGTTTTCTATCTCAACTGGAGCCAAAGAAATTTGAAGAAGCTATCCAAGACCAACACTGGATTAATGCTATGCAAGAGGATCTTAATCAGTTTAGAAGATGCAAGGTCTTGGAGTTGGTTCCTAAATCAAAAGACTACAACATCATTGGTACAAAGTGGATTTTTAGGAACAAGTTGGATGAGAATGGAGTTATTGTGAATAATAAAGCAAGATTGGTTGCAAAAGGATACAGGTAGGAAGAGGGAATAGACTTTGATCAAACATTTGCCCCAGTAGCAAGACTGGAAGCAATTAGAATGTTCCTTGCCTATGCAACATATCAAGGCTTCAAGGTATATCAAATAGATGTGAAATCAGCATTCCTGAATGGTAATCTCAAAGAAGAAGTCTATGTAGAGCAGCCATCAGGTTTTGTAGATTCTCTTAAACCTGGTAATGTCTATAGACTTAGGAAAGCATTGTATGGGTTAAAGCAAGCCCCAAGGGCTTGGTATAAAACCATGTCTACTTTCCTTATTGAGAACAAATTTTCAAGAGGTAAAATAGACAAAACTCTATTCCTAAGGGAATCTAAAGGTAAGATAATCTTAGTTAAAATCTATGTAGATGACATAATCTTTGGGTCTACAAAGAACAACCTTTGCAAGAAGTTTGCCAAACTTATGCAAGGGAAGTTTGAAATGAGCAGTATGGGGGAACTTAAGTTCTTCTTGGGACTCCAAGTAAGACACACTGATAATGGATTGTCCATATACTAGTCTAAGTTCACCAAGGAGTTAATTAAGAAGTATGGTATGGAATCATCCTCCATCATGAGAACTCCTATGGGAACAAGTATGCCTATATGCAAAGATGATGCAGGTAAACCTGTAGATGAGTCTTTGTATAGAGGAATAATTGGCTCTCTATTATATCTCACTGCTAGTAGACCAGACATTATGTATGCAACATGTGTCTGTGCTAGGTACCAAGCATGCCCTAAAGAATCACATTATACTGCAGTCAAGAGGATTTTGAGATATCTAAAGGGCACACCTAATCTAGGCCTTTGGTACCCTAGGAATGGAGATTTTCTACTAACAGGTTATTCAGATGCAGATTTTGCAGGCTGTAGAGAAGATAGAAAAAGTACTACAGGTACATGCCAATTCATGGGAGGAAGATTGATATCTTGGAGCAGTAAGAAGCAGACTAGTGTGACAATATCCACAGCTGAGTCTGAATATGTGGCAGCAAGAAGTTGCTGTGCACATCTGTTTTGGATTCAACATCAACTAAGGGACTATGGTATTCAAGTAAGTAGGACACCTTTATTGTGTGATTCTAAAAGTGCCATTTCTATTGCAAACAATCCTGTTTCACATAGTAGATATAGAGATAAAATACCATTTTATTAGAGAACATGTAGAAAAAGAAGACATCTCATTAGAATTTGTTAAAACTGATTTTCAAATTGCAGATGTATTTACTAAGCCTCTGGATGAAACTAAATTCAATAGATTTAAAATTAAATTAGGAATGCTGACCATAGGTTAGTTTACCAAAAATTGGCTAAGTAAAATGGTGTCGAAACATTCAGTGATAAGGTGTCGACACAGAGAAGTCATGTCGACAATTAGGGGAAATTGTGTTGACACAGAGAAAATGTGTCGACACCTAAGGGACAAAGAGTCGACACATCAAGAAATGTAGTGTCGACACAACCAGAGTAATGGTGTCGACACTTACAGATTTTTTGTCGACACTTATAATAATAGTCGACAAAGAATTTCTGATGAACTAATAAGTATCTCCTGTGTCGACATATCATCAATTGGTGTCGACACATAGTAGTCAGCGCCGTGGTCGAGACAATAGAAGTTTGTGTCGACACATTCCAACAGTGTTGACACTTTTAGACAGTTTTGCCCGCCTTTTGATCTTCTTTGATTAGAATGGTATAAATAGGTCAAGAACTTATTCTGTCGACACGCTCACCAGGGTTTCGAGACAAAAAACTTGTGTCAAAAATCTCTCTCCTCTCCAATCAAGCTTTCTCTTCTTTCCAATGGCGCCCAAGGTTGAAGACAACGTCAATGAAGGATATGAGTTGGTTAGGCATGCATTCAACGATGCCAACTCAGAGATCAAACATGTCATTTCACTTCTTGCAGAAAACAGATTAGAATATCTTGTCTATGAACCTAGTAAGATATAGAAGAAGGAAGTATTCGAGTTCTATACTGCTGCATCAATGGACTCAACTGTCTTGAAGATCAAATCCACTGTTCATGGAGAAAAGTCAAGCTATCTCAGAAAAGGTTGAGCAAGATTCTCCATCTTCCTAGAATACAAGATGAGGAAGAGGTTCCAGCCTCAAGGACAAAGGAGACGCTTCAACGGTGTGGATTGGATCCAACCATAAAAATAGGATCTGCCATCAACAAAAAGGGCATGAATCCTCAGGAGAAATTCCTGTCTGAAATAATAGGAAAAGTGATCTTATGCAAATGAGGTGGCCATGATAGGATATCAGCCTATATGTTCCGCCTGATGACTAGGGTTATCTTTAAGATTCAAACAAATTGGTCTGTATTACTGTTTGATAAGATTAAAGAAGGAATCATGAAGCACAACTTGGCTAGGATCATGAGTCTGTACCTTGCTGGAATAATTTCATAGGTGATGCAAAAGATTCCTGGATCAAAGATAAACCACATGAGGAGAATGGACATAAGGTTATTCTCCAGGTGGGATAGAGTTTTTTCAAAAGAGATGCCTGAGCATGGTCATGAAGATGCACAAGACCAGGAAGAGCAAGTTAGAGCACAAGTTCAGGATCTGACTGTGACTACCCAAGTCCAGGAAGAGACTATAATTGCACAAGTGCAGGGGGAGCTGGAAAGTATACAAGTCCAGGACAATGCTGAGAATGCACATTTGTAGGGGGATCCAGAGTCTGAACAGGTATAAGAGGAAGAAAGAATCAATTTATCAGAGGACATTGTTTCTCAAACTGATCTAGATATTTCTGGTATTACTGCTGCTACTACTGAGAAAGTACAATCTCCTACTCTCACACATCAAGAATTTACTCTTGAAGAGCTATTTCCTGATATTGGAGGAGAAACAGATAAAATGGAGACACTAAGATTTGAGGGGGAGCAAGTAAGAATTGAGGGGGAACAGGTTGATATAGAGGAAGAGCAACAAGTAGCTGAGAAAGAAATTTCTTCCACTCCTTAAGAGAGAGTTACTATTGAAAGTTCTTCAGAGTCTGAGCATGAAGAAGTAAGGGAGGCCAAGAAAAGAAAATTAATGGTCTTTAAGAGAAGAATTCAAAGCTACAAGCAGGCTTTACAAGCCACTTCTTCCCAACCAGCACCTGCAATTGATTACAACAAGCTTTTGGTTTACTCACAAGTAAAATTTGATGAGCAGAGATTGCTTCTTGAAAAATATGTGGATGAAAGCCATAAGGCTCTTCAATTTGATCTGGCACAAGATATAAAATCTATATGATTTGAAGTTAATCAGAATAAAAGAGAGATTACAGATTGCTTCCAAGAGGGAGGCAATACTGTGGTATTTCTTGCCAAGCAAAAAGAAGAAATAAAGAAGCAAGTGGATGAGATGGCTGTCAAACAAGGCTATGTCCTTGAAAATCAAATAAGAATGAATGACAATCTGACAGAATCTCACAATGTCATAGTAACTGAGTTTATAAATACTATTATTGCCATGACTGCTGCAAGGGCTAAAGAAATAGAAGAATATGATAAGAAACTACAGGCTGCCCTAGATTCAGTTAAAACTGTCATCACTTCATCTAAGAAGTTAATTAGTGACAAGCTTCAAAAGCTAAAGCCATTCTTTAAAGATGGAATCAATTACCTGGATGGGCAAATAAGATTTCAGAAAGAGGACTTAAGAGATCATATGACCAGAGAAGTCATAAAGGGGGAGAGGGTATTAGTTTATGCTGGATCTGATCATGCCAAATGGGTAACCAACAGCATAAGAGCCACTCTGGGATATCCACCCTTGTGTGATGATGATAATATGGCTGAGTCAGGGGTGCAACCAATTCTACTTGAAGGTTATCAACCTGAGGTTGCCCAAGTCATTTACCCTCCTGCAGATATTGAAATGGTACATCAACAAGTTGAGTCAATGTACAGCCCTCCACAACCAATTACAAATGTTATTATCTAAAAGGTTGATATGCCAGATACTGTTATCAAAGCTCATCAAGATGCTCAATTATCAAAGAAAAGATTCAGGGAGCAAGCTGAGCTAAAGCCAGACTTTGAGCAGTGGAGCCCCACATCAAGGAATATCATATTTATTGCATGGAAAGCTATCAAAGACCAAGTACATGAAAGGGGTAAAATGGTACAATGAGCAAGAATGGCAAAAGTATGAAGCCAGGCAGGAGGCCATAGTTCAACACAGGATAAAGGCTAAGATTGGGAAGCTACCTCCTGATGCTCAGGAGCCTAGCAAGTATTTCCCCAAGCCTTTTCATTATTTTGAAAGGCAAAGGATCAAGGCTGATGCACAAAAGAAAGCTGAGTTGAAAGGCAAGAAGTCCATGGAAGATACAGAACCTCCTGCTCAGGCTCAGAAAATATTTGGAAAAGGGATAGTCATCAAGGAGCCGTCCCAGCCTTAGTCTAAGCTTTATTAGTTTTTGTTCAAGAACTATGTAATTGTTAGTTTGTTAAAGAAATCATTGTAAACATTTTGTAACAAACTTTTTGAGTTGATATACAAAACTTTGTTCTGTGATCATTTACTTTTACATCTTTATTCTATGATGTAACTATGATATGTGTTTTGTTATAGTACCCTGTCATATAATGCTTATGTACATCATCTTGTTTTTTCTTTAAGTGGTGTATATTATTGGCTAAAGGGTTATGACTTCTCCAAATAGGGGGAGATTGTTGGGTACATTGGAAAATGTGTACCTGATTTGGAGAAGCCTCACTTAGCTCAATGATATACATCAAGGTGTATTTGATGTTATTTTGAGTTTATATGTGCAGGTTAAGAATGTGCTAGAATGCAGGAAAAATATTCTAAGTCCATATGTCGATACCTGAGGAAGCTGTGTCGACACTTAAGTAAGATTATGTCGACACTTGGAAATGGCTATGTTGACACCTTAGTGAATTTGTGTCGACACCGGGAGGCAGTGCCGACACACAGAATATTATAGTCGACATCGACTGTGTCGACACCGGGAGGCTGTATCGACACACAGAGGCAGAGTCGACAATAACTATGTCGACACCTGGAGGCAGTGTCGACACACGCTATGTTCTGAGTCTACATCAACTGTGTCGACACACAGGACTTGTGTCGACACACATCTAAGTCTAGTCCAAGTTGATTGCTGATGAATGGTGAAGTGTTTGTGTCGACACAAATAATCAGTGACAACACATTCTCAAGTTGCAGAATCAAGAAGCTGTGTCGACATCAAGGCAGCTATGCCGACATCACCAAAGGCTGTATCGACACTTAAGTCACTTGTATCGACACATATTGATAGATGGTCTGGACACTTTATGACAGATAGACTCGACGCTTTGCTGACAGAGTCAAAGGCTCAAGAATTGTTTGAAGACTTGACAACTGTGAGTTACAACAGGTTTTCTGAAGCTGTCAAACTTGTCAGAAGTTAGTTATAAACCGGATCAGCCAGTTACCATGGATGAAGTCTATAAATAGATGGATTCAGAAGAAGGAAGAATAAATACACATAAGAAAGGAAGAAGTATTGTCACAACTAACACAATTAGAGATTGATCTCTGATCAAGAAAGTACAAGTCACAAAGAAGAAGATCTTTGCGAGAAGATCTAAGAAGACATTCTGAAGTGATCATTCACTAAGTTTCAGTCTAAGTTGAATTCAATCAGAATTCAGAAGTATCTTCAAGAGGTTTGGATAGAGAGAGATCCAGCTATTTGAAGACAAGGAGGAGACATTCACAGGTCTCTCAAGAAGCAGATACTGAACTAATCTATCAAGAAGATTCAGATCTATTTCTGAAGTCTAAGAAGGAAGCTGCCAGTCAGTTTTATTCAAAGGAAATCAACCCAACTAAGTTCAGATTTAAGAAGCTTTGAAGAAAGCTAAGATCAAGTTGATTTCAGCCATCAGCCTCTTCAAGAAGCTGATCAAGAAAGTTCTTATCCCTTCTCTCTCAATAGGGGTAAGAGATTACAAAATTCCTCATCAAATTCTGTAAGATCTATTCATAGATCTGAGTTGTAAGCCAATTTTATAAAGGCTGAGTGTAGGAGATTTATTCTCTGAGGTAGGGTTGTTTATTCCTGAGTTGTAAGAGAAGGTATTCTCTGAGTTGTAGGCCTTGTGGCAAGGCTGAGGTAGGGCTATTTATGCCTGAGTTGTAGGAGAAGGTATTCTCTGAGTTGTAGGCCTTGTGGCAAGGCTGAGGTAGGGCTTATTAGCCTGAGTTATAGGAATCCTTCTAGATTCTGAGCTGTAGGATCTTAGGATCTTAGTTAAAGGAAGAAGTTAGGTCGACTCTAGCATACTACTAGATAGGTGAAGGGGGAAAGTGGATGTACTCAGACTTTGGGGAACTACTATAAATCTGTGAGCAATCTGTGATGTGTGTATGATTGTGATTACTGTGCTGTGTTAGCTATAGAAATATCTGAATTATTCAAAGAACTGTAATTATATTCTGCCTTAAGTTAAATCAAGGAAAAGTACCTATTCACCCCCCCTTAGGTGTTTAGGTAGTCTTGAAAGTAAAACTATCAGAGTCCTCAATGCAAATCACTCATCGGGGAAGCTATAAAAATACTAATCACTCACAGAGCTGGTCGCAGGTGCACCGATGCTAGACTGGCCCACCTCCATGCGCACCGTACTCGGCTGGTACTGGTCCCTGGATCCCATCTGGAGCTCCTGTAATGTTGTGGTTTGAAACCATTAGTCATAAATACTAAGCCCTATCATCCCCTACCCCTCCCCCCCATGGCTCCTAAGCACCGAGCGGAGAGGAGGAAAGGGAAGCTACAAAGGTGGAGAGTAATCAAGCAGATGACAAAGGAGCTAATCTAACAACTATCATGGTGTATAAACAACTATCTAGAATAAAGTACATCTAGCAATTCTACGGTAGTAAGTAATAAAGTAGACATGTAGTAAGTAGCAAATATATAAGAAGACAAATAGAAAGCAAGTAAGTAAATAAGTAAGTAACCTTAACTTATATGAATGTCCATACAAACTTATAAGTTAAGGGGTCTTCTGCAAGGCTCCAATCGTATAAAAAGTACCATACCGATTTATATGTTGGGGTGTCGGTTGCATGCAAATATGAGTGTAGTGATATGCTATGCCATGATTCATGCAAGTACAACTCACGCACACGACTCTATGCGCACAGACCTTTAGTTCCCCCTGTTCGGGCAGCTAGCTTCACTCCCAGGAACCTCCGTAGTGGCAAACAGAGATAGTTAGTCAGGGCCCCCCACTCCTAGGTGGGTATCCACACTACCGGGCCTAGCCCTTCCATACGCCCCTAGAATAACACAACCTAAAGTATCCGCGTACTTGTGCTGGCTATATCTGCCAGACTTTCTTTGGCTAAGTGTCCCACACCGCCGAGTCAACGTACCGATGTTGGTGTGAACGACAATCAATTACCGAAGACCCACCACCTTATTCTGTACTCAAACCCTCGAGCCCTCGACTCCCCGGACTGTCCCGTCTGTGCATGTACCTTCAGAGCTATCGTCTGAATGGCAACCAAACCAACTTATTCTACCTCCCTATCTACCGGGGTATGTGAAAGTGCAACCCTAATTATTCTAGGTTCTCTTTTAATTTATTATTCCTACGGTTTACGTTAGCCCAGGACTGCCCCCGGTATTCCCCGTGAAGGGCTCTCAAAGGGCACAAGGAACTATGATGGTAGCTGAAGCCCACCGTTCCCTTTCGCAAGGCACTTATTATTATTGGTTGATACCCGTTACCCGATCCCTTTTAGATTACTTTATACCTAGCTCTAGAGAATTAAGCCTCTTCCTCTCATACCTGGGGTGGACGATCTTTCGTCGTTGCCGAACACCACTTAACACTAGCCAATCTCACACTCTACTTATCCTAACTTCCAATAATGAACTTAACTTAACTTGCCCTATCCAAACCAGCAAACTACCAAAATTCCATCTCCCCAAGTTTATTACCCACTCTAGTTCAGTTTCTGTGGTTTTACTATATGCAGACCGTCCTAAGATACATGAGGTATATATGGGGAGGTACTCCAAATTGTCTTCCGTATCTCTTATAATATTTACTAGAGGTCTATCATGACACAATATAACTAAGTCCAAGATTTCTAAATTTTCCCTTTTTATCGGGCATTTAATTTATTTATTCTAAGCCTCCCAATGCCCTAGTATGAACATGAAGTTCACTAATGAATAAACAATAAATCATCATAAAATCAGTAAAAATCCTATGAGACATTTAAGCAGTTATTCCAAATTTTGAGAAATTTCAGAGGTGTTTAGGCCTATATTTCCTAATTTACAATTTTCTGGCCACTTCTACTATATTATGAAGCAAGTACTGTCAATATGTACCAAAAATCACAAAAAAATTTCAGAAGCTTGATGGTGACCTAAAACTATCAGAAACCAAGTCCCATGATTTTTATCTAATATTTGGACTCTGAATTTATTTTAATGTAAAATAATTATTTTTCCTAGCTTAGTGAAGGAGGCACTATTTTTAATTATTTAAAAATCAAGAGAAAATTACAGGGTGACTATCATAGTTTGAAACACCCATTGACCAAATTTCATAATTTTTAAAATAATAATTGGGCATTATTTGTATTTTTGACTACATATCCCAAACGGTAAGTTAAAGAATCAAGTACCCAAAATAATCAGATAAAACTCTCAAGAAAAATACAAAAGGTATAACATGCTATAAGATGCCCTAATCAAAGATGTCATAACATTCCAGTGAACAGAAATTCCAAAATCATCAATATATATATATAGGGCACAACTAGGGTTGTGAATGAAGTACTGTATAAATTTACCAAAAAATCTTAACAAAACTATATTATGGCCATTTAGACTATAAAATCACCCTGCCCAAATTTTATTTGATTTGTAGTTCATTTTTCAGCATAATAATTCAAATTAAAATTGGTGCCCTAAAATAGGGTTAGGATTTTTGGTGGCCTAACTGTCTCCAAATCCCCTAAGATTTTGTCCAGAGAACAATAATTGCCCTATGGTCCTCTCCACCAAATTTCAAGTCATTCCAAGGTCATTTGACCCCATGACCTTCACAACCCACCAAGAGCCATCCTTAGGGTTTGGCCTTGGATCCTAGGGCAAATCTACCCCAACCAACCTCAAAATCCATGAGGAGGTGCTAGAGGGAATTCCTAGTCAGTGGTAAAAATATCAGCCTCTGTTGAGGTGATCTGACAACTCAAATCTCAAAGTGCACTTTTAACCTAAAAACCCCTTGATAGGGCATAGCTTAGGTTGTCCATTTCCTACCTCAAACTTCTGCAAATGGATTGAAAAATTATACAAAGCCTCATGAAGAACCCAGGGACCACTCACCAAGATGTGGGAGGGTTTGGAATTCATTAAGCCAAATAATTAATTTTTCCTAAGATTATTAAATTTTTCTAAAAACTTTAAAGAAACATTCTCCAAAAATTCCCATTTTTGGACAGGCCTTAGGTATTGCTGGGGTAGACTCCCTGCCAAAATTTCAGATCATTTGGTCAAAGGATGAAGGGTGGGCACACCTTTTAGTCTCTGCCTAGCTCTAGGTCTAGATCCCACCAAAAGAGGTTTCCTGGTCAAACCAGTTGACCAAATTTACCCAAATTAATTTTAAAATATAGTAGACCCATAGGGCTACAAATTTTATGTTGGTCATTTCTTCATAAAAAGCCCCTAACAATTTTTCCTAATTTATCTAAGGTGACTGTTATTTTAATACAAAAAAATGCTTATAAATAAAAGCTTAATAAACTTCACAGATCTAGAAGCAGGATCTAAGGGCCCTGGCATCGTCTTCCTCCTACAGCCAAAGGTCATGATTTGCCCGACCTAGAGCTACTTCCAGGCGCTTCCGCCGGCCGTCCAGCCTCCTCCCTGGCCGGCCACCGCCATCACCACCTCCGTTGAGGTGGTGGCCATCGCCGGGCAGCGGCGCAGCCACCGGAGGGGCTTTTTCCGGCGAGCCCGAGACTTCATTTTTGCGGAAAAATCAGAAAGAGAAGCTCTTTCGATCGGGCTCAATTGAGCCCGAATCTTAATCCTAAGGAAAGCTAAGATCTACCCATAGAGAGAGAGGAGGGGAGGACCTTATTCACGGGCTGGAGGCGTGCAGACCGTCGGGATGCCATTGGTGCGGTGGTGGCGTCGCCGGAATTCTCAATAGCATAGTGGGAGGCTCGAAAACTTCAGGTAAAAGCTGGGAAAACCTCCTCTTGGGCCTCTGAGGGTGTTTAAAAACTTGGTCAAGGAGGGGAAACGTCCAAAAGCTAGTGGCCATTAATGGCCCATTATATCTTGGCTCGGCCATGGTAGTGGGGGGCTGAAACGGCTCAGTGACAGCAAGCTAACGGCTGGAAACTCCTCCTCTTCCCTAGAGGAGTTGGATCCAGCCGTAAAAGGGAAGGGGGAAGGCCACAGCATCTAATGCCATTGATGGCCATGAAGCCAAGCTCTCGGCCATGGCCGTAACCGCATTTTTGCAAAACCGTCGGTCCACGTGTCAAGCTTGACCGGTCAACTTAATTTAAGTAAGACTTATTAGGTCTTAATAGGATAAAAATGGCCCACTCCCTAGACCGGCCCGGTTCAGCTGAACCAGCACCCAGCCAAAACAATTCTGCCAGAAAAGACTAAGTAAAATGGCGTTGAGTGAGCTCTGCTCACTCAACGCCATCCTTGCTACGGCGTTGAGTGAGCTCTGCTCACTCAATGCCATCCAGACTATGGCGTTGAGTGAGCTCAGCTCAGTCAATGCCATTCGGATTATGGCGTTGAGTGAGCTCTGCTCACTCAACGCCATCCATAAATGTCCTTTTTAAACGATGGCGTTGAGTGAGCTTAGCTCACTAAACGCCGTCCAGGTTATGGTGTTGAGTGAGCTCTGCTCACTCAATGCCATCCAGACAACACCAAATGGAGTTGAGTGCGGTCAGTGCACTCAACACCGTTCAACTTATGGCGTTGAGTGCACTCAACGCCATCCCGCCTGACATATTATGGCGTTGAGTGAGCTAGGCTCACTCAACGCCATCCAGTCTTCGGCGTTGAGTGAGCTCAGCTCACTCAATGCCAAGCAGATGACACCATATGGCGTTGAGTGAAGTCTGTGCACTCAACGCCGCCTAGCTTATGGCGTTGAGTGCACTCAATGCACTCAATGCCATCCCGTCTGAAGGATGGCGTTGAGTGCAGTCAGTGCACTCAACGCCATTCTTCCTGAAAGATGGCGATGAGTGCATCCAGTGCACTCAACACCATTCTGCTTATGGTATTGAGTGCACAACCCGCACTCAACGCCATCCCGCCTGAAAGATGGCGTTGAGTGCAGTTAGTGCACTCAACGCCATTCTGCTTATGGCATTGAGTGCACTCAATGCCCGAGTCCGAAACTTATTTTAAGCAAGTTTGACCCATTATTTATAGACCAAGGTGATTTTCACCTTTCTTCCTAAGATCTCTTGGTCTTTTGGGTTTTCTAGGGTTTTGTCGTGACCTAGTCATGGCAAAACCACCCCTCGGGGGTCTAGCCGGAAATGGGATGTTACACATGCAATATTAATGTATTATCCACCGAGCCAAAGCTCCCCGGACTATTCCGTCCGTCACAGCCACAAACCGTGCCAAAGCTCCCCGGGCTATCCTGCCCGTCACAAATATCTACCGAGCCATCAGCTCACCGGGCTACCCTGCCCATTTCCACAACCACCGAGCCTACCGCCCGAACATCCTAGTCACCCTATCTTCCCGAGAAACTGGGGTGTGTGAAAGTGAACCCCTAATTATACTAGTTACTCTTTAACGTTTATTATTCCTATGGTTTATATTAGTCCTGGACTGCCCAAGGCATACTCCGTGAAGGGTTCTCGAGGGCACCAGGAACTACGATGGGCTGAAGCCCAAAGCTCCCTTTCGCAAGGCACTTAATATTATTGATTTCTACCCATGACCAATCCTCTCTTTTAATTCAGTGTGACTCCCCTAAGTGTGTTTAAGCTCTCTGAGCTAGCCTATTTCAGTTCTATGTACTATATGCAGACCGTGCTAAGCAACATGGTGCTCCCACTAAGGGGTACTCCATTTACTCATCCAAAAGATCCATAATAATTTTTGGGATTCTACCATGACCTATTTAGACTAACTTACGAGTTTCATAATTTTCCTAATTATTTGGGCATTTAATCTTATTAACCTAAGACTCTGAATGCCCTACTTTGAACATGAAATGCACTTTTAAATCAGAAACAAATCACCACAAAATTATGATAAATACTAGGTAACTTGTCTATAGCAAATCCAAGGTCTAAGAATTTTCAAAATTGTTTAGGCTCCAATTCCACAATTTAGAACATATAGTCAATATTACCATTTTAAGATGCAAAGGCCAGCAATATTGTTCTAAAAATAATAATAAAAATCCAATAAGTCCATCATGGCCTAAAAACACTCTAGAAGTATTCTTCCAATTTTTCAGTAAAGAGTATCCCCTAATTTAATTTTAAATCAATGATTCCATAGCCATTGGCTATTGAAGCAAGTACTGTAATAATTCATCTAATTATTATGATAAAATTCCAGGAGATAGATAATGATCTAAAACTAATCCTAACAAAGTTTTACAATTTTCTAAAACATGAGGGGCTCTGAATCTAATTAAAAGTAATCTTCTAGATTTATAACTTTGTGAAACAAGTACAGTTTTTAATCTTCTAAAAATTATGAGAAAATTCCAGAGCCAATATAATGTCATAAAACTCTCACTGACCAAGTTTCATAATTTTCTTAGTAATATTGGGCTCTATATCTATTTTTGATCAGAAATCTACAATTCATAATGTATGAAACAAGTACTTAAAATAATCATATAAAAATTCCAATTAAAATACAGAGGGATCTATCATGATGTAAAACTTCCAAATACGAAATTTCATAACTTTGCAGTGGACAGAAATATCATAAAAGGCAAAATAATCCTAAGGACACAAATAGGGTCATTAAGGAAGTACTGATTTTATTTGCGAAATACCCTGCCCAAATGTCAAGTTATTGTGAGGTGTTTTGATTGCCTAAACCCAACTATTGGGGTTGTGCCCTAAACTAGGATTAGGGATTTGAGGGGTTTAAATGCTTCCAAACTCAATACAACTTCAACAAGAGGACCAGAGCCACCCTATGATCCCTTCCACCCAGTCTCAAGTCATTCCAAGGTCATTTGACCCCAAGACCTTCATACCCTAAAAATCTCCATAAAATGGCCTACCCTAGGCTTCTAGGGATACCCTACCCCAAACCACCCCAAATCCCATTGGAGGGTGCTACATGCCATATAAAATAAGTGGCCAAAATATCAGCCTCTGTTTAGGGGATTTGACCACTCAAACACCAAAAAGAGCACTTTGACCTAAATAACCCTATAAGGGTATACCTAGGGTTGAGTCAATACCTAAGAAAAATATTTCCAAATGAGATGAAATTTTTATCAGAGCCCTACATGACCTCTAAGACCGCCCACCCAAATCTGGGGGAGTTTTGAGATGTTTAGAACACCTAATTTATTTATTAATGAATTTTTGAATTTTTACAAAAACTATAGAAAAAAGTTCTCCAAAAATTCCTATTTTTGGATATGTTTTAGGTATAATTAAGAGTGACCTCTATCCAAAATTTCAAGTCATTTGGATTGCTGGATTGGTGGGGGCACTCAAACCAAGTTCTGGTCAAGCCTATGTATAGACCCCACCAAAATGGGTGTTGCGGTCATACCACTTACCCAAATGGATTCAAACAAATTTTAAAATAAATTAGACTTCACAGGATACAACTTTAATGTTGGTCACTGTTCCTGTAGACGGGCCTAAGTATTTTTAATATTTAATTTAAAACTACCCAGTAAACAGGACAGAAATCAAAATAATATGAATTAATAAATCCAGATCCAACACGGATCTTAAAGCAAATCGTGGGGCTCCTGATCATCTTCTTCCTCCAGCTAAGGGTTTAGATTGGCCTAACCTGGAGCCTATTCCTAGCTCATTTCCCGGCCACCCGGCCACCTCCCTTGACGGCCACCACCGCAACCACCATCGTTGAGGTGGGGGCTATCGCCGGGTGGCGGCACGGCCGCCGGAGGGGCGGTTTCCGGCGAACCCGAGTGGTATAAAAACCATGAAAAATCTGAAATTTTGCTCACACGATCCGGCTCAATTGAGCTCGATTTCTCTCCTATTTGATTCCTAAGATCTATCCATAGAAGAAGGAGTAGAGGAGGACCTTTAGCCGTGCTTGCCGACGGGTTTGGTGGTGGTGCGCAAAGGCCGACGGTGGAGCCTTCCGATGCTCTACAATGCTATAACGAACTCTCTCATTTTCTTCAGTGGGATGATGGAAACGAATTATCTTTTCCTAGGGAAGCTTTTAAAAGAGCCAAATAGGGGAGAGGGAGGGTCATGGCTTCAAAGCCATTTATGGTCATAAAGGGGAATTTCATCCATGGCTTGGGTTCATTGTTTCAAGCCTTGCACAACCTGGAAAACCCCTTGCACTTCTCCTAATTCAGCAAGGCAGATGAATCAAGCCTTTAAGATGAAAGAAGGAGGCCCCATGGTCTTCCAAAGTTATTAATGGCTCTTTTTAAACCACTTTCTCTCTCTAGAAATACATGAAACTCTCATTTTCTCTCTCCTAATTACTAATCTCTCTAGCCTATTGGTAGCCCATAAAATCATTATTAATAATTAGGATGGGGTTAGGGGAAATGGGCTTGAGCTTGGGTTAGCCCATTTGGGTTAATTTGACCTATTTCAAGGATTGAGTTGACCTTTCTTAAATTGACCATTTGGGTTGACCCCAATGGGTCCTTGGTGACCCATTGGCCTCACATAAGGTCTAGTAAGACTTAGGTAGGGTTGGTTGGGCATATTAGGGGCACATTGCCCTTAGTTAGGGCACCTTGCCCAATTTAGGCCTATGGTGGTCTTAGGTCAATTTGACCTCTTTGGGTTGATTTCAATGGACCCTTAGGGCTCTAATGGACCTTCTAATAGTTTAGGGATATTTTGGTGGGGTCATGGAGTCATGGTGAAGCCCTATGGTCATCCTAAATTAGTGTTTAGAATTCTACTATTTGCAGACCATGGTGATCTCCACCTTCATGCCTAAGCTCACTTGGTCTTCTTGGGCTTCTTAGGGTTTTGTCATGACCTAGTCATGAAAAAACCACTCCTAGGGGTCTAGATCGAAATGGGATGTTATAACGTGCCCGAAGTTCCTTTAGTTGCGAGGAAATAGGGAGAAACAATGGTATCAGGAGTGTAAGGAGGTGCAGATCGAAGAGGTCATGCCGTACCCGGAGGAGGACCGGTGCGAGGACCGGGAGGATGTGGGGACCCGGGGAACGATCAAGTTGATCCATAGAGGGGCAGGTGTCGAGGCTTCCCGCAAGGCGAGCCTCCATACCATGTACCAAAGGAGCGTTGCCTCCACTTCCTAGACACCACCCTAGGAGGAGAAGATCACCTTCTCAAGGAAGGATATGACGGATCACGAGGATCCGTTTTGTGATGCGCTGGTTATCAAGACAGCCATCAAGAATTTTACCATCGCCCTTATCCTCGTCGACAATGGAAGCTCGGTAAATGTAATCTTTAAGAAGCCATTCGACGCAATGAAGGTGGAGGCGAAGAGGGTGCTTGCCACAGATGGACCCTTGTTCAGGTTCTCAGGGGAGAGGAAGGAGGTAGAAGGAGGAGTGAGACTCCATGTCACACTGGGGGGGCAGTCCCGCACCTGCGATTTGTTATTGTAGACGCCCCCAATAGCTACACCATCATCTTCAGGAGGCCCCTCAACAGTCCCTTTCGCTGTGTCCCCACATCCTTCCACAAGTGATTGAAGTTAACCATCGAGGGGGTCCAGGTTTGGGTCCGCAGAGACCCTAAGATAGCAAGGGAGTGCTATGTCACTGCCGTAAATTCCATCTCATGGCAGGGGGTGTCAAGGAGATGGGGCGAAGGATGGAGGAGGCAGAGCAGGAGGCTGTCCAAGAGGAGATGGAGGTGGAGGTGACCCGCCCTCGGGAGGAGGAGATGGAGGAAGTCCAGGAGTCGGCCAAGGCGATGGCCGTGGGGGAAGCCGAGGAAGAGGTCCTCGCCCCCGGAGGGGGGATGCTGAAGAGTGGGGGGATCAGTCTCGTCTGGAGGCGGCCGAAGAGGTGGTGGAGATGGAGGTTCTCACCCACAGAGGCAGGGTGGAGAAGGTCTGCGTCAGTGGAGGGCTGACCCCGGAGGCTCATGACACGATGCTGGAGTGCATCCGGAAGAATGTGGATGTCTTCGCCTAGAGTGCCGTGGAGATGCCAGGGATTGATGCGGACGTGGCCTGCCATCGGCTCAACCTGGATCCGGAGGCTCGCCCCATCCAGTAGAAGAAGAGGCCCACGACGGACAGGTTGGTCGTTCCAATTCGGAGGAGGTGGCCAAGCTTCTCAAGGCCGATTTTATATCTGAGATCCAATACCCCGGCTGGGTCTCCAATATTGTAATGGTTAAAAAACGAGATGACATATGACATATGTGTGTTAACTTTTCATTACTTAATAAATCATGTCCCAAGGATTGTTATCCCTTTCCTCGGATCGATGTGCTGGTGGGGGCGGTAGCTCGCCTCGCCGAGTTGAACTGGAGAGAGGGGGACGTTTCCAAAATCCCCCTTGTCAAACATGAATTTCTTTAGCCAATTATGGCTCTTGTTGACCGTCTCCCACACCTTGACATGTGTGCTGGCGAAGCAGGCGGTCCCGTCCTTGTTCGCGTGAAAAGAAAATAACTTGCGGAATACCGCAAGACTGAACTCGATGCTCTCCTCTCGCAAAAAGCAGGAGAACCCTACTATAACCGTGACAGAGTTAGGAGTCATCTGCCCGGGGACGACCCCATAGTACTTGAGGACATGGTGGACTTCCGACCATAAGGGTAGCCGGAGGCCCGCCTCAAAGTGGTTCATCGGGAACGCAATCTCGTCGGCAGAGAGCTCGTTGATTCGCTCCTCCTTATCGGGCCGCTTTGCCTCGAAGCCCGGCGGGACGTAATTGCCGACGGCATCCACAAATTCTCTCTCAGTGATGGCGGTGAAAGGGAAATCGTGCTCGGAAAAAGTCCAGGCACACTTGCCCCTCCCGTACGCCTCATCGTTGCCGCCGACCATCTTGCGAGATCTACACTGAGCGGGATAAAGGGGGGTTCTCACGGGGGAAGCAGGAAGAAGCCTTAAATGCGGTAGGTAAGAAGTGAGTCAGCAGGGCTAATTTATAGAATCAGAAAAGGCGGGAAAAGTTCAGATGGCGGGAAAAGCGCGGATATCAAGTTTAACCCCGACGCTTTGACTTTCGAACCCAATCCGGATCCACGTCGACCCGCTGGTTGGCCGCGAGAAGCTCTCGGCCACGAGCCGCCCGCACCCGCTCCAGCATGGAAGTAGAATAACTAGATATTCGGGCCCCACTGGGATCGGCGTGCGAGTCCCATAATATGCAACCCTCTAGAAAGAAGAACCGGCCGAGCAGGTTAACCTCGCCCGCCTCTCTCCCAAAGGTCGAGACCAACGTAGTCAACAGAAAAAGTTGTGAGTGCAAGCCCATAAGCGGGCAGAGGAAGTCCTGAATTATTACAGACAGTTAATTGTTCATAACAAACCTTCGGTGATTCCGGGAGTTTCGACCGATGCGTGAGGGGGGCAATACGGACCCAGTGGGTAGCAGCGCGCGCCGGAGGGATAGAGGCAGGCGGCTCAGTACTGAATCCATTTCCACCTGCCTCGCCCCCGCTTGCCGGATCTAGGCGGCACGCGGGGATAATGATACTCGCAAAACGCCTTCAGTTCCCGTTGGGTCAGATCGACCTGCTCCGAGACATGCCTAAGCCGATCCTCAGCTCGCGTAATGTGTGCGCCCGGGGATGTCTCTCCGTACTAGTCAGTTGGGCGCCCCGCCCTTTCCAAAGCCGCAAATCGCCCCTCCGCCTCGACCTTGTCTTTCTCCACTCTGTCGAAGACCTCCTGAAGCCGCAACGTATGTTTCTGAAATAGTCGTGTCTCTTGCATCTTCATCTTCTCGGCATTCAGCGGGTCACCCAGGTAGTCTGCGATGCCGTCCATCTCAGGGGGAGGCGAGTACCCTTCGCTCATCTCGACGTCAGAAGAGACCGCTTTATAACCTGCGAAGGCATGGTCAGAAGAAGCCGACAAGTGATAAACGTGCTAAAGCAATGGAATTACCAGGTGTTGGCACGTCTCCCGCACCATTAGCTGGCCGAGAAGGGCCCGACCGACCCTGGAAGGCTTCTCCTCCAGGGGTAATGAATGGTTTCCCCAGACTAGGGGGCCTTGGCGACGGATGAGTCGCAGGAGGGAAGTGCGCCTGGGATAAGGGACTAGAGGCCTAACTAGTCACCACCATGGTAGAATTCCCCTGGTCCACCCTGTCCACTCCATCATCGTGAGGCGCCTCCTATAAAGAGAGAAGTCAGAAGGAGTGGCGGATAAAAGAGGGGAACCATATACCTAGGGAACGACCTCGGCGCTGCCGGTCGAGCCAGGAGCAGGGTTATCACCCGCTGGGGACCGCCGGATGATTTTCCCTTTGACTGGATTAAATAGGGGACCGGGCGACCCGCATTATAACGTCCCAATTCACGCTAGGCCCCTCGTACGAGTTTTGAGTCAAGAGACTTGACTCGGGCTCGGGACGCATTGGAAAAAGGTGTCAACTGCGTTGAATGGAGAGTAGGGTTGAGTGATATCCAACGGATCGAAAGGAAATGGCCCAAGGGAAGATCGATGAGAATGGAGGATGATACTCGCCGATCGAGGGGTATCGGGAATGATACTTGCCGATTCGACGGGTATCGGGAATGATACTCGCCGATTCGATGGGTATCGATGGTCGATACCCGCCGGGTTCAGAACTACAGATTGAGAATTAGGCTAAGGGAAATTCGTCGAGAATGCCCGACGATTCTCACCGATCGTCGAGTATCGCTGAGAATACTCAACGCACTCAACGCACTCAACGCCAGATTTTCCGATAAGTTTGCTAAGTGAAATTTGCCGGGTATCATTGTTGATACCCGACGAATTCGTCGAGAATGCCCGACGATTCTCACCGATCGTCGAGTATCGCTGAGAATACTCAACGCACTCAATGCCAGATTTTCGGATAAGTTGGCTAAGTGAAATTCACCGGGTATCATTGTTGATACCCGACGAATTCGTCGAGAATGCCCGACGATTCTCGCCGATCGTCGAGAATGACGGTTGATTCCCGTCGAATTTTACTTGTGCGTTTTCTTCGCCCAGACAGATTCGCCGGCTTGTATAGGCAGACCGAACCGGACTTCGGGATTCGTGCTGGATGATTCCTTGGACTGGGTCACTTCAATATGACCAATTATGGGCGGTCCAATGAGGCGTTGACACGTGGCAGAAGGGATTTAACCTAATACATCAGTCTATAAGAGGAGTGAAAGCCGAACCCTAGCCGTCATCACGGACCTCGCGAACGACAGAACCGAGGGAAGCAGGCGGAGCTCTTGGAGGCGGTCTTCTTTCTCTTTTTCTCTCTCTCTCCTTCCTTTCCGTGAAGAACAACTGCACCAAGCAAGAGATGCCGCAAAGAAGGATGACTAGATCCATGGCCGGGAATGTTGGTACTGCTGGAAATGAGGTGAGCTTCCTCCCCTCTCCCTTGGTGCTAGATCTATAGTTAATATTCTAGGAGAGACATCGACTCCATAGAGTCTTGATGGTGAGGAGGAGATTTCTTAGGGAAAGCCATGCCTAGGTTGTTTTCTAGGCTTTAGTCTTCTTCAACCTCTTCATCATTCAAAGTGAAGATGAGAGAGTGATTCGTGGAGAAGTACGGCTTTGTGAGGGTGAATAAGGGTAAATGAATTTCTGGAGGAGGTTTGGGAGGTCGGTACAAGGAGGAAGATGAACGGATGCCGTTCATCTCACCTTAAGATGCATGCAGAAATATGACTTCTGCACGCAGCGATCTTCACCGCCAGTTTCGGAGGGGTTCTATTCATATCTGGGTTTTAGACTCAACATAAAAGTCGTAGCCCTCAAAAATACCTTTCCAACGAGTGTTTGCACGTTTCCAAGAGATACCTGTAGCCACGGGAAAGTTCGTTCGAGTCTACTGCGATTGGGGGAAATATGTCCAGGAAATCTGTATCCTGTACGCAGCAGACTTCGAGTCGAATTTCTGGTGTGATGCGACCAGATCTGGGTTTCCGACTCAACATGAAAGTCGTAGCCCTCGCGAATACCTTGCCAACGAGGGGTTGAGTGTTTTTAGCGGATTCTTGTAGCTCCAGGAATTCCAGTTTTGGTGGCAGGCTATATAATAATAATGCTCATGTTAACTCATGGTTAAGTGCACTATTTGTGAAAGTTATGATGTGCAATTTATATCATTTGGTTCCCTTAATTATGATGTTATAGTTAACCTTATGAATGTTGTGCTTAACATTGGTAGCCATCTAGGTTAATGGTGATGTGAATTGAGATAGGATGGCTAGTGATCAATGGAGGTTGAGCTTGGTTGTTGATTATATCTATCATGTGATGAATTGAGGTGATCAATTTAATAGATAGTTGTGAATGAGATGAACTCTATTGGGAGAGTATATTGTACCCGGGATCCGAGCCTAATGGGTTTTGTTGATAACCGATGCTTAGAGATGTAGTCTCCCTATGGGTAGCATCGAGTGAGTTGTGATGGTGCAAGTGGTGTGCGACGACTCGATGTGTCGTGATACTGAGATAATGAATGTGGCAGGTCTACGGGCTCGCCAGTCGTCACACTGATGGGAGTCAATAGTTAGACCTTGGGCGGTAGGGCTAGACACTTGGTGTCCATAACCCGAGGTCTCCTCCGCCCCATGAGAATGGTTGGGCTTGCGTCTCGTGCGATACCGAGGTTCCTTCCGATTCGAAATAAAAGGCTGGGTTGGGCTGTGTTCTTGGTGCACATCTACCCAAGACCCCTTTTGAGCCATAGTACGCGTGTGATCTCCGCTGTTGTGTTCTTAGCGTCGAGGCGTATAGAGGCCTAGTACAGATAGTGTGGATACAACCAAGTAGTGGAGACGCTCGCTCCACTGTCACCGTCTGGCCATGACGGTTGACGCCTGAGAGGTTAGCTACCTGCTCGAAAAGTGGGAACTTCAAGTCTGTGTCGACATAGCAACTTGCATGTGTGTGAACATGGGTCGGTCATTGCATATCATTCATATCATACCATTCATATCATGCACAAGATCCTTATCGTATAAGTTTGTATGGGCACTCTTATACGATAAGTTACTTTTCTGTTAAGCCGAACCTTAACTTATAAGTTTGTATGGGCACTCTTATAAGTTAAGTTACTGTTCCTGTTGTAGATTACCTGCTGATTAATTATTTGATTTAATAGAACTGCTAGCTTTCTTCTCGGATCGTAAGAACATAAAGTACGTCCATACTCAAAAGGAGTTGAATTTGAGACAACGACGGTGGTTGGAGTTTTTGTGTGACTATGAATTCACCTTGAACTACCACCCCGGAAAAGTGAATTCCATAGCTGATGCCTTGAGCCGAAAAGTACCGGGATCGAGCACGGAGTCCCGTTTGATGAGCATGGAGTTAGCTCGGATACTTAAAGAGATGGAGATCACGTTGGTATTTAAGGATCAACCGGAAGAGTATACGGAATACTTGGTCGCGATGAGTATAGTTTGCAACATACGAGACCGGATTTGGATGGAGCAGAAGAAGGATGTGGCTCTAATTCCGGTTTTCAAGTCTATTGAGTATGGGATGACGAAAGAGTACTCCTTAAAAGACGGCCTCATCCATTTTCGTGGACGGCTTTATATTCCCGAAGGTGGCAATATTCGGGAGGATATCCTAAATGAGGCACATTGCTCCCAATATTCAGTACATCCTGGGATTGCAAAGATGTACACCGATTTGCGGAAGACGATATGTTGGCCGGGCATGAAGAGGGATGTCAAGTATTTTGTTACGCATTGTGTGGCCTATCAAATGGTGAAGGCAGAGTGCAGAAGTCCCGGTGGAATGTTACAATCATTGCCCATCCCAGAATGGAAGTTTGAGGATATCTCCATGGACTTCATCCACGGATTACCTCGCTCATGCTCGGGGATTGATTCAGTGTGGGTAATTGTTGATCGCTTGACCAAAGTAGCCCGGTTTATCCCAATGAAGAAGGAGGCGCATGTGGATGTTTTGGTGCGCCTATTCGTAGAACAGTTTGTGCGGTATCATGGAGTGCCGAAGGCAATCGTCTCTGACTGAGATGGTCGGTTTACGTCAAGAGAATGGAGGGCTGTACAGGCTTACTTGGGCTCACGTCTCACTTTCAGCACAGCTTTTCATCCTCAGACGGACGGGCAATCTGAACGGACCATTCGAACATTGGAGGATCTGTTGAGATTGTGTGTGATAGATAGGGGGGAGTCGTGGGAAAGACTCTTTCCCTTAGTGGAATTCTCCTATAACAACAACCATCAAGCTAGCATTGGCATGGAACCCCGTGAAGCTCTATACGGAAGGAGGTTTAGGACCCCCTTGTCTTGGGTGCAAGACGAAGACCTGAAGGAATTGGGCATATAGTATATTGATGATACTGATGCGGTAGTCAGATTGATACAGGATCGCATGCTTGAGGCTTAGAGTCGGCAAGCAAAGTTTTATAATGCGAAACACCGGATGGTGGAATTTCAAGTGGGAGACAGGGTGTTTCTGAAAATCCGGCCGATGCATGGAGTATCACGAGTACGAGGCGTGAAGAAGCTAAGCCCAAGGTACGTTGGACCTTATGTCATAGTGGAAAGGTGTTGGGTACATTGGAAAATATGTACCTGATTTGAAGAAGCCTAACTTAGCTTAATGATATACATCAAGGTGTATTTGATGTTGTTTTAAGTTGACATGTGCAGGTGAAGAAGTATTAAAGAATACAGGAAATTATTCTAAGTCCATGTGTCGCCATCTGAAGAAACTGGGTCGATACTTCAGAATAATTGTGTCGACACTTGAAGGAAGCTGTGTCGACACAGAGAAAGATAGTCGACCACATTTGTGTCGACACTGGGAAGCAGTGTCGACTCACAGAAAGATAGTCGACCACATTTGTGTCGACACTGGGAAGCAGTGTCGACTCACAGAGAAAGATAGTCGACCACATTTGTGTCGACACTGGGAAGCAGTGTCGACTCACAGAAAGATAATCAACCTTAACTATGTCGACACCTGAAGGCAGAGTCGACACATACTGAGTTCTGAATCTACAACAACTGTGTCGACACACAGGACTTGTGTCGACACACTGCAAAGTCAAGACCAAGTTATTTTCTGAAGAAAGATGAAGTGTTGAGTCGACACAAATTCTCTGTGTCGACTCATTCTCAAGATGAAGTTCTGAAGAAGCAGTGTCGACTTAAAGGCAAACTAGTCGACATCATCAAAGGCTGTGTCGACACCAAAGTCACTTGTGTCGACACATATAGACAGTTGGTCTCGACACTTTCTGACAGTCTGTCTCAACACTTTGCTGTCCAAGACTAAGGCACAGGATCTATTTGAAGACTTGACAGCTGTGGGTTATGACAGGTTAACTGAAGCTGTCAGACTTGTCAGAAGTCAGTTAGAAACCGAATCAGCCGGTTACCATGAAGAAGACCTATAAATAGACAGATTCAGAAGAAGAAAGAGACATATAATATACAAGAGGAAATTAATTCTTAATCAACACATCAGTTAAGAGAAAAGTCCTCTCTTCAAGAAAGTGCAAGGCATTAAGAAGATCTTCATCAGAAGATCTAAGAAGACGATCTCAGGATCAGTCTAAGAAGAGTTCTTTCAAGAATTCAGAAGTATCATCAAAGGTGTTGGATAGAGAGGGATCCAGCCACTTGAAGAAGAAGAAGGAAGCCATCATTGGTTTCTCAAGAAGCTGTTTGGAAATCAACTCAGCTAAGTTCAGATTCAAGAAGCTTTGAAGAAAGCTCAGATTCAGTTGATTTCATCAGCTGATCAAGAATTGTCTTGTTCTTTTCTCTCTCAATAAAGGCAAGACATTAAAAACTTCTTTTCTAATTTCTGTAGGATCTGTCAATACAGATCTGAGTTGTAAGCCTGTATTATAAAGGCTGAGTGTAGGAGAGTTGATCTCTGAGTGGTAGGGCTGTTTGCCTCAGTGTAGGAGAAGGTTCTTCTCTGAGTTGTAGGCTTTGTGATAAGGCTGAGGTAGGGCTATTGAGCCTGAGTTGTAGGAACCTTTCCAGGTTCTGAGCTGTAGGATCTGTGGATCTGAGTAAAGAGGAAGTTTGGCCGAATCTAGCATACTGCTAGATAGGTGAAGGGGGAAAGTGGATGTACCCAGACCTTGGGGAACCATTATAAAACAGTGTGCAATCTGTGATGGTTAAATTTCTGTGACTGCTGTGCTGTGTGATTTAATTCTGTAATTGAATTCTGCCAAAAAGTGTTAACAAGCATTAGAACCTATTCACCCCCCCCCCCTCTAGGTGTTTAGGTTGTCTTGAAAGTAAAACTATCAAGTGGTATCAGAGGGAGATTCCTCAAAAAGGACTTAACAGTCTGAGGTAGATCTGAAAGGCAGGATCAAGATTCAAGAAGATGGGTTCTGGAGAAAATCACAAGGAGTTAGGGTCAATGAAGTTACTCATCTGCAGGAAGGAAATCTTTGGAATTTGGAAAGAAAGAGTCAGATTGTTCATGGAAGCATCTGACCCAAGGATATACATCATAGTTCAGGAAGGACCCTTCATTCCAATGAAGGTATCAATTCTTGATGCTAATATTCAAACTCCAAAGAGTTATTCTGAAATGACCAAGGATGAAATCATTTTGGCAACCATGGACAAGAGAGCTCAGAATATTATTGTGAGTGCCATAGATGATTCTACATTTCAGAATCTGATTCACTGCAAGACCTCCAAAGAAATGTGGGACACCTTGATTGTCTATATGGAGGGATCTGAAGAAGTAAGACAGGATAGGAAGTCTATGCTCAACCAGGAATATGAAAGTTTTAGACAAGGAAAAACTGATAGCATAACTGAATGCTATAAGAAATTCTATAGAATTGTGAATGAGTTAAAGTCCTATGGAAGAGTATTCAGTACCTATGAACTGAATGACAAATTCTTAAGATCCTTGATAAAGGATTGGGACACAAAGATCCGTGCCATAAGAGAAGTGGCTAAACTAGCATAGATTTCTCCTCCAACCTTGTTTGGAAAGTTGCTATCCTATGAAATGCAACTTATGGTGAGGAAGGAGGAGGAAAAGAATTCAAAAGGAGAGCATAGAGAGAAGACAGTGGCCTTCAAGGCAGAAGCCACTAGAAAAAATAGGAGGATATCATCATCTCCTCCTAAGGAAGTTGCAGAAGTTAGTTCTGAAAATTCAGATAATCAGGGTTCAGAAAGCTATGAGTCAGATGCAGATTTTGCTGCATTTATAAGGCAATTCTAGAGATTCTTAAAGAAGAAGCAGTGGAAGTCTAGGCGCTCCTCATCACAGCAAGTTGATGACTATTATCAGAAGAAAAAGTCATCAAGGAAAGAGAAGAGCAGAATAAAGCCCAGCAAGGCCACTATTTCAAAGATTGTCTGCTATTGTTGCAATAGGCCTGGACATGTAGTGGCTGACTGTCCTGATAAGAGAAAGGAGTCATCAGACAAGAAGAAGACTTATCAAAAGGGCAAGAAGGAAAAATCCTTTGTTGCAAAGAAGGAAAAGAGCCTAACAGATCAATCAACTTCAGAATCAAAATCTGAAGCTGAAGCATATATTGGACTGTATGCTGCTACAGAAGAAGAGGAGTTCATGCAATTGCTAGACTCCATCTATGAACAAGATCATCAGTGCATGGGACTGATGGCAGGATTAGAAGAAGACATGTGCCAGAATCAGTCTGGTCCTAGTAAGGTACTATGTCCTTCAATAAAATCTGTTTGTAGTACAAGTGCAGAATCAGCTACATCTGCATCAAGTGATATAGATGCATCTGAATCTGAAGGAGATGTCTATCAATTGATAGATAAGTATGGGGACTTGTTGTAGGCTCTTAAGAAAAGCAAGAACCTGGTTAAATCTCAGGCTCAGGAAATTGCTGATCTAAAGGTAGCTGCAACTGAGTTTGAAAAAGTAATTGATCAGAAGTTAAATGAAATTGCCAAACTGAAGAATATAACTATTATTCAGATGAGCACAATCAATTATACCAATGATCAAGTGAAGAGTCTGGAGGCCAGACTAAGAATAGAAAAGGAGTTAGTGGCTAGTTACTCT
This sequence comes from Platanthera zijinensis, assembly GCA_039513925.1. Lineage (NCBI taxonomy): Eukaryota > Viridiplantae > Streptophyta > Magnoliopsida > Asparagales > Orchidaceae > Platanthera > Platanthera zijinensis. The sequence continues at coordinate 72,000,032 of CM077087.1, forward strand.
AAGCCAAAGTCTGTCTTACCCTTGATAGATGAATTTGTGACTCAAAAGGGTAAGGCAGGATTAGGATTCAAAGGTAACCCCAGGGCAGCCCAATTCAAGAGGAAAGGCAAAGCTCCTGTCAAGCAACTGAACCTTTCAGTCCCTATTAAGTTTAGAAAGGTACAAGTGCCTTCTAACCAATATGATCATGAAAATATACATGGTCATTTTAGGACTAATGTTCTGATAAACAAGGGTGTAAATGCCAACAGGCCTATCCATGTTCATAAACCCAATGGTTATAAGAAATCAGTGGGTGAAGCTGCTGCAGCACCAGCAATGGACAGAAATTCTTCTGTCAAGGGTGTATCTAGATCTAGATACAATAAGTTTGAATGTTGGTGTTGTGGCAAGAGAGGCCATTTTGCATTAGACTGCTGGCATAACACAAGTGTTAGAAAGAACAATAGTCTACCTGTTAGAAGAGATAATGGTAGCTTTGTTAATGTTAACCTGAACCAAGGACCCAAGACTTACTTGGGTTCTAAGGGTAAGTAAATCTGTGTTGCAGGAAAGTCCAAGTGGCCATGCCCCTATATGGTACTTGGACAGTGGTTGTTCCAGGCACATGACTGGAACAAAGGGGCTGCTGAAGGAGCATACATCTGCCAAAGATGGACCTAAAGTGATCTTTGGTGGATCTAAAAAAGGAATCATCAAAGGGTTTGGTAACATTTCTACTAACCTAATTACTATCACCCAAGTGGCTTATGTAAAATGTTTGAAACACAATCTAATAAGCATAAGCCAGCTTAGTGATTTAGGATATGACATTTCATTTGTTAAGGATGGATGTCATATCAAAAGGTCAAGTGATCAAAATATCATATTGACTGGGTATAGGAAGAGAAATGTCTATTGTCTTAATTTTGTATGTGAGAACAAGGCTTCTTTTATCTGTCTTGTAGCTGATGATAATGCTTCTCATTGTGTCAAGTGGCACAAGAGATTGGCTCATCTTAACTACAAGATAATTGGCCAACTCTTTAGCAAAGAGTTAGTGAGGAATGGTCCTCAAGTTAAGTGTATAAAGGGAGAAATATGCTCAGCTTGTCAAAAGGGAAAGCAGACAAAATCCTCCTTTCAAAGCCTTGAAAACAAGGATTCTGTGAGGTTTCTATACCTCTTACATATGGATCTTTTTGGTCCTATGCCAGTTCATAGTCTAGGTAGGAAAGTCTATACTTTTGTGGTGGTAGATGACTATTCTAGATTTACATGGGTGCTCTTTCTGAGACAGAAATCAGAAACCCCAAGTGTATTACTTAGTTTTGTAAAGCAAATTCAGAATGAACTGAATAGTACAGTTGTCAAAATCAGAAGTGACCATGGTACTGAGTTTCAATCTGAAAGCATGACAAAATTATGTGAAGACTTTGGGATTTTCCAAGAGTTCTCCTCACCTAGAACACCACAGCAAAATGGCATTGCTGAAAGAAAGAATAGAACATTAATTGAAGCTGGCAGAACTCTATTGAGTGATACCTCTCTCCCAGAATATTTCTGGGCTGAGGCAGTTAACACTGCATGTCATGTAATCAATAGGGCTTCTATCACCAAGAACCACAAAAAGACTTCCTATGAGATTTTGAAAGGTAGAAAACCAAATCTATCCTACTTCAGGATCTTTGGTTGTAAATGCTATATACTTAACAATGGCAAGTCATACCTAACTAAGTTTACTGTCAAATCCCAAAATGGGATATTTGTTGGGTACAGCATAAATAGTAAGGCCTATAGAATCTACAACTTGACTACTCAAGTTGTTGAAGAATCTGTACATGTTGTGTTTGATGAAACAAGATTAATCAACTGTGAGTTGTCTTGTAGATCAAATGATTAAACAGGTATAAGCAAAAGAATGGACAAGCTCTCCATTGCTGAAGCATCAAAGGAAGATGGAGCATTGGAAAATGAAGGCTACTGTCTAGGGGGAGTACAAGACTCAATAGAAGCTGATGAAAACCAAGAGGTTCAGCATGAAGAAGGAGATGGAGATGTTCAACCAGAAAGGAATATTCCTCTAGCTACAAGACATTTAAGAGATCATCTAGCTGATCAGATTATAGGTGATCCAAGACAGGGAGTGCAGACTAGAAGCAGAAATCAAAGCACAGATCTGCATTCAAGTTTCCTGTCTCAAATGGAGCCTAAGAAGTTTAAAGAAGCCATTCAAGACCAGCACTGGATTGATGCTATGCAAGAGGAGCTGAATCAATTCAGAAGGTGCAATGTCTGGGAGCTTGTTCCTAAACCAAGAGGCCACAACATAATTGGCACAAAGTGGATTTATAGGAACAAATTGGATGAGAGTGGAATGATAGTGAAGAATAAAGCAAGATTGGTTGCAAAAGGATACAGGCAGGAAGAAGGGATTGACTTTGATCAAACCTTTGCCCCAGTAGCAAGGCTGGAGGCAATCGGAATGTTCCTTGCCTATACAGCCTATCAAGACTTCAGTGTGTACCAGATGGATGTGAAATCAGCATTCCTTAATGGTGACTTAAAAGAGGAAGTCTATGTAGAGCAGCCATCAGGTTTTGTAGATCCTCTTAAACCTGATTATGTCTATAAGCTTAGGAAAGCTTTGTATGGGTTAAAGCAAGCCCCAAGGGCTTGGTATGAAACCATGTCTACTTTCCTTATTGAGAATAAATTCTCAAGAGGAAAAATAGACAAAACTCTATTCCTTAGGGAATCCAAAGGTAAGATCATCTTAGTTCAGATCTATGTTGATGACATAATCTTTGGATCTACTGAAAACAACATTTGTAAAAAGTTTGCCAAACTTATGCAAGGGAAGTTTGAGATGAGCAGTATGGGGGAACTTAAGTTCTTCTTGGGACTCCAAGTAAGACAGACTGATGATGGCCTATCCATATCCCAGTCTAAGTTCACCAAAGAATTAATTAAGAAGTATGGTATGGAGTCATCCTCCACTATGAGAACTCCTATGGGAACAAGTATGCCTATATGCAAAGATGATGCAGGTAAACCTATTGATGAATCTTTATATAGAGGAATAGTTGGCTCTCTACTATATCTCACTGCTAGTAGACCAGATATTATGTATGCTGCATGTGTCTGTGTTAGGTACCAAGCCTGCCCTAAAGAATCTCATTATACTGCAGTCAAAAGGATTCTGAGATATCTTAAGGGCACACCTAATCTAGGCCTTTGGTACCCTAGGAATAGAGATTTTCTACTAACAGGTTATTTAGATGCAGACTTTGCAGGCTGTAGAGAGGATAGAAAGAGTACAACAGGTACTTGTCAATTCTTGGGAGGAAGATTGATATCATGGAGTAGTAAGAAGCAGACCAGTGTGGCAATATCCACAACTGAGTCAGAATATGTTGCTGCTGGCAGCTGCTGTGCACAGCTATTGTGGATACAACATCAGTTGACAGACTATGGTATTCAAGTAAGTAGAACACCTTTATTGTGTGATTCTAAAAGTGCTATTTCTATTGCTAATAATCCTGTTTCTCACAGTAGAACTAAGCATATAGAAATTAAATACCATTTTCTTAGAGAGCATGTAGAAAGAGAAGACATCTCATTGGAATTTGTTAAAACAGATTGTCAAATAGCAGATATATTTACTAAGCCACTGGATGAAACAAAATTCAATAAATTTAAAATTGAATTAGGCATGCTGACCATTGATTAGTTTATCAACAAACTTACAAGTGATATTAGATTATCAAGTGGTATAGAAAAAAATAGAAATTGGCTAAGTAAAATAGTGTCGACACATTCAGTGATAATGTATCGACTTAGTGAAGTCATGTCGACTAGTCAGAGAATATGTGTCGACACAGAGAATTTGTGTCAACACTTAAGAATCAAATAGTCGACTCATCCAGGAATGTAGTGTCGACTTCACCAGAATAGTGGTGTCGACACTTACAGATTTTGTGTCGACACTTATCTTAAGAGTCGACACAGAATTTCTTATGCTCTACTATGTCTCTCAGGTGTCGACATATCCACAATTGGTGTCAACACATAGTAGACAGACTTGCTGTCAAGACAATAGAAGTTTGTGTCGACACACTCCATCTATGTCGACACATATACACTGTTTTTGCCCGCCTTTTGATCTTCTTTCCCTAGAAGGTATAAATAGGTCAAGAACTTATTCTGTCGACACGCTTACAAGGTTTTGGAGACTGAAACCCTGTGTCGACAATCTCTCTCTCTTCTCTCTCAAGATTTCTCATCTGATCAATGGCGCCAAAGGTTGTAGATAACGTCAACGAAGGATATGAGTTGGTGCGCAATGCCTTTGCGGATGCCCCGACAGATGTTCAAAGGGTTGTCACTCTAATTTCTGAATCAGGATTAGAATTTCAAGTTTCTGAACCATCAAAGATCTGGAAGAAGGAGGTGATTGAATTCTTTACCTCTGCATCAGTGGATTCAGCTGGTCTCAAGATAAAATCCACTGTTCATGGGACGAAGGTGAAACTGACACCAAGAAGTTTAAGAAAAACACTTCAATTATCAAACATTGAGAATGAAGAAGAGGTTCCAGCCTCTAAGACCAGGGAGGCTCTCCAATGATGTGGATTGGATCCAACCCTGAAGATTGGAGCAGCTATCAACAGGAAGGGCATGAATCAACAGGGCAAGTTTTTGTCAGAAGTAGTTGGGAAGGTAATTTTGTGCAAACCAGGTGGACATGATAGGATTTCAGCCTATATATTCAGCCTAATGACCAGAATTATGTTTACAATTCCAACTGACTGGTCAGCTGTAGTATTTGATAAGATCAAGAAAGGAATCAAGAAGCCAAATCTGGCTAGAATTGTGAGTTTATACCTGTGACTGGGGTGATCCCTGAGGTTATGCAACAACTGCCTGGGACAAAAATTAATCACATGAGGAAAATGGATATAAAATTATTTTCAAGGTGGGATAGGGTGCTGTCTAAAGATGTGCTTGATGAGAACAGGAAGGACACCCCTGAGAGATCCCCTGCACATGATCTAGGCACTGCCCAGCATCCAGAAGAGCAAGTGTATTTTCCTGCCAAGGACATTATTAATATTTCTATTCTTGTACAGGTGTAGGGGGAGTAAGTGTATTCACCTGCCCAGGATATTCCAAATACTGAACAAGTGCAGGGAGAGCAGATGTCTGAATTAGTGCAGGAGAAAGAACAAATTGATTTATCAAAAGATTCAACATCTGTTCAAGCTTAGAAGGAATACACTCTAGATGAGTTATTTCCTAATATTGAAATTGCTACTGATAGGGTAGAGGAGGAGCAAGAAAATGAGAAGGCACTAGACATGGAGATAGTGCAAGAAGCTGAGAAGGAACAAGGAGTTGAGGAGGAGCAAGTAGTTGAGGGGGAGCCTGTGAATGTTGAGGCTGAGCAACATGTCACTGAAACTAATATTACTCCTACTCCACCTGAAAGAGTTCAAATAGAAAGTTCATCAGACTCTGAGACTGAAGAAGCCAGAATGGCTAAGAAGAGAAAGCTCATAGTCTTCAAGAGAAGGACCCAAAGTTATAAGCAGGCACTCCAAACTTCAACTCACCAATCTCCCTCTGAATTTAACTACAACAAGTTCATGGTAGATTTGCAAGTTAAGTTGGATGAGTAGAGATTAGCAATGGAGAAGTATGTTGATGAGAGCAATAAATCCCTTCAATTTGACTTGGCTTAAGATATTAAGTCTATTAGATTTGAAGTAAATATGAATAAGAAGGAGATGACAGATTGCTTCCATAAGGGAGGTAATGTTGTAGTGTTTTTGGCTAAACAACAGCAGTCTATCCTCACTAAAGTAGATGATATTGCTTTGAAGCAAGGTTATGTTTTGGAGAATCAGCTGAGGATGAATGATAATTTGGCTGAATCTCACCATGAAATTCTTGAAGAGTTCAAAAAGGTTACTACAGGGATGATTGGAGTAAGAGCAAAAGAGATGGAAGCTTTTGATCAGAAACTAAAGGAAGCTATAGCTTCAGTTCAATCTGCCATCACTACATCTCAAAAGGAAATATCTGACAAACTTCAAAAATTGAAACCATATTTTAAAGAAGGTGTGAATTATCTAGATGGCCAGATCAGATTTCAGAAGGATGATCTAAGAGATCATCTTACCAGAGAAGTCATAAAGGGGGAGAGGTTGTTAGTTCATGCTAGCTCAGAGCACACCAAATGGGTGACAAATAGTATTTGAACCACATTGGGATATCCACCTTTGTGTGATGATGATATGGTGGCTGAGTCAGGAATTCAAACAGGTCTACTTGAAGGCAATCAACCTGAGATTGCCCAAGTCATTTACCCTCCTCCTGATTTTGATATGATTAATTAGCAAGTTCAGGATATGTATAGTCCTCCAAAGGAGGTTACCAAGATTGTTATTGAAAAAGTTGATCAGCCTGATGCCAACTTGAAAGAACAGCAAGATGCTCTACTATCCAAGAAAAGATTTAAAGAGCAGGCTGAACTTAAGCCAGATTTTGAGCAGTGGAGCCCTACTTCAAGAAATATTATACTAACTGCATGGAAGGCTGTAAAGGACAAAGTACATGAAAGAGGAAAGTTGTATAATGAAATGGAATGGCAAAAGTATGAAGCTAGGCAGGAAGCCATAGTACAGTTCAGGAGAAAAGCCAAGCTGGGAAGGCTGCCACCAGATGCTCAGGAGCCAAGCAAGTACTTTCCAAAGCCCTTTCATTACTTTGAAACGCAAAGGCTAAAGGAAGAAGCTCAGAAGAAAGCTGAGCTAAAAGGCAAGAAGCCTGCTAAAGTTGCTGAAGCTCCTCTGAAGGCTCAAATCCAATCTGGCAAAGGAATTGTTATAAGAGAGCCTGATCAGTCTTAGTTCTAAGTTCTTTCAGATGTTTTGTAATGTTTTGATCATTCAATGTAAACATCTGTAATCAAACATTATCAAGTTGTAAACAAAATTTTGTTTGGAATCATATATTCATGTTCACTCTGTGATGAATTGTTAATATTTTGTTTATATAAAATATTCCTGTAATGTCATACATCATCATATAATTTTTGTTATAAATGGTGTATATCATTAACTAAAAGGGTTATGACTTCTCCAAATAGGGGGAGATTATTGGGTACATTGGAAAATGTGTACCTGATTTGAAGAAGCCTAACTTAGCTTAATGATATACATCAAGGTGTATTTGATGTTATTTTAAGTTGACATGTGCAGGTGAAGAAGTATTAAAGATACAGGAAATTATTCTAAGTCCATGTGTCGCCATCTGAAGAAACTGGGTCGACACTTCAGAATAATTGTGTCGACACTTGAAGGAAGCTGTGTCGACACAGAGGAAGATAGTCGACCACATTTGTGTCGACACTGGGAAGCAGTGTCGACTCACAGAAAGATAGTCGACCACATTTGTGTCAACACTGGGAAGCAGTGTCGACTCACAGAGAAAGATAGTCGACCACATTTGTGTCGACACTAGGAAGCAGTGTCGACTCACAGAAAGATAGTCGACCTCAACTATGTCGACACCTGAAGGCAGAGTCGACACATACTGAGTTCTGAATCTACAACAACTGTGTCGACACACAGGACTTGTGTCGACACACTGCAAAGTCAAGACCAAGTTATTTTCTGAAGAAAGATGAAGTGTTGAGTCGACACAAATTCTCTGTGTCAACTCATTCTCAAGATGAAGTTCTGAAGAAGCAGTGTCGACTTAAAGGCAAACTAGTCGACATCATCAAAGGCTGTGTCGACACCAAAGTCACTTGTGTCGACACATATAGACAGTTGGTCTCGACACTTTCTGACAGTCTGTCTCAACACTTTGCTGTCCAACACTAAGGCACAGGATCTGTTTGAAGACTTGACAGCTGTGGGTTATGACAGGTTAACTGAAGCTGTCAGACTTGTCAGAAGTCAGTTAGAAACCGGATCAGCCGGTCACCATGAAGAAGATCTATAAATAGACAGATTCAGAAGAAGAAAGAGACATATAATATACAAGAGGAAATTAATTCTTAATCAACACATCAGTTAAGAGACAAGTCCTCTCTTCAAGAAAGTGCAAGGCATTAAGAAGATCTTCATCAGAAGATCTAAGAAGACGATCTCAGGATCAGTCTAAGAAGAGTTCTTTCAAGAATTCAAAAGTATCATCAAAGGTGTTGGATAGAGAGGGATCCAGCCACTTGAAGAAGAAGAAGGAAGCCATCATTGGTTTCTCAAGAAGCTGTTTGGAAATCAACTCAGCTAAGTTTAGATTCAAGAAGCTTTGAAGAAAGCTCAGATTCAGTTGATTTCATCAGCTGATCAAGAATTGTCTTGTTCTTTTCTCTCTCAACAAAGGCAAGACATTAAAAACTTCTTTTCTAATTTCTGTAGGATCTGTCAATACAGATCTGAGTTGTAAGCTTGTGTTATAAAGGCTGAGTGTAGGAGAGTTGATCTCTGAGTGGTAGGGCTGTTTGCCTCAGTGTAGGAGAAGGTTCTTCTCTGAGTTGTAGGCTTTGTGATAAGGCTGAGGTAGGGCTGTTGAGCCTGAGTTGTAGGAACCTTTCCAGGTTCTGAGCTGTAGGATCTGTGGATCTGAGTAAAGAGGAAGTTTGGCCGAATCTAGCATACTGCTAGATAGGTGAAGGGGGAAAGTGGATGTACCCAGACCTTGGGAAACCACTATAAAACAGTGTGCAATCTGTGATGGTTAAATTTCTGTGACTGCTGTGCTGTGTGTTTTAATTCTGTAATTGAATTCTGCCAAAAAGTGTTAACAAGCATTAGAACCTATTCACCCCCCCCCCTCTAGGTGTTTAGGTTGTCTTGAAAGTAAAACTATCAAGAGGATTGGCCTGTTGGCCTACCGGTTAGAGTTGCCACCAGAATTGGAGAACCTCAACGACGTGTTCCATGTATCATCTCTCCGGAAAGCATTGATGCGGCCCAACCAATACACCCCCATAACTGATGGTTCTGTGGCGTCTGATAGGTCTGTGCGATTGGAGCCGGTTCGGATCGTTGACAACGAGGTGAGAGATCTACGCCGTAAAAGTGTGCCTCTGGTAAAAGTGCTATGGTCTAATCATGGGAAGGAAGAATTTACTTGGGAGCCGGTGGACTTAATGCAGAAGCGCTACCCGGAGCTGTTCTCCCAAGGTAACATTTTATAGAACATATTATTTTGTACTTGCATCCACATAGCCCTAACCTGATTTCGAGGACGAAATCTTCTATTTTGTTTATAGGATTTGTAACGTCCCAATTCGCGCTAGGCCCCTCGCACGAGTTTTGAGTCAAGAGACTTGACTCGGGCTCGAGACACACTGGAAAAAGGTGTCAAGTGCGTTGAATGGAGTGTAGGGTTTAGTGATATCCAACAGATCGAAAGGAAATGGCCCAAGGGAAGATCGATGAGAATGGATGATGATACTCGCCGATCGACGGGTATCTGGAATGATACTCACCGATTCGACGGGTATCGGGAATGATACTCGCCGATTCGACGGGTATCGATGGTCGATACCCGCCGGGTTCAGAACTACAGATTGAGAATTAGGCTAAGGGAAATTCGTAGAGAATGCCCGACGATTCTCACCGATCGTCGAGTATCGCTGAGAATACTCAACGCACTCAACGCCAGATTTTCCGATAAGTTTGCTAAGTGAAATTCGCCGGGTATCATTGTCGATACCCGACGAATTAGTCGAGAATGCCCGACGATTCTCACCGATCGTCGAGTATCACTGAGAATACTCAACGCACTCAACGCCAGATTTTCTGATAAGTTGGATAAGTGAAATTCATCAGGTATCATTGTTGATACCCGATGAATTCGTCGAGAATGCCCGACGATTCTTGCCGATCGTCGAGAATGACGGTTGATTCCCGTCGAATTTTACTTGTGCGTTTTCTTCGCCCAGACAGATTCGCCGGCTTGTATAGGTGGACCGAACCGGACTTCGGGATTCGTGCTGGATGATTCCTTGGACTGGGTCACTTCAATATGACCAATTATGGGCGGTCCAATGAGGCGTTGACACGTGGCAGAAGGGATTTAACCTAATACATCAGTCTATAAGAGGAGAGAAAGCCGAACCCTAGCCGTCATCACGGACCTCGCGAACGATGGAGCCGAGGGAAGCAGGCGGAGCTCTTGGAGGCGGTCTTCTTTCTCTCTTTCTCTCTCTCTCCTTCCTTTCCGTGAAGAACAACTGCACCAACCAAGAGATGCCGCAAAGAAGGATGACTAGATCCATGGCCGAGAATGTTGGTACCGCTTGAATTGAGGTGAGCTTCCTCCCCTCTCCCTTGGTGCTAGATCTTTAGTTAATATTCTATGAGTGACATCGACTCCATAGAGTCTTGATGGTGAGGAGGAGATTTCTTAGGGAAAGCCATGTCTAGGTTGTTTTCTAGGCTTTAGTCTTTTTCAACCTCTTCATCATTCAAAGTGAAGATGAGAGAGTGATTCGTGGAGAAGTACGGCTTTGTGAGGGGGAATAAGGGTGGATGAATTTCTGGATGAGGTTTGGGAGGTCGGTGCAAGGAAGAAGATGAATGGATTCCGTTCATCTCACCTTAAGATGCGTGCAGAAATCTGACTTCTGCACGCAGCGATCTTCACCGCCAGTTTCGGAGGGGTTCTGTTCATATCTGGGTTTTCGACTCAACATAAAAGTCGTATCCCTCTAAAAAACCTTTCCAATGAGTGGTTTCACGTTTCCAGGCGATACCTGTAGCCACGGGAAAGTCCGTTCGAGTCTGCTACGATTGGGGGAAATATGCCCAGGAAATCTGTATCCTGTACGCAGTAGACTTCGAGTCGAATTTCTCGTGTGATGCGACCAGATCTTGGTTTCCGACTCAACATGAAAGTCATAGCCCTCGCGAATACCTTGCCAACAAGGGGTTGAGCGTTTTTAGCGGATTCCTGTAGCTCCAGGAATTCCAGTTTTGGTGGCAGGCTATATAATAATAACGCTCATGTTAACTCATGGTTAAGTGCACTATTTGTGAAAGTTATGATGTGCAATTTATATCATTTGGTTCGCTTAATTATGATGTTATAGTTAACCTTATGAATGTTGTGCTTTACATTGGTAGCAATCTAGGTTAATGGTGATGTGAATTGAGATAGGATGGCTAGTGATCAATGGAGGTTGAGCTTGGTTGTAGATTATATCTATCATGTGATGAATTGAGGTGATCAATTGAATAAATAGTTGTGAATGAGATGAACTCTATTGGGAGAGTATGTTGTACCCGAGATCTGAGCCTAATGGGTTTTGTTGATAACCGATGCTTAGAGATGTAGTCTCCCTACGGGTAGCATCGAGTGAGTTGTGATTGTGCAAGTGGTGTGCGACGACTCGATGTGTCGTGATACTGAGATAATGAATGTGGCAGGTCTACGGCTTGCCAGTCGTCACACTGATGGGAGTCAATAGTTAGACCTTAGGCGGTAGGGCTAGAAACTTGGTGTCCATAACCTGAGGTCTCCTCCGCTCCATGAGAACGGTTGGGCTTGCGCCTCGTGCGATACCGAGGTTCCTTTCGATTCGAAATCAAAGGCCAGGTTTGGCTGTGTTCTTGGTGCACATCTACCCAAGACCCCTTCTGAGCCGTAGTACGTGTGTGAGCTCCGTTGTTATGTTCTTAGCGTCGAGGTGTACGGAGGCCTAGGACAGGTAGTGTGGATACCACCTAGTAGTGGAGACGCCCGCTCCACTGTCACCGTCTGGCCACGACGGTTGACGCCTTAGAGGTTAGCTACCTGCTCGAAAAGTGAGAACTTCAAGTCTGTGTCGACATAGCAACTTGCATGTGTGTGAACATGGGTCGGTCATTGCATAGCATTCATATCATACCATTCATATCATGCACAAGATCCTTATCGTATAAGTTTGTATGGGCACTCTTATACGATGAGTTACTTTTCTGTTAAGCCGAACCTTAACTTATAATTTTGTATGGGCACTCTTATAAGTTAAGTTACTGTTCCTGTTGTAGATTACCTGCTGATTAATTATTTGATTTAATAGAACTGCTAGCTTACTTCGTAGAGATATTATTCTTACCAGTTCCTTGTCACCTGCTTGATTACTCCTGTTTTATATATACATATTGTACTTGTTTCCTTTCTCCTCCCGGTGCCGAGGAGTCGATGGGGGAGCGGATGTGAAGCCACTTAGTCTTTATGACTATCGGTTGCTACGTCTTCCATTTTAGGAGGAAACCCCGCAGATAGGCTAGCAGCAGGACATCCAGGCCCGGACGACAGGACCTAAGGTGATGGTACTATCGATACCGTCCGTAACAGTTGTGAGTGTTTTGTTGTAGCCTTTTTAGCAAACAGTTTTTAGACTCTGATATTTTAGAAGCTTGTTATGCTTCTTATTTTTCGCTTCGTTTTGGACTTAAAACTATATGTGAATTGACTTTCTTTTATCTTATGGGTGGGTTGGCATGGTATATTGATATTGGTTTTAGTCGAAGGAATAGGCGTCTTGTAGCACAGGCTAACCCGTGTGTTGGTGCTACTGCAAGGCGGCTACTCTGGGCATAAGACTTCCCTCGTGCCGTGTTTTTTGTTCCGGGTGGGGGGTCTTACACTCATGCCAGCCATGGGGCGACTTCGAGAGCCACTTCTCGGGCACCCTCCCTCGCAGCCGCCAAACGAGCCCACATCTCCTGGGACATAGGCATCTTCCGACTGTGAATCGCGGAAGAGGGCAAAGAAGAGGGGTTATCCCCAAAGGTCCGACAACTTATTTATAGCTTGAATGTGAGCCCCCACCAAAAGATTCCTTCCATCTCAGCAGGGTTTTCGCCGAACATGTGGGGTTGGATGTTTCTTTCCGATCTTCTGCGAAGCTCGCAAAGAGCTGGGATTGTGTACAACCCCGTGTTCGCCGAAGGGACTTAGGTAAGCAGGCAGGTCATCCATGGCCCGTGCCTTCCCAGGCAGGTCAGCCCCGACCTGTACCTTCCCAGGCTGGTCAGCCCCAGCCCGTGCCTTCCCAGGCGGGTCAGCCCTGGCCTGTGCCTTCCCATGTGGGTCATCCTCGGCCCGCGCCTTCCCAGGCGGGCCGCCTCTAGCCCGCATCTCCCAGGCGAGTCAGCTCCAACCCGCATCTCCCAGGCGAGCCAGCCCCAGCCCGCGCCTCCCGCCGAGTAGAGGCATTGAAGGGCTACTCGCCCAGTCCCTAGTGGGGGGATTTCTTACAATTTTTCCCCTACAGGCCTGCCCTTAGCATGCTAGAATAGTAGTGTTACACAGTTGGTAGACCCGGTTGGGCTACATATAGCTGTTCAGAACAGCAGAGTCTGGCTGTTGGCAGGACAGCTCAAGGGGCTTTCAGTAATTTCAGACCAGCAGAGGTTAGTTATTTGCAGATCATCTTTGGAAATCTATAAATAGGACCCAAGGGGTACCTCAGAAGGCATGCTCACTTGTCTCCCAGTCTTCTAGTGCCTTCTGAGGTACCTTAGCCCGACATTTGGCTAAGGAGGGGAAGCTCTTAGTGATCTTCCGGGTGCGTGGTGGGACCTCCGCGTCGGGCCCTTGTTCTAGTCCTTTGTTCTCTTTTTCCTTATTGTTTTTCTTGAAGGAGCGAAGTAGGTGCACGACCACCCCTTCCCCAAGGGTGAACTCCACAAGAGATTGATTTTCAGTTTCAACACATGTATCAGAAGACGTCTATCCTGCTGGCTAAAACTAATATCATCATTGCCAACCCAACATAAGAATGTAAGCAGAAGTAAAAATCCACACAAGTATAAAATGTCTAACAAGTACAATAATTAAAAGGAGCAACCAAGGCTTCTATAATATCATAGTACATATGAAATGCCAAATGTCTAGCTACAAAATGAGTCTCACATCAATCACTGATGGCAGTGACGGTATCGTCACTTCAGGCCCTATCGTCCTAGCCTAGCTGCCCTCTTGCAAAACCTGCTGCTCTATCTGCAGGGTTTCCTCCTAAAAAGGAAGATGTAGCAACCATTAGTCATAAAGACTAAGTGGTTATCACATCCGCTCCCCCGATGACTCTTAGGCACCGGGTAGAGAAAAGAAGAGGGTACAATATAAATATAAACAGTAGTACAAGAAGGTGGTATGAGACTAATCAATATCAGAGTATATCAAAGTAACTATAACAAATGTGTATATAAAACTACACTAGCAGTTCTACCATCAACAACTATAAACAAGTAAAGTCCTACAATAGGAAAGTAACTCAACTTATATGAATGCCCATATAGACATATAAGTTAAGGATTGGCTTAACAGTAAATTAGCTCATCATATAAGAGTTCCCATACAAACTTATATGGTGAGGATCTTATGCGGTGCAATGCTATGTTATAAATGACTTTTGATGCCTTACCCATGCTCACACACATGCAACTGCTATGTCGATACATACTTGTAGTTCCTACTTTTTGAGCAGGTTACAAACCTCTCAGGCGTTGTCCGTCGTGGCCAAACGGTGACTGTAGAATGGGCTTTTCCACTACTAGGAGGGCATACACACTACCAAGCCTAGACCTACGTACACCTCAATAATAAGATCACAACAATGAAGCTCACATGCATACTACATCTCAGAGGGGTCTCGGGTAGATGTGCACCAAGATCGAATCCCTAAGTTGGCCAATCATCGTGGCACGGAAGGGGCCTAAGGGAATGTATCACTAAAGGACCAAAGCCAATCGTCCACTTACACGGAGGGTACCTCGGTAAGTAAACACCGAGTACCAAGGCCCAACCATGCAAGTCTATCTATCAAATCACGTCGGTGTGACGACTAGCGAGCCCGTAGACCTGCCACACTATCCTTAACCCAGGATTGTGACACATCGTGTCAACTCACACCGCATAAAATTTCATATATAAGGGCTCCACTCTGAGTCCCTTTTATTTATTCACATCCCGTGCTCAACAACACGCAAGGGCTCAACATCGAGTCCCTTATCAACACATCATTCCAATTCGGCAAACACATACACACTTCCAACCCTTCCACATTTCCGTACCCAACAAGGGTTCATTATTTACACAGGTGGCGAGCCACCCTACACAACAAACCCATCCCATGCTGCTACCCATAGGGATACTCAACTCTAAACAGTGGATTATTATACACATTCATCTAATAATCATATCACATGGCCATGCATTAACCTCATCCAATTCCATCTTAAAGTC
The DNA here is from genome assembly GCA_039513925.1 of Platanthera zijinensis. Lineage (NCBI taxonomy): Eukaryota > Viridiplantae > Streptophyta > Magnoliopsida > Asparagales > Orchidaceae > Platanthera > Platanthera zijinensis. The sequence goes on from CM077087.1 coordinate 72,015,269, forward strand.
AAACATTCACAATCAATTGTACTTCCATAGGAATATTATTTGTTCAATCAATATACCAATTTATTTGTTCCCTAGCTTACCCGAACCATTTGTTTGTCGACCTCCTTCGAACTGTTGTTACAATCATGTTCCACCAAACCATTTATTTACTTAAGGATCTATCATATAAATCCCATCAATCATTTGTTTAGCACAATCACCAATAGTTTAAATTCAGCAACCTACATGCAACCTCAAAATTAATCTACTATGACTTCTCCACCAAGTTCAAACCCAGTTCTACACTAACCCGAGAACAATATGTACACAAGTCTTGATTATATAGCAACTTCGACTGGACATTCACGAGTCTACAGGACTCGTATGAAAACTAATAACCACCCATCTGAAAGGTATTTCCAAGGGCTACGACTTTAGTCGAAAGCCCAGATCTAGCCATATCATACCTGAAAACAGCCATGAAGTTCGCTGGGCATAGAAAAAAGATTTCTGCACGCATCATAAAGCAAGATGAATGACATCGGTTCATCTTCTTCCTTTAGATATTTATTCAAATTTATATACAGAAATTCCGCCTCCCTTATTCACCCTTATTAGAACATTTCTTTTCACGAAACCAAGTACACCATCTTCACAAGAAGAAGAGAGGTTGAAGACATCAAATCTCTTGGGCACAAGCCCTTGTATGGTCTCTACCTAGGAGATCTTCATCTCACAAGTCAAACTCTTTTGAGTAGACATCTCACCTATAAAATTACTATAGATCTAGCACCAAGGGAGAGGGTAGGAAGCACACCTCATTTCTGGCAGTACCGGCCATGGATCTCGTCACTCTCCTTGGAGACATCTTTTTCCTTGTTGGTGTTGTTCTTTACGGGTAAGAGAATGGGAAGTCTTCCTCCAAAAAATCCTACTCCGGCAATCTTGTCATTCCTTCCGCTTCCGTCGGGGTTGCACCGTAACGACTCAACAAAAATAGCGAAGTGACAACTAGGGTTTTTCGTAAATCTCCTTTTATAATGAGAATTAGGGTTAACTACTTTGACACGTGTCACCCTACAGTTGGACTGCCTATTATTACATTAAAAATGTCCTTTTGAAAAGACGTGACCAACTTAAGTCATTTAGTGCTAATCCCGAAGTTTTGGTTTAGACAGTGCATGCGATAGCAAGCAGACTAAGCCAAAATTCCTCTAAGTCAAAATCGTCGAGTATGCAGCCTTTACTCGACAAATCGTCAAGTGTCATCGAGTGCACTCAACACACTTGACGCTTTCAGGCCTCAACAAAAACTTAAGTCCAAAAGCGTTGAGTTCACTTAACTTTACTCGACGAATCGTTGAGTGGCGTCGAGTGCACTCAATGCACTCGAAGCCTAAAGTTCTCAAAATAACTTGTTCTAAAAGCATTGAGTTCACTTCCCTTTCGTCGACGAATCGTCGAGTGGCATTGAGTGCACTCAACTGACTCGACGCCTACAGTTCTCAAAATAACTTAAGTCCAAAAGGGTTGAGTGGCATTGAGTCCACTCAACGCTGCTTTGACTTCACTCATTGCCGAAACTTATAGAAACTATTCTAAGTAAAATTCGTTGAGTGCAATTGAGTCCACTCAATGCCTCAGCTTAATCCGTCAAATGGCATTGAGTGCTGTTGAGTCCACTCAATGCCTCAACTCATTCGTTGAATGGAATTGAGTGGTGTTGAGTCCACTCAACGCCTTAGCTTATTCATCGAATGGCGTTGAGTTCACTCAACGCACTCAATTCCATGAGTCCAGAAAATATTCTAAGTCACATCTACACTATTCGTCGAGTATACATATACTCACTCTACGAATTCGTCGGGTATTCATGAAGCTATTCGACGAATAGTATTGGTCTCTCCTTATAAGTCACACTTGTCAAATTCATCGGATATTCGTGACAATATCCGACAAATTTTACTTGCCGAGTCCGGCGCACCCAGAGCCCGAGTCAACTCTCCTGACTCAAAACACGTGTAAGGGGTCTAGAGCAAAAATAGGAAGTAATACACAAGGCTCCAAAATTAGGGGGATACTCTCCCACTTATCCTTCCCTATCTTCCTAACGAGGTGCATTACCTTCCCAGCCTCTAGAGTGCCTCTGCCGACACCTTATCAATGCTATAGGCTTGGGTGATGGCCGAGCATTATGAGCCTTTGAGTGCCTATAATTGCATTGGGAGGGTGTTCCCTTGCCAATGGAGGTATGGAGAGCCCTCCCCTAGTGGTGGGAGGCGGTGCCACCAGAAGTCGTGGCTCCGGCGGCACTCGAGAGAACTGGCTCTCTATGTGATTTTTTTTTGCATCGACCGATGACACCATACCGCCGGACCACTACCGTAGGGAGTGCCAATCCCCAACAAGTCAACTGGGGGTGGATCTATGAATGGCTGACAACCACGAGGCGGTGACAAAAGCCTGTGGACTTCTCCTGCTATATATCATTTAGTGAACTAAATAATATATTTATATATACATATACTTTGTTTAGTTTGGGTAAGAAACACATCTGGCTTAATCTCAGCCGCTTCCCCGGCTTTAGGATTAGTGTTAACTGCAAACCTTAATATAATGAAGTTTTTAATTTATTGAGGCCAAACTATGGCTCAGATCAAAATGTTTTGAACATCAAAGTTGTGCACCAGGTTAAGGGCTACTCCCTCAAAAATTTTGGGAATTTTCTAAGGGCTTTTGATATTTCAAAAATATTAAAATAAAACTTATTACTCTGATCAGATTGCCTTTAAATGATTGAAAAATTCTAAAAAAACTTATGATGATGAACAAGGTTCTATTACATGCTCTGTGAAAATTTGGAAATTTTTAAGTAAGCCTTGATATTTTTCAGGCAATTAAATGATGGTTTACAACTTTGGGAGTTATTTAAGGCAAATTTTCCCAATTAAAGTCTCTAAAGATCTCATAGCTAACTTATAATGGCTAAAAATATGCTCGAGAAATATTTGGGGAAACTTTTGAAGAATTTTCGATATTTTAATAATTTAAAATAACCCGACTCCACTTTAAAGGATGCTAGAGGATAATAAGAGCTCAAAACAATGTAAAATATCTTGATGAAGTTATGTTTGTACATTTTAAACCCACTATCATAGTTTGATTACTTAGAATATGACTTATTTTAAAAAATATAAAAAGGGGTTTAATCGAGGGAAAATAAATTATCAAAGATCAATCGAAGCTCAAAATGAGTTGAAGAATTTATGGGGTTTATGTTAGGGTGATATCAACCTCTGGTGCTAAATTCCATTAATTTACCACTCTTTTGGAAAACTAATAAATAATAGAGGTATAAATCGGGAGATTTTTTTTGTTTTAGCTATGCTTATATCTCAGCATTAATATTCAGGCAATTTTCCAACCTTGGGTAGAGGTTTTTTATATTTTAGGGGTTTTAAATATTTATTAAATCATGAGATTGAAAATCAAGGATAATCAGGCCCCACATAAATAAATAGTTGGAGCTATCCCAATACGATCAATTGAGGTTATTAGATTTCATGTTTGACCTCTCGTGAGTATTTAAAATCTTGGCGATCAAATCGAGTGATTATAATGAGAAATGAGAAATAATTATAAGGTCGTATCTCTTAAATAAAAGTCTGAGTAATCCAACATAAGAGATGCAACAAAGTTAATTTATCGAACTTAAATAAGTTGGTGGAACCTGATATGATAAAATACTAAGAAGCCTCCTATGAATAGAGCGAAGAACATTCCTTCTATGAACAAAGAAGTCTCTTTTGAACAATGAATAGAACTTGCCTCCTATAAACGAAAAAGTCTCATTTGAATGAAGAGAAGAACTTGCCTCCTATGAACAAGGAAGTCTCCTATGAATGAAGAATAAAATAGATGAGTAGAAAAATATACATATTTTTTGTTTATATTTTAGTTTCATTTTAATAAAAAATTTAATTATATTATGTACATACCTAAATAAATCATTTCTTTTTTACTTTCAGTTCTAACTTAACCATATTTTATGACCTACAGGTATTTATGCACATTTGGGGCACTTTGGAAAAATTCTCCTAAGTCACGCCCCCAGGTCATGCGCGTGACCTGGGGCGTGTAACTTTAAAACTAGCAATTCCAGCATTTCAGCTAATTTTGGTCAGCAAGCTCAGTCATGCGCAAGTTATACGACCATGTTCTAATGGTCATGTCCATGACACCACATATGACCAAGCCAGAATCAAGCTATCACATCATGCCCAAGTTTTGATGCCAACAAAACAAGTCACACCTAGGCTACACGCATGTGCGCCAGCTATCACATCCGTAACATCACCCGTGACCAAGCCAGAAGCCTGGTGTCATGCCCCACCAAAGTCTATCTGCCACGCTCGCAAACAAGCCCTGTTGACACACCCGTGACCCGCATATCATGCCTGTGCAATCTTTCAGATGGATCCAAAAGCCTCAAAAATTTCTATCCGCGGACCATCTTATTTGGCATATCAGCAACACGCCTAGGGTATATGCCCTAGGAGGTGTGTGCTTCAAATTTTCAGCTATAAATAGAGTGCTAAGGTTTAGATTTAGAGGGGAAGTAGTAGAGTTCCATTGAGTTGTATATAATAGTTAGGAGTAGCTTTTGAGTAATATTTTTCTAACCTGAGTTTTGGTTTTTTAGTGTGTAATAATTTTTAAGTAATAAAATTTCAGTTTTTAAGTAATTTTTCAACATTTATTTCTTTTAACTTAGTTTCCATTTTTGTTGAGACAGGGTGTATGTGTATTTCCTTTCTTTTTCGTAATGCTTTTTCTACCACCCCATCCCGGATGAGAGCCTAAGAACTTTTTAGCGTTTGATTAAGATGGTTGGGACGGATATTATTTCTGCGTTTTATGTCTTTTTATTTTTCTACTACAACCCATATCCCTATGATATGCTAAAAAAATTTTAGCAATCGATTGAGATAAACTTTGGGAAGGATATTATTTCTGCAATTTAAAACCCTATTTTCTAAATTAATAAAAACTTAAGATTTACCTAAGAATTAAGTTGAGTGCAACCATACCTATCGATATATGGTTTTCATTTCAACAGTTTGTAGCTAGTAGCCGAAAGGTTCATTCCCACAAATTGATCATTCTCAAATAAAGAGAAACCACGCTTCACACTCAAAAGAGATGAGCATAAAACTCCCGAGTTGAACCTTCGAATCACAATAGGAGGTCAATAGTGGGGTTCACAACATAAAGTGTGTATTAAAGTATTTTTGATTAGATACGAAAGTTCAGTCAAACTACTTAATCTCAGGTGAATGTATCCTCGATATAGGTGCACTCATATTTAGGGAACCTCCACGGTCAAGTAAATAAATTAAAAGTAAATTAGAGTTTTTTCTTGAATAAAAATTATGTTCCAAGTTAAGTCAAAATGGAGGACTCTCTACCTCATCTATTTTCAAAACCCTACATTTTTTACTGTTAAAAAAACCATTAACTCTTTTTGATAAAATAATAGTTCCATTCCTTAAAGTAGAGCACTTGATACAGATCCGTGGAAAAATATGACCTTGATATTTTAAAATACTGCACTATTACTTGATAGGTACGTTTGTCTTAATCACAGTATATAAGTAAAAATAGATTGAACACACAAACGCTCAATTTACACATCCAACTTAATTTTTAATTTAAATTATCTAAAACAAAATTTCGCTCTTAAAATGAAACTATCTCTTAAATCAAATTTTTTACTTATCAAGCTTTTGGCACCGTTGTCGAGGATAATTTTGTGTTGATATTTGAAGTAAAAGGGAATCATTCTTACTTTTATCTTTGTTATTATTAAAAACTACTATTTTTATAAACATAAAAAATTTAAAAAAACCACCAAAAAAAACAAAAACTCTTTTTTTTACAAAACTTTTATTTTTGTTTACTTTTTATTTTGTGTTTAAGAAAATTTTTTATATAATAGTTTTTAGTGGATGACCCAAAGAAACTCTTCACTTGATCATAATCTTGATTTTGATCATGAAATTGACCGTACCTATCACAGACGCCTTCGATCTCATGACCAAGACTTAAAATTAAATTTGGAAGAGTCTATCAAAAACACGCACATTGAAGCTATGGCAGAACAAATTCCACTCCCGGCCCCGCAAAGGACTATGTCATATTATGCATGACCGAACTTGGACGACACTGGGTCAAGTATCGTTCATCCCAAGATTGGTAATAATAATTTTGAAATCAAATCTAACATAATCCAAATGATTCAAAACTCAGTACGATTTGAGGATTGCCAGATGAAAATCCCAACACCCATCTGTCAAATTTCTTAGAAATATAAGACATATTTAAAATAAATGATGTCACTGATGATATCTGATAACTCTAATTATTTGTATATTTTTATTCACTATTTTATATTAATAATAGATATTTTATATTAATTTTATAATATTAAGTTTATAAGTAACAAATTTCTACATTTTATATTTATATATTCTAATAAATTGATTTTTAACATTGCAGGGCTGATATATATATTTTTTGGAGCAAAACTGAATTTTCCTGTTTTCTGCCTAGACACGCCCTGAGACACGCCCTACCTGGGCGTGACATAGGGGCGTGACACGCTAATTTAGCCAGCTGCCAGAGCCCGTCGGCCGCGCCAGAAGATCGTCGACCGGCCTAGACACGCCCGTGTCTAAATGTGACACGCCCGTGTGCTCCTTACACGGGGCGTGACGGCCCATGGAAGAATCGCTGCCCGTGACACGTCGGATTAAAATTACACGCCTGGGTCACGGGCGTGACCCAGGGCGTGTCAAGGAAGTTACCAGCCAATCACTCTTCCGTTCCAGCCGTTGCCGCCAGCAGACGTTCCAGATTGACACGCCCCTAGTCACGGGCGTGACTAGGGGGCGTGACACCTTCTTGAAGACAACTTTCACTCCCGCCGTTTCAGCTTCCCGCCGTTTCCAGAAACAGCCGTGACACGCCCTAGGTCACGGGCGTGACATCGGGGCGTGACCCGTCAGTTAACCAATTTTGGCGGTTTCTCCTCCAACGTTCCCGGGCTTTCAAGACGACGGTTCCGAGCCTGACACGCCCTAGGTCACGGGCGTGACCTAGGGGCGTGACCAAACAGAAATTTTTCTATAAATTCCAGACAGCTTCAGATGCTGAGGAGTCGAATTTTGGGAGTTAGAGTCTTGTAATTTTCTATTTCCTTTGCTGTATTTCCTCATTTCTAAGTTAGATTTACTTTTGTTGTAACTTTAATTTTAGTTATTTCCATCATGTCTTTTCCTACTTCATTTTGTATTTTCCCAATCATGATGAGTAGCTAATCTTCTTTTAGCACTTGATCATGATGAACCTTAGAATAAAATAGATCTTTCTTCTTATTAAATGTCTTGTTCTTAATTATTCTCGCTACGATTTATCTTTGATTTTCATTTCGTCGAATTCATATTACGCGGATATGATCTTCGATCTAAGATCCGTATCCTAAATGACCGAGAGGTTGCGGATACGAGGAGATCACTCAAAGATAAAAGGAGTTGAACGCACTCCTCGAGAGAGGACGACGTAAATCTTCCGGATTGGAGTCAAATCCAATAGCGGGGTTCACCGCATAAAGCAAGCTTAGGGGTTTCGACTGGCCGAGAGGTCTTAATCGATCAACCTAAGGTTAGTTAGAAGTATGAGCTCGAGAGAGACGCTTCTATATTTTAGGAACCTCCACGGTCGAGTGAATATAATTAAGAACTCGCATTTCATTATTTACCAAAAAGATTTATTTTAGTTCAAGGGGATTCTAGATCAAGTGCTAGCTTCTCATATTTGAATTTCTCTTTAGCTTCAGTTTTATTTTTATTATCTAGTATAATCAAACCCGCTTTTCCGTTAGATAAAATAATAGCTCTTCCTTGTGAGTACAAGTACTCAACAGGCCCCGAATCGCAATACGACACTTCCTATACTGCATTTCGATAGGTACGCTTGCCTAATCGAGATTCTAGTTTGGACGTAATTTAACTTCTAGAAAATCACCATCAAGTTTTTGGCGCCGTTGCCGGGGACTTTTATTTGTTGATATTTTGAAAGCAAGGATCTATTAATTTTATCATTTTTTTTTCTTTTATTTCAAAAAAAAAAAAAAAAACAAACTTTTTCTTTCAAAAGTTTTATCTTTAAATTTTTATATTTAAAATTTCTTGCGAAAGGGCCGTGTCGGGTTCTCATCCCGCAATACCGCCTAGTACCTTGCGAACCCGTCACTGGGTAGCCCTTGGGAAGTCCGGGAAATTTTATCTTATAATTTTTTAAACCTTAAAACTTTTATCTTAAGTTTTGTTCTTGTGTATGACCCGAGGGAATCCGTCACCTCTTTTTGATTTGGATCCGGAAATCGAGCGAACCCTTCGGCACCGCTTACAATTTCGAGTTCCGAATTTTCAAGATACGGAATCCTTAGGAGACACTCCTAATCCTTCTTTAATTCTATCTCCGTCACCCTCTTCTTCTCCTCCTTCTTCATTAAGTTCTTCTTCTCATTCTCCTAGATCTCTTTCTTCTTCTTCTTCCAATATGGGTGAGCCAAATGCGGTCGAACAACGAACTATGTCTTATTATGCCCGTCCAAATTTGGACGAGGCTCAATCTAGTATTGTTCGTCCCGCTATTGCTCCCAATAACTTTGAGTTGAAGCCAAGCATCATCCAAATGGTACAACAATATGTACAATTTGATGGGCTTCAAGATGAAGATCCAAACGCGCATATTTCTAATTTCTTAGAAATATGCGATACTTTTAAAATTAATGGTGTATCCGATGATGCCATCCGGCTAAGGTTATTTCCATTTACATTGCGCACCAAAGCCAAGCAGTGGTTGAGTTCTCTACCAAGAGGATCAATCACAACATGGGCTGAAATGACGGAAAGATTTCTTACGAAATACTTTCCGCCGGCTAAAACGGCTAAATTGCGCAATGATATTACTTATTTCTCCCAACTTGATTCGGAAACGTTATATGATACTTGGGAGCGTTTCAAGGAATTGCTTCGTCGATGTCCTCATCATGCAATTCCGGATTGGTTACAAATCCAAACCTTCTATAACGGCCTAAATTCTCAAACTAGGCAACATATCGATGCCGCCGCTGGTGGAACGCTTAATAACAAAACACCAGCGGCCGCCCAAGAGCTTATAGAAGGTATGGCTTTGAATACCTATCAATGGAGTACACCTCGGTCTAAATCACCTAAACCAGCAGGGATGTACGAAATCGATACGGTGTCTAGTTTGTCTCTACAGGTTGAGAAACTACAAAAACAGATGAACGAGATGTCTGCTTCCTCGTCTACACCTACCTGTGAACCCCAATATTGGGACGCTTCCAATATTACCGAGCATGTGGATTATATGGGAAATCCGAATCGGCCACCCTTTAATCCGGGTAATACTAATTATGGTAATACCTATCACCCGGGTATAAGGAACCACCCCAACTTCTCTTGGAGTAATCCGGGGAACGCGGCTCGCCCACCAAACACAATCCCACCAGGATATTTTCCACCACAAGCTCCAAAAGCTCCCACTATAGAGGAGATGTTCGCCAAATATACGAGTACAAATGATGCCAATATCCGGAATCTCACCGGATCTCTTCGTAATTTGGAGACACAAATTGGGCAAATCGCTAAGATGCTCTCCGATCGCCAACAAGGAGCGCTACCGGGCAATACGGAGCCCAACCCAAGGGAGCACGCCAATGCCATCACTCTACGGAGCGGGAAGGAGGTAACACCTTCTCCAAATCCGGTTGATACGGAGGTAACAATTTCTGCACCTTCCCCTCCTCTTAAGCCTTCTAGTTATATTAAACCAAAACCTTATCAACCACCACTTCCCTATCCGTCTAGAATGCACAAAGACCGGGTGGATGAGCATCATGGTAAATTTTTAGATATGTTTAAACAAATCCAAATAAATTTACCATTTTGCGAAGTTATCGCACAAATGCCAAAGTATGCCAAGTACCTCAAGGATCTTTTATCCAATAAAAAGAAACTTGAGGATTTCTCCACGGTTCAATTGAATGCGGAGTGTTCGGCAGTGTTACTTAATAAATTGCCTAGGAAATTACCTGATCCGGGTAGTTTCTCCATTCCTTGTCTATTTGGCGATTTATTAGTAACACGTGCGTTAGCCGATCTAGGCGCCTCGATAAATTTAATGCCTTATTCTTTAGTTAAGAAATTGGGTTTAGGAGATCCTAAACCCACAAGAATAAGCATTCAATTGGCGGATCGGTCTGTCAAGCTCGCTATGGGGATCATAGAGGATGTGCTTGTCAAAGTTGACAAATTTATCTTTCCGGTAGATTTCGTCATCTTCGACATCGAAGCGGACACCGAGGTACCACTTATTCTCGGTCGCCCTTTTCTTGCCACAGCTCGCGCCATTATAGACGTTAGTAACGGTAAACTTCTCCTTAGAGTCGGAGATGAAGAAGTTACCTTTACTATTGACTCGTCCATGAAAAATTCGCTCTCGAATGACGACTCATGTTACTATTTGGAGACTTCTCATAAAGAAGACTCTATCTTATTTTCTAAAAATTGTTTTTCACCTGTTTTTCATGATGACAATTTTGAAACTTCAAATTTAATTTCTCATGAATTTCGTGATACTCATTTGGTCACACACACATCTATTTTGGAAACTCTTGAATTAGGTGGTGACCCCTTAAAAACTTCGTTTGACAAACCTCCATTTTTAGAACGTGAACGTATGTCCAATCATTTTCAAAATAAAGCTCTAGCGAATGGTTTCAAACGTCCTGTTAATGCGCCGGCTTATCCATCTGAAAATCCAATAACGTAGCGAGCGCGTTACTATGGTCGAGCTCACCGACCATAAACAAAGCGCTCGTGGGAGGCACCCCACGGTTATCTTTTCTTTTTTATTATTTTCTAATTTTCTTTTTAAGTTTATTTTTACAGGCTTGAAGGACATCGTTGCATGACGATCGGGTGGAGACGAACGTCGAATCGTCGAATTTCTTCAAGTCGGTAAATTTTAATTTATTGTTCTTAGATTATTTAACATAATGATGATATAAACAAAAAAAAAACAAAAAAACAAAAAAACAAATAAAACAAAAAAACAAAAAAAAAAAAAAAAAAAAACATTTTTTTTCGTACACGCGTCCGTCACGCCCGTGCCCCAATGGTCACGGGCGTGTCCCGGACGTGTTTTGCCAGGACTGCGGGAGGTTCCTCCTCCCTCGGTTTTCCCGCCCGTCATTCGGACATGACACGGGCGTGACATGTTTTGTCACGGGCGTGTCGGCCACGTGTCGCGGGTATCCGAGGCGGTGACCAGTCACGCCTCGGATTCCTTCTTAGTCAGTCAAATTTGACTGACACGCCCAGAGTCACGGGCGTGACTCTGGGGCGTGACCGAAGAATCCGATGCCGTAGCATCGGATTCCCTTTGGATTCCCCCTCCACGCCCGACGTCACGGGCGTGTCCCGCAGAGTCACGGGCGTGTCCCGCAGAGTCACGGGCGTGCCTCTGCGGCGTGATCCCGAATCCGAGGCAGTCCGCCTCGGATTCCCTTTCCCTTTGACCCGAGCTTGTCACGCCCCCTGTCACGGGCGTGACAGGGGGGCGTGACTCACCCGAAAAACAAAAAAAATCCTATAAATAGGATCTCTCCCCCCCTCTTCTCTTCACACCTCCACCCTTCAACCCTTCTCTTCTCTCCTCCCTTGACCGAAATTTCCTCCACTTCTCTCAACATGCCTCGCCACCACGCTCGATCCACCGCTTCCTCCTCCGAGCACCCCGCTGATCCAGCCTCGGCGGAGGCCATGCTTCTTTTCGAGAATGCTACCCAACAAGATCGGAGCGAGAGACTGCGAGCCAAACCCTTTGGCGTGTTCAGGATCTTGGATTGGGCCATCCTCGCCCAATTCGGAGCAGCGGAGCTAGTTCGGGAGCTCATCTCTACCCAAGGGTGGGATCCCCTTTTCGCCATTTCTGAGCCTGCTTTCCTCGAGCTCACCATTGAGTTCCTGGCCTCATTTGAGTTCCGTTGGGCGGCGCAAGATGATTTCATCGTCTTTCGCTTGGGCGGGATGATGCACCAGCTCACCATCCGTCAGCTTAATGTTGCCATGGGCTTTTGCTCGGAGGCCTTTTCCACTTCCCCCGCCTACCCCGACCTAAAAACTGATTTCCCTCCCGATTTCAGTCTCCCCACTTTTTGGTCGGAAATTAGTAATGACGTCGCCCCCTACACTCCGAAGAAATCTAAGGGTAGCCACCTCATCTCCCCCGCCTTACGTATTCTGCACAACCTTCTCTCTTTTACCATTTCCGGGCGTGGCGATAGCCACGGTGTGGTGACTCGGGCGGACTTACTATACTTGTATAGTATGTTTTACCAGGTCCCACTCAACCTTGGTTACATGCTCGCCATTTTCTTTCGGCACCAGGCCGAAAATGTGAGATTGGGAGCGGTGCACGGCGGGAATTTCATCACTTTCCTCGCCAAGCAGCTCGGCGTGTGGGCTGCTCTTCCGCGGCTCACTTGCATGCAAACGCCGCAGCCTCTTCAGTTCCCGACCCTGCAGGCGCTTGGTTTAGCTCGCCGACGCGACGGCGAGTTTGAGGCTGTTCCCCCGTTCGTTGGTGGCGGTGATCTTGACCTTGATCATGGTGCCGGTCCCAGCGGTACCCATCATTCCCCGCAGATTCCGCCACCACCGCTGCACTCTGCTCCAGCGCCCGATCCTGCAAATTATTGGGACCGACAATTTGGGTTGCTCCATACTCGCATAGACCAGATGCAAACCCATTTTGACGGTCGCTTCGATTCTTTTGATGCGCGCTTCACCGTGCTCGAGCGAAACCATACTTCCTCCATCGCGCATATTACTCGCGAGTTCGCGAACATGCGGACTTTCTATCAGGAGCACGAGGACGTTTCGGACCAGGAGTAGCTGTTTTCTTTTTATTTCTTTGGACTTGTAGGCGGTCGCATCTTTGTATCTGTATCTTTATTTTACTTTCATGTATTTTTTTTTTTCTTATGAAAAAAAAAAATCTATAAAATATTATGTTTTGCTTTCATCATCTCTTACAGGTAGGTATCTTTTGATGCTGCTTTGCGCTTCTCAGGGAAGTCTCCTCTCTTCTTTTTCTTCTTCATTTTTACATTGGGGACAATGTATAGTTTAAGTATGGGGGGAGGGATATTTCTCAAGCAAAACATATAAAAATGTTTAAAAAAAATTTTTAAAAAAAAATTTAAAACTCAAAAAAAAAATTTTTTTTTATTTCATCTTAAAATTTTGTTTTTCCAATCATAATAAAATTAAATTAAAAAATGAAAAAAAAAAAAATCAAAAAAATTAAATTAGAGAAGTCTTTATTTCTATATTTATTCACATGCAAAATTCCTAGTAATTCAACTTGTTTATAGTGTTTAGAGAATTTTGATGTTTTAATTGAATTTTGAATTTTGGAGTAGAACTGTTGGCCATGCTGTGTTTCTAGTTAAGTGCACGTGTAAGTAGAATTTTTAATAGATCTAAATATTCAGCATATAATTAGATTTTCATTTTTCTAAATGCGTAGAAACAACTTATTTTACTTCAATTTTGAAAACCGGTAAAACTTTAAAATAATTTAGGTGAGTAAGTAGAAGTTTGCTAGAGAGATATTTCGCGGACTAAGAGAGAGTTATTCTTTTTCGATGTCTAGAACTTGCCCTCTAACTATTCTCAAGACTTTGCATAAGTTAAACTCATTAGCATAAATATGATTTAGGCAATTTTTTTGGCAAGTTTGAGCTTTTGTACCCGCACCTAAAATTTTAACTTTGCTTAGCCAATTTGAGCCTATTACCGTACCTTTTGTTTTAGCTCCACCAAATGATTTACCAAAGCCTAAAAAGCATCCTAATTACACACCTAAACCCGAGCTTGAAAGAACAAATGTACAAATATTTTGTGAGTGATTAGGAGCCTTTTCATTTTTGGTGGCTCTTTTCTTAAAAAAAAAAAAAAAAAAAAAAAAAAAGTTGATTTATTTTTCTCTCCTCTTCAAAATAAAGAAAAAAATTATCATTAAAAAATGAAGAGGTAGAAAAAAATTCAATATGATGAGAAAGTTAAAAAATAAGAAAAGAAACAAAAGAAATAGGAATTTGGCTACGTTCTTAAGAGCCATAGCAAATTTTTATGTACAAGCTTCTCTAGGTTTTGGTGTAACTAGCCATCATGTTTATCTTTGATTACCCTCACCAAAAACCTAAGCCTACATTTCAACCTAATTAAGCCCTATTGATTTATGTTTATAAGTTAGACTAGTGCCGTGGCGAGAGTGTGAAAGGGCAAGCCTATGGCCATCGACATTGATGGATTTCTTTGGAGGGTATCTTAATCTTTGTTTGTGCAATGTTATCTTAGTACGCACGCTACACTCTCCCTAAAGATAATTTCAAGATTTACCGGATTTTCATCTTAAAAGTAAAAATAATAGTGAAAACGCATTTTAAGAAAAATAAAAACCTAATTTGTATGCTGAGTAAGTCTTTCTACAAAAGTATCTACAAACATAGGCATAAGACTTCGCATTTTACTCCTTAGGTTCAATTTTCTTTTCCAGCATTTAAAATTTTTCTACTCCCTATAGAAAGTTGTTTGCTCGGGACTAGCAAACGGATAAGTATGGGGGTATTTGATAACTCTAATTATTTCTATATTTTTATTCACTATTTTATATTAATAATAGATATTTTATATTAATTTTATAATATTAAGTTTATAAGTAACAAATTTCTACATTTTATATTTATATATTCTAATAAATTGATTTTTAACATTGCAGGGCTGATATATATATTTTTTGGAGCAAAACTGAATTTTCCTGTTTTCTGCCTAGACACGCCCTGAGACACGCCCTACCTAGGCGTGACATAGGGGCGTGACACGCTAATTTAGCCAGCTGCCAGAGCCCGTCGGCCGCGCCAGAAGATCGTCGACCGGCCTAGACACGCCCGTGTCTAAATGTGACACGCCCGTGTGCTCCTTACACGGGGCGTGACGGCCCATGGAAGAATCGCTGCCCGTGACACGTCGGATTAAAATTACACGCCTGGGTCACGGGCGTGACCCAGGGCGTGTCAAGGAAGTTACCAGCCAATCACTCTTCCGTTCCAGCCGTTGCCGCCAGCAGACGTTCCAGATTGACACGCCCCTAGTCACGGGCGTGACTAGGGGGCGTGACACCTTCTTGAAGACAACTTTCACTCCCGCCGTTTCAGCTTCCCGCCGTTTCCAGAAACAGCCGTGACACGCCCTAGGTCACGGGCGTGACATCGGGGCGTGACCCGTCAGTTAACCAATTTTGGCGGTTTCTCCTCCAACGTTCCCGGGCTTTCAAGACGACGGTTCCGAGCCTGACACGCCCTAGGTCACGGGCGTGACCTAGGGGCGTGACCAAACAGAAATTTTTCTATAAATTCCAGACAGCTTCAGATGCTGAGGAGTCGAATTTTGGGAGTTAGAGTCTTGTAATTTTCTATTTCCTTTGCTGTATTTCCTCATTTCTAAGTTAGATTTACTTTTGTTGTAACTTTAATTTTAGTTATTTCCATCATGTCTTTTCCTACTTCATTTTGTATTTTCCCAATCATGATGAGTAGCTAATCTTCTTTTAGCACTTGATCATGATGAACCTTAGAATAAAATAGATCTTTCTTCTTATTAAATGTCTTGTTCTTAATTATTCTCGCTACGATTTATCTTTGATTTTCATTTCGTCGAATTCATATTACGCGGATATGATCTTCGATCTAAGATCCGTATCCTAAATGACCGAGAGGTTGCGGATACGAGGAGATCACTCAAAGATAAAAGGAGTTGAACGCACTCCTCGAGAGAGGACGACGTAAATCTTCCGGATTGGAGTCAAATCCAATAGCGGGGTTCACCGCATAAAGCAAGCTTAGGGGTTTCGACTGGCCGAGAGGTCTTAATCGATCAACCTAAGGTTAGTTAGAAGTATGAGCTCGAGAGAGACGCTTCTATATTTTAGGAACCTCCACGGTCGAGTGAATATAATTAAGAACTCGCATTTCATTATTTACCAAAAAGATTTATTTTAGTTCAAGGGGATTCTAGATCAAGTGCTAGCTTCTCATATTTGAATTTCTCTTTAGCTTCAGTTTTATTTTTATTATCTAGTATAATCAAACCCGCTTTTCCGTTAGATAAAATAATAGCTCTTCCTTGTGAGTACAAGTACTCAACAGGCCCCGAATCGCAATACGACACTTCCTATACTGCATTTCGATAGGTACGCTTGCCTAATCGAGATTCTAGTTTGGACGTAATTTAACTTCTAGAAAATCACCATCAATATCATTCGTTTGCATTTATTTCAATTTTCATTACGGATGAAAGCCAAGTAGTGGTTAGGTTCTCTATCTAAAGGATCCATCACTACCTTAGCTGATATGACCGAAAAGTTTTTAACAAAATATTTTTCGCCTACTAAAACTGTTAAATTATGTGTGGATATTTCTTCTTTAATTCAAGGTGAGTCTGAGTCTCTCAATGTGACTTAGGAATCATTTAAAGATTTTTTATTTCGGTGTCCACATCACGCACTGTCATCTTGGCTCCAGGGGCATACATTTTATAATGGTTTTAATTTCCAATCCAAACAAATGATTGATGTTTTCGTCGGGGGAACGTTAAATAATAAAACCCCGGAGGCCGCTCAAGCCTTGTTTGAGGAAATGGCCATGAATGCCTACCAATGGAACATGCCTAGGTAACTCCCTAATAAACTAGAAGGGCATTATGAGCTCGGTGCTTCTTCCAATTTAGTACTCCAAGTAGAATATCTAATAAGGCAAGGAGCGGCAATGTCGACTTCCTCTACTACCCCTCCTTGGAATTAAACTAATAATATAATAGAAGAACAAGTTAATTATTTGGGGAATCCATATCAACCTCCTTCTTATAACCTAAATATTAATTTATATAATAATAAATACAATCCAGGGTTTAGGAATAATCCAAATTTATCATGGAGCAACCCAAAAAATTCTCAGCACCCGCCTAATGCAAATCCAATTGGATTTGCACCATAACCACAATCACAACCACTATAACCCGCCCCGATAGAAGACATCTTTACTAAATATATCGTTACAAATGAGTCCAATATCCGAAACATGACCGGATCAATTAAAAATCTGGAAACACAAATTGGATAGATTTCAAAGATGGTGTCGGAGCGCTAACCTAGAGCTTTACCAGGAATACGGTAAACAAAGTGCTTGTG
The DNA here is from genome assembly GCA_039513925.1 of Platanthera zijinensis. Classification (NCBI taxonomy): domain Eukaryota; kingdom Viridiplantae; phylum Streptophyta; class Magnoliopsida; order Asparagales; family Orchidaceae; genus Platanthera; species Platanthera zijinensis. The sequence goes on from CM077087.1 coordinate 72,032,654, forward strand.
GGAGGCACCCATAGTTATCTTCTTTTTATACTTTTGTTTTACTAAAATATAGGTTTTTCTTATGGCCTTTGTTGGTCCATTGATCCCAATGTCCCAAATTTGTAAGAAGCTAAAGAAGTCAATGGTACACACCTAGTTGTATTTGATGTATGTTCAAGCTCATACATGCAAGTGGTTCCTTGTCACATGGATTGGATAGGTGGACTCATAGAAGGATGCTGGAAAGATAAGAATCTGTCTAAGTCCATAAGTGTCGAGTGAAGCAAGCTCACTCAATGACAGATGTCTAAGGAAGAAAGCTGGAAAGAGATATTCAATTAAGTCCACAAGCGTTGAATGAAATCAGTTTACTCAACACCAGATGTCAAGAAGAGATGTTGATAAAGATAAAATTCTGGTTAAGTCCAGAGGCATTGAGTGAGGACAGATCACTCAATACCATATGAGAAGAAGCGTCGAGTAAAGACCAGTCAGTCGAAGCCTTTGCTTTGAAAGTGAAGAAAAGTGGCCAAGTCCACAAGCGTTGAGTGATGTCAACTCACTCAATATCATATAGCTAGAAGTGTTTAATCAAGCTACTTCAGTCAAAGCCATAGAGAATCTATCAAAGAAATATGGCTAAGTCCAGAAGCTTTGAATGAAGCCAGTTCACTCAACGACATGCTAATTCTGTAAAAGCCAAACAAGAAGGAGAAAGAAAAATTAACTAAGTCAAGAAGCGTTGAGTGAGGTCAGCTCACTCAACGCCCAAAGAGGAAATCTTCGACAGAGCTATGGTCACTCAAAGCTTAATAAAGATAAACAAAAAAATCTATCTAAGTATAGGGGCATTGAGTGTTAAAGATACACTCAATGCACTCAATGCCTGGCAGTTCAGAAGAAGTTAGCCAAGTCCAGAGGCATTGAGTGAAGCTAGTTCACTCAACACACTAAATGCATAAGGAAGACAAAAGAATTGGCTAAGTCTAGAGGCATTGAGTGATGCTAGTTCACTCAATGCACTCAACGCCTAAGCAAGTCAGAAGAATTGCCTAAGTCTAAAGGCATTGAGGGAAGCCAGTTCACTCAACGTGCTTAACACCTAAGCAAGGCAGAAGAATTGGCTAAGTCTAGAGGCATTGAGTGAAGCCAGTTCACTTAACGCACTCAACTCCTAAGCAAGGCAGAAGAATTGGATAAGTCTAGAGGCATTGAGTGAAGCTCGTTCACTTAACGCACTCAACGCCTGAGTTGGAACTGAGAATTTGGCTAAGTCCATAGATGCTGACATCAGCAAAGTAAATAATAATCTACGGAATTCAAATTCATTATGGGAAAGCTGCAGTCCACCACTAATGGTGCCGACGGCCTGCTATAAGATTTTTTCTGTAAATGGAAGGCTATATATCTTCAATTAAAGTTGGGCCCATGGGTCAAAAGAGCTGTTGAGTGGCGGATGTTAAAAGGAATGAGATCAATAGAGAAGGAAGCAATCTTTTTGGGGTTTGTCTTTTCGTAAAGCGGCGGAACTTCTTCTCCTTCATCGACATTGTTGTAGAGCTCGAAGAAGAAGTGTAAATCGACTGATCCACAAGTTAACCAAGATAGATGTTGAGATCAACACCGTCAATAACAAGGTCAGATATATTTCTCTGAGAGAAAAGCGGCCAAGGCCAAACCCTACTACAGTTACTTCACATCCCAAGCAGAGCTTATCCTGAAGAGTATTCTCTTGTACTGTGAAGAAGAAATCTGGTCTGATCTTTCTCAGAATAGAAGGAGGGAGACATACAGATCATCTCTCTGTTGTTTAAATCAACATCAACAAACTTATCTCTATTTGTAAGATTTTTCTAGATCTGAGTTGTAAGCCTATTTATAAAGGCCGAGTGTAGGATATTTAATAGATCTGAGTGGTAGGATTCTGTTAAGATTCTGAGTGTAGGGCTTTGGCCTAAGTAGTAGGATTCAAGTGTGAGTCTGAGTTGTAGGATTCAGGTTGGATCTCTGTGTAGGGCTTTGTCCTGAGTTGTAGGGAACTTTTGCCTGAGTTGTAGGATCCTTTGTATCTGAGTTAGGGCTATCCTCTGAGCCTGAGTTGTAGGGCATTTTGTCTAGAGGTAGGTGATCTTTTGATCACTGAGTTGTAGGGCTTTGTGCCCGAGTAATAGGTCTTAGAGGAGATTGAGTAGTCATGCGGGATCGTGTTGTAAGCTCTTAGGAGACGAGTTTTTGGTGAAGTGTCTTATCTAACACACTATTAAAAAGATGGGAGGGACAGTGGACGTACCCTTACTCTAGGGAACCACTATAAACTATCTGTGTTCTATGTGTGATCTTCTTGAAAGCAATACTAACTAATCACAAAAGACATAAACTCAGATAAAGTCTAAGAGAAAGTAAAAAGACCTAAAAATCTATTCACCCCCTCTAGGTGTTTAGCTACCCTAGAAATCAAAGACTTTCAGCCTCCCCAACCTCCAATTAGGAAAGACTCTTTACTCTATTGTACTTTCAGTTTTGTATATATAATCTTTTTCTTCATACTTATGAACAACATACATATGGGGGTGTTTTTCCTTTCTAAATAAATAATAAACAAATAATTAAAAAAACATCCACCTGAATATATATTTTGCTTAGTCAATCATCCGAAAATAAAATTGAAACCCCTACTTCATTTATCTCTTTTAGAAAAACCAATAATTTTTTTTAGTTGATGTATAAATAGTTATCTAATTTTTCAATTTTCCTGTCATTGATTTATCATAAATAGATAGATCTAAATATCCAGGGTTAAGTTTTAAAGAATATCTTGTGTATTTTATTTAAAGTTAGTGGATTTGTTTTGAGCAATACTTCTATTTATGATAAATAGAGGCATGTTATTATGTTGTCAAACATCTATAGACTGTAATTATCTTTACTTCACTCTCATAGAAATATAAGATTTTTCAATCTATTATAGTTGCTCTCAAAATCTTTTATCAAAATTATTTTTGAAACCCCCTATCAACTCTTTGCTTAGCATGTTTCCTTATACACGCAAGCATCTAGGAGTATGTGCTCCTAGAAAAGAAAAGATCTTATGTCAATGGTAATAAGATTTTGTTTCGTAAACATAGGCATCCAATAATTGTTCAAAGACTATATGAAATGGAGTATGTACTCCTATACATATACATTGGGTTAAAATAAAGTTCAGTTCTGCAAAGTTTTTTTCTGCTTTGGAAAATATTTTCCTAAGCAGTTGTAACAAAGCAAGAATTTGGAATAAGGTTAGAGGATAAAATCCATAGTCTTTTACATCAAAGCCTACTTATAGGCAGAACCAAGTTTATACCTTATAAAACCAATACAAATTAATCTAATTTTACCTAAAATTTTAAGAGAGCATAATTAATAGGTTGTCTGTTTTCCAACATATCTCTTTCAAGGTACAGTTTTTATAATTCCAATCAAACTTGTTACTAATTATTGCAACATTGCTTGCTATTTGGTTTTATCAAGAAGATTTTTGGCTACGAACATTTATCTCTGGCTAAATAGTTTGCATAATGTAGGAGTTAACTCTTCATACTCCAGTTCTTTACGTCTATCTCCCCTTGATTTAATAAACTAATAGTTAAATTAGAAATTTTATAACTGTTCGTATCATTGACTCCTACTTTTGCTCTGGAATAATAAAGCTTAAATATGTGGGTATTTGATGAGTAACAAAATATACATTTTTTTTATATTTTAGTTTCGTTTTAATAAAAAAATATAATTATATTTTAGTCTAACTTAACCTTATTTTGCGTCTTACAGGTATTTCTGCACATTTGGGGCACTTTGAAATTTTTTTCCTAAGTCATGCCCCCCAGGTCACACCACGACAGTGACCTTGGGCATGTAACTTTAAAACTAGCTATTCCAACATTTCAGCAGATTTTGGTCAGCAAGCTCAGTCATGCACTAGCTATATGCCCGTGTTCTAGTGGTCACGCCTGTGACATCACCCGTGACCAAGCTAAAATCCAACTATAACACCATGCCTAGGTTTTGATGCCAGCAAAATAAGTAATGACTAGGCTACACACCCATGCACCAGCTATCATTCCCGTGACATCACCCGTGACCAAGCCAAAAGCCCGTTGTCATTCCCCATCGAAGTCTATCTGCCACGCTCGTAGACACGCCCAACTGACATGCCTGTGACCCTCATGTCATGCCCGTGTAATCTTCTAGATCAATCTAGAAGCCTCCAGAATTTCTATTCGTAGACCATATTATCTGCCACATTAGTAACACGCCAGGGTACACGCCTTAGGGGGTGTACTTTAAATTTTTCGGCTATAAATAGAGTGTCAAGGCTGAAGTTTAGAGGAGAACTGGTAGAGTTCCATATAGTTGTGCATATTAGTTACAAGTAGCTTTTGATTAATATTTTTCTAACCCTAGTTTGGGTTCTTTACTGTGTAATACTTTTTTAAGTAATAAAATTTTAGTTTTCAATTAATTCTTCAACTTTTATTTCTTTTAACATAGTTTCCATTTCTGTTGAGACAGGGTGTGTGCGTATTTCCTTTCTTTTTCGTAATTCTTTTACTACCACCCTAATATAGAATGAGAGGCTAAGAACTTTTTAGCGCTTGATTAAGATGGTTGGGACAGATATTATTTCTTCATTTTATATGTCTTTTTATTTTTCTACTACCACCCATATCCCGATGAGAGGCTAAGGAATTTTTAGCACTCGATTGAGATAAGTTTTGGGAAGGGTATTATTTCTGTAATTTAAAACCCTATTTTCTAAATTAATAAAAACTTAAGATTTGCCTAAGAATTAAGGTGAGTGTGGAACCATACCTTGTGTTTTTCATTTCTGTAGTTCATAGGTAGTAGCCGAAAGGTTCGTGTCCATGAATTGATCACTCTCAGGTAAAGAGAAACTATGCTTCAGACTTGAAAGTGATGAACGTAAGCCTCCCAAGGTGAACCTTTGATTTGTAGTAGGAGTTCAATAGAGGGGTTCACAACATAAATCATGTATTATAGTATGTTTGATTAGATACGAAAGTTAAGTCAAACTACTTAATCTCAGATGGATGTATCATCGATAGAGGTGCACTCATATTTAGGAAACCTCCATAGTCAAGTAAATTAATTAATAGAACAGTATAGTTTTTTCTTGTTAAAAATTATGTTCCAAGTTAAGTCAAAATCGAGGAATCTCTACCTCAACTATTTTCAAAACCCTACGTATTACTTTTATTTCCACTATTAAAAACAAAAACCAATAACTCTTTTCGATAAAATAATAGTTCCATTCCATAAATTAGAGTACTCAACATAGATCCGTGGAAAAATTCGACCTTGATATTTTAAAATACTGTACTATTACTCGATAGGTACGCTTAACTTAATCATAGTATATAAGTAAAAAATTATAGAACGCACAAATGCGTAATTTACACATCCAACTTAAATTTCAATTTAAACTATCGAAATCCAAATTTCGCTCTTAAAATGAAACTATCTCTAAAATCAAACTTTTACTTATAAAGAACTTGCCTCCGATAAAAAGTGAAGTATCCTATGAATGGAGAAGTCTCCTATGAATGGAGAATAGAACTTGTCTCCTATTAATGGAGAAGTCTCCTATAGATGGAGAAAAGGACCAGACTTCCTTGTTTAAATGGATATGGAACATAAAAAACTAAATGATTCCTTTTATATTCTTTATTATCAGTTACTGTCATTTATTCAGTTGTTGTACTTTATTTCAGTACTATTTTCTAAATTCAGTACATATTAGTATTGTTTATTTTAGCATTTCAATTATGCAGTTTATTTTTACAACAACATTACTTACTACACCTAATTATTACAATTTACTACTGCTTCATTTCTGAACCATTAGCTCAGGTCCCGCTCTGGAAAGCGATTGATTATTTGGTAGAGCATTAGTTGGGGATACCTTAGAGTTGAGTCATTCCTCAAATAATAGCCTCAAATAATATGCTCCATCGATTGTCACGCTCCTTATCTAAGTTGAGCGATACGATCAAGTTACTTAAAACGGTTGATATAGGAAGTTGTTGTAGGTTGCGAACACCTGTTTGTTTGTGTGCTTGCTAGTAGAATTAGTTTTAATTATTGTTCCTTTAAATGCTAATTTTTAGTTATTAATATTATATCTGCACAGTATGATCCTTGCTTATTACTTATTTATATGCACATATATATACTACTTCTAACCCTCTTATTGCCCCAAATATTTTGGTTGTTAGTGGTAGTCACTCTCCTCCCCAGGCTAGGGTCCTAGGGTAGGAGGTGTTTACTCGGTTAGTCTTTCGATTAACGTGTTGTTGTATACTCTTTTTAAAACATGATGTAGCAAAAGGTCTATTGTTCGTGTGTAGGCATACCGGCCTTAGATCCTGCACGAGCTGATGCACCAGCCCCGTATCCCAACATCTGAGAAGTGGGACAATAGAGTATAGTACTGTGCTTGGAGTGCATAGTACTGGCAGTTGTTTTAAGCCCATTAGGGTTGCATGTATAGACATATGGCTATGGCCTTTTGCTTATATATATAATATCTTCTAATGTTGCTTACACTTGTGATTTGTGATGTGTTTTATTACCTGACAAGGCAATCACTATGCACTTGGAGAGTGGGTTATTTTCCCTCAAAAAGCGTAGGGTGGCCGTCTTAGGCTTTTCTGACCAGACTCGGGCTTTCTTAGTTGGGGAAGGGTCTTACACGAACATCTTGCATAGTTTGAATCAGAAAAACCATGTAAAATAAAGGAATCATTAAGTGGATATCATAAACCTAATCTAGAAGTACCGATTAGATATCTAAAATTTTGTTTCACCGCTTTTAAATGTGATTTTTTATGTAAGCATGAAATCTAACACATAAACAAAGGACAAACATAAATCGGGTCTAAATGTAGTCAAATACAATAATGATCCTATCATTTTCTTAAAAAATGTTTTATTAATAGTAATAAAACTTTCATCTTGTTATAACTTTAATGAAGCACTCATAGAAGAATTAGCTTTCTTAAGATTTTCAAATCCAAATCCTTTAAGAATATCATGAATATATTTATATTAGTAAATAAAAAATACCATCATGTCATTGAGTAATTTTAAATCTAGAAAATTTGTAAGTTCTCTTACTATACTCATTTCAAATTCATTTTTCATCACTAAAATAACTTCATTATATAACTGGCTCAAAAAATAATATCATCTACATAAATTTATAATATAATCAAATCACCATTAACATGCTTAATGAAGAGTACTATCCACATTTCCCATTTTATAATCGTACTTTAAAAAATATAAAGTTAACCTTTCATACCATTTCAAACCATAAAATGCTTTTTCAAATATATAAACAAGATCAAGAAATTTTTCATTAATAAAATCCAGGGTTGTTCAATATACACTTCTTTTATAAACCCATTTTAAAATGCACCTTTAACATCCATTTGAAATAATTTATATCTTTTAATACTAGCAAGTGCAAGAAAAATTCTAATAGCCTTAAGACGTGCTACGGGTGCAAGAATTCCATCAAAGTTTAGCCCCTTGATTTGAGCATAACAATATGCTACTAATTTAGCTTTATTTTTAGTAATCCTAGAGTCTCCACCTAATTTATTTTGAAAAATTCATCTAACACCTACAACAGGATGATTAGATGGTCTCTCTACCAGTTTCCAAACCTTATTGCATTTAAATTGATTAAGCTCTTCATTCATGGCTAAAAACCAAAAATCATCATTTAAAGCGATTGAAACGTTCTTTGGTTCTATTTCAAATACAAAATATAGGTTTAAAAAATAAATCATGTAAAGAAGAACAAGTACTAACCCATTTTAATTATTTTGCGATAATTAGTTCCTTTGGATGATCTTTTGTATATTTTAGCTCACTTGGAGGTACAAATTCTTCCATTTCTTCATCTCTTTCCTATTTTTCTTCTTCATTTTCTCCAAGTAATTCATCATCTTCATGCTCCAAAGAGGAAAAAGGTTCTTCTTTGTTTCCTGTAGGATTAGAATCTATACAAGGAACAAACTCATCAAATCTTACATGAATAGATTCTTCAACTATTTTTGTCCCCTTATTATAAATTCTATAAGATTTGTTAGTTTTAGAATAACCAAAAACTCATAGGGATTTAACTTTAAGAATGAGCAAAACATAACATGATTAATTACATAACATGAGGTATTGACAGCTTCGGTCCAAAAAGATCTAGGTAACCCATATTCAGAAAGCATCATACGTGCGACCTCTTGAAGGGTCCTATTTTTTCCTCTCCACTACATCATTTTGTTGTGGTGTGTGAGGAGCAAAAAATTCATGATAAATTCCTAAATTGGTGAAAAAAGTAAAAAAAAATCTATTATTTTCAAACTCACCTCCATGATCTAAGCACATACATTTTATTTTAAAATAAGTTTATTTTGTATACAAACAAATAATTTCATAAATTCAAAGAACACATTAAATTTGGAGGATAAAAATATTGTCTAGCAAAATCTAGAAAATCATCAATTAAAATGAAAGTATATTTTCTACCTCCTAGACTTGGCGGGCTAACGGGTCCAAATAAATCCATATGAATTAATTGAAGTGATATATAGTAGAAATAACATTTTTGTTTTTAAATTTTTTTTTGAAAACTTTCCTTTTTTGCAAGGCATACAAAGAGAAGATAAATTTCCATTATGCATGGTTAATCCCTTAATTAATTTATCTTTTGATAATTTAAAAATTAGCTTACCACTAGAGTGATCGAGCTGTCGATGTCATAACTATAATTCTTTTCTTTTTGAAATAAAACATTTTAAAGAAGAATGAGAAAGATTAAAACAATCATATAGACATTATTAATTCTAGGTGTTGTGAGAATGATATCATTTGTTTTAGAGTTTATAGTTTTGCAAATATTTGATGATGATTCAAATAGAACATTTAACTCTTTATCACATAATTGACTAATAGAAATTAAATTATTTTTTAAACCATCAACATATAAAACATTTAAAATAGAAAATGATATGTTACCCACAACGTCGATGCCCATGATCCTTCCTTTTTTGTTATCTTTGAACGTCACCATCCCACCTTTCTTCATCATAAGGCTAAGAAACTTTGATTTGTTTCCCGCCATGTGTTTGGAATAGCCCGAGTACAAATACCACACGTCTTCTTTGTCCTTAACCTGACAATATACCTAGTAGGGAGATGAGAGTACGGATTTTGCTACTCAAGAGGTCCCTCCCATAGAATAGGTGGAAACCTTTGGTACACAGACATATTTAAATATATTTCATCCTTTCTTCCTGCAAGAATATGTGGTGTCCAAATCTAAAACATTTGGTGCATGTTATAAAGAGAGATAAGAACCTTTTCTGAGTTCTTTAAAAACTCTTACAGGAAGTTAGGGTAACAACAGAACTTTGAATATTTTTATTATTAATTAAAGCTTTTTTAAAATTCCACTATCCCTGGCAATATTTATACTACTTGGGCGATATTTTCCATATACATATCCTAGCCCAAACATTGCAATCCATGGCATTTGATGGCCAAAATCATGTCAAGATAATTTTGGCCAATTTTAAAAATTTTAATTGCCATATTTAAGTCATGAATTTGGGTTTTTAATGAAGTGTTTTCAGTAACCAACATAATATATCAATTTGAGAAGGTTTTCTTTCCTTCTTCAATTTGAGAGAGAGAAGATTTAAGAGATATTTTTAAGTCCCTCTTTTCCTTAGTAAGAGTTTCAACGGAGGAATGAGACATACCAAGAGCTTCTTATTATTCATTCACTCTTGCCAAAGAGTGATCGCACTCTTGACAAGTCATCTTCTCCTTTCCCAATACCTTAACTTTATTAGATAATTTTCTATTTTCTTTTAATAATTGTTTTTTTAAATTTTAATAAATCAATATCTTTTAAAGTTTTATCAAAATATTTACAAGTTTGTAAGAATTCAGAATATTAATCATCAAGAGATACCTTAGTGTCGCTTTGGACACTATAATCATCGTCAGAAAGCGTGTTACTCTTTCCCATCAAGCACATATTGGCCTCTTCTTCATTGCTTGAACTTGATTCACTTGAATCCTTAGAGGAGGAATCATCCCAAGTCTTTGCCTTCAACACCTTCTTATTATCTTCTCTTATGCCTCTTTTCTTTTTGTTCTTTCAGATATTTAGGGAACTTACTCTGAATATGTCTGACCTTTCTATAATGATAAGATTCTAGTGGCATATATTCTTCCTCATTGTCACCCTTATCTTTTCCTTTCCCTTTCTAAGTGATGACTCCTTTTTGTTCAAAAACTTCTAAAAGGTTTCTCCTTTCCGGATTCCTCATAAACCTATTGAATTTCTTAATAAATAAGATCTCCTCATCTTCTTCATCATCAACATCAACATCTCTTTCATCCTCCTTTGATTTTAATTCCATGGACTTCTTCTTTAGCTCTATATTGTACTCTTATTGTTGAATTATCAGTTCTACCTTATGGGTTTTATAATTCCCAAAAAGACACTCCATTTGAAGATTCTTTAGATCGTGTGACTCTGAGATGGCTATCACTTTAGGATTAAACCATGGGGGGAGCGATCTAATAATCTTTCTCACCAAGTAATCGTTGGATAAATTCCTTCCTAGCACTTTAGAATCGTTGAAGATCTTGGTGAACCTAGTATACATTGAATCAATATCTTCATCAACTTCCATTATAAACATCTCAAACTCATATTCTAATTGGAAAAGCTTGAAACCATTTACCTGAAAAGTACCTTCATGAGTAATGTCAAGTAAATTTCAAATATCATAGGCTATTTCAGAAGCTCAAGTCCTATTGAATTCAGTTCTATCTAATGCTCAAAATAATGCATTCATAGCTTTGGCATTGTTTTTACATTTTAATTTGTTAATTTCATCTCATTTATCCATAGGTTTTCATGATAGTACTTCCAACTACAATTATAGGCAGAGTGTAGCATTGTTCTACCATATTCTAGATATCTATATCTAACGCAATTAAAAAGCATCTAATTTTAGTTTTCCAGTATTTATAATCAGTGTCTGTGAATAAGGGAGGTATGCTAATCCCATGCACCTCAAAAAAATCATGATCTAGTGTGCCATTAATCCCAGTGGTAAAACTATTTTGGAATAACCTAGCTCTGATACCAAACGTTGGATCTTATGATGCCCATAGAGGGGGTGAATAAAGGCTTTTTCTATTTTTTAGAACTTAGAAATTTTACACAAATATTAAAAATATAAAAATGATTTTTCTTTGAAGCCCAAAAATGCAGAAAACACTAAATTTTTGAATAATTGAATTATAATTTTATTTCTGAATACATATAAAACTTTGATTTCAATATAGCTTGAAATTAAGCCTACAAGTAAAAATACTTTTTGCGATTTCACTGGTCCTTATTCCAAGTACCGGCCAGCTATAGTCTGTCCCAACCTCTAGCCTCCTCTAGATCTCACCTAGACCTAGTCGCTGCACACAAGGAAGCAAATTACCCCTAAGACACTCAAGGCCTAGTCTCCACTCATAAGGCGACAAATTCACTACCATTTACAAAATAAAAATGAAAGAATACAATAGGAAATTTGAAATTAAAACTCCCTCTAATGTAGAGTTTTGTAGGAGATGAAGAATCATTGTGAAGATCACCGAGTTATAGTTCATGAAAATCTCCTCTTTGATCTTGAACTTGAAGGAAGGAGTTGGGAGATGTCTGAATTTGGAGAGGGTAGTGGTGAGAGTACCTAGGAATAAAAGCTCTAGGAGTTACAACCTTGATCACATGAACTCTCTGCTTTATATAGACATCAGTCACAATCATTAGTGATAGAAATATCATAGGCGCTGGCTCCTTGTATTGCTGCATATCCTATATTTAGGTGATCATGCTAGGTAAAATGACTAACATAGGTGATCGTGGTGATACTGCCTATAATATAGATATCGCCTGGCGATATCGTGAAATCATGGGAATCATGGCATTAATTATGCAGGAAATGACTGTCGCAAGGCCATCATCATCTAGGTTATCGCTAGTGATAGTTATATCACTCGCGATATCATAAAATCCATAACATGTCCTCAAATCTTTGCATCACATCCATAGTGGAATTATGCATGTTGTTTCTGCACACTATAAAAAAACTTTGATCAAATACAATTGGGTTTTGTTACTCTCAAAATAAGGAATGCAGAATACATGCTCTAACAAAAAAGCCATGATGGCTCATATCCTGCCAAGGTATACATAAGAGCTTCTTTATCTATTTCAGACAGTAGATCTGAAGCAAGATCACCCTATGAGAGTGAGAGTGATTCAAATTTAGTAGATCGATTTGGTGCTCTTCTAGAGGCCTTGAAGAAAAGTAAAAAACTAGAAACTTCAGGATTAAGAAATTGAAATTCTTAAGCCCTTTGAATCTGAGCTTTTTGAGAAAACAAAAGAAATAACTTAAATGAACTATGACCTTATGGTGATTTCTTAGAAATTGTCAAGGACTTGGAGGCTCTTGATTGAAAGAAAGCTTGTGGCCTAATTCTCTATACCACAAACTATCCTACTAATTATTGATAGATTTTTTGCACCTTATAGATGAGGTGTAGGTTACACTAAAGAAAGTAATAAGGAAAAATCCCTATAGATCAAACCATATTCAAAAAGTTCTTACTCCCAACTAATAGATGTGATCTAAATATTTCATATGGATATCTATCAAATGAATGCTCCACGAATGGAACTAAAAAGCCAAAAAACTAGAGAAATTGTAGAGATCTTAGATTGACTGTATTCAAGGAACCACATGAAGAGATAAATATGAAAGATCATGGGCCATTTGTTGTTGGTTCTTTTGCACCAACACCAAAAGGAAAAGTAAAGGTTATTGTTGGGTATTGTATCCACAATGTACCTGATTTGAATAAGCCTCTGAACAAGCTAAGGTGAATTGACAATGTATTTGATTAGTTGTCTTCAAGTTGTGCTTGCAGCTATTCATCGCAAAGTACACACCAATGTCAGGGTGCAGTAGGTCAATATACACGGGTCTGTGCAACGTAATCCCTCGTTGAGCAGATCAGTGTGTTGGCTTACGTGTACTCTCTCTATTAGAGTGTACTTATTTTCAAGCATAAGGTTATGTAAGATCAAGAGCAGACAAGGAGCAAGGATGGATCAAAGACCAGCTCACGGGAAGAAAGACGAAAATCATCTAAGTACAAATCGACGAGAATAACTAAGTGATTCTCGCTGATTCGACGAGAATCACTAGTGATTCTCGCTGAATCGTCGAGAATCACAAACTGATTCTCGTCGATTGCTGCCGGTTGTCTCGAAGCCGCCTTGAATTCTTCTAAGGAAGAATCATCGAGAATCACGAAGTGATTCTCGCCGATTCGTCGAGAATGACTCTGCATTCTCGACGATTCGGCGAGAATCAATTGTGATTCTCGCCGATTCTCACCGGCTTGTGTTATCAGTAGAGATTGAATTCTGTTAAGTAGAATTCGGCGAGAATCGTAGGTGATTCTCGCCGAATCGGCGAGAATCAACTACGATTCTCACCGAATTTGACTTGGGCAAATTCCTGCTGTTCTCTGGACCGGTCCAAGTTACCTGGATTATTTCGAACCGGACTTAGGGCTTCTTCTTGGTGGGGCCCACAACGGTCATCTTGATGACCTAATGTATAAATACATCTATATTTTTGAAAAGTAAGCATACACGGACAGAAAAACAAAGAAAGCCGAGCCGCCGACGTGACCTAGATCGCGCATCTTGCTCCGCCGTCGTCGTCGCCGCTCGTTCAGTTAGTCGCCGTTGCTGATCACGGTTTCTTCCAGATCTCCGGCGACAGAAGCTTAGCCTAGCACAGCGTCTCACGCGTCTAACTAGAAATCTTTTGTCTCTTGATTCGTAGATCGGGAAAACCATCCCCTTCCGAATCGATCGAGATGATCGATCCTAGTGTGACCGTTGGAAGACCTTGCTACCTTTGCTACGAAGGTTGAATCTCCATTGCATCGCTGCAGCACTCCGTTGCCGCCGCCAATCCCGAGAGCCAAGCCGCCGCCCTTTGCCGCCGCCGGTTTCGGAGAGATTCTCTCCAAGAGAGATTTAGGGTTGTGGACTCTTCGTTGACTTCAAGAACACATCGTCAAACGAAGAGGGACACCTTAGTCTCCATAAGTTGTTTGTATTTCTAATACATTCTATTTTCAATTTCGTTGTAAAGGAACGATTGGTTCCTAGTTGTAAGGGTTGGGTGCAACCCGTGGTGTGGGAGTGGTGACTCCTACGTGTGGAAGGGTTCCTTCTGTTAGTGCAAGGACTGGATTTCAATCCTATTGGTGAAGTGAACGAGTCGTCCCTGGTTGGGAGATAGGTCGAAAGGGGAAAGTGGATGTACCCAAATCGGGGAACCACTATAAATTGCTTGAGTCTTTTCTGTGCTGTGTTGTTTGATTTATTTGTGCAGGTAAAACTTTAATTCCGCAAAAACGCTACAAGACACCTATTCCCCCCCCCCCCCCCATAGGTGAAGCTAGTTGGCACTAGGTGGACTTTCAAGTGGTATCAGAGGGAGGTTACTCATAAAAGGGGTTAACACCTCGAGTAAGTTCCTTCCACTAGTGTCAAGAAGAAGTCAGATATCTACTATGGACAGACTCAAGTACTCAGGCAAGATCCCAGTGTGCACCAGGCTAAACTTTCCTATCTGGAAGGAAAGGATTAGGTTTTACATGGAAGCAGTCGACCCTCGACTCTTCATGGTCGTGGAGGAGGGACCTTATATTCCCACTAAGGCCTCCACCATTAACCCTACCAAAATGGTGCCAAAGACGCTTTCTGAAATGGACAAGGATGAGATGGTGCTGGTCGGACTTGATAAGAAGGCACAGAACATACTGATCAGTGCAGTCGATGACTCTATGATGCAGAACTTCTGCAACTACAGGACAACTAAGGATATCTGGCACAGCCTGATTATCCTGATGGAGGGCACAAACAAAGTGAGGGATGATCGGAGATCCCTCCCGAATCAAAAATATGAGGCCTTCAGGCAGGGGCCCAAGGAAGAGATCGGAGTTACCTTCGAAAAATTCCTCAAGATCGTCAATGCTCTCAAGGGATACGGAAGAGTGTTCACTAATGGTGAACTTAATGATAAATTCCTTAGGTCCCTTACTAAGGAATGGGACACAAAGATCTGCGCCATCCGAGAGTTTGGCAGATTAGCTGAAACTGATCCCCAGATACTCTTTGGGAAGCTCATGTCCTATGAGGTACAGTTGAACACGAGGAAAGCTGAAGAAGAAGCAGAGAAGGCTGCAGCTAAGGAAAAGACTGTGGCCCTAAAAGCCATTCACTCTAGGAAGGGCAAGGGTGCGGCTTCATCCCGTGCCGGGAAAAAGGATGAGGAGGAAGACTACGAGCCATGCTCCTCCGGCTCAGAGTTATCTGAAGAAGATTTCTCCCTCATCACCTGAGAATTCAAGAAGTTCCTCAAGATGAGGAATCAAAGAAAGAGAGACGGCTCCTCCTCCAGATTTCAGAAGAAGAATTATTCTTCTGACAGGTATGAATCAAAACCGAACAAACATCATAATACTGACATCATCTGTTTTGGATGCAATAAGCCAGGACACGTCGTGGCCGACTGCCATCAAGGAAAGAGGGAGAAGGGAAAGGGAGAGGAGCACAGGTCCTCAAAAGACAAGAAGAAGGAGAGGAGTTACATCGCGAAGAAGCCAAAGATGCTGAGTGAATCTGACACGTCAGATACCAGCGATGACGAGGAAGCCTACTTTGGGCTAATGGGTCGCTCTGACTCAGAAGGAGAATGCCCCCCATTTATTGGGAAGGTTAAAGCTCACACCCCTCTCTCCGACTCTGACTCTTATCCTGAGTCTCAGGATGATGACCCTAAGGATAGCCCTTCGGCCCATGAAGCTGAGCTCCTCGATAAGTATGAGCTTTTGCTCAATACTTTCGAGGAGTGTCGAAAGAGACTGAAGGGTGAGAAAAAGGAAGTTAAATTCCTTAAAGGTGAGAGTGTATCCCTAAGGGAAGAGATCACCAGTTTGATCTCCCTCCGACAGGAGCACTTGGACCTGACTTCTAAGCATTCAGAGTCTCTTAAGCTCCTTGATCTTAATCAAGAGGAAATTGACAAGTTGGAAGAACAACTTGCGGCAGAAAAGAAGATCGTTAAGAGCTTCTCCATGCCAAAGACAGTTCTTCCACTGGTTGATACCTTCACTGCTCAGGCCAAAGGAGCTGGTTTAGGGCACGTATGGGTACCTGGTTCCTCATCCAGGAGAAACAGGAACCAGAGGAAGAATAAGGCTACTAAGAAGGCCTCTGCTACTGAAAAGGGAAAGGCCCCACTCAGTCCTGTTGCGTTTAGAAAGCCAGCCTTTCCCTGCAACCAACATGACTTTGAGTCAACATATGGCCATCACTTCAGGCCCTCGATTGCAAAGCCAAAGAGCCGATATGATGGTTGGACCTTCCCCCGCACCTTCAGTGTGAGTGTCTTCAAGGCACCTTACGAGGAAATCCGCGTGGAAAATTATGGTCACTTTTCTAGCGGCCATAATCGGAAGCAGGCACCTAAGGCCAAGCCTGTTACACTGAGAAACCAAGAGGTGATGAAATCATGCGACTGTGGTCATCATGATGCCTCCACCTCCAGGTCCAAGACCCCAGTTGAAACCTACGTTCTAAGGGTGAAGTAGGCGCCTAAGATAAAGTATAACAGGTTTGACTGCTGGTGCTGTGGCAAAGTTGGTCACTTTGCCATGGATTGCTGGTTTAATCCGAGGAATACCGAGACTCTTTATGTTGGCAATGCGAGGCCGACCACTCGTAGGGCTAACCACCCGAGGGGGAGTATGCTAACGAGGAATCTAGGACCCAAGTTTGATTGGGTTCCTAAGGCAAATTAATTCTGTTTTGCAGGAATGTCCAAAGGCCACCAAAAATCCCATATGGTATTTGGACAGTGGATGCTCCCGTCATATGATTGGGACAAGAATCCTGCTGCGGGAGTACTCTCCAGTCGAGAATGGACCCAAAGTCATCTTTGGGGGATCTGATCGGGGAGTCACCAGAGGTTACGGTATGATTTCCAACAATATACTCTCTATCACTGACGTAGCTTATATTGAAGGGTTAAATCATAACTTGATCAGTGTAAGCCAGTTATGTGATAAAGGGTATGACGTTAAGTTCTGCAAGGATAAATGCCTGATAATATCATGTGCCTCTTCGGAGACGGTATTAATCGGCATTAGGAGCAGAAATATTTTCTGTTTAGATTTTCTAAGTCTAGATTCTTCTACCCCCGTATGCATAGTAGCAAAAGGCAGTGCATCTCTGTGTGAACAATGGCATAAGAGATTGGCACATATTAATTACAAGACAATTAATATGCTGTTTTCCAAAGATTTAGTAAGGGATGCTCCCATTATTAAGTGCATCAAAGATAGTCCCTGTCCTGCATGCCAGATGGGCAAACAGACTCGGGCTACCTTTTAGGGCATCTCAGACAAAGACTCCTCCAGATGTCTTTATCTTCTACACATGGACTTGTTTGGTCCAATGCAAGTTCATAGCTTAGGAGGGAAGTCTTATACGCTAGTGATTGTAGATGATCACTCTCGGTTTACTTGGGTGTTCTTTTTAAAACGCAAGTCTGATACGTTTGACATCTTCACCAGCTTTGTCAAGCAGATTCAGAACAAACTTAACTGCTCAGTGGTCAAAATCAGAAGTGACCATGGAACAGAGTTCGAGTCTGGTGCTATGACAGAGTTCTGTGAAGAACTTGGTATCTTTCATGAGTTTTCCTCCCCGCGCACTCCTCAACAAAATGGAGTTGCGGAGAGGAGAAATAGAACACTCATTGAAGCCTGCACGATAATGTTGAATGATGCTTCACTCCCAGAATACTTCTGGGCCGAGGCTGTCAATACGGCTTGTCATGTTCAAAACCGGGAGTTGATCAACAAAAGTCATCGTAAGACGCCCTACGAGCTACTAAAAGGCAGGAAACCAACCATGTCCTATTTGAGGATCTTTGGTTGCAGATGTTATGTACTGAATAATGGGAAGTACCCGCGTACTAAGTTTGGTGAAAAATGCTTCGAAGGCATATTCATGGGCTATAGTAGCCATCGCCGGGCTTATAGAGTTTTCAACAAGAAAACCCTAGTGGTAGAGGAATCAATAAATGTTGTATTTGATGAAGGAAGTTTGCTTAATTACAAGTCTTCTAGTAGTCTTCTTGAAGATGCAGGTGCCAGACTCGAAAACCTACACCTGGATGAGCCCGAGAAAGATGCAACTCCAAAATACGTCAAGGTCTCCACATCAACGCCGATCGGAGAGGATGATGATTAGGATGGAGCAGTCATCCCTGATGAGGAAGGAGCCACAGAAATTGCTAGAGCTCCTGATGCAAGACTTCTAGAGCTCTGACACGTGAGGGATCATCCCAGAAATCAAATTATTGGAGATCTCCGAGACGGTGTCAGAACTCGTCGAGGTACTCTTAACGAGATTCTTCATTTTAGCTTCCTGTCGCAGGTTGAGCCAAAGAAGTTCGACGAAGCGAACAAAGATGCGTCATGGATATTGGCCATGCAAGATGAGCTGCATCAATTCGAAAGATGCAAAGTCTGGATGCTAGTTCCCAGACCTAAGATGCAAAACATGATTGGCACCAAGTGGATCTTCAGAAACAAGCTGGATGAACACAGGGTCATCATCAAGAACAAGGCCAAACTGGTGGCGCAAGGATACAGACAGGAGGAGAGGATTGACTTCGACCAGACGTTTGCGCCAGTTGCACGGCTCGAGGAAATCCGTCTGTTTCTAGCCTATGCCTCTCACAAAGGATTCACAGTCTATCAGATGGACGTGAAATCAGCATTCTTGAATGGAGACTTGAAAGATGAAGTATACGTCGCTCAACCTCCAGGTTTTGTCAATCCCACTTATCCTAATCATGTATACTTTCTTAATAAAGCTCTATATGGCTTAAAACAAGCTCCTCGAGCTTGGTATGAGACCTTGTCTAACTTTCTTCTTGAGAACAAGTTCTCTAGAGGAAAAATAGACAAGACATTATTTCTCAGGGAAGTCAAAGGCAAGATCTTGCTGGTGCAAATCTATGTCGATGACATTATATTCGGCTCAATGGACAACAATCTTTGCAAAAAGTTTTCTAAACTTATGCAAGGAAAGTTTGAAATGAGCAGTATGGGAGAGCTAAAGTATTTCTTGGGACTTCAATTGAAACAGTCTGAGGAAGGGATTTTCATTTCTCAGACGAAATTCACCAATGAACTCCTCAAGAAATTCGGAATGGAGAATGCAACCTCTATGAGGACTCCAATGGGATCCACCATGTCTCTGGATAAGGATGAGAAAGGGAAACCTTTTGATGAAACCAAATAAAGAAGCATCATTGGATCCCTGCTCTACCTTACTACAAGTAGACCGGATATCATATTCTCCACATATGTTTGTGCCAGATATCAGGTGAACACTAAGGAATCTCATTATGTCGCTGCAAAGTGAATTCTTAGATACCTTAAAGGTACCCCTAATCTTGGCTTGTGGTACCCGAGAAATAATGATGTCGAGCTAATAGGTTTTTCAAATGCTGATTTTGTAGGGAGTAGGGATGACAGGAAAAGCACTTCCGGGACGTGTCAATTCCTCAGAAGAAGGCTTATCTCATGGAACAGCAAGAAGCAGAATTGTGCAGCAACTTCCACAGCAGAGTCTGAGTACATCTCAGCTGGCAGCTGTTGCGGACAACTCCTTTGGATCAGAAACCAGTTAGCTGATTATGACCTTCAGTTCAAGGAAGTACCAATGTACTGCGACTCCTCCAGTGCAATTGCCATTGCCAACAATCCGGTATCGCACAGCAGAACGAAGCATATTGAAGTGCGCTACCACTTCATTTGGGAGCACGTGGAGAACAAGGACATCTCTCTCTGCTATGTCCCCACGGACAAGCAGATTGCAGATATTTTCACAAAGCCCTTAGACGAGGCCAAGTTATGTCTTTTCAAAACTGAATTGGGGATGCTAAACTATAAGGAATGAAGACTACAGAAGCTCCAGGCTCGTGCATCTAGGGGGAGCCTCTGCCAGGAACTCAAGTGTAAGAAAAGGTGCAAGAACTGAGGGGGAGCATGGTGTCAAATGCACCAGACCCAGATTTATAGAAGCCGAAAAGGGGGAGATTACCCTCTCGGCTAAGGTGCTAAGGTGTATGCTCCAAATGCGCTCTAAAGATAATGGAATGGAATTTCAACTCACTCTCATTTTTCAAAGTTGTGTTTTCTTCCAAGCTGTTATATTCACCTTAGCTTGTAGGGTTTAGGCTTCTTCAAATAGGGGGAGATTGTTGGGTATCTGATTTGAAGAAGCCCCTGAACAAGCTAAGGTGAATTGACAATGTATTTGATTACTTGTCTTCAAGTTGTGCTTGCAGTTATTCATCGCTAAGTACACACCAATGTCAGGGTGCAGTAGGTCAATATACACGGGTCTGTGCAACATAATCCCTCGTTGAGCAGATCAGTGTGTTGGCTTACGTGTACTCTCTCTATTGGAGTGTACTTATTTTCAAGCACAGGGTTATGTAAGATCAAGAGCAGACAAGGAGCAAGGATGGGCCAATGACCAGCTCACGGGAAGAAAGACGAAAATCGTCTAAGTACAAATCGACGAGAATCACTAAGTGATTCTCGCCGATTCGACGAGAATCACTAGTGATTCTCGCCGAATCGTCGAGAATCACGAACTTATTCTCGCCGATTGCTGCCGGTTGTCTCGAAGCCGCCTTGAATTCTTCTAAGGAAGAATCGTCGAGAATCACGAAGTGATTCTCGCCGATTCGTCGAGAATGACTCTGCATTCTCGATGATTTGGCGAGAATCAATTGTGATTCTCGCCGATTCTCACCGACTTGTGTTATAAGTAGTGATTGAATTCTGTTAAGTAGAATTCGGCGAGAATCATAGTTGATTCTCGCCGATTCGGCGAGAATCACCTACGATTCTCGCCGAATTTGACTTGGGCAAATTCCTGCTGTTCTCTGGACCGGTCCAAGTTACCTGGATTATTTCGAATCGGACTTAGGGATTCTTCTTGGTGGGGCCCACAACGGTCATCTTGATGACCTAATGTATAAATACATCTGTATTTTTGAACAGTAAGCATACACTTACAGAAAAATGAAGAAAGCCGAACCGCCGACGTGACCTAGATCGCGCATCTTGCTCCACCGCCGTCATGGCCGCTCGTGCAGTTAGTCGCCGTTTCTGATCACGGTTTCTTCCAGATCTCCGGCGATAGAAGCTTAGCCTAGCACACCGTCTCACGCGTCTAACCAGAGATCTTTTGTCTCTTGATTCGTAGATCGGGAAAATCATCTCCTTCCGAATCGATCGAGACGATCGATCCTAGTGTTACCGTTGGAAGACCTTGCTACCTTTGCTATGAAGGTTGAATCTCCATTGCATTGCCGCAGCACTCTGTTGCCACCACCAATCCCGAGAGCCAAGCCGCCGCCCTTTGCCGCCGCCGGTTTCGGGGAGATTCTCTCCAAGAGAGATCTAGGGTTGTGGACTCTTCGTTGACTTCAAGAACACGTCGTCGAATGAAGAGGGACACCTTAGTCTCCATAAGTTGTTTGTATTTCTAATACATTCTATTTTCAATTTCGTTGTAAAGGAACGATTGGTTCCTAGTTGTAAGGGTTGGGTGCAACCCGTGGTGTGGGAGTGGTGACTCCTACGTGTGGAAGGGTTCCTTCCGTTAGTGCAAGGATTGGATTTCAATCCTGTTGGTGAAGTGACCGAGTCGTCCCTGGTTGGGAGATAGGTCGAAGGGGGAAAGTGGACGTACCCAAATCGGGGAACCACTATAAATTGCTTGAGTCTTTTATGTGCTGTGTTGTTTGATTTATTTGTGCAGGTAAAACTTTAATTCAGCAAAAACGCTACAAGACACCTATTCCCCCCCCATAGGTGAAGCTAGTTGGCACTAGGTGGACTTTCAGTTATAATTCTAAAGCCTATTGCCCAGAAAAGTCCTATGATTGTGGTGCCTCAACCCACTCATGCATTCAACCAAAACTTTAACAAAAAAGAGGCAATAACTTCTGAATCCCACTCTTCTGTTCACCAACACCCACACTCTATGTATCAGGTGACCAAGAAGAGGAGATATAACATATATGACTATTGGTGTTATCGAAAAATAGACTACTTTTTAGGGACTATTGTTTCAACCCAACAGTACATAGAGCCAATAATGTGAAGCTAGAAAACAACATAATTAAGCAATATACTATAGTTAAGGCTAACAAGAACTAAGGACCCAAGATAATTTTTGTTCCTAAGGTAAAGTGTTTACTTTTGCGGGAATGTCCAAAGGCCATGAAAATCTAATATGGTATTTGGACAATGGATGTTCCAGGCATATGACTGGAATAAGAAGCCTACTTAAAGATTTCATTCTTGTTCAAGATGGACCCAAAATCATATTTGGTGGATTTAATAGAGGATTAACTAAACTTCATTGGAATGATTACCAATAGCATAATCTCTTTTCCAAAAGTAGCTTATGTGGAAGGGTTGTAATATAACCTGATAAACTTATGCCAACTTTGTGTCCTAGGCTATATTGTTAAGTTCCATAAGGATAAGTACCATATAAGGAAATCTATTGATTCGGAAATGATATTAACAAACACTAGGAGTGGAAATATTTATTTCTTGAATTTTTTATGCTTAAATTATTCCTCATCAATATGCTTAGTTGCAAATGATAAAACATCTCTCTATGTCCATGGATATAAGAGATTAGCTCATATAAATTATAAAACTATAAATCAATTACAATCAAAAAATTGGTAAGAGATTGACCCAAGTGGAAATGCATTAAAGATGGTTCATGTCATGCATGTAAAAGAGACAAGCAAAAGAGAGCTTCCTTTAAAAGCATTAGTTCCAAAGATTCCTCTAAATGCTTGCACTCACTGCATATGAAGTTGTTTGGTCCAGTGTCAATACATAGTTTAGGAGGGAAGTCATATACATTTGTGATTATTGATGATTACTCTCATTTTTGCATGAGTGTCCTTTCTAAAATAAAAGTCAGATACATTGGACACTTTTATATCCTTTGTCAAGTAAATACAAAATGAAATGAACTGTTATGTGATCAAAATCAGAAGTGACCATGATACAAAATTCCAGTCTGGAGCTATGGCAAAGTTTTGTAAAGATCGAGGTATCTTCCAAGAGTTTTCCTCCCCTAGGACTCCACAAAAAATAGAGTAGATGAGATAAAGAATAGAACACTCAATGAGGATTGCAGAATAATGTTGAGTGACTCTTCACTACCAGAATATTTTAGGATTGAAGTTGTCAATATTGTTTTTCATGTAAAAAATAGAACCTCAATCAACAAGGATCACAATAAGACTCTTTATGATCTCATGAAAGGAAAAAAAACAAACATTGTCCTACTAAAAATAATTAAAAGTAAGTGATATGTATTGAATAATGGGAATTCTTACCTTACCAAGTTTGCTATAAAATTCTTTGAAGACAGTAGCCATAATAAGGCTTTCTAAAATTTATAATAAGAAAACTAAGCGCGTGGAAGAATCAAGCAATATTGTATTTGATTAAATGAACATGATACATAAAAACTCATCTAGTTCTTCTATTGATGTAGGTATAGACTCAAGGCTCAAAGATCTTACTATTAGTGAGCATAAAGAAGCTAAAGAGTCAACATCACCAGACACCACCATTGAAGATGATGATCAAACTTAAGTAGATGCATTAGATTATGCAAGAGAAAAATAGCCTGGACGAAAGGAAGCTCAAGGAAGTACAAGAAGACTATATATAACTATAAGGCACCTATCATTTACCACATCATATAATTAGAAATATTAGACAGGGAGTGCATATAAGAAGGATTGCTCTAAATGAAGCTTTGTAACTCAGCTTCCTATCCTAGATTGAGCTAAAGATGTTTGAAGAAGCCAACATAGATCCATCATGGATAATGGATATACAAGAGAAGCTCAATCAATTCTTGAGATGCAAGGAGTGATAGGTAGTTCCTTGACTAAAAAATTAGAATGTAATTAGAACAAAGTGAGTCTATAGGAATAATATGGATGAGAATGGAATCATAATCAAGAACTAAGTAAGGTTGGTGACAAAAGGTTTTAAACATAAAGAAAGAATTGAATTTGATCAAACCTTTGCATTAGTTGCCAGATTGGAGGCTATCAGACAGTTCCTTGTACATTCAACTCATAAAGAATTTAAGTTCTACCATATGCAATCTGTCTTTCTCAATTGAGTTCTTAAGGAATAAGTATATATAGAACAACCCCTGATTTTTATTGTTCATAACCTTTCTATTGATGTTTACTTTCTTAAAAAGGCTTTGTTTGGGTTAAAACAAGCAACTAGAGCTTAGTATGAAACCCTATCTAGATTTCTCATTAAAATAAATCTTTGAAGGGAAGAAAGATAATATATTATTCCTAAGGGAATTCAAGGGCAAGATATTGCTGGTATAAATATATGCAGATGACATCATCTTTTGATCTACTGATGAAAACCTCTGCAAAAAGTTTATAAACTTCAGGAAAGAGGACTTTGAAATGATAAGTCTAGGAGAGCTAAAATATTTCTTAGTCCTCCAAGTGAAATAATCTGAGGATGGAATTTTTATCTGCAAGAATAAGTTTACTATGGAGTTGTTAAAGAATTTTGAATGAAGAGTGTAACCTCAATGAGGACTCTAATGAGATCAAATGTGTCTTTAAACAAGAATGAAAATTTGAAACCTTTTGATGAAACTTTATATAGAAACATAATTAGATGTCAGCACTACCTTTCTACTAGTAGACCAGACATTATATATTCAACATGTGTTTATGTCAGATATTAGGAGAACACTAAGGAATCTCACTACACCTCAACAAAGAGAATATTGAGATACCTTAAAGGTAAATCAAATCTTGGTATATAATACCCTAGGGGTAATGATTTCAAACTCGCAGGTTTTTAGATGTAGTTTTTGTAGGCTACAAAGAGGATAAGAAAAGTACATTTGAAACCTCTAAAATTCTAGGAAGAAGACATATTTTATGGAGCAGTAAAAAGCAGACAAGTGTTGAAATCTCAAATGTTGAATCAGAATATATCTCAATTGGAGGCTATTGTATTAAACTTTTATGGATTCAGCACTAACTAGAGGATTATAACATGCAAATGAAGAATACCCCTATATTTTATGATTCCTCCAGTGTTATCTTAATTGCCTAAAATTAAGTCTCTTAAGGCAGAACCAAGCACATAGAGATTGTGTATCACTTCATCAGAGGTCATGTGGAGAAGGAAGAAATTTACTTGGAATATATACCTATAGAGAAGCAAGTGGTAGATAGTTTTACAAAGCCTTTCGATGAAGGTAAGTTTAACCTCTTCAAAATTTAGTTTGGTATGGTTAATATTGAATGAAATCATTTCTCTTTTCATAGTGAAATTTTCATTATGTTACTTAATCATATTCATTGAAAATAACTAATTCATATTTTAAGTTTATTCTTGAATATTTCTGTTTAGAATTGTGTCAACTAGAAGATCAGTCATCACATTGCCTCTAATCTAGAGAAATCTAAAAAATTGTTAAGCGCTGTCAGGTTTCATGTTGAGGTCAAGTGGATCGAGTGGATACATTATACAAAAGAAGCAATATCTGTTAAGCACGACCTCCCTCAATGAAGACTTAGTCATGGACATCAATTATTATTTAAGCAAATCAAATTGTCCTGATTTCTTCAATTAGGTGCGCACCTTTTGACATTCAGAAATTGCAATATAAATAGGCCATATATGTTAGATTAGGTTAATCAATATATTGCCCTAATCCCTTTGACAAGCACCGCCCTATGATTATCTTTCCCGCAAAGATGTCATCAGTAAATCTCACAAGGTCATCAACAATGGCTCCAAAGAAAGTTGTTAAGAAGTTACATGTCGACAATAAGTTAGTGGGAGGCAATTTTGTTAAAGGAGATGCAAGTTTGAAAGCAGTAATCTCTTTGTGGACAGATGCCAGACTGGAATTCTTTTTATCTGAGTTGACAAAGATCTTTAAAAAAGAAATTATAGAGTTTTATCAGAATGTTTAGATAAGTTCAACAAGAAGAGTCATCATGTCTATAGTTGTTGTACATCAGGTAAGTATTTCTTCCTAAGCCCACACAAATGTTATGAAGTTATCTGAAATTCAAAAATGAGAAGATAAAGAAGAAGTCAATTTTGTTGAATCTAAACGAGCCCTAAAATGGTGTGGATATCCTGAGATACCATATGGGTCTTTATACATAAACAAATAAAACATACTAAGAAAAAATCTTTGCTAACATCATCGGTAAAGTTCTTATTTGGAAACCTGGATCACATGAAAGGATTTCAAGAGAGATGTTTGATCTAATGATAAGAATCATTCTACAAATGAGGACTACCTGGGGAATGGTATTGTTTGCTAAGTTAAAGGAATCTCTCAAGTCTCCAAAATTTGAGAGGATTTTTTACTTATTTTCCACAACTCAATAGAAGAACAACACCTGGATAAATCCTTGAGTGCCTCCATGCATTACTTGAAAAAGATCGATCATAAATCTGTAGCCAAGTGGGAGCAAGCATTTTCCAAGGTTGGACAAAAGAAAGGTTAATACTTCTAGAGTGAGAAAGGAGATTGAGAAAGAAGTGATAAGAGAACTTGCAGTTATTAGTGCTGATGATGTAGTTGTACTGACCCCTATATACATTGAGGGGGAGATAAAAAGAGAATCAACTGCAAAGAGGTTCACTGAGCCTACACTAGAGCCAAGTAATACAAATGATAGAACTGAATATTTTGGTGTGGAAGAGGTAGATTCTGGTGAGGGGGAGAATCACTCTGAGTCATCCACCCAAGAGACAACTACAAGTAAGGGGTTGACTCATTCTGATTCATCTACACATGAAATCATTTTTAAACTGATTGGTGATTTGGTTAAGAGGGAGGCTCAACCTAAGTCCTCTGCCCAAGAGGACTTTGATGTTCAAGAAGAGATAACACTTGCTAAAGATTTTGCAAGTACTGGAGAAGCTCATGAGGAGTTAAGTGTGCAGCCCCATATTTGGCAAGTGGGTCCCTAAAATGGGGTCAGGACCTAGAAGGGCGGTTCAAGTCTTTTTGTGTTGGGCGAGCCAAGTGGGTAGGTGGTTGGGTCTTGCTCGGCTCGTGCATGACATAACATGAAGGCTAGCAGGGGCGAGTTGTGTATTCTGACCTGCACTCACCTAGGAGTCAAGTTTGGCGGCGAGTGCGAGTCTCCTTGAGCACTCACCGCCTTAGGCGAGAGATCAGCTCACCCAATAATTTTCCTCTAGGAGAAATCCAACTAGGCCTGCTATGTTAACCCAGAAATTGGCGATCCCTCCCAAGGTAGCCCGCTTGCAAGTTGCGGCCTGCTCTAGGTTCAACCTGGAGGTCGCGACCCGTCCTCTCTTAGGATGGGCAGACATAATTCTCTGTCCGCTCAGGCCGCGCGGCGTGGGCGCTCTCCCTGGTCTGACCGCTCAGGTCGCGCAGCAAGCGCTTGTTCTGTAGGGGGTGCAGACTACTTTCTTAGTCCTCCTCTGCAAGCCACGCGGTTAGATCAGCTAACTGCACAATGGTTCTCTTCCAACAAGTGCTATCCAACAAAGCGGCATACTCGCCTTGCTATCTGCTATGATCGCCAAGTAGATACGTACTTGGCAGGAGTCGCGGCCTTCTTCTTCAGCCCATTACTACAGGTCGCATAGCAAGACAAACTACCACATCACCAGGCAACCTGCCCCAAGGTTGTCCAATAGAACACGATAGGTCTCAGGTCGCCCAACAGACAATTAGACTCCAGGTTGCCAACCAGCATGAGCGGCTTGCTCCACTTGACCGCCAGTAATGTGGACTCGGTCTCAGCCCACCTGTAGAGATGGTAGCTTGGTCAACTACCCTACATAGGGCCGCGCAGCACAATACAGACTCAACTCCAGCCCGCAAGGAGAAAGTGGACTCTTCATTCAACAGCAGTGGCGACCTGCCTCCAGTCCGCTAGTTAGCAGTGCGCGACCTGCCTCCTCAGCTCGCCAGGTTGTTAAACCCTTATCGCCCAATGGGCTGCAAACCTTTCAGTCCGCCTACAGTAGACAGACCACTCCTTCAACAGGAAGGCGACCTTCTATAATCAGTCCGACAGGTCGCCTACCTCACCCAGCGACAAGCCTCCAACGGCAAAGACGAACTCCTCTAGTACACCGCGAGCTAGGCGAACTCATCGTACAGTCTGGTAGAAGAACCCTAGCTCAGCAGCTGGTGATCTGCCTCATCCTCTTCGCAGTGGGCTAGGAGGACTCATTCTACAGTCCGCCAGCTAGCCCTCCAACTTCCCAGCTCCGACCACTTCCCAGCAAGAGGCAGACTACTCCTCAACACGCACAGCTCGACGTGGACTCGCTCAGTACAGCAGAAGCAGACTCGTCCCAGTCCGCCAACAACAGGATCAGCTCAAGTAGACAAGTCCCTATCTGCACAGCATGGTGCGGACTCGGCGGACTCCTTCTTTACTCGTTTCAACTCACTGCTCTATCAGTGGTGACATTACCAAGACTGTTACCTCCCCGGGCCTATAAATAGCCCCCCATACCTATCATTTGGGGGACACCGACACATGCACGAGGACTACCATCGATAAGGTCAAGGCATCAGATTCTGCGGATTCAGCATCCCAGTCCGCGCGACCTCAGCTGTTCTCTCGGCCTGATCATGCATTCTGCCCGGCTTAGGCTAGCGGGCTGCGGGATCAGCAAACCGCATGGTCTGCCGACCTCTATGGTCTAACCGCGCGGCCTCTAACATCTTCCTTCCTTAGCCTCCATCTTCCACCTTTATACCTTTTATTTTGCTTTCTCTATAAACGTGTAATCTCAAGCTGTAATCTGATTCATAATCAAAGGAAAGCCCGTCGCAAGAGTGGCATTTAAGCCACGACAAGCAAAGTCTGTTGTTGCCACTGCCAGCAGCCCCCTCTTCCTCTCTTCTCCTCTCCTCTTTCGGCATCAACTATAAAGCCTGATCCTAACCGTCAAAGTAACCGTCTGCTCAATAGTTCCTGATCAACCTTCCATGTTGTTCCCAGCATCCTCAGCAACCTCTCCTCTGTCCCCGTAAACCTTGATCAAGCGCGTGCTCCACTCTCGAGCATCCAGAATCATTCACCGCATCCCCATCAACCTCTTTACCTCATCCTAGTTAGACCGAACACCCATTATATGCTAGTGCCCGCGACCCCTCCATTTCCGAGCATCAATAGTTAGCACGCGACCTTCAGATCTCGAACAAACAGTGAAAATCAGTGATTACTCATGTCAGTTCATCAACCAGCCGAAAACCTTGCTCCATAAAGTCCTTGTTAAGATCCTCTCTGGGTATCCTTGGTTCAATCTCAATGGGAAATAGCCCAGCAGTTTCAAGCAATCAACCGTATTCTAGCAGCTATCGTGCAACAATTAGAAATGCAATCTGTAGCAGCACCAGTTCCTCCAGTCATTCCAGCACCAGCATTAGAGACTCTGCAAGCTTATCCACCAGCCTATCCTCCTGTCTATCATCCTGTTTACCGACCAACCTTTCCGCAAGGGCCTGCAACCCCTTTACGGCCTCAAAATGATGAGTTCATAGCTCGTCAAAACTTCTTCTGAGAAGCTTCCCGGGAAAGTCCAGCTAGATTTCTAAACTTTCAGGAAAGTCATCCCTACTCTTCAGTTCCTGCCTTTTCTCCTCCCACAATAGCTTTTCCTTTTCTATCCACCTGCTCCTTCTACAGCTACAACTTATGCTCCCTTTTTTCCTTATGCTATAGGAGAGCATTGGCATCACCATTTTCAGAAAATTTTCGGCATGAACCAACTACAGCTAACTTCAGAGAGCCACAGTTGCCAATTTACACTGAAGAGACTGATCCAATGAAGTACCTTCAAGCTTTTGAATCAGCCGTAGCTCTCAAGACCCTTTCAGATGCTACTAAATGCAAACTATTTTTAACAACCTTTGATGGACAAGTGAGGGATTGGATCTATGGACTACGCCCTAAGGCCAACTCTTCCTTTGCTGATTTGCGAAGAGAGTTTCTAGTAAGATTTTCTACCTCTACTGTTGGAACTCATTTCGGGCGGTTAGCCTAACAAGCCACCGTAGTCTATCCTGCCAATCTTCTAGCTGTTTATCTCAGTAAGCTATTGGAATGTTGGTTCAGTAGAAGCCACAATGTTCTGACTAGTGGGCGCTACATCGGTTTAGGTGTAAATCGCAGCGTTCTGGTGTAATCGCAGCTACTTGTATGAAGACGCATTGGATGTCTGGAGTTTGGTTGCATAAGGTCTGGCAGGAGTTCGTAACTGCGGTTAGGGTGTTAGTTGTAGTGATCTTGTGATGTCATGGCAGTCTGATTGAAGCAGCAACAGTGGTCTAATGGTTATTTTCTCTGCGGTCTTGTAGCAACTCGCAGTATGCGGTTTGGTGGCTTACAGTAGCCTCAACCTAGTAGTTAGCCGCACTGCGGTCTGTTGGCTATCCGCAGGTGCAGCTTACCTGCTTCTCTGGCAGTCTTGTATAGATAGTGACAGCCTTCTCTTATATCTGGAGGATGTAATGTTATGTTGTGTTGTGAGCGGTTTGTGCATGTCAAACCACTCAGTCCGTGCGACTTATATTTAGTCCCATATCGTGTATTGTATTCTCTCACCTCCCCCGTTTTCAATAAATAAGGGGGCATACCTATGTATTACTTACCTTTTTGGAGTAGTAAAATTTGCGGTTTATTTACCTCTTGTCCGTTTTTCTCTTATTTTTCACTTGGTATCAGAGGAAAATTGATTCTTTGCTCCATTCTCTTTGTCCGCCTTCCTGCAGTTTGATTTTTTTCTAACCGCGCTATTTCTCTTTCCATCCCTTCTTCCAGCTTCCCTCCCAATCTTCTGGTCGCATTGTTTGTGACTTTTTCGCACGGTTTATTATTCTCCTTTATGTTTGCGCGGTATCTTTCCTTTGGTGTCGCATTTGGTCACAACCTTTTCCTACTGTTGGTGTGTTGACACCGAGACTGGGCGTTTTCTGCTTCTTTTGGTCATGCCTTTTGGTCACAGTCCTTTTACTGCTGCTGGTGTATTGACACCGAGACCGACCATTTTTTTCTCCTTTCTCGCGGGTTTGCTTCCTACTTGTTCGCACAGTTTGATTGTTTGACCGTGTGGCTTGTCCTTTCTTTTCATGGACACTCCGTCTTCTTTTGCTACTTTCTTATCTCCTCTTGCTCTTGCTTCTCCTACTGTGTCTTCTTTTGGTAATTTGGGTACTGTCCAAGCTTGCAGGCCCAAACTATCCTTGTAAGACCCCCCCCCCTCTCGGAACACAAGAAAAGGCACGAGGGGAGTCTTACGCCCAAAACAACTGCCTTGTGGTAGCACTGGCACTCGGGCTAGCCTGTACTACAAGACGCCTATTCTTCCGGCCTTTACAAATATCAATCATGCCAACCCAACCAGAATAAAAAACAAAAGTCAAATCCAAACAAAGCATATAATTGTCCAAAGGATAACATATAAAGAAGCTACAACAAGCATCTAGAATTAGAGTATGTAAAAACTTTGCCCAAAAGGGCTACATCAAAAATCTCTTACACTCACATCAGTAACCGACGGTAGCGATGGCACCATCCCTTCAGACCCTGTCGTCCTGGCCTGGATGTCCTGCTGCATAATCTGCGGCTGCTCTACCTGCGGCGTTTCCTCCTAAAAAAGAAGACGTAGCAACCGTTAGTCATAAAGACTAAATTGCTTTCATATTCGCTACCCCGGCGGCTCCTCGGCACCGAGCAGAGAAATGGATGAAGGTACAATATATAAATAGTATATAAGCATAAGTACAAGCAGGTGGTAAAGACTAAATATCATCATGTATGTAAAGCAACTTAATAAGTGAGTAACATCTTATTCTAGCAATTCTATCATCTACAGCAGCATAAGAATATATAAAGCTACAACAGAAAGTAACTCAACTTATATGAATGCCATACAAACATATAAGTTGAGGATCGTTCAGCAGTATGTAACTCATCTTATAGGAGTGCCCATACAAACTTATATGATGAGGATCTTGTGTATGCAATGAAGTGTAATGACATGTATACAATGTAATGACTCACCTATGATCACGCACATGCAATCGCTATGTCGACACAGGCTTGTAGTTCCCACTATTCGAGCAGGTAGCTAACCTCTCAGGCGTCATCCGTCGTTGTCAGACGGTGATAGTAGAGCGGGGATCTCCACTACTAGGCTGGCATCCACACTACAAAGCCTAGGCCTTCATATGCCTCAACTCTAAGAACACAACAGCGGAGTTCACATGCGTACTACGGATCAGCGGGAGTCTCGAGTAGATGTGCACCGAGAACCAAGCCCCAAACTGGCCTATATTGTGACCCGGAAGGAGCCTCGAAAAAAATACGAGTACCAAGCCCAACCGTTCACTTGGCACGGAAGGAGCCTCGAGACATGAACACCGAGGACCAAGACCAACCGGCCAAGGTCTATCTGTCAACTCCCATCGGTGTGATGATTGGCGAGACCATAGACCTCCCACACTATCCTTAACCCGAGATTACGACACCACTTGTCGACTCACACCGCTTGCAATACCACATCATCGTGGCACGGAAGGAGCCTCGAATCAAACACGAGGACCAAGCCAAACCGTCCATTTATAACTCTTCTCAACAATACCAACCAGTGCGATCAAACACTCGCACTCACACCCTTTCACAATCCTGTACCCAAGGCACCTTAAGGGTTTACCACAAACACAGGTGGCGAACCACCTCATACAATGGACCATCTTAGACTTCCTTATATGACAAGCCTCATGACCATGCATCACTCTTTCGGCTAACATGATTACGTCTAAACTATGGTCACATAAGTTTAATATCACTGATTACAACTCTTTTACAAAACTCAATCATTTGTGCGCACATGAGTTAATCATCTAACTATTAACAACACATGTTCATAATAATCAACACCGACCAAATACACAAGTTCAAGACAATCATGTTATTAATCGATGAATTACCATTCATTCACTTGGGGTCTATCCAGCAAATTCATTACTCGTTGAATCATCACGGTTAGGCATATTTTAATTCGCCAAAACCTCAACGACAATTTGTTACAAGATCTCCACCGAGTCCAAACCCGAATCTACACCAACCCAAGAAATTCCGGTGCAGAACACCTTCTGGACAGTAACTTTGACCGGGGATTCCCGAGGCTACAGGAATCCAGTGAATTCTTGTAACCCCTCGATGGAAATTTCTTTCCATGGGTTACAACTTTCATGTTTAGTCTACAACCCAGATCAAACTATATCACACATTAAATTGGCTCCGAAGCCCGCTGCGTACATAATACATTTTCTATACGCTTAGACTGTCAGCCCTTTACTTCGATCATACTTTCCCGTGGCTACAGAATTCTCCTGAAGACGTGTAACAACTTGTTGGAAAGGTATTTCCAAGGGCTATGACTTTTCTGTTTAGTTGAAAGCCTAGATCTGGCCATATCATGTCTAAAAATGGCCAAGAAGATCGCTGCGTGTAGAACATAGATTTCTGCACGCATCTTAAGGCAGAATGAACGACATCGGTTAATCTTCCTCCTCTAGCCGACCATCCCAAATCACATCAGAAATTCCTCCTCCCTTATTCACCCTCATGAGCCATTTCTCTTCACGAAACCATCTCCCTATCCTCACATAGAAAGAAGGAGAGGTTGAAGGCATCACTATTCATAGAGCACAAGCTCTAGAATGGCCTCTTCCTAGGAAGATCATCATCTTACAAGTCTAGACTCTTTTGAGTCGACATCTCACCTAGGAATAACTACAGATTTAGCACCAAGGGAGAGGGGAGGAAGCTCACCTCATTTCCGGCATTTCCACCATTTCCGGCCATGGATCTCGCCACCCTTCGTGGTAACATTCTCTTCTCCTTGGTGGCGACGGCAGTTCTTCACGGAGTATAGTTGATTCCATCAACTCCTTCCCTCCTCCAGCAATTTCTCTAGAAAAATGGCTTGGAAGAGAATGAAAAACGGCTAGGGTTTCATTTCGTCATTTTATTCAGAAACGACACGAGTAGGGACACGCCTGTGTCCCTACCCGTGTCCTGCTCAGGTGAATCAGCGACGATGGTTAAAGTGTCGCTTGGACACCAACACGGGTAGGGACATGCCAGTGTCCACTACCTGTTTCATGCGATACGGCCGTGTTCATGCTTGTGTTCTTACCCGTGTCCTGCTTAGGAGATATGGCCAGCTTCCTAGAGATATGCACACGGGTAGGGACACGCCCGTATCTCTACCGGTGTCCTACTCAGGACAAATTTTTTCGATCTTCACTCTTCGCACACGGGTAGGGACACGCCCGTATCTTTACCCATGTCCTGCTCAGGACAGGCCTTGCCGAGTTTCACTCGACTCACACGGGTAGGGACACGCCCGTGTCTCTACCAATGTCCTGCTCGGGACAGGCCTTGTCGAGTTTCACTCGACACCTCTCGAGTTCTACTCGACGCACACGGGTAGGGGCACGTCCATATCTCTACCCGTGTCTAATTTTGGATAAGTTTCTCTTTTCCACATGATTGTAAGCCTAGTTTCCTTCGCTCCCTGAGTCCAAGTAAGATCTCTTAACTCAAAAGCGCATACGGGGGGCCTAGCGCGAATCGGGACGTTACAAATCATATAAACAAAATAAAAGAATTTATCCCTGAAATAAAGCTAAGCCTATGGGGAGAGAAAAGCATAAAATAAAATAAAATATGCTTTTAAAGATTAGCATGATGAAACAGCTCTGGGTAGCGCTTTTGCATCAAGTCCACCGGCTCCCATATATACTCCTCCTTCCCATGATAAGACCACAACACCTTTACCAAAGGAACACTTTTACAGTGCAAAATACTTGTCTCGATGTCTACTATCCGCACAGGCTCTAGTCGCACCGACCTATCAGTCGCAACTACTTCGTTAGTGGTGGGACCATATTGATCGGGCCGCAACAACGCCTTTCGAAGTGATGACACATGGAATACGTCATGAAGATTCTCTCTCTCTGGCGGTAACTGAAACTGATAGGACAACGGGCCAATCCTTTCCAATATAATGTAGAGCCCAAGGTACCTTGGTCTGAGCTTCTTTACACCACGTACCCGTGATACTCCATGCGTCGGCCTGATCTAAAAAACACTTTGTCACCCACTTGAAATTCCACCATCCGGTTCTTTGCATTTTAATATTTTGCATGCCGACTTTGATCCTCAAACATACGGTCCCGTATTAGTCTCACAACTGCATCAGTATCATCAATGTATTCAATTCCCAAAGCCTTCGGGTCTTCATCCTGCACCCAATACAAGGGTGTTCTACACCTTATTCCGTAAAGGGCTTCATGGGGCGCCATTCCGATATTGGCCTGGTGACTGTTGTTATATGAAAATTCCATCAGGGGTAAGAGCCTTTCCCATGACTCTCCTTTATCCAATACGCACAACCTCAATAGATCCTCCAAGGTTCTGATGGTTCTCTCAGACTTCCCGTCCGTCAGAGGGTGGAATGCTGTGATAAAGGTAAGACGTGAACGTATGCCTATACGGCCCTCCACTCCTTAGAGGTAAATCGACCATCCCGGTCAGAAACAATTGTCTTTGGTACACCATGATACCATACGAACTGCTCCACAAAGAGGCATACCAAAACATCCACATGAGCTTCTTTCTTCATAGGAATAAACCAGGCTACCTTTTTCAGGCGGTCAACGATTACCCATACTGAATCATTACCTCCGCGTGAGTGAGGCAAACCGTGGACGAAGTCCATGGAGATATCTCCGAACTTCCACTCGGGGATGGGCAATGACTGTAATAATCCACCAAGTCTCATGCATTCTGCCTTCAACCTTTGACAGGCCTCGTAGTGTGTAACAAAATATCGGACGTCCCTCTTCATTCCCGTCCAATACATGGTCTTCTGCAGGTTGGTGTACATCTTGGAAATTCTAAGATGCACAGAATACTGGGTGTAGTGTGCCTCTCTCAGAATATCTTCCCGAATCTTACTGCCCTTGAGGATGTAAATCCGGCCATGGAGATGAATGAGGCCGTCTTTTAGAGAGTACTCGTCAGTTGTCCCATCTTTAATTGACTTGATTGCGGGGCCAGAGCCGCATCCTTTCCTTGCTCCGCCCGAATCTAGTCTAGAATGTCACAGACTATGCTTATTGCGGCTAGGTACTCCATATACCCTTCCGATTGGTATTTGTACACCAGGGTGATCTCCATATCTTCGAGCATCTGGGCTAACTCCATTCTCATCAATCGGGACTCCGAGTTCGATTCTGGTAACTTTTTGCTCAAAGCATCAGCTACGGAGTTTGCTTTTTTGGGGTGGTAGTTCAAGGTGAATTCATAATCACACAAAAACTCTAACCATCGCCACTGTATCAAATTCAATTCCTTCTGTGTATGCACGTACTTTAGATTCTTGTGGTCTGAAAAGATCTCGCAGTGGATGCCGTATAGATAGTGTCTCCAAATCGTCAAGGCGAACACTATCGCTCCTAATTTTAGATCATGTACCGGGTAGTTGATCTCATGCTTCTTCAACTGTCTTGAAGCATATGCAATCACATGCCCATGCTGCATCAGTACTGCTCCCATTCCTTGATACGACGCGTTATTGTAAACTTGAAATCCTTTCTTTCCGGTTGGAAGGGCTAGGATGGGTGCGCACGTAAGTCGGTCCTTCAGTTCCTGAAATGCAGCTTCACACTGTGGTTTCAACTCATACGGCACACCTTTATTTGTCAGCATAGTCAGAGGAAGGGCGATCTTTGAGAACCTTTCACAAACTTGTGATAGTACCCAATAAGTCTAAGGAAGCTCCGTGCATCGGGCGCTGACTTTAAGGGCGACCACTCCTTCACGGCGTGAACTTTGGTCGGATCCACAGCTAACCTAGCCCCACTGATCACATGTCCCAAGAAGGCAACCTCTTGGAGCCAAAATTTGCACTTGCTGAACTTGGCAAACAAGGCGTGCTCTTTTAACTTCTTCAGTACCAAGGTCAGTTGTTCGACATGTTCTTCCTCCGTCTTAGAGTAGACCAAAATGTCATTGATGAAAACGATGATGAAGACATCTAAATAAGGTTCGAACACTTTGTTCATCAAGCTCATGAAGGCTGAAGGGACATTTGTGAGCCCAAACGACATCACAGTGAACTTGTACAAGCCGTACCTTGAGCTAAAGGGCATTTTCTGAATGTCCTACTCCTGTATTCGCAACTGATAATACCCCGAACGCAAATCAAACTTGGAAAACCAATGCGCTCCTGTTGATGCAAGAATTGCACCTTCCAGTTAACGGGGTGTTCGATCTCACAAGCTAAGGATGAAGGAAAAAGGATTGCGGGTATAGAGGAGAGGTTTGCTCGAGAGCAGCCGGGAAGCATGCTTGAGAAAGGGAGAAGCTTGCTTGAGCAAGCGAGAAGCTGGATCAGGAGCTGTCGAGTAGACGTTAATTTGGTGGTTGGGCTTGCAGGTTGGGGCCGAGAGAAGAGAAAAGAAGAGGGGGCTGATAGTAGCAGCAACAGCAGACTTCGCCCGCCGTGGCTTGAATGCCACTCTTGCGACGGGCTTTTCCTTTAATCAAGAAGGGTTACAGCTTGCTATTACACCTTTACAAGAGAAAGCAGTAAAGGGTACAATGGGGGAAGATGGTGGTTAAGGAAAGAGGTGCCAGAAGCTAAGCAAAAGAGGCTGTAGAAGACTGGAAATCAGAGGTTGTAGAGGCTGCTCAAACTGCCGGCTAAGGGTAGATAAAACTAAGTCCACAGCTCTCGACGACCTGGGAGGATTGGAGAATTGAGTCCGCAGATCTTGCTTGATCAACTGGCAGAACTATGGAAAGCTGGGCGGACTGGAAATCTCAGTCCGCAGGGTTTGCTGGCAGTGGAAGTTCTCTCTCACTCCCCCACAAATAAGAGGTCTCGGGGCCTATTTATAGGCCCGAAGGGAATCTTCTTCAAACGGGGCCCAGTGATGTCATCATGGAGGTCTGGGCGGACTCGGAGCAGGTTGTCGATGACCTCGGCGGACTCGGCGGACTGGCGTTTTGAGTCCGCAGGTCGTCGGGAGATCTGAGCAGAGAAGGCGGCGCGGCCTGAAGAGCAGGTCATCGATGACCTCGGCAGACTCGGCGGATTGGCGTTTTGAGTTCGCAGGCAGACTATAAAATCCCATTTTTCCAATTAGACCCCCCCTTAGGAGTGACTTGTGTATAACAAGGTCATATGAGTTAACCTAGGTGAGCCAAGGAGACCAAGTGACCTAAAAACCAAGTTGAGACTCACTTGGTCTGCAAATAGTAATTTTCAAAACTCTGATTTTGGGTGGCCTAGTAGGTTCATTGTGACTCAAAAAAAATTCCCTTAGACCTAATGTGGGCCCAATGAGTCACCAAGGACCTACTTGGGTCAACCATAGTGGTCATTTTGACCAAGTCAACCCCAAGCCCAAATCAAGTCAAACCTAGCCTATATGGGCTAACCCAACCTCAAGCCACCCTTCCCTTAGGCTAACATCTTGTATGATTATTATGAATTAATTTGGCTGCCCATATCCTAGAGGATTGACCAAGTCTACCTAGTGACTAGGAGAGAGAGAGAGAAGCTTAAATTTAGAGAGATAAAGAGGAGAGAGAAAGTGTTTAAAGGGGCCACTTATGGTGGAAGGTGAACCACTTCCTTCTTGATATTTCCTAAGGGAATTATGAACCTTGGTGGGCTGCCAATAGGTTGAGGGAGATGAGCAAAATTCGTCCATAATAACTAGGAGAGAGAAAGTGGGAAGGAGGGTATTCATGGAGGGGAAGGTGAATCACCCCTCTCATGACTTCATGGGGAAGAGGAAGGAGGGTGGGGCTCGGCCATTAAAGGCTGAAGGAGGCTTTAATGGTGGTCCTTAACTCCTCTAGGGAAGAGAAGACACCCCATGCAGCCCCCGTCCTCTCAACCCGAGCCACCATTAATGGTGAGTTGGCCTCCTTCAAAACCGCCTCCCCTCTCCCCTCCTGGCCTTATAAACCTCTTCAGCAAGCTAGGGCAACCAATTTCAAAACCCTAAACAGGAGGGAGAACCGCTGCCGGAGCCGCCAAGGAGAGGAAACGCCACCGCCGCCGCTGCCATGCATTCCCGTCGCTCCACCCGTATCCAAGCCCGAACTCAGGTCCTCCTCCTCTCCTTCTCTTGTGCTTAGATCATAGAGCTTGTTAGGTGAAGGTTTCGGGCTCAACCGAGCCGGTCGTGAGGTGGCAAAAACAGGAAAAACTCCATTTTTAATGGAGTTGGAGAGTTCTCGGGTGAGGCGGCGCCGCCACCTCCGGCCGCCCCACCGCCGGCAAAGGTCATCCCCCACCACCGGGGACATAGGGGAGACGATTCCCGGTGGTTGCGCTGCCTTGGGTCGCCGGAAATAGCCCCGTATTCCTCCTACCCGACAGATATAAACCAGCCTATTTGGGGAAGACGAAGTACAGATGCCGTTGGATCCTCTTTAATATCCGTGCGGTCCTCCTTATATCTTTTAGGTTTTATTTAAATACGAATTCTGTATTTTATATTACACAGATTACTGTAATTGAAATCATGGCCACTTAGAGGCATCTCCTGAAAGAGTGTACAACATGAAAGTTGTAGGTATTTTGAATACCTACAATTTGATATGTAGTGGTGAAATATTGGATGAGGGGACTGCTCTGTAGAGCCTTTTTAGTAAGGGTATGTCCTAGGATTAGGGCAGATTTCCTATAAAAATTATTTAGGCCCTTTAGAGGCTTGTCCATCAAATTTGATCAACATGAATGTTGTAGGCTTTTTAATTATCTACAGTTTGATATGTTATGGAAAATTTTAGGACAAGTATTCTGACCTGTAGGGTCATTTTTCTAGGTTAGGTCCTACAAATAGGGCAAATCTTTGAAAAATTCCCCACACCTAACCCTTGGTCCAAATGCTTTAAATTTTGGACAGGGGCTTAATCTCACCTAGACCTAGCTTATGTAAAAATTAAAACCCATTTAAAGAAGTTTAACCTAGGGTTTAGCCCTAAACCTAGAAAAACTAGGGTAAGGTAGTTGAAGGGTCAAATCACCTCAAAAGTCTCCAAAACTTTAGAGGCATGTTTTTAGGGTTATCGTTTAGCTCTGATAAAAATTTCAGCCCAATTGGGTTTGAAATGATTGGGTTTTGATGTGATCAAAGATTGGTCCTTAAAGGGGAAAATTAGGGCAAGGGGTTGTTGGGGCATGGTGGGTCCAATTCTCACCCAAATGGGTTGGGATTTTGGCCAGAGCCCCATGGATAGAGAAAACACCCCCTCATGGAATTTGAGATGGTTTGGGGTGGGTTTGCCCTAGGATCCAAGTTCAAACCTTAAGGGTTAGTCTATGGGGTTTGTGAAGGACATAGGGTTTTATGACTTTGTATAGATCTAGAGTTTAGTCCATGATGCTCTAGATCTATACAAAGTCATAAAACCGTTACAAAGCTCGTCATAAGTGTCAGGAAGACGAAGCAGATAACACACAACCAGAAGCTCCTGGAAGTGCTTGTGTTGTTGAGCCAGATCCGCAGAAAAGGGGCGATTCTGAAGAGTCTCAGCCCCAAGAGCTTGAACTTGTTGGTAGGCAGCAGCAGGAGACAAGGTAGGCCGGGCAAAGAGGTCCGCATACAACGTATAGATGCGGGACGTCTGAGCCCCTTTGGAATACAAAGCAGCAAGATGAAGCCAAGCGGCCTTCACCGTTTCATCATGACGGATGACGGGAAGGCATTCATCGGATAGACTGTTAGCGAGCCAAGTACGCACAAGAGCGTCACTCGCATCCCAGTCATCAAAGAGAGGGGAAGTGGTAGGAGGAGGGTCATCAACAAGATGGTGGCGTTTGCGTTGCGAGCGAAGGAGAAAGGTGAAAGAGACGCTCCAATCCGGGTAGTTGGAGCCGACAAGCTTGGAAACGGTGCCAAGGTTCCCGGAAGGAGTAGGAGGAGCCGGATTGGCTTTAGGGGTGGCGGTAGGAGTGGTGGCAGTAGAAGCATCAGAAAGAGCCATAAGAGCAAACAACAGGAAGCCGCGCG
Organism: Platanthera zijinensis; assembly: GCA_039513925.1. Lineage (NCBI taxonomy): Eukaryota > Viridiplantae > Streptophyta > Magnoliopsida > Asparagales > Orchidaceae > Platanthera > Platanthera zijinensis. Next base: position 72,074,121 of record CM077087.1, read on the forward strand.
GTTAGAAAACAAGCCGCGCGGATAGGCAGAAGAGGAACTACAGCGGTCAGGATGTCAGACACCAGCGGCCAGAGAGACCACGACCAAGCCGCAGTAACAAGCAAAGGGGAAGAAGTAGAGCGGCAAGCAGATAGTCCGCTCGAACAGAAGCACGAGAGAGGGCAAGGCACACGACAATAGGTCGCGGCGAACTAGGCAACAGGTCGCGGCGAACTAGGCAACAGGTCGCAGTGAACAAGGCAACAGGTCGCGCACACAGAGGGCAACGACAAGGAGACCGCGCGGACAGGGCGCAAGCCGGAGAAGCAAGCCGCGCGGACAGAGAGAAGCACAGAATCAGGAGGAAAGGATCGATTCCTCTGATACCATGTTAGAAGCGAACTAAAACAAGCCGGAAATGGTATAACTGAAATTTTATTATCAGAAAAAGGTATCTATTACAAAGGTATGGCCTCCCTTATATAGAATGGAGGAGAGAAGAGAGAATACAAATAAGAGATGTGGGACTAAAACTATACAAAAAAATCTGGGCGGCTAGAACAACAGACCGGAACAAGCCGCGCGGTTAGACAGAAGGGCTAACCGCTCGGCCACTGCCAGAGAGAGAGACAAGCCGCCATGTGAGACCGTTAGACCGCCCGGTCTCCTAGTCGCCAGTAACAGACCGCTTGACCGCTTGGACCTCAGACCTCAACACAGCAACCAACCCGCTGAAGGCAAACCGCCAGACCGCCCGGTCAATAACCCGCCAAGCCAGACCGACAGACCGCCCGGTCTCAACTTCAACAGTAGATTCCCAGTAATTATTATAAGGGTTTTGGAAGAGAATTTAATGGACGTTCTATCATGGGCAACGTATAGGGTAGAAGGGTATGTCTGGTGTGAAAAAGGCATGAACAGTGTTAGTATGGGACTTGGATATAAGGGTGGAGTTTTGTACCTTATAGGCTTGGGAAAATGAGCATGGAATTCATCATTGGAGATTATGATGAGTAAAGATGTGTTTGGCTAGCATAGGAGGTGCTCGGGGTAGACGAAAGATCGTCTTGCCCTAGGAGTGGAAGAGTCAAGTACACAAGGGTTAGATTCATTATAACATTAAAAAGGGATTGGGTAAAGGGTAAACAACCAATAACAATAAGTGCCTTGCGAAAGGGAACTTCGGGCCGTAATGCCGCCGTCTTGGTTCCTAGTGCCCTTTGAGAGCCCTTCACGGGGTATGCCGGGGGCAGTCCTGGGCTAACGTAAATCTTAAAACAAATGAAAGAGTAATTAGCCTAATAGGGATTCACATTGCACACACTCATTAGTGAGGGTTGGTAGTGGTTAAGTCGTCCCGAGGTGTTCAAGGGGGCGCCGTCCCGGGGTGTTCTAAGGGATGAAGTCTGGAGATGAGCTGGACGGTTTAGTCCGGGGAATTTGATCTTGGATGTGGTTAATATGGACGGTTTAGTCCGGGAGTTTGACACTTTAAATTATTATATATTAAACTACTGCATGTGCATAAAAATAGGAAGGATTAAGGTGATGGGTTCTCGATATCGGGGAGTTCGATTGCACCGACACCGATATCGTTGACTCGACAAGGTGACTAGCACTTAGCCAAGGTTAAGTCCGGCGGACCAGTCGGCAAGAGTACACAGGAGTCCGCCTCGTGCACCAGGCGTTGAGGGCGTACGATAGGTCAGACCAGTAGTGCTTTTTCTGGTTTTGAGGTGGGCGAGGCCCAACCCACCGCTTCCGTCTGCCACTACGGGAGTATCCTGAGAGTTATCTCTAGAAAGGGGGAACTAAAGGTTTGTGTACACAAAGTTGGGTGGGTGAGTTGAACTGCATGACATAACATACCCACCATATAGCTGCATATCATAATCATTCATAACAACCTTGACACCTAAAGTATAAGTGGAATGGGACGCTTATACTTTAGGACTTGCAAAACGACCCCTTGGTCTATAAGCTTGTGTGGGCAAGTTTATAAATCAAAGGTTAATTTCAATATATATATATGCTGCTGTTTGATAACCGACACCCCAACGTATAAGTGGTATGGGACACTTTATACGATGGGAGCCTTGCAAAAGACCCCTTGGCTTATGCGTACTCACATAAGCGAAGGTTTAACTTCTTACTTACTTACCTTTCTGTTATACTTATTACAACATTTATACTGTTCACCTGTTATAACTTTCTAGTTAGGTCCACCGTCATCTGCTTTGGAATTTATCTCCACCTTCATATCCTCCCCTTTCTTCCTCTCCACCTGGTGCCTTAGAGCGTGGGGGAAGGGGTGGGGGATGATAGGGCTTAGTCTTTTAGACTAACGGTTTTCGAACCATATCATATTAGGGGATCGCGGAGCCCAGCATGGAGGAGCAGCCCAGGAGGCCGGTACGCTTGGAGATGGGACAGTCTAGCACAGGAGTCCAGACTACGGGGACTGTGAGTCCCGGCCCTTCGTAGAGTTTTAGTTTTGTTTCCGCTTTTGAGTGATCTTGTAGTGAGGATTTGATGTACCGGGCATGAGCCCTTTTATTTCCAGACTATTTATACTCTGATGATTTTCTGTGGACACTCCCTACGTGGAGTTTTATTTTATGTGATATTCTCTTTTGGTGGACTTGCTTCTCTCTTGCTTGCTACTTATTGTGATCGAAATGGCCGGCAGAATCAGCGCGTTGTAGTGACGACCTTCCCGGGTGCGAAGGTGTCACCGCAAAGCGGCGGTTCTGGGCATAAGACCCCGGGTTTTCAAAAAAAAAAAGGGTCTTACAAAGTGGTATCAGAGGGAAACATCGATTGGAGTAGTAGCAGTCCACAAATCTTTGGGTCACCCCCGCGCCAGTTTAGTTTGCGGACAAACTAAGCAGCGGAAGCAGTGGTGTGCCAATGTGGGGAATCACATATAATTGTCCACCTTTAAGTTCTTATGAACCGATTTCTCATAATACTCTTTCCTTCCGCAGCCTTCAGCACAGCCTACTCCACAGGGGGAGGTTCTGCAGACTCCGGATGCTGCACTGCCTCCATCGGTTCCCGCTCCTTTCCTACAGACGGACATGGGGCAGACTCTGACCGCCATCCTAGAAGCCTTCAGGGCTCAATAGGCTCCGGCTCCGCAGCTGATTCCGGGAGCCAACTGGCTGAGTATTTTCCGAGGACTTTCTCCCCCGTCCTACCTGGGGACAGAGACGGTAGTTCGGATAGAGGAGTGGTTGGACATCATGCATGAGATGCTGACTGGGATACGATGCCCGGTGGAGGAGAGGGTGGCATTGGTGGTCTCTTGCCTAGAGTCCCATGCCAAGAGGTGGTGGAAGACGCTCCTGGACAAGACTTATACCGGCAGGGAGGTTGCGGAGGTCACTTGGGGAGAATTCAGGGCCGCGTTGTTGGAACATTTTGTTCCGCAGTCGGCCAGGGATGAGCTTGAAGACCGGTTCTTACAGCTGAAGCAGGGCACCAGGTCGGTGGTGGAATACCATCGGGAGTTTGATCATCTGGCTCGATACGCAGATTCTTATCAGCTGGACGAAGCCGGGTACACCAAGAGGTTTTACAAAGGCTTGAAGGAGGAATTGAGGGAGGCTCTATTTTTTGTGTCTGACGGGCCTATTCCTCGGATTCTAGAGATGGCCAAGAGGATTGAGGCAGACTGGCACGCTACCCGTGGCCGGAAGCGGCCAACGGAGGATCAGAATCGGGGAGCAAGAATTGAGCAGCGACGAGGCCGTGCTACAGATGTGGGCAGGATGGAGGATCAGCCTCGTCAGGAGGCGAGGCAGGAGCTGAGGGAGCAGGTGACTCTGGCTCCCTCTCCAGATGCGGGAGATACCAAGGCCACAGATGCAGGATGTGCAGCGACCAGGAGGGAGGGCTTACCCTCTACCAGAGTGTTTTCACTACCGACAAGTGGGGCATATCAAGAGGAACTGCCCTATGAGGAGGGGGCCCCCTCTAGCACCGCAGATTGCCCCACCTGCTCAGCACTATGGAGGCCGAGGACGCGACCAAGGACAAGGATACCAGGGCAGAGACCGTAGGCAGGAAAGGGAGCAGGTGTATGCACTGGACCTGGCCCAGCCCCGGCAACCTGAGCAAGTGATCACAGGTACAACTATGTTTTGTTGCTTGGTCTTAAAATCTTTTTTCATCTTCTCCTAGGAAACAATTGTTTTTAGCATTAGGTAGTAAAAACCAAGAATTGAACCCTAAGCTAAGTCACAATCTCAGGCATTGTCTTCATTTGCGACAAACCCGCACACACTCTCTTCGACACGGGTGCCTCGCACTCGTTTGTGTCGGAGACCTTTATCCAAGGGCTGGATGGCGTGGAGAAATTCACGGGGTCGATGATGAAGATACGTTTACCTGACGGGTCGGAGTTGTTCACCTCATCCCGTTGCAATATGGAGGCATGGATAGGCGGGAAACCCTTTGAAGCGCCAGCGACGATCTTGCCACTGCCAGATTATGATCTGATTCTGGGTATGACATGGATCCATTGGAACCATGCCCAGATTGACTGCTTGGCCAAGAAGATTACCCTTAGATATGGGGATTCGTTCATCGTGATGGAAGGTATTAGACATGCGTCCTATATTTTCTTATCTTCTATTCAGGCCGTCAAGGCCCATCTGCAGGGAGACATGGTATATCAGGTGTTGTTTGAGATGACCGAGGAGAAGGACCGGATTGCCAATATACCGGTGGTGTGTGGTTACGCCGATGTGTTTCCAGAGAAGCTGCCAGGATTGCCTCCGCACAGGGAGAAGGATTTCCAGATTCAGTTGGTGCCAGGGGCTAAGCCGATATCCAGGGCTCCCTATCGGATGGCCCCGAAGGAGTTGGCGGAGTTTCAGACTCAGTTGCAAGAGTTGGTGGAGGCAGGATTTGTTAGACCGAGCTCTTCGCCATGGGGAGCTCCGGTCCTATTCGTGAAGAAGAAGGATGGGACACTTCGCCTGTGCATCGATTACCGAGCACTAAACAGACTGACCGTCCGAAATACCTATCCTCTCCCCCGGATAGACGAGTTGTTCGACCAGCTGGAGGGAGCCCACTATTTCTCAAAGCTGGACTTGAGGTCAGGATACTACCAGCTGCGGATCTAGGAGGAGGATATTCCGAAGACGGCCTTCAGTAGCAGATATGGCTTGTATGAGTTCACCGTGATGCCCTTCGGGCTCACAAATGCGCCGTCGGCGTTCATGAGCCTCATGAACCGGGTTTTTGAGGCCTACTTGGATGTGTTCATTATAGTATTCATAGACGACATCCTGATCTACTCTAGGACGGAGGAGGAGCACACTCGGCATCTGGCACTGACTCAACAGAAGTTGCGGGAGCATCACATTTATGCGAAATTCAGCAAGTGTCAGTTTTGGTTGAAGGAGGTGGCTTTCCTAGGCCATATTATCAGCGGAGTCGGGTTGGCAGTGGATCTGGCAAAGATTCAGGCAGTTCGATATTGGCCGCCGTTGAAGACAGCCACTGATGTACGAAGTTTCTTGGGACTTGCCGGTTATTACCGAAAGTTCGTGGAAGGGTTCTCTCAAATTGCCCTCCCCCTCACATCTTTGACAAGGAAGGAGGCGCCTTTCGTTTGGACCGCGCAGTGCCAGGAGGCTTTCCAAGAGCTAAAGGACCGACTCATCTCAGCCCCGATTCTGGCCCTTCCATCTGGAAAGGAAGGATTCTAGGTGTATACCGACGCATCATACCAAGGGATGGGAGCGGTGCTGATGCAGAACGGACATGTCATAGCATATGCCTCCCACCAGCTGAAGACCCATGAGAGGAACAACCCGGTGCACGACCTCGAGATGGGAGCGGTTGTTTTTGCTCTAAAGGTCTGGCGCCATTATCTTTATGGAGTCCACTGCGATATCTTCTCCGATCACAAGAACTTGAAGTACGTGGACACGCAGAAGGAGCTGAATATCAGGCAGAGGCGCTGGGTGGAGTTCTTATCAGATTATCAGTATGAGATGCACTACCATCCAGGGAAGGCAAACGTGGTGGCCGACGCGTTGAGTCGGAGAGCGGCCACTTCCGAAGCCAGGCCCCAGGTTATGTCCATGGAGCTAGTTCGGACCTTCAGAGATATGCAGATATCCCTAGTGTCCGAGGATGACCCAGAGCTATATAGGGAGTATCTGGCATCGATGGTGGCTATTGATGATATTCGGGACCGCATCCGGGATGGACAAAGGACAGATGCATGGGCAGAGCCGATATTCCAAGCCTTGGAGGAGGGTTCGGCCGGAGATTATACCCTGCGAGACGGATTGCTACATTTCAGAGGCAGGGTTTATATACCCGCAGGAGGACGAGTTCGGGAGGACATCATGACGGAGGCGCATTGTAGCAGATATTCTATACACCCAGGGATCACGAAGATGACGGCAGATTTGAAGAAGATGGTTTTTTGGCCAGGGATAAAGAAGGACATTATGTACTTCGTGACCCACTGCGAGACGTGCCAGTTAGTAAAGGCAGAGTGTAGACATCCCGCTGGTTTATTGCAGCCACTCCCGGTGCCGGAGTGGAAATTTGAGGACATCGCGATGGACTTCATCCATGGCCTACCTCGATCACGGACGGGAAACGATTCGATCTGGGTGATCGTGGACCGTCTGACGAAGGTGGCTAGGTTCATCCCGATCAGGAAGGAGGACTCTGTTGGAGCGTTGGTTCGGAAGTTCGTGGAGCAGTATATTCGTTATCACGGCGTGCCAAGGACGATTGTATCAGATCGAGATGGGCGGTTTACGTCCAGAGAGTGGAGATCGGTGCAGGCGTACCTTGGCTCCCGACTGACTTTTAGTACGGCCTTCCACCCCCAGACTGACGGGCAGACGGAGCGTACCAATCGGACGCTGGAAGACCTTCTGAGACTATGTATTGTAGACCGCGGAGAGCCCTGGGAGAAGATGTTGCCATTGGTGGAGTTCTCGTATAACAACAGTTACCAGTCCAGCATACGGATGGCTCCTTACGAGGCCTTGTACGGGAGAAGGTGTAGGACACCGTTGTCTTGGCTGCAGGACGTGGATCCGAAGATTCTAGACTCAGAGTTTGTGGAAGACACCGAGGCTCAGGTGAGACTGATCCGGGACCGGATGTTAGAGGCGCAGAGCAGGCAAGCCAAGTATTATGATGCTCGGCATCGTCAGGTGGAGTTTCAGATTGGAGACCAGGTGTTCTTGAAAATCCGGCCGATGCATGGAGTTTCACGGGTGCGAGGTCGGCGGAAGAAGCTCAGCCCGAGATACATGGGGCCGTTCAGGATCCTGGAGCGGATCGGTCCTCTAGCTTATCGGCTGGAGCTGCCACTGGAGCTGGCCGGCTTACATGACGTTTTTCACGTATCTTCACTGAGGAGGGCTCTACTACGCCCGGAGTTGCAGATTACGGCCACTGATGGGCCGGTAGCCTCGGATCGGTCTGTGCAATTGGAACCGATACGGATCGATGACCACGGGATACGAGTCTTGCGCCGCAAGAAGATCCCGCTAGTCAAGGTCTTGTGGAGGAACCACGGACGAGAGGAGCATACTTGGGAGCCTCAGGACCTGATGCAGGAAAAAAATACCCGGAGCTTTTTAGCCAGGTATACCTCGCAACTCCTCCGGTGTATTAGTGTTTTTCCTTATTCTCTTGTACTAGTGGAATTATTTAAAAAGGTAGAGGCCAATCCTTTGTTTATTGGGGCTAGCCCTTGCTTTGTTTAACTTAGTAGGCGCTTCCACCCTCCATGGGATGTTACAAGCTCAGGCTAACCTGGCGGAAATCCCCGTACACTTAACCTTAATTTCGAGGACGAAATTTTTGTTTTGTTTATTGGGATTTGTAACATCCCATTTTTCCAATTAGACCCCCCCTTAGGAGTGACTTGTGCATAACAAGGTCATATGAGTTAACCTAGGTGAGCCAAGGAGACCAAGTGACCTAAAAACCAAGTTGAGACTCACTTGGTCTACAAATAGTAATTTTCAAAACTCTGATTTTGGGTAGCCTAGTAGGTTCATTGTGACTCAAAAAAAATTCCCTTAGACCTAATGTGGGCCCAATGAGTCACCAAGGACCCACTTGGGTCAACCATAGTGGTCATTTTGACCAAGTCAACCCCAAGCCCAAATCAAGTCAAACCTAGCCTATATGGGCTAACCCAACCTCAAGCCACCCTCCCCTTAGGCTAACATCTTGCATGATTATTATGAATTAATTGGGCTGCCCATATCCTAGAGGATTGACCAAGTCAACCTAGTGACTAGGAGAGAGAGAGAGAAGCTTAAATTTAGAGAGATAAAGAGCAGAGAGAAAGTGTTTAAAGGGGCCACTTATGGTGGAAGGTGAACCACTTCCTTCTTGATATTTCCTAAGGGAATTATGAACCTTGGTGGGCTGCCAATAGGTTGAGGGAGATGAGCAAAATTCGTCCATAATAACTAGGAGAGAGAAAGTGGGAAGGAGGGTATTCATGGAGGGGAAGGTGAATCACCCCTCTCATGACTTCATGGGGAAGAGGAAGGAGGGTGGGGCTCGGCCATTAAAGGCTGAAGGAGGCTTTAATGGTGGTCCTTAACTCCTCTAGGGAAGAGAAGACACCCCATGCAGCCCCCCTCCTCTCAACCCGAGCCACCATTAATGGTGAGTTGGCCTCCTTCAAAACCGCCTCCCCTCTCCCCTCCTGGCCTTATAAACCTCTTCAGCAAGCTAGGGCAACCAATTTCGAAACCCTAAACAGGAGGGAGAACCACTGCCGGAGCCGCCAAGGAGAGGAAATGCCACCGCCGCCGCCGCCATGCATTCTCGTCGCTCCACCCGTATCCAAGCCCGAACTCAGGTCCTCCTCCTCTCCTTCTCTTGTGCTTAGATCATAGAGCTTGTTAGGTGAAGGTTTCGGGCTCAACCGAGCCAGTCGTGAGGTGGCAAAACCAGGAAAAACTCCATTTTTAATGGAGTTGGAGAGTTCTTGGGTGAGGCGGCGCCGCCACCTCCGGCCGCCCCACCGCCGGCAAAGGTCATCCCCCACCACCGGGGACATAGGGGAGACGATTCCCGGTGGTTGTGCTGCCTTGGGTCGCCGGAAACAGCCCCGTATTCCTCCTCCCCGACGGATATAAACCAGCCTATTTGGGGAAGACGAAGTACAGATGCCGTTGGATCCGCTTTAAGATCCGTGCGGTCCTCCTTATATCTTTTAGGTTTTATTTAAATACGAATTCTGTATTTTATATTACACAGATTACTGTAATTGAAATCATGGCCACTTAGAGGAATCTCCTGAAAAAGTGTACAACATGAAAGTTGTAGGTAGTTTGAATACCTACAATTTGATATGCAGTGGTGAAAAATTGGATGAGGGGACTGCCCTGTAGAGCCTTTTTAGTAAGGGTATGTCCTAGGATTAGGGCAGATTTCCTATAAAAATTATTTAGGCCCTTTAGAGGCTTGTCCATCAAATTTGACCAACATGAATGTTGTAGGCTTTTTAATTATCTACAGTTTGATATATTATGGAAAATTTTAGGACAAGTATTCTGACCTGTAGGGTCATTTTTCTAGGGTAGGTCCTACAAATAGGGCAAATCTTTGAAAAATTCCCCACACCTAACCCTTGGTCCAAATGCTTTAAATTTTGGACAGGGGCTTAATATTACCTAGACCTAGCTGCTGTAAAAATTAAAACCCATTTAAAGAGGTTTAACCTAGGGTTTTGCCCTAAACCTAGAAAAGTTATGGTAAGGTAGTTGAAGGGTCAAATCACCTCAAAAGTCTCCAAAACTTTGGAGGCATGTTTTTAGGGTTATCATTTAGCTCTGATAAAAATTTCAGCCCAATTGGGTTTGAAATGATTGGGTTTTGATGTGATCAAAGATTGGTCCTTAAAGGGGAAAATTAGGGCAAGGGGTTGTTGGGGCATGGTGGGTCCAATTCTCACCCAAATGGGTTGGGATTTTGGCCAGAGCCCCATGGACAGAGAAAACACCCCCTCATGGAATTTGAGATGGTTTGGGGTGGGTTTGCCCTAGGATCCAAGTTCAAACCTTAAGGGTTAGTCTATGGGGTTTGTGAAGGACATAGGGTTTTATGACTTTGTATAGATCTAGAGTTTAGTCCATGATGCTCTATGGGTAGAATTATGCCCTAGGAAGGAGTTGCATGGTATGGGTACTTAGTCACATCACTTAATTCTAAATTATACAAAATTAGGTCTTTATATCTTATGGAATGGATGATGAGTCAAATGATTTTAAGTTCATGTAAAATTATGATAGAGGATGTTAATTTTGATATATTGAACAGTAGTTGTTGTTTCATGAAATTTAAATAAGTTTTCATATGGGTATCTTAACAAAAGTGCATAATCATAGAATCTTGGGAGAAATAATTTATGTGGTAATATGATTTAGATTTTTAATGAAATTGTGTACATCATGTTTTTAGGATATATTAAACCTCTAGAAATTTTATCATGATTTATGGGATAATAATTAGAGTACTTCCTTCACAATTTAGCAAATAGAGATTTTTTACTTAGGAATTATTTATGAAGTAACCGGTCATTTAAAGTTTGAGAAATTTAGTCAGAGGAGTTTTAATATCATATTACATCTCAGTGAATTTTTATGGAATTATTTGAATTATAAATTTAGGGGTTGCTTCATTAAATGTTATTGCCCATAAAAATTTAGATAAATTCAATTTGGTATATTAAATGCAAATAAAATTATTATTTTTGGGCAGAGGACTTTTCTGATGATTACCAAGGCTCTGTAATTTTTACATAATTTTATGATGATTAATTGTTGTACTTCCTTCATTAAATATGAATTGTGGAATTTTGATGAATAATTTAATTAGAGGATAAATACTATTTGTAAAATCATGGGAGTTAATATTTAGTAATAATTCACTGTTATACAGTAACTATAATTTTTGGATGACCAATACTTGAGTAGATCATGTAGTTCATGTTCATTATCACCCATGGTCAATTATTTGGAAAATTAGTTAATTATCAATTTAATTAGGAAAAATTATAATTTTCTGGATTTAGGCATATTATGACATGGTAGATTCCCAGTAATTATTATAAGGGTTTTGGAAGAGAATTTAATGGACGTTCTATCATGGGCAACGTATAGGGTAGAAGGGTATGTCTGGTGTGAAAAAGGCATGAACAGTGTTAGTATGGGACTTGGATATAAGGGTGGAGTTTTGTACCTTATAGACTTGGGAAAATGAGCATGGAATTCATCATTGGAGATTATGATGAGTAAAGATGTGTTTGGCTAGCATAGGAGGTGCTCGGGGTAGACGAAAGATCGTCTTGCCCTAGGAGTGGAAGAGTCAAGTACACTAGGGTTAGATTCATTATAACATTAAAAAGGGATTGGGTAAAGGGTAAACAACCAATAACAATAAGTGCCTTGCGAAAGGGAACTTCGGGCCGTAATGTCGCCGTCTTGGTTCCTAGTGCCCTTTGAGAGCCCTTCACGGGGTATGTCGGGGGCAGTCCTGGGCTAACGTAAATCTTAAAACAAACGTAAGAGTAATTAGCCTAATAGGGATTCACATTGCACACACTCATTAGTGAGGATTGGTAGTGGTTAAGTCGTCCCGAGGTGTTCAAGGGGGCGCCGTCCCGGGGTGTTCTAAGGGATGAAGTCTGGAGATGAGCCGGGCGGTTTAGTCCGGGGAATTTGATCTTGGATGTGGTTAATACGGACGGTTTAGTCCGGGAGTTTGACACTTTAAATTATTATATATTAAACTACTGCATGTGCATAAAAATAGGAAGGATTAAGGTGGTGGGTTCTCGATATCGGGGAGTTCGATTGCACCGACACCGATATTGTTGACTCGGCAAGGTGACTAGCACTTAGCCAAGGTTAAGTCCGGTGGACCAGTCGGCAAGAGTACGCAGGAGTCCGCCTCGTGCACCAGGCGTTGAGGGCGTACGATAGGTCAGACCAGTAGTGCTTTTACTGGTTTTGAGGTGGGAGAGGCCCAACCCACCGCTTCCGTCTGCCACTACGGGAGTATCCTGGGAGTTATCTCTAGAAAGGGGGAACTAAAGGTTTGTGTACACAAAGTTGGGTGGGTGAGTTGCACTGCATGACATAACATACCCACCATATAGCTGCATATCATAATCATTCATAACAACCTTGATACCTAAAGTATAAGTGGAATGGGACGCTTATACTTTAGGACTTGCAAAACGACCCCTTGGTCTATAAGCTTGTGTGGGCAAGTTTATAAATCAAAGGTTAATTTCAATATATATATATGCTGCTGTTTGATAACCGACACCCCAACGTATAAGTGGTATGGGACACTTTATACGATGGGAGCCTTGCAAAAGACCCCTTGGCTTATGCGTACTCACATAAGCGAAGGTTTAACTTCTTACTTACTTACCTTTCTGTTATACTTATTACAACATTTATACTGTTCACCTGTTATAACTTGTTAGTTAGGTCCACCGTCATCTGCTTTGGAATTTATCTCCACCTTCATATCCTCCCCTTTCTTCCTCTCCGCCCGGTGCCTTAGAGCGTGGGGGAAGGGGTGGGGGATGATAGGGCTTAGTCTTTTAGACTAATGGTTTTCGAACCATATAATATTAAGGGATCGCGGAGCCCAGCATGGAGGAGCAGCCCAGGAGGCCGGTACGCTTGGAGATGGGACAGTCTAGCACAGGAGTCCAGACTACGGGGACTGTGAGTCCCGGCCCTTCGTAGAGTTTTAGTTTTGTTTCCGCTTTTGAGTGATCTTGTAGTGAGGATTTGATGTACCGGGCATGAGCCCTTTTATTTCCAGACTATTTATACTCTGATGATTTTCTGTGGACACTCCCTTCGTGGAGTTTTATTTTATATGATATTCTCTTTTGGTAGACTTGCTTCTCTCTTGCTTGCTACTCATTGTGATCGAAAAGGCCGGCAGAATCGGCGCGTTGTAGTGACGACCTTCCCGGGTGCGAAGGTGTCACCGCAAAGCGGTGTTTCTGGGCATAAGACCCCGGGTTTTCAAAAAAAAAGGGGTCTTACACAGACTGCAGGCTTTACTGTAGTAGACTTCTTGTTGGTAGCTAGAAGAGGGCAAACTACACCTGAGCGGGCTGAAGAGAGCAGGCTTCACCTGAACTGGAGGCCGCAGCTGTGGGGTGGCCTGGCACCTGGAGGCCGCCCAGGCGGGCGGCCTGGCCAAGGGAGGCCTCCCATGCGGAAGGCCTGGCCTCAGGAGGCCACCCAGGCGGGCAACCTGGCCTTAGGAGGCCTCCCAGGCGGGCGGCCTGGCCAAAGGAGGCGGCCCATGCGGGTGGCCTGGCCTCAGGAGACTGCCCAGGCGGGCGGCCAGGGTAGGCAGCGGTAGGAGGCCGCACCCCTAGCGAGCCTTAGGCGGCGTCGGCGGGCAGCGGCAGGAGGCCGCGCCCCTTGGGCGAACAGAGGAGGTGGCCTGAGGAGCAAGCCACCTTTATGGGGGAAAACTGATGGCAAGCCGGAGAATGAGCTTGCCGAGCCCGCGACGGTTGCGTTTGTCTAGGGTTGACGCCGATTGGGCGACCTGGCGGTCTGAAGGAGTAGATCGCATAGATCGTCCTCGTTACCTCATATTGCCTCTTGTATAGAAGAAAGTTGCACGGTTAGTAGGCCTAACTGTGTGGCCTGCAAGGGTGAGCTATGGGAGCAGCCCGCTGTCCCGCATGGCACGCAGTAGCTATGCGACCGGGGCAGTTAGACCGGGGAAACCATCCTAACCGCACGGCCTGAGCGAATAAGAGAAGGGAGCCTGCTTGGACCGAAAAAGGAAGGCTGAGGCAGATCGCGACCCTCGGGGGGTACCCCTGAGTGGGCCGCGACTTGCGAGCTAGAGACCTTGGGAGGGATCGCCGATTTTGGGGTTAACATAATCCCCACACTTTTTTAAGTTCCGAGGGGAACTTCGAAAAAGTAGGAGACCCACGAAAATTGTGATCTTTCCCTCGAAAAAAGAAATGGGAAAACTAGAGACTGGAAGAGATAGAACCTGATGTCTCTCCTTAGAAAAAATCTGTCAATGTTTATCTTTCCCCTGCGAAGAGAAAGTCAATGTTGGCAAAAAAGAGAAACATCTTATGTGTACCTGAGCTGCATTGGTAAATGATGAAGACGGATAACTGTCTTCCATTAAGCTCTGCAAAAATACAGATGAGAGAAAATATAGAAGGATAATAATCTGTAAGTACCTGAAAAGGACTTGCTAGTATCTGCTAGTCTCTACAAAAGTAGAGTGAACAAGTAGATATGAAGGAAAATCAAGCAGCAAGTACCTGAATGGGACTTACTAATATCTGCTAGTCTCTGCAAAAGTAAAGTGAGCAAGCAAATATGAAGGAAAATTAAGCTGCAAGTACCTGAAGGGGACTTGCTAATATCTGCTAGTCTCTGCAAAAGTAGAGTGAGTAAGTAGATATGAAGGAAAATTAAGCTGCAAGTACCTGAAGGGGACTTTCTAATATCTACTAGTCTCTGCAAAAGTAGAGTGAGCAAGCAGATATGAAGGAAAATCAAGCTGCAAGTACCTGAATGCGACTTGCTAATATCTGCTAGTCTCTGCAAAAGTAGAGTGAGCAAGCAGATATGAAGGAAAATTAAGCTGCAAGTACCTGTAGGGGACTTGCTAATATCTACTAGTCTCTGCAAAAGTAGAGTGAGCAAGCAGATATGAAGGAAAATTAAGCTGCAAGTACCTAAAGGGGACTTGCTAATGTCTGCTAATCTCTGCAAAAGTAGAGTGAGCAAGCAGATATGAAGGAAAATCAAGCTGTAAGTACCTGAATGAGACTTGCTAATGTCTGTTAATCTCTAAAAAAGGAGACTTAGCAAACATATATGAATGAAAACTAAAATCGCAAGTACCTGGAGGGAACTTGCGAATGTCTGCTAATCTCTGCAAAAGAAGAGTTAGCAAACAGATATGATAGAAAACTAGATTGCAAGTACCTATAGGGAACCTGCGAATGTTGATTGTTGATAAGATAAGATATGATATAAGACATATCTAGCAGACTTTGTTATTAATTGAATAGAGATCAGAATGTGATAATGACTGTCCCGCGTGATCAGATATAATATTAACATGAAATCCAGATCAGCAAGATGAAACCATCTCAATTTAGAATCGTAATTGCATGGCTTGTTAGTTAAGAAGGACCATATATTCTGATCAGTGATTTGTGCCAGAAATATCCGATAAGAGTAGTAGAGAATTTGTATATCATCATCTGATAGAGCTTCATGTAAGCAATACATATAAGATGAACATAAGCCAAAAGATATAGGCGGTCCCTTAGATAGTTCGGACTTAACCTGTTAACCTGTAAGAAGACAAAAGCACAAAGGAGGGCTATACCCCGAGGATGAGCTAAAAAAGGTTGAACGCTGCCACAGGAGAGCACCCGTGGGCCTTATGCATCACTTGCCAAAAAGTCATCCAGGGCATAATCCTACAAAAAGCGGGCTGGCTGCATTCCCTTGACAGAGCACAAAAGGGAAACATGTGCAAAATCCTAAGATGGAAGCGATAGATACACTGCTCTCTTGCCTCGGGTTACAAACATTGTTGATCCGTTCTACAAGGTGCGCCAAATGGTCTACAACATTGCTCGTTTTTTGAAGAGATCAACAACGTTGTGGGTCCCGCAAAAGCACGGATTGAGAGTACCAACGAGTGTTCGTACGTTATAGTTGTGAGATGATCGAAGAGACAAGATTTCACTTGATCGCCATTGCTTGTCCAGCGAAGATCATCGTAACTGTAACGTATCCCTAACGGAGCATGATAGAACTATCACTGGCTGCCTCCCCTAGGCACACATACTGCGCTAGACATCGGTCGGGATCCAAAGCCTGAAGTTCACCATTATAGATTGAACGGCCCCCACTACATATATGAGAAAACTCCTCATCATATGTGGTCATTGTGGTTTTACGCCAGAGGACAATCCACGAAGGGAACAACAAGATTTGGCGATATCTTAGTGGTTCAGCGATCTCTTTGGCAAGGAGAAAAAATATAGAGGAGAAGCATCACAAAAAGGGAACTGTGTCAGTATGGGATCTCTGAC
The DNA here is from genome assembly GCA_039513925.1 of Platanthera zijinensis. NCBI lineage: Eukaryota > Viridiplantae > Streptophyta > Magnoliopsida > Asparagales > Orchidaceae > Platanthera > Platanthera zijinensis. Next base: position 72,090,247 of record CM077087.1, read on the forward strand.
GTAAACATTATTGAATGAAATAAAAGAGAATGTTTGAAAATATGCAAAACATAGCAAGAGTAATTGTTATTGGTTGTGAGGATCTTTGAGGACTGTCATGTCCTTCTTGCTTTAGAATAGGTCTCCAAGGGTGCCCACGTCATCAGCATCGAGGGTCTCACCTATAGCGAGGCCATGATACGTGTTGATTTGATTCACTCTCTTTGAGCTGTAAGGAATGTCCGCTACTTCTTTTCCTTTTGAGGTTGACGGATCGGAGTAGTCATCCTTCGGGAACAGACCGCGGATCTTACCCTGCCTCAATAATTTTTGCACCATTTGACGAAGCTCTCGACAGTTTTCAGTCAAATGTCCGCTGTCTTTTTGGAACTCGCAGAACGGATCTAAATCTTTTGATTTTTGACTTGCCGGCTGGTAAGGCCTTTTTGAATTTGCCTTATCCTTCATGATTTGGCATACTTCTAGCATGGCCTCATCAAGTACAGAATATGACAAGTCATCATCTTGTGGATGATGAACTGAAGCTGTTTGCGGAGGTGGGGTTGATGGTAGCAATCGCTCTTGGGCACGATCCTGGCCCGAGAAGAGGTGTTGATGATGGTGTTGGAATCTTTTTGTTTTTCTTGAGTGGGATGAAAAGTCTTTTCGAGGAGACCTCGGAGGATGCTTGTAAGAAGAAGGATTTTTCTCCGACACAAGCCTGGAGACGAAGCTGAGGTTGCTCTTCTCACCGCGGATGTATGAGTTGGCTAAGGCAATCAGCTCTTGATATGTCTTTGGTGCACAGACATTGGACTCAAACTTGAGTGGTCCCTCTTGCAAACCATTAATGAGAGCCACTCGATACATCTCTTGGTCGACGATCTCAATGTCCAATATTTCCCTCTGAAAACGATCCACAAAGTGAGACCAAGTCTCATTCTCTCGCTGCCTGATCTCAAAGAGGGCTTCTGGACCGCCCTTCCTCTTTGAAGAGGTGGAAAATCTGAGCAAAAACTCCCTTCGCAACTCAGCGAAGGAAGATATGGACTGAGGACGTAGTCCATAGAACCAATCCCTCACTTGTCCATCGAAGGATGTCACAAAGAGCTTGCATTTAATTGCATCTGAGAGGGTCTTGAGAGCCACGACTGATTCGAAGGCTTGAAGATGTTTAACTGGATCAGTCTCTCCAGTATAGACGGGTAACCGAGGCTCTCTAAAATTGACTGGAGTTGGTTCATGCCGAACATTCTCTATAAATGGTGAAGGCTCTTCTTGTTTTGCTGCATAAGGAAAATAAGGAGCATGAGTTGTAGCTGCAGAAGGGGCAGGAGGATAAGAGAAAAAATTTGTTGCAGGAGGAGCAAAGGCAGGAGCTGAAGAGAAGGGATGACTTCCCTGAAAGTTCAGAAATCTAGCTGGACTTCCCCGGGCAGCTTCCCAGAAGAAATTTTGATGAGCTGCAAACTCATCATCTTGAGATCGCAAAGGGGCCGCAGGCCCATGCGGAAAGGTTGGAGTGTAAAGAGGAGGATAGGTCGGTGGATAAACTTGGGGAGTCTCGAATGCTGGTGCTGGAATGATTGGAGGAGCTGGCGCTACTGAATATTGTGCTTCCAATCGTTTGGTGATAGAAGCTAGAGTACGGTTGATCGCTTGAAGCTGTTATGCAGTTTCTCTGCGAGATTGCTCTAAGGCCTCCCAAAGAGAATCATCACTGGGACTTGGAGCAAGGCTCTCGGCTGGTTGATGGTCTATCATGTGTAACCGCTGATTTCACTATCTGTTAGAGATCTGAAGGTCGCGTGTTAACTGTTGATGCAAGAATTGTGCCTTCAAGTTAACGGGGTGTTCGATCTCACAAGCTAAGGATGAAGGAAAAAAGATTGCAGGGATAGAGGAGAGGTTTGCTAGAGAGCAGCCGGGAAGCCTGCTTGAGCAAGGGAGAAGCTTGCTTGAGCAAGCGAGAAGCTAGATCAGGAGCTGTCGAGCAGACGTTACTTTGACGGTTGGGCTTGCAGGTTGGGGCCGAGAGAAGAGAAAAGAAGAGGGGGCCGCTAGCAACGGCAAAGCAGACTTCGCCCGCCGCGGCTTGAATGCCACTCTTGCGACGGGCTTTTCCTATAATCAAGTAGGGTTACAGCTTGCTATTATACCTTTACAAGAGAAAGGTGTAAAGGGTACAATGGGGGAAGCTGGCGGTTAAGGAAAGAGGTGCCAGAAGCTAAGAAAAAGAGGCTGCAGAGGACTGGAAATCGGAGACTGCAGAGGCTGCTCAAACTGACGGCTGAGGGCAGAAAAAACTAAGTCCACAGCTATCGTCGACCTGGGAGGACTGGAGAATTGAGTCCGCAGATCTTGCTTGATCAACTGGCAGAACTGTGGAAAGCTGGGCGGACTTGAAATCTGAGTCCGCAGGGTTTGCTGGCAGTGGCAATTCTCTCTCGCTCCCCCATAAATGAGAGGTCTCGGGGCCTATTTATAGGCCCGAGGGGAATCTTATTGAAGCGGGGCCCAGTGACGTCATCATGGAGGTCTGGGCAGACTCGAAGCAGGTCGTCGATGACCTCGGCGGACTCGGCGGACTAGCATTTTGAGTCCGCAGGTCGTCGGGAGATCTGAGCAGAGAATGCGTCGCGCCCTGAGCAGAAGGTCGTCGATGACCTCAGTGAACTCGGCGGACTGGCGTTTTGAGTCCGCAGGCAGACTGCAGGCTTCGCTGGAGCAGACTTCTAGTTAGTAGCTAGAAGAGGGCAAACTGCACCTGAGCGGGATGATGAGGGCAGGCTGCCCCTGAACGTGAGGCCGCCGCTTGGGGGCGGCCTTGCACCTTGAGGCTGCCCAGGCGGGCGTCCTGGGCAAGGGAGGCCGCCCAGGCGGGCGCCCTGGACTCAGGAGGTCGCCCAGGCGGGCAGCCTGGCCAAGGGAGGCCGCCTAGGCGGGCAGCTTGGCCAAGGGAAACCGCCCAAGCGGGTGGCCTGGCCTCAGGAGGCCACCCAGGCGGGCAGCCTGGCCTCAAGAGGACGCCCAGCCGGGCGGCATGGCCAAGGGAGGCTGCCAAGGCGGGCGGCCTGGCCTTAGGAGGCCGCCTAGGCGTGCGGCCTGGCCTCAGGAGGCCGCCCAGGCGAGCATCCTGGCCAAGGGAGGCCGCCCAGGCGGGTAGCCTGGCCTCATAAGACCGCCCAGGCAGGCGGCCTGGGCGGGCAGTGGTAGGAGGTCGTGCCCCTAGCGAGCTGGAGGCGGCGTCGGCGGGCAGCGGTAGGAGGTCGCGCCCCTTGGGCGAATAGAGGAGGCGACTTGAGGAGCAGGCCACATTCATGGGGGAAAATTGATGGCAAGCCGGAGAATGAGCTTGCCGAGCCCACGACGGTTGCGTTGGTCTAGGGTTGACGCCAATTGGGCGACCTGGCGGTCTGAAGGAGTAGATCACATAGATCATCCTCGTTACCTTATATTGCCTCCTGTAAGGAAGGAAGTTGCATGGTTAGCAGGCCTAACTGCGTGGCCTTCGAGGGTGAGCTATGGGAGCAGCCCGCCGTCCCGCATGGCACGCAGAAGCTATGCGACCGAGGAGGTTAGACTAGGGAAACCATCCTAACCGCACGACCTGAGCGAATTGGAGAAGGGAGCCTGCTTGGCCCAAAAAAGGAAGGCTGAGGAAGATTGCGACCGTCGGGGGGTTCCCCTTGAGTGGGCCACGACTTGCGAGCTAGAGACCTTGGGAGGGATCGCCGATTTTAGGGTTAACAGCTCCTACCAATTGGTCGAACAACTCATTGATTCGAGGTAGCGGATAGGTGTTCCGTACCATTAGTCGGTTGAGCTCCCGATAGTCTATACATAATCGCAAGGTTCCATCCTTCTTCTTAACGAATAGAATAGGGGCGCCCCAAGGTGATGAGCTGGGGCAAACAAACCCTGATTCTACCAACTCTTGCAATTGAACTCTAAACTCTACGAGTTCCTTTGGGGCCATCCAGTAAGGGGTCCTGGAGATGGGCTTGGCTCCTGGTATTAGCTTAATTTGAAAATCAACCTCTCTATGCGGGGGTAAACCTGGCAATTTCTCAGGAAATACCTTGGGAAAAATATCGCACCACACGCACGTCTTTTATATATATTTTAATCTCCTTCAGTTCGAAACATATCATGTAAACTTCATCCCCTCTCATGTGAGCTTTCAGGGTCTGAATCGAAGACAATAATGAACGTGGTGCAAATTCTATACCTTGGAAGATTACATCGGTATCCCCATGCCTCAAGTAGATTTGATTCTCCGTGCAGTCAATTCTTGTGTAGTTCCAATCCAGCCACTCCATGCCTCGAATGAGGTCGAACTCCGGCATTCTCAAAATTATGGCAGGGGTATCGAAGATCTTTCCCCCAATGAGTATCTCCAATTCACACTTAGCGGTTGCGGTCATCTCAGATCCGTCTGGAAGGTGTATTCTTCGAGCAATACCAGTGAAGGATTGCACTCCTTCTTGGTCTTTAATGAAGTTCGCAAACACAAATGAGTGTGAGGCACTGGTATCGAATAACGTATAGGTCAGTTTCCCGCCGACCACCACGGTGCCTAAGTACCAATAACAATACTCAAAGCTAAATATCTAGTATGTCTTAAGCAACTTAAGATTAATAATGAAAATGTGATAACTGACTGCAACATACTTGCAATCACCTCCTTAGGGTTCCGCTCCTATATCATGTCCAGCGTGAACACCTGATTCCGAGCAGGTCCAGGGTTTCCTCCTCGTGGTCCTCATCCTCGACCACGCATGTGCCCCATCCCTTGAGGAGCTGCCGGAGGGAGAGCAAGAGGCGCATTTCCAAACAGTTACGGGCAGTAGCATCAAATGTGGCTCAGTTGGTTGCATTCGAAGAACACTCGCTCCTGCCACCCACCGGGTTACTGAAACTGTTGAGTCTGTGGTGGTGGAGGCAATGCTGGCGGCTGTGGAACCGGGTACTCTATAATTCCGGTGGAAGCGCCTGCCACCTCTCTGATATCCCCTTCCTCTTCCTTAATCGTGTCTCCTTCTATTACTCGAGCCAGCTTCCATCACCCATTCAGTAGGTCAATTATTTCTCTCCAGGCTGGAGTCCGCTATAAATAAAAGGACTTGCCTCAGGGGGTCTCGCAAGCCTTTGTAAAATATTTTAGCATATCCTCTGTCGTCCAACTCATAGGAGTCAGCAAATCTAGCCAAATGCTGAAACTCCCGCTGGTACTCCATCACTGACTTGGATACCTGCTTCAGATATAGAAACCTTTCCTCAAGTTCATCACAGGCTGACGAAGGGATAAAGTGCTCTAGGAAGGCTCCCGAGAACGAGTTCCAGCTGATCTCTGTATACACTCGCCCTTGAAAAGTAGAGCCTATGAGGGACTTCCACAAACTCTTGGCGTGTTGTTCTAGGAGTGTCACTACTAGGGTCACAGCCATGTTGTTTGGGCATCTAATTCCTGCCAGCAGTTCTTGCACGGTGTCGAGCCATTCTTCCGTACGCTCTGCCAACTCTATCCCAAGGTAAGCAGGAGGGGAGAGAGCTCGAAAAGTGCTCCCCCAATTGGAGCCTGGACCTTATTATTGTATGGGGGCTTGTTGGGATCTGAAGGCATCCAGGATTGCTGTGAGCGTCTGCCCTAGCTCTGATTGTTGAAACTGTGTGGGTACGGATGGGGTGGGGGTTGCCCCTACTGGCTCAACGTGCACTAGGATCTACATATAGAATACAAACCTAAGGTCAGGTTGTCTAATCTTAAGGTCAAAGTTAGACATACTTAGTGTGAATTACATATGGGCACACTACTGCTTCCTCTAAGTCAGTTTGTCCCCAAACTGACTAATCGAATGGGGGTGGCACCATTGTTGAATGACTTCTCTAATTCAGGATCGTAGCAAGCTGATACCATTTGTAAGACCCCCCCCCCTCTCGGAACACAGAACACGACACGAGGGGAGTCTTATTCCAACAACAGCCGCCTTACGGTAGCACTAACACTCGAGCTATCCTATACTACAAGACGCTTGTTCTACCGGCCTTTACAAATATCAATCATGCCAACCCAACCAGAATAAAAATCAGAAGTCAAATCCACACCAAGCATATAATTGTCCAAAAGTATAACATATAAAGAAGCTACAACAAGCTTCTAGAATCAGAGTACGTAAAAACTTTGCCCAAAAGGGCTACATTAAAAATCTCTCACACTCACATCAATAACCGACGGTAGCGACGACACCATCCCTTCATGACCTGTCATCCTATCCTAGAAGTCCTGCTGCATAATTTGCGGCTGCTTGACCTGCGGGGTTTCCTCCTAAAAAGGAAGACGTAGTAACCGTTAGTCATAAAGACTAAGTGGCTTTCACATCCGCTACCCGACGACTCCTGGCACTGGGCGGAGAAATGGACAAAGGTATAATATATAAATAGTATGTAAGCATAAGTACAAGCAGGTGGTAAAGACTGAATATCATCATGTATGTAAAGTAGCTTAATAAGTGAGTAACATCTTATTCTAGCAATTCTATCATCTACAGCAGCATAAGAATATATAAAGCTACAACAGAAAGTAACTCAACTTATATGAATGCCCATACAAACATATAAGTTGAGAATCATTCAGCAGTATGTAACTCATCGTATAGGAGTGCTCATACAAACCTATATGATGAGGATCTTGTGTATGCAATAAAGTGTTATGACATATATGTAATGCAATGACTAACCCATGATCACGCACATGCAATCCCTATGTCAACACATGCTTATAGTTCCCACTATTCGAGCAGGTAGCTAACCTCTTAGGTGTCATCCATCGTGGCCAGACGGTGACAGTTGAGTAGGCATCTCCACTATTAGGCTGGCATCCACATTACCAAGCCTAGGACTTCGTACGCCTCAACTCTAATAACACAACAGCAGAGCTCACACGCTTACTATGGCTCAGCGGGAGTCTCGGGTAGATGTGCACTGAGAACCAAGCCCAAACTGGCCTATGTTTTGACCTAGAAGGAGCCTCGGAAAAAGAACGAGGACCAAGCCCAACCGTTCACTTGGCACGGAAGAAGCCTCGGGACAAGAACACCGAGGACTAAGCCCAACCTCTTAAGGTCTATCTATCAACTCCCATCAGTGTGATGATTGGCAAGCCCATATACCTGCCACACTACCCTTAACCCGGGATTACGATGCCTAACACGAGTACCAAGCCCAACCGTCCATTTATAACTCTTCTCAACATTACCAACTAGTGTGATCAAACACCTGCACCGACACCCATTCACAATCCTGTGCCCAAGGCACCTTAAGGGTTTACCACAAACACAGGTGGCAAACCACCTCATACGATGGACCATCTTAAACTTCCCTATATGGAAAGCCTCATGACCATGCATCACTCTTTTGGCCAACATGATTACGTCTAAACTATGGTCATATAACTTTAACATCACTGATTACAACTCATTTACCAAACTCAATCATTCGTGCGCACATAAGTTAATCATCTAACTATCAACAACACATGTTCATAACAATCAACACCGACAAAATACACAAGTTCAAGACAGTCTTTTTTTAATCGACGAATTACCATTCGTTCACTTGGGGTCTATCCAGCAATTTCATCACTCGTTGAATCATCACGGTTAGACATATTATAATTCTCCAATACCTCAACGACAATTTGTTACAAGATCTCCACCGAGTTCAAACCCGATTTTACACCAACCTAGGAAATTCAGATACAGAACACCTTCTGGACAACAATTTCGACCAGGGATTCCTGAGCCTACAAGAATTCGGTGAATGTGTGTAACCACTCGATGGAAAGGTCTTTCCATGGGTTACAACTTTCATGTTCAATATATTACCCAAATCATAGTGTATCACACATTAAATTTGCTCCAAAGCCCGCTGCGTACAGAATACATTTTCTGCATGCTTAGCCTGTAGCCCTTAACTTCGATCAGACTTTCTTGTGGATGCATACTTCACCTGAAGACGTGTAACCACTCTTTGGAAATTTATTTCCAAGGTCTACGAGTTTTGTGTATAGTCAAAGGCTCAGATTTGTCCATATCATGTCTGAAAATGGCCAAGAAGATCGCTGCGTGCAGAACAAAGATTTTTGCACGCATCTTAAGGCAGAATGAACGGCATCTGTTCATCTTCCTCCTCTAGCCGACCTTCCAAAATCACATCAAAAATTTCTCCTCCCTTATTCACCCTCATGAGGCCATTTCTCTTCACGAAACCATCTCCCTATCCTCACATAGAAAGAAGGAGAGGTTGAAGACATCACTATTCATAGAGCACATGCCCAAGAATGACCTCTTCCTAGGAAGATCATCATCTTACAACTCTAGACTCTTTTGAGTCAACATTTCACCTAGGAATAACTACAGATCTAGCACCAAGGGAGAGGGGAGGAAGCTCACCTCATTTCCGGCGTTTCCACCATTTCCGGCCATGGATCTCGTCAACTTTCGCGATGGCATCCTCTTCTCCTTGGCGGCGGCGGTGTTTTTTCACAGAGTATAGTTCATTCCAGCAACTCCTTCCCTCCTCCAGCAGTTTTTCGAGAAAAATGGCTTGGAAGAGAATGAAAAATTGCTAGGGTTTCATTTCCCCTTTTTATTCAGAAAGAACACGGGTAGGGACAAGCCTGTGTCCCTACCCGTGTCCTGCTTGGGTGAATCAACGACGATGGTTAAAGTGTCGTTTGGACACCAATACGGGTAGGGACACGCCCGTGTCCACTACCCGTATCACGCAACACGGCCGTGTTCATGCCTATGTTCTTAACTGTGTCCTGCTCGGGAGACACACCAGCTCCTGGAGATATGCACACGGGTAGGGACATTCCCGTTTCTCTACCCGTGTCCTGCTCTGGACACATTTCGTCGATCTTCACTCTTTGCGCACGGGTAGGGACAGGCCCGTGTCTCTACCTGTGTCCTGCTCAGGACAGGCCTTGTTGAGTTCCACTCGACGCATATGGGTAGGGATACGCCCGTGTCTCTACCCGTGTCCTGCTCGGGACAGGCCTTGTCGAGTTCCACTCGACGCATAAGGGTAGGGATACGCCCGTGTCTCTACCTGTGTCCTGCTCGGTACAGGCCTTGTCGAGTTCCACTCGACACCTCTCGAATTCTTCTCGATGCACACGTGTAGGGACACGCCCGTGTCTCTACCCATGTCCAATTCTGGACTAGTTTCTCTTTTCCACACGAGTGTAATCCTAGTCTCCTGCACTCCGTGATCCCAAGTCACCTCTCTTGACTCAAAAGCGTGCACGGGGGGCCTAGCGCGAATCAAGACATTAAAATCCTAATGAGAGTGTATATTTTGTCTTTCTTTTACGCTCTCAGCGTAAGCGCTCCCATTTGACTAATGGCCCCCCTCCTATTGGCTCACCCTCTTTTGATGATTCGGATGCGTCTGATGTCTTAGTCCGTACTTGGTTGGCTAATAGTTTGTCTGATTAATGTCTTCCTGTCATAAGACATAATAAGACAGTCAAAGCTGCTTGGAATCATCTTGCTGCTCTATATCCCAAGGGGGCTCAGACTTCACACATTTATACTCTATATGTGGATCTTTTTGCTCATCTTGTTATGACTCTTGTTACTGCTTATCAGGAGGTCCAAAGTCTTGGGGCTGAACTTATTCAACACCATCCTTTTTCTGCTGATCTTGCTGAGCAATAAAAACATTTTTAGGTGCTCCTTGTAATTTGCTACTTACTTCGTCTCAACAACTCCTATGACATAATTCGTCAACAGATTCTCGGGGAGGTGGCCACTCTGACTCTCGATGCTAGCACTGCCCGTATTTCTGCTATTACTACTCTACTTCAGCGTCCTTTGCTTCCCTCTCCCTCTCCTGATATTGTTTCTCATCCTGCCAGTCATTATAATTCTGGTGGTCGGGGCGGTCGTACTGGCGGCCGTGGTTATTCGAAATTTCTCTGTTCTCATTGTGGAAAAACTGGCCACTTGATTGATCTTTGTTGGGTCAAACACCCTCATCTTCATCCTGCTTCTGCTGATTTTGCCAAGAAGTCTACTACTTCTCTTGTTACCTCTGGTGCTGCTCAGTTAGCTACAACGGGTAGGTGGCTTATTGACTCTGGTGTAACCAATCATATGACAGGGAATTCTCGGCTTTTTTCTTCTCTTACTAAGAGTAACCACTTGCCTCCTATTCTTATTGCTGATGGTTCTCCATCCCCAGTTCACGGGTCTGGCACTGTGCATGTTACTCCTTCTCTTCAGCTTCGAGACACTCTCTATGTCCCAACTTTCCATGCAATCTTCTTTCTATTACTGCTCTTTGTAAGCAGTTGGGCTGTGAAGCGATATTTTCTGCTTCTACTTGTGCTTTTCAGGTTCCTCAGTCCAATGAGATGGTAACTACTGGGACTGAGAGTGGCAGCTTATTCTATCTTGATACTTCTTATGCCTTTTCTACCTCCTCTCCTCTACTTTAGTGGCATCTTCGGCATGGACATCCTCCTCCTCAGATCCTTTATCAGCTTCTTCCCTATTTACCGTAGGGAGATTCTTCTCTTCCTTGTGAAGCTTGTCAGTTTGGGAAACATCATTGTTCTATGTTTCCTGCTAGCAAAGGACATAGTTCTTCTCGTCCGTTTGATATTGTTCATTCTGATATAAGGGGCCCTGCTCCTACTCAAACTATTGGTAGGTGTAGTTTATATTTTGTGACATTTATTGAGTATTTTTCCCGTTGTACATGGTTATATTTGTTGCGCTACCATTCTGAACTATTTTCCATTTTCACTGCTTTTTGTAATGAGATTCATACACAGTTTGATACTTATATTAAAATCCTTAGATCTGATAATGCTAAGGAGTATCTTAGTCATCAATTTACATCATTTTGTATGGATCATGGTATTGATCATCAAACCACTTGCCCTTATACATCGCAACAAAATGGTGTTGCTAAACGAAAGAATCCTCATCTGTTAGATGTGGCTCAGAGTCTTCTTACTCATATGCATGTTCCCAATTCTTATTGGGGGCATGCAGTTCTTCTCTCTTATTTTCTTATTAGTCGTGTTCCATCCTCTATTATCGATGGGAAGACTCCCTTTTCTATCCTGCATTCTAATGTGAACCCTTTTCCTTTGACTCCTTGTGTTTTTTGGTGCACTGCATTTGTTCATTATCCTTCTTCTGGTCACGACAAACTGTCTCCCTGCTCGATTAAATGTATCTTTCTAGGTTATTGTCCAACTTAGAAAGGCTACAGGTGTTATGATCCTGTTTTCCGCCGGCAGTATATTTCTTCTGATGTCACTTTCTTTGATAATGTTCCATTCTTTTCCCCTTCCACTTTTCTACCTTCTTCGGATGATTCAGTTCCTTCTCCTCTTATTTCTGCACCTTGTCCTGCGCCTACTATTTCTTCTTCTACTTTTGACTCTCCTGCTCTACCTGATTCCTCTGTTGAGCTGCTGCCCATGGTTTCTAGTTTGCCTGCCTCTCCTTCGGATGAACCTAAGCAAGTAGACATGACTGATCTTGATCTTCCTATTGCTCTCAGGAAAGGTGTTCGTTCGTGCACTCAGCATCCTCTTGCTGGTGTGGTATCTTACACTAGATTGTCTTCTCGGGCGCAGAGTTTTGCTTTTTCCCTCTCGGCCAATGTTCTTCCAACGTCTTATCGTGATGCTCTGATTATTCCACATTGGAAAGATGCTATGGATGAGGAGATGAAAACTCTAACTGAAAGGGGGTACTTTGTCTCTTGTTCCTACTCCTCCTAATGATGATGTGGTTGGCTGTCGTTGGGTATTTGTTGTCAAGTATCTTCCTGATGGTACAGTTGATCGTTACAAATCCCGTCTTATGGACAAAGGATTTACTCAAACTTATGGTGTGGATTTCTTTGATACATTCTCTCCTGTTGCTTGGATTACTACAATCTGTGTTCTCTTTTCTGTGGCTATGAACAAAGATTGGGAAATATCTCAGTTAGATGTCAAAAATGCCTTTCTTTATGGGGATTTGAACGAGACAGTTTATATGGAGCAACCTCCTGGGTATGTGTCTAATGGGGAGTCTCAGGTGTGTAAGTTGAAAAGCCATCTATGGTCTTAAACAGAGTCTGAGAGCCTTGTTTGAAAAGTTTAACGAGGTTTTTTCAGTTGCTAGGTTTGTTCAAAGTACTGCATATCACTCTTTGCTTATTCGAAAAACCTTATCTGGACCGGTTATTCTAGAGGTGTATATGGATGATATCCTTCTTACTCGGGATGATAGGAAAGGCATTGATATGACAAACCAGCATCTGCTCCGGCATTTTGTTATGAAGGATATGGGGTCTCCTAAGTATTTTCTGAGGATTGAGATATCTCGAAAACCTGGTTCAATCATTCTTTCACAGAGGAAGTATGCTCTAGATCTTTTACAAGAGACAGGTCTTCTTGGAGCTAAGCCTGCTCGGTCCCCTATGGCTATTGGAGATGACAAATGCTAGAGTGAGTCTTCTCCTCTCATTGAAGATATCACCAGGTACAGACATCTTGTTGGTAAACTCATCTATCTGACTGTTACACGACCAGACATCTACTTTGTGGTTGGAAAAGTAAGTCAGTTTATGCAAGCTCCTAGGGAGTTTTATATGCAGTCATCATTGAATATTCTCAAGTATGTAAAAGGTGCACTAGGGAAAGGTTCCTGTTCCTGAAAAGGGAACATTTAAAAGTAGAGGCTTATTCTGACGCAAGGATGATAAGGGCGACAGAAAGTCAATATCTGGTTTTTGCACCTTTGTTGGAGGAAATCTAGTCAGTTGAAAGAGCAAGAAGCAGGCTGTAATTGCCAAATCGAGTGCAAAAGTAGAGTATAGAAGCATGGCTCTGACTGCTTGTGAGTTGAAGTGGCTTCGAACTCTCTTACTGGATCTGGGAGAGTTTTATGATCACCCCCTACCAATGTTCTGTGACAATAAAGAAGCTATATACATTTCGAAGAATCCGGTCTTTCATGAGAGAACGAAGCATATCGAGGTTGATTGCCACTTTATTAGAGAAGAGATCTTGAAGAATCAGATATGTACTCCATTCGTTACTTCTGATAAAGAACTGACAGATTTCTTCACGAAACCGGTTACTTCATTCACAGAGGTTTATGGCAAGCTGGGCATGGTTGATATATATGCTCCAGCTTGAGGGGGAGTGTTGGAACTCAGTTCGGGAAGTTATCCTTACAAGCCATTGCGGTCTATCCTGCCGATCTTCTAGCAGTTTATCTCATCAAGCTATTGGAATGTTTGTTTAGTAGAAGCCGCAGCGTTCTGACAAGTGGGTGCTACAGCGGTTTAGGTGTAAATCGCAGCGGTCTGGTGTAGCTGCAGCTGCCTGTATGAAGCCGCATTGGATTTCTAGAGTTTGGTTGCATCAGGTCTAGCAGGGGTTCGTAACTGTGGCTAGGGTGTTAGCCGCAGTGATCTTGTGAAGTCATGGCGGCCTGATTGAAGCAGCAGCAGTGTACTAATGGTTATCTTCTCTGCGGTTTGGTGGCAACTCGCAGTATGGGGTCTGGTGGCTTGCAGCAGCCTCAACCTAGTGGTTTGTCGTATTGCGGTCCGTTGGCTATCCGCAGGTGCAGCTTAGCGGTTTCTTTGGCAGTCTTGTACAGATAGTGGTGGCCTTCTCTCTTATCTGGAGGATGTAATGTTATGTTTTGTGTAGTGAGCAGTTTATGCATATCAAACTGCTCAGTCCGCGGGACTTGTATTTAGTCTCACATCGTGTATTGTATTCTCTCTCCTCCCCCATTTTCTATAAATAAGGGGGCATACTTACTTACCTTTTTGGAGCAATAAAATTTGCGATTTATTTACCTCTTGTCCGCGCGGTTTATTTACCTTTCTGGTTCTATGGACTATGCCCTCAGTCCATCTCTTCCTTTGCTGATTTGCGAAGAGAGTTTCTACTCAGATTTTCTACCTCTACAAAGAGAAAGGGTGGCCCAGAAGCCCTCTTTGAGATCAGGTAGTGAGAGAATGAGTCTTGGTATCATTTTGTCGATCGTTTTCAGAAAGAAATCTTGGAAATTGAGATCGTCGATCAAGAAATGTATCGAGTGGCTCTTATTTATGGTCTTCGTGAAGGACCACTCAAGTTTGAGGCTAATGTCCGAGCACCAAGAACTTATCAAGAGTTGATTGGCTTAGCCAAATCATACATTCGAGGTGAAAAGAGCAATACCAGCTTCATCTCCAGGCTCGTAGCAGAGAAATATCCTTCTTCTTACAAGCAACCTCTGAAGTCTCCTCGAAAAGATTTTCCATCCCACTCAAGGAAGGGAAGAAGATTTCAATGTCATCGACACCCCATCAGGGGCCAAGATTGTGCCTGAGATCAATTGTTACTATTGCCAGATCTAGCTTTGCAAATAGCTTCGGGTCATTAGCAGCAAGATGATGACTTGCCAGAGTTTGAACTAGATGAGGCCATGCAAGAAGTAAGTAAAGTCATGAAGGGTAGGGATAATTTCAAAAGGCCTTACCAGCCGACATATCAAAGATATAAAGATTCAGATCCGTTTTGTGAGTTTCACAAAGAAAGCGGACATTTAACTAAAAAATGTCGAGCACTTTGTCAACTGGTACAAAAGATGCTGAGGCAGGGTAAGATGTGCGATCTACTTCCAAAGGATGACCACTCTGATCCGACAACTTCAAAAGGCAAAGAAGTAGCAGACATTTCTTGCTGCTCAAAGGGAGTGAGTCAAATCAACCATAATCCTAACATCATCATCGACAACACCATTGATGTCGATGATGAGGGCATCCTTAGAAGACTATTCTGAAGTAAAAAGGACATCGCAGTTCCAAAAGCTCCTTGCAATCATTACTGGTCATTTTTACTTTTCATTCTTCAAACATTTCCTCTTTCAAAACGCTCATAAGTGTTCTTTCATTTTCTTTTCAATAAATTTTACGTCAGAGATCTCATACTGACACATTTCCCTTTTTGGAGTGCTTCCTCCTCTATCTTTTTCTCATTGCCAAAGAGATCACTGAACCACCGAGATATCGCCGAGTCTTGCTTAGGGCCCCCTCAAGGTTGGACTCCGGCGTAAGACCACAATGACCACATATAGTGGGGAGTGTTCACATATGTGCAGTGGGAGCCTTCCAACTCTCGTGCGGAGGATTACGGGACTTCGGATCCTAGCCGGTAGTTAACACAAAGTGAGCATCAAGGGAGGTCCCATGTGTTAGCTCTACTGCGCCTCGCTAAGGATACATTACAGTTACGATGATCTTTGCTGGGCAAGCAATGACGATAAAGTATTGCCTTGCCTCCTCGATCATCTCATGACTGTGATAGTCGAATACTCTATGGTACTCTCAATCCGTGCCATCGCGGGGCCCACAACTCCGCTGATCACTCCACAGACAAGAAATAGTCCACTTAGCGCATCTAGTCTAATTGATCAGCGTTATTTGTAACCCGAGGCATGAGAGCAGTATATCTGTCGATCATTCTCAGAATTTTCTACTTTTCTCTTTTGTGCCCTTCTAAAGGAAGCGCGGTCAACCCGCTCTAGGTAGGACTATGCTCTTGATGACCGTTCGAGGGCAAGCGATGCATAAGGCCCACGGGGAACACCTATGCCAGCATCCAGTCTTTTTGGGTCATCTGTGGACGTAGCCCTCCTTTTTATTTTTTCCTTCTTACAGGTTAAGAGGTTAAGTCTGACCTATCAAAAGGATTTGCAGCATCTATTTTGCTTATGCTCATTTTATATATTCGGCTTTCATGAAGCTCCATCCGCTGACGATTGATTATGCTTATTCTTGGTATCTATTATTCAATCAAGGATTCTATTTATTGACAAGCCATGCTATTGAATTCTAATCAAGATGATTTCATCTTGCTGATTGTGATTTCATATTAAAGATATCATATCTTGATCACGCGAGACGATCACTATCGCGGTTTGATCTTTATTCAATTAATACCAGGGTTTGTTGAGTATCTCTCCTGCTATCCAATTATGTCTTCCTTATCATATCAATTATTGATACTTTCAAGTTCCATCCAGGTACTTGTAACTTAGTTTTCTTCTATATCTGCTACTCACTCTTCTGTTTGTAGAGATTAGCAAAAACTTGCAAGTTCCATCCAGGTACTTGCAACTTAGTTTTCTTCTATATCTGCTACTCACTCTTCTTTTTGCAGAGATTAGTAGATAATTGCAAGTTCCATCCAGGTACTTGCAACTTAGTTTTCTTCTATATCTGGTACTCACTCTTCTTTTTGTAGAGATCAGCAAATACTTGCAAGTTCCATCCAGGTACTTGCAACTTAGTTTTATTTCATATCTTCTACCCACTCTTCCTTTTGTAGAGATTAACAGATATTTGCAAGTCCTTTCCATGTACTTGCAGCTTAGTTTTCTTCTATATCTCCTACTCACTCTTCTTTTTGTAGAGATTAACAGATATTTACAAGTCCTTTTCAGGTAGTTGCAGCTTAGTTTTCTTCTATATCTGCTACTCACTCTTCCTTTTGCAGAGATTAGCAGATACTTGCAAGTTCCATCCAGGTACTTGCAACTTAGTTTTATTTCATATCTGTCACTTACTTTTTCTTTTGCAGAAGTTAATAGGTACTTGCAAGCCTCCTTCAGGTACTTGCAAGTTATCATTCTTCTGTGCTTTCCTCTCATCTTTGTTTTGCAGAGCTCAATGGAAGACATTTGTGTCTTCTTCATTTTGCAAAAGCAACTCAGGTACACACAAGATGTACCTCTCTTCACTTGCATTAACTTTTCCTTTGCAAAAAAAAAAGATAGACATTTACAAACCTCTTCGAGGAGAGACATCAGGTTCCATCTTTCCTTTCCTCTTACGTTTCGGAGGAAGGATCACGATTTTCATGGGTCTCCAACTTTTTTGAAGTTCCCTTTGGGACTTAAAAAAGTGCGGGGATTATGTTAACCAAGAATTCAGTGATCCCTCTCAAGGTAGCCAACTTGCAAGTCGCGACATGATCCAGGTTCAACCTGAAGTTCCCTTTGGGACATAGAACATATTTATTCGCATTATAGGAAATACACCACTATAACTTCTCCTATACAGAAAACAATGTAGAAAAATAAATGTGTTAAACAAGTGCGTAAATAAATTAATAATGTCTCTAATAGAAATAAAATAAAATGCATAAAGTTAACTCTGTCTTCACATGTGTTTGCATCAAAAGTCTAGGTCCTTTTAAAGCATTTGAGGTTTACATTGCATCTTCATTCCAAAAGTTAATGTTGTAAGAAATATTATTTTGTAGTTTCAAAACAGAAAACAAAAGTTGTGCTAATATTTTAAACCTGAAAACAAAAGTAAAGCTAATTATTGTTCTCTGGTTTTATTATAATGTATTCCGTATGTGGTATCTTATGTGATTAAAGTTTATGAAATACGTGAAGAACTTTTTTCTATTTTAAAAATAATTCCATATATAAATAATTTGAAATAGAAAACTTAGTCCATAGAATTGGATTGTTAGTTTGCTATATGTGATAGAATTCAGGTCATAGAGTAAGACAAACTGCACCTAAGATCATACTCTAGTGAGGAATGGACCTAAGATCTACAGTTGGGAAGTTGGAGATGGATATTGACCATTAAGGATACTCCTCCTACTGCCCATGAGGAAAATGATGTTAGGTATATTCCTAAAGAAGGATAAAGTACACAAGTCTTTGGTAAAGACCTTCAAGTGGAATATGACTGGATAAACAGACCAGTAGGATCTAGCCATAGAAGCTCAAAGATTTCTGACTGGTAAGACACAGTTTTTTCTTCCAATTAAGTAGAATAGTGAGAAGAATACAGAAGAAAAATCAGGTTGTACTCATTATTGAGGAAAGTACATCAAACAACTCTTTTGAGAGCAGTAAGGAAGAGATATATGATCCTCAGCTGTCAGACTATTCTGAGGAAACATAAAGAGATAAGAATACTCATGTTTCAATTGCTTCTGAACCTGCAGTAAAGATTAACCAAGTGGTAGTCAGTGGGTATTGTGGACATGATCTGTGTAAATATTGAGGGGGAGACTGTCAAGCTAGATGCTCCTGTTGATGGGGAGCATGTTTAGTCCAGGTTGATAGACAAGCTTGATTATTACCAAGAGTACCTCCTGCACAATATAGATCAACAATACAGCTGAATATCAGCATGTCCCTATAGACATTTCTGGGATTGAGAGGGAGACTACCAAGATGGTTGCACCTGCTATAGGAAAGCAAGTACAATCAGTTCAAGAACAGCTGGATTGCTCCAGCTATAGTTGATACAAGTCAATAACTTCCTATGGGAAATGCAGAGATTGAGGGTGAGATTTCAATAGAACTCCCTGCTCAAGAAGAGGAGAATACTATTTGGGTTACTAATGAAATCAGAGGTTCATTGTGAATTGAACAGTATACAGATGAAAACATGACTGACCCTATTCAAGATGAACTGTATTATGTACAATATGGTGATCAGAGGGAAGATAAATGTGATAATCAAGATAGTGCTCAGTGGGCTAAAACCTATTGTACTACTACTGATCAGATTAGTGGAGCCAGAGGCAAATTTGTTGCTAAAGAAGAGAAAGAGATTTGGCTTAGCATGAAGAGACTGTATAGGGTGGAAGGAAGATAGAATCGTCAATTCTAAGGGAGAAGGCTGATTTCATAGAGATACAAGAAGCTATATCCACTGCTGAGTCAGAATACATACCTATAGGGAGCTGCTGTGCACAGTTATTGTGGATCCATCATCAGCTCCAGGACTACAACATCAAGATAAGTAAAACTCCTATGTTCTATGATTCAACTAGTGCAATCTCTATTACTAGGAATCCTGCCGCACAAAGCAGGACTAAGCATATAGATATTAGGTATCATTTTATTAGAGATCATGTAGAGAAGGAGACATAAGTCTTGAGTTTGTCCCCACAGACAAGCAAGTGGCTGACATCTTTACAAAACCACTAGATGAAGTCAAGTTCAACACCTTCAAGTTTGAGTTGGGTATGTTGAACTTGGTATAGCTTCAGTTGCTCCTTATTTTGTTTTTGTTGCAGGAATTACTTTTCTTGCAGGTTGTTAAGTCTCTCAAGTGGGATCAACACTTAAATGGACTCGTGTGCATTAGAGAGGATGAAAGAAGATGCTCCTGTTAAGGGGGAGAAAGTCAAGATGCTCCTATTAAGGGGAGCAAGTCCAGTAGTTGCAGGAATATGTTCAGCTTCCTATTGAGAGGGAGAAAGCATCTGCAATAGTGGATCAAAGATCAACACTACTGATCTATATGTCCTAAGGACAATGCACAGACTGAGGGGTAAATCAACCCTGAACTCCCTGATCTAGAGATTCTTTATGACATAGTCATAAATTTCTCTTACTCTGAGATGGAATGTTGTTGCTGAGCTAAAAATGCTACTGCTGAAAAGACATAGCTGCAGGAGAAGAGGAAAATAGAGAAGGCCAGCACCTCCCTAACAATAGTTGCTTTCACAGAAGTCATAAAGGGGAGGAGTGGCATTAGCTCAAGTTGATCAAGGATGGACCACTCAAGTTTCTTGTAGTTGTATTGAACTGTTGTGTCAGTGCTATCAACATAAGAGGTATGATCTCTAGTCAAGTAGTATGATCACTAGTATAGTGGAATAAGGCTAAGATCAAGAGAAATGTTCTCCCATGATCCTTTCACCTCCCTCATTAGATAAATGCCTTTTGAAGAAGCTAGAAAGTGGGAGGAGTGGGAGAGCAATACTTGACATGACCAAGTCATGTTGAGTAAGTGCATATACTTAGAGGAGTGGGAGAGCAATGACTACATGTTAAGTAAGTTCATATTACTTTCCCACTTCCAAGTAGTATGAAAAAAATGCTTCAAGTAGTATGAGGAGAGCAATGACTACATGTTGAGTCAGTGCATATTACTTGGAAACATTCAAGTGGTATGAGGAAAGAAATGACTTGACATGTTGAATCACTGTATTGAATTGGAGAACTTTGAATAAGCTTATAGCTGTATTAAAGTGATATGTTTTTTTTTTTTGCATCTTAGTATTTCTGTGTGTTCTACCTTCTTTAAATAAGGTGAGATTGTATGAAATATTGCCCTCAATGTTCCCTGGATTTGAAGAGGCATCACCATCAATAATGAGAGCATAATTATATTTGATGTATGTTCAAGTTCAATGTGTGTAGGATGTTCTTAAGAACAAGATTAGATAGGTTGTCTAAGTGATAGTGGCAGGTGGTCACATGGAAGAATGCTGGAAAGACAGAAATTTGTATAAGTTCACAAGCACTGAGTGAAGCTAGTTCACTCAACGCTAGATGTCAAGAAGCGTTGAGTAAAGCATGGATGGTCAAAGCCCAATAGTTTGCAAAGAAGATATGTGGTTACGTCAACAGGCGTTGAGTGAAGGCAGTTCACTCAACACCATATAACAAGAGGCATCGAGTAAAGCTCAATCTATCAAAGCTTCAGCATTGGCAAGCAAGAATTCTGGCTAAGTCCAGAAGCATTGAGTGAGGATAGCTCACTCAATGCCTGAAGAAAGAAGCATTGAGTCAAGCTCAAGTAGTCAAAGCATTTGATGATCCGTCAAGAAATCTAGCTAAGTCCAAAAGCATTGATTGAAGGCAGTTCACTCAACTCCCAAAGAAGAAATCTTCAACAGACTAGTGTGATGTCAAAGCTTATGAAGATGTAGACAAAAAATATGTCTAAGTCCAGATGCATTGAGTGAGGATAGCTCACTCAATGCAACCTTATCAAGAAGATAGGCAAAGGCATAAGTGTTGATTGATGAAGGCTCACTCAACATATTCATAAAGATGGAAATTAGCTAAGTACAAAAGCGTTGAGTTCACTTAATGCCTCAGCAAGATGGCAGGATTCAGAGAAGCCACCAAGGACAAATGCATTGAGTGATGAAGGTTCACTCAATGCACTCAATGTCAGCAATGCAGAAGTATTGGCTAAGTCCAAATGCATTGAGTGATGAAGGCTCACTAAACATACTCAACACCTGGGAGTGCAGATTATTTGACTAAGTGTTTTTGGGTTGAGTGAAGGCTATTAACTCAATGCACTCAACGCTTGTGATGAAATGTCGGAATTTGACTAGGTCCACAGATACTAACGTCATAAAAATTCAAAATTGTTGTGGGAAGTCTACAGTACGCGACAAACAACGCTGCATGCCTACTATACGACATTTACCGATAAAGCTAAGTTGCAGCCAACAACTATTGATGGTCGTGAGGCTCAAAAATCCGTTGAATGGAAGAAGATAAAAGAGATCAGATCAACGAAAACAAATTAACTTTTAGGGATTTACCTTTTCGCAAAAATGTGGAACTTCATCTTCTTCCTTTTGCCATTGTTGCAGAGCCTGAAGAAGAAGTTCAAAGTGCTGATCTAAAAGTTCAAGCAGTTAGTAGTTGTGATTTTCACCTGGAATAGCAAGTTCAAAGAAATTTCTGAGGAAAAAGAAGCAGCCAAAGCTAACCCTTGCTACAGCAAGATAGCTATTGTGATCAACACCTTAAACAATAAGTTCAGAGAAAATCTCTGAGTAAGTAGAAGCTGCTAGGCAAGCCCTAGCTACAACATCTTAACAGCCCTAACAAATCATCCCTTTAGAATACTTTTTGGAGTTATGAAGAAGAAAATAGGACTGAGTTTCACTCTCAGTTCAAGAAGAAGCAGTTCTCTGCAAGATACTTCTCAGCACAAGCCAAGTCAACTTAAAGATCAACAATCTTATTTTTGTGAAGGAAATTGGACTAAGCTTTCTTAGTTTAGGAAAAAAAAGGCTCAGAGAACTATCTCTCTAAAGTCAAAGATAGGGTTGAGTATTTCTCAGCCCAGGAAGGAAGGCTCAGAGAACTTTTCTCTGGAGTCAAATCAACACCAACCAACCATTCTCTCTATAGGATCCATTCTTAGATCTGAGCTATAGGGCCTTTGTGCCTGAGTTATAGGCCTATTTAAAAAGGATGAGGTAGGATCTAGTTGTGGATCTGAGGTAGGGCCTGTGTGCTTGAGGTTAGATCCTGTTGTTTATCTTAGGTAGGGCTATTTTCCCGAGGTAAGAGAGTCATTCTCTATAAGTAGTAGGGCCTTTGTACCTGAGTTATAGGATCCTTCTATGGATCTAAGGTAGGGCATGCATGCCTGAGCTATAGGAGAGTAATTCTCTCTTAGTGGTAGGGCTATTCTCCTAGCCTTAGTGTAGGACTTGTGCTCAAGTCTGAGGTAGGTGATCTTTAGATCAATTAGTTGTAGGAGTAAATCTTTACTCTGAGTTATAGGGCCTTGTGCCTGAGGTAGGTCTTGGAGGAGACGGAGAGATCATGAGGGATCTGTATTGTAATCTCTTTAGAGCCGTGATTGAAGAAGTTGCCTTGTCTAAAAACTGTTAGAAAGGTGGGAGGGATAATGGATGTACCCATAATCTAGAGAACCACTATAAATCTTGTGCGTGTTGTTGTGGTTTGTATTAAAAGCAAAATATAACTAAATCCTAACACACTTAAAGAAGAAAAAATATAAAAAAACCAAAATCCTATTCACTCTCGTCTAGGTGTTTATCTATCCTTGAAACTAAAGACTTTCAAAAGTGAACGCTCAAGTGATGTTTCAGGCACCTTTTTTTGCGATGACTATGTATATAAAAGTGTCAACTAACAAACCAATAATAACTAAAAAAAATTAGTTATTACCTGGTCAACAAAAAAAGCAGGATATTTCATAAAAGTATAAATAATTAAATATAATAATACCTTAGATATTTCTTAAGAAGTTTCAAGTGCAGGTGCAAGTACAACACTTGTGGACCTAACTGTTCCAATTCTAACACTAAACATGCACATAAGTTCTTCATTTTGATTCTTCATACTACTCTTCAATGCTTGATGCACTTGTTGTTGTCAGCTCAATAATTCTTATTTTTGCTCATATATTCTTGATGTTGTTGGCACATATATTCTTATTGTTGTCTTAATTTTTTTAGGACTATAACTTCCATATCTTTAATACGAACTACTAATTTCCTCTCGCTCTGCCTATCATCCTTAAAAAAACTTTTAATGGTGGAAAACTAGCCACCAGCTCTAAACCTGCCCAGATGTTCTTTGCCTAAAATAGAGGCAAGAATGTCATATCTTCCCTTTGACACTCTTTGAGCACTCTGGGCCTCTTGGCTCAACAACATATCCTAAGCAAAAGCAATAAATATTAATGCATGATATGAAATTATACTTCACAATCAATATTACTATTGATAATTTTCAAATGATGAAATGATACATTTACACTTACAATTTAGAGACAAATTAGCTGCTTCTTTATTAATGTATTCGCCAGCCTTTTTTATTTTGTGACCAGCTTTCCATAACTCCTCGCGTGACATTGATGCAGTTGCACCTTGCTCAATCTTGAAAATAAAATTAAAATGAATTATTATTTATATTATTGAGAAAACTAATTTTATAATGTAGATACTAGAGAGAACTAATACTATATGTTTTCTAATCCAGAATAACTCATTCTGGAAGTAGTATGAAATATCTTTTGTCCTTTTGCTCTCTCTGTATTAAGCTGACCTTTCTCCTACACAAATGAATATTTGTTAATGCTTAGATTGCTTATAAAGTTAAAAAAAATTACATAAAATATTGAATTTAATAAGAATATAACCATATATTCTGGAGTGGTATGATGGTTGACCAAAATTCTCCAATCTTCAAGAGTAATAAAGTTATACTTGAGGGGTACATTATATCGATGTTACAAATCAACATTTTTTACAGAAGTGACAAAAAGTTTGGATTTCCAAGTCCTCCAAATTTCATTGATTCTTTTTAGTAATACATTGCAAAGACCATAAATATCATCAAAATAAAGCTGAAAATTATAGACAATATTAATTAATAATTAACAAAAAAACACAATTATATAATAACTAATAAAAAAATTACATACATTTAATTTTTCCCATAATTGATCCTTAAAATGTTTATAAACTTCCTTCCATCTAGCATATGTAATTGGCACATTATACTTCACAAGAGAACCCATAAAACTCATCTATTCATTTGTGTTAGGTCCGAGAATAATACGACCATCATCACTCATAGAAATATTAAGCTTCTTCCCCTCTAGCCAAAACTTATTCAATTTAGCCATTAGAGAGGCTACTAGCATGTTGATGCGCAGAAATGGAGGGGGCCGTAGCCACCAGCAGATAACGGGTATTCGGTCTCACCTGGATGAGTTGAAGAGGTTGATGGGGATATAGTGAATGCTTCTGGATGCTCGAGAGTGGAGCACGCACTTGATCAACAGTTGTGGGGATAGAGGAAAGGTTGTTGAGGATGCTGGGAACAGCAGGGAAGGTTGATGAGGAACTGTCGAGTAGACGGTTACTTTGATGGATAGGATCATGCTTTATGGTTGATGCCGAGAGAGGAGAGGAGATGAGAGGAAGAGGGGGCTGCTGGCAGCGGCAACAGTGGACTTTGCCTGCCGTGGATTAAATGCCACTCTTGCGATGGGATTTCCTTTGATTATGAATCAGATTATAGCTTGAGATTGCAACTTTACATAGAAAGCAAAATAAAAGGTAAAAAGGGGGAAGCTGGTGGCTAAGGAAGGAAGATGCCAGAGGCCGCACGGTTTGCTTATCTTGTAGCTCGCTAGTCTAAGCCGGGCGGACTGTACGATCAGGCTGAGAGAACAGCTGAGGTCGCGTGGACTAGGAAGTTGAGTCCGTAGGATTTGATGACTTGACCTTATCGATGGTTTTCCTCGTGCGTGTGTCGGTGTCCCCCAAATGAGAGGTATGGGGGGCTATTTATAGGATCGAGGAGGTAACGGTCTTGGTTACATCACCCTCGGTAGAGCGGTGAGTTGAAACAAATAAAGAAGGAGTCCGCCGAGTATTCACTATGTTGTGCAGATAGGGACTTGTCTACTTGAGCTGATCCTATTATTGGCGGACTGGGACGAGTCCGATTTTACTTCCTTGAGTGAGTCCATATCGAGTTATGGGAGCTGAGGAGTAGTCTGGATCTTGCTGGGAAGTGGCCAGAGCTGGGAAGTTAGAGGGCTAGCTGACAGACTGTAAAATGAGTCCGCCTAGCCCGCTGCGGAGAGGATGTGGCAGATCACTGACTGCTATGTTGGGGTTCTTCTGCCAGACTACACGATGAGTCCGTATAGCTTGCGGTGTACTGGAAGACTCTGCCGCTGCGGTTGGAGGCTTATTGCTGGGTGAGGTAGGCGACCAGTCGGACTAATTTTAGTAGGTCTCCTTCCTTCTGAAGGAGTGGTCTGTCTAATGCAGGCGAACTGAAAGGTTGGCCTCCCACTGGGCGATAATAGCTTGGCGACCTTGCGAGCTGAGGAGGAAGGTCACGCACTGCTGACGGGCATCCTGGAGGCAGGTCACCTCTGCTGTTGAATTAAGAGTCCACTTTCTCCTTGCAGGCTAGAGTTAAGCCCATATTGTGTTGCGTGGCCTGATGTAGGGCAGTTGGCCATGCTGCCGTCTCTACAAGCGAGCTGAGCCCAAGTCCGCATTACTGGCGGACAGGTGGAGTAGCCCGCTCATACTGGTTGGAAACCTGGAGTCTAGTTTTTTGTTGGGCGAACTGAGACTTATCGTGTTCTGTTAGGTGACCTGGGGGCAGGTCGCCTGGCGACAAACATACAACTCACAATATTCGTACTAGAGTTGATCATTCAGGTATCTAATACCCATTGACCTAACATGACAATCATGCTTTCTCTATGCGAGAGACTTTGTTAGTGGATCCATAATATTTTCTTCAACCGGCACTCTGCAAACGTTCACATCTCCTCGATCGACAATCTTACGAATAAGATGGAACCTCCAAAGTATGTGCTTGGAGCACTAATGAGATCTAGGTTCCAAAGCAAGTGCAATTATACCATTAATGTCACAGTAGAGAACAACGGGACCAATAATGCTAGGAACTACATCTAACTAGTTGATGAATTTCAAAATCCATACAGCCTCCTTCGCCATATTTGTAGAAGTGATATACTCGGCCACAATTATATAATCAGCAACTGTCTCCTGCGTTGAACTCTTTCAGTTAACATCTCCTCCATTTAGGCAAAATACAAACCCTGACTAAGACTTTGAGTCATCCTTATCAGTTTGGAAGATATCACCCGTGTAACCCTTTATAACGAGCTCTTTCTCTCTGCCAATTATCAAGAACGTATCCTTATACCTTCTTAAGTACTTTAGGATATTCTTAATGGCTATCCAGTGACTATCACAGGGATCAGACTGATACCTACTATTCATGCTAAAAGCATAAGAGACATCGTATCGAGTACATATCATTGCATACATGATTGATCCAATTACTGAAGCATATGGAATCAATATCATGCGGTCCTTATCTTCATAAGATTTAGGACACTGGTCCTTAGAGAGACTCACGCCATGAGATATAGGTAAGAATGCTGTCTTGGACTCAAGTATACTGAACTGTTTCAACACCTTCTCTATATATGTACTTTGGGTCAAACCCAGCAACTTCTTTGATCTATCTTTATAAATCTTAATAACAAGTATATAAGTCTGTTCGCCCAAGTCTTTCATAGAAAAGCAGTTGCCTAGGTTATTCTTAACAACTTGTAGGGTCGGTTTGTCATTCCCAATCAACAGTATTCCATCTATATATAATATAAAGAAGACAACAATGCTCCCACTAATCCTCTTGTAAACACACGGTTCATCCTCATTCTTGATAAAACCAAACTCTTTAATCTTTTCATCAAAACAAAGATTCCAACTTCGAGAAGCCTGTTTTAATCCATAAATGGATCTCTGCAGCTTGCATATTTTAGTGGCTTTAAATGGTGATACAAAACCCTCGGGTTGTGTCATATACACTTCCTCTAGGAGGTTTCCATTTAGGAAAACTATTTTTACATCCATTTGTCAGATCCTGTAGTCATAATATGCAGTAATAGCAAGGATAATTCTGATAGATTTAACCATAACCATAGTGGAAAATGTCTCATCATAGTCAACACTATGAATTTGCTTGAAACCTTTAGCCATTAATCGCCCTTTGAATGTATGTACATTCCCATCCATGTCAGTCTTCTTCTTTAAGACCTACTTGCACCCTTTGGGTCATACCCCTTCAGGTGGTTCCACCAAGATCTAAACTTGGTTTGCATACAAGGAGTCTATTTTAGATTTCATGGCCTCAATACACTTCTCAGAGTCTGGTCCACACATAGCCTCTTGGTAGGTTGCAGGCACATCATCATGATCCATAAACAACACATTACCTATTTGAGACACGAGAAATCCATCTTTCAGGCTCCAACCTTGGTCTACCAGTTTTACGTGGAACTTGTGTTTCTTAAGCAAGTTTTCTAGCAATAATATCTTATAGTCCTTGTTCAGGTTCTAATTTCAGTTCATTCACTATTTGTGGTTCTTGAACTTCTTCAAGTTCTACCTTGGTAGTCTTTCTACTTAAGAACTCTTTCCCAAGAAAGACACCAGTCCTCGCGACAAACACTATGCCCTCAGATGTTAGATAGAAATAGTACCCTTTAGTTTCCTTAGGATACCCCACAAGATAATATTTATCTGACTTGGGTTCCAGCTTGCAAGGAATTTGACATCACATGTATGCCTCACAGCCCAAAATCTTAATGAAAGACATATTATGACGCTTCCCAATCCATATCTCATATGGTGTCTTCAGAACTATTTTCATTGGAGCAAGATTTAGTATAAAAGTAGCAGTCTCTAGAGAAACACCCCAAAAAGAAAAAGACAAATCTGCATCACACATCATCGATCGCACCATGTCTAACAAAGCATGATTCCTTTGCTCGGACATACCATTATGCTACGGTGTTCTTGGTGGAATGAGTTGTGATATAATACCACACTCTTTTATATGATCACGAAACTCATGTATTAGTTATTCCCCACCTCGATTAGATCAGAGTGCTTTAACCCTCTTACCCAGTTGGTTCTCTTCTTCATTCCTAAACTCTTTGAACTTTTCAAAGGTTTCAGGTTTGCACTTAATAAGATACACATATCCATATCTACTGAAATCATCAGTAAATGTAACAAAGTAAAAGTACCCACCTCTAGTCATAGAACTCATGGGTCCGCATACATCACTATATATTCTCCCCAAGAGATCATCAGCCCTCTCATTAAAGCAAGTGAAAGGGACTTAATTTAGTCATCTTGCCTAACAAACATGATTCACATCTCTCAAATGATTGATAATCAAATGAGTCCAGTACTCCATCTTTTTGGAGCTTGGATATACGTTTCTCATTTATATGGCCCAAATGATAATGTCAAATGTACGTTGGGACTGAGTTATTTGATATTAGTCTTTTAGTATTTTCTATATTATAGATCTTGTGGTCTAAGTTCAAAACATATAAACCATTAAACATTTGGGCTACACCATAACAAACATCATTCATAAAAATTGAACAATAATTGTTCTTAATTATAAACGAAAATCCTTTCAAGTCAGGACATAATATGGATATAATGTTTCTAGTTATGGAAGGAACATAATTACAATTATCTAGTTCTATTACAAGCCAACTAGTAAAAGAAAGACAGTAAACTCCCACGGCGATAACAATAACCCTTGCTCCATTTCCCACACGCAGGTCCACCTCCTCTTTACTCAGCATTCTTCTCCTTCCCAGTTCCTGCACATTTATATAAATGTGAGAACCATATCCGGTATCTAATACCCATAATGAAGGAGCAGAAAGGTTTATCTTTATAACATAAATACCTAAAGCGGAAGTTATACCTCCCTTCATTTTCTACAGACCCTCAATATAAGAAGTATAGTTCCTCCTCCAATGACAAGCCTTGCCACAGCGGTGGCATTTCCAATCCTTCGCCAAGCCTTTCTTCTTCAGTGTTAAAAACTTGGGCTCAAGAGATTACTTATGTCCAACCTTAGTCTTCTTGAAACTCTTGGTCTTGCCCTTGTTTTTATGCACCATCAGTATTGGGATAATAGGTGTTAGAAACGAACTAAAACAAACCGGAAAGAGTATAACTGAAACTTTATTATCAGAAAAAGGTATCTATTACAAAGGTATGCCCTCCCTTATATAGAATGGAGGAGAGATGAGAGAATACAAATAAGAGATGTGGGACTAAAAAATTACAGGACTAAGCGGACTGTACAGAACAAACCGCACAAGCCGCGCGGTTAGACAGAAGGGCTAACCGTACGGCTACCACCAGAGAGAGAGAGAGACCGCAAGGGGAGGCCGCCTGAGAGCTCGGCAACCAGACATCAACAGCACAGCAATCAAACCGCTGAAGGGAAACCGCCAGACCGCGCGGTCTCTAACCCGCCAAGACAGACCGCCAGACCGCCCGGTCTCTAACTTCAACACTCCCCCTCAAGCTGGAGCATATATATCGATCATGCCCAGCTTGTCACAAATATGATGAAACGAGGTAGAAACTGGCTTGGTGAAGATGTCAGCCAGCTCTTTATCAGAAGTGACAAAGGGAGTGCAAATTTGTTCCTTTAAGATCTCTTCATGAATGAAATGACAGTCGACTTCAATGTGCTTGGTTCTTTCATGGAAGACCGGATTTTTGGAGATGTATATGGCAGCCTTGTTATCACAGAACATAGGTAGCGGATGGTTGTAGACCTCTCCTAAATCCAGCATTAGAGCCCGTAGCCATTTTAGCTCACAAGTGGTCGACGCCATACTCCGATACTCTGCTTCAGCAATGGATCTGGAAACAACAGACTGCTTCTTGCTCTTCCAGCTTACCAGATTACCCCCAACAAAGGTGCAGAAACCGGAGGTAGACTTGTGATCCCCTTTGTCATCAACGTAACTAGCATCTGAGTAAGCTTCAACCCTCAGATGACCATTCTTCTGGAAATGCAATCCTTTCCCAGGTGCGGCTTTGACGTACTCCAAGATCCGTAAGGCGGACTGCAGATGACACTCCCTGGGAGCTTGCATGAATTGAATCACCTTGCCAACAGCATAGGAAATGTCGGGTCTGGTCACTGTGAGATAGATGAGCTTACCAACAAGACGTATGTACCTCATAGTATCTGAAAGAAGAGGCGAATCATCTGTCCAGGTTTTGTCTTCTCCAACAGCCATGGGACATCGAGCAGGTTTGGCCCCAGTCAATCCTGCTTCTTTTAAAAGATCAAGGGCATACTTACGCTGGGAGAGGACTAAGGAATTGGGCTTCTGAGAGATTTCGATCCCCAAAAAGTACTTTGGAGAGCTCATATCTTTCGTGACCAGATGTTGACAAAGATGCCGCTTTGTCAAGGCTACCTCTTCCTGGTCATCGCCAGTGAGAAGAATATCATCAACATACACTGCAAGAACCACCAGTCGCGAGGAGGTTTTGCGAGTAAATAGAGAGTGATCGGCAGAGCTGCGCACAAAACCAACGGCCGCCACGATGCCGCTGAACTTGTCAAACCAAGCTCGAGTGCTCTTCTTGAAGCCACAAATTGCCTTCTTCAGCCGGCATACTCGTGTCTCCCCCTGATCAACATACCCAGGAGGTTGCTCCATGTAGACGGCCTCCTGAAGATCATCATAAAGGAAGGAATTCTTTACATCCAGCTGGGAAATCGGCCAATCTTTATTGACCGCCACAGAGAGAAGAACCCGTATAGTGCTGAGATGAGCCACGGGAGAGAAGGTGTCAAAGTAATCAACCCCATAAGTCTGAGTAAAGCCCTTAGCAACAAGGCGAGCTTTATAACGGTCCACAGTGCCATCCGGGGCAAATTTCACCACAAAGACCCAGCGACAGCCGATAACATCACTACCGAAGGGAGGAGGAACAAGAGTCCAGGTACCCTGCTCCGTTAGGGTGGCCATTTCCTCATCCATGGCCATCTTCGAGTAAGGAATAGCAAGGGCCTCCTGGTAGGAGTGGGGCGTGGCAGTGGAGGAGATAGCTAGAGCAAATGCCCTGCAAGAATGGGTGAGACGATCATATGAAACAACAGCAGTAAGAGGGGGTAGGGGACACGTCCGCACCCCTTTGCGAAGAGCTATAGGAAGATCCAGGTCAGCAGGTTCCTCGGCATCCGGAGCATCCGTGGCAGTGAGGGCTGGCCCGGGAGTAGAGAGTGACGGCGGTGGAGATGCGGGAGACGGGAGTGGAGAAGAGGGAGAGAGAGGTGGAAGAAGAGGAGTGGACGGGAGCGGAGTAGGGGTGAATATCGTAGTGGGAGACGAGAGAACAAAGGGAACATCAGGAGAATCAGAGGATGGGAGAAGAGGAGGGGAGTCATCCGAGAAGTAGGAGGTATTCTCGAAGAAGGTGACGT
This sequence comes from Platanthera zijinensis, assembly GCA_039513925.1. Lineage (NCBI taxonomy): Eukaryota > Viridiplantae > Streptophyta > Magnoliopsida > Asparagales > Orchidaceae > Platanthera > Platanthera zijinensis. The sequence continues at coordinate 72,121,689 of CM077087.1, forward strand.
CAGTAGAAACGAACGGCTTACGAAGGATGGGATCAAAGCAACAATAACCTTTCTGAGTGGTGGAGTACCCCAGAAAGATACATTTGGTGGAGCGAGGAGATAGCTTATCACGGGTGGCAGAAGGGGCATGCACAAAGGCAGTGCATCCAAATATTTGGAGAGGGAGAGGAAATGGCTCCTTGCCCGGATACAAAATGGAGAAAGGGGTTTTTCCGTGGAGAACGGTGGAGGGAATGCGATTGATGAGGTAACAGGCAAGGAGAACAGCATAGCCCCAATAGGAGCGAGGAACATGCATCTGGGTCATCAAGGAGCGAGCGACATCCAGAAGGTGACGGTTTTTGCGTTCTGCCACACCATTTTGTTGTGAGGTATAGACACAACTCGTTTGATGAATAATCCCATTTTGCATGCAGAAGGCAGAAAAGTCATGACTGACATATTCTTGGGCATTATCAGATCGAAGAACTTTAATAGAAACATCAAACTGAGTTTTGATCATGAGATAGAATGACGTCCATACAGAGAATAATTCGGAGCGATCTTTTAACAGATACACCCACGTACAGCGAGAGAAATCATCAATGAATGTGACAAAATATGAACTACCCCGACCAATCGTAAGAGTAGGAGAAGGACCCCAAATATCAGAGTGGATGAGATCAAACGGACGGGTGGATCCACGAACGTGCTTTGGAGGGAAGGAGGAGTGGTGATGCTTGCCAAGCTGACAGGCTTCACAGTTGAGCGGAGGACTTTGGGGAGGAAGGTGGGGCAGAAGTTGACGAAGAAGATGAGGAGGAGCATGACCAAGGCGGAGATGCCATTGGAGAAGATCTGTGGAGGTGGAGGAGAAGGTGGAGAAAGCGGAAATGTTGTCCAGGAAGTGTAGGCCGCCACTCTCAGTCCCAGTAGCAATCGTCTGTTGGGAGTCCTGATCCTGAAAAGAGCAAGTAGTAGAAGTAAAAGTAACAGAACAGTGTAATTGCTTGCATAGAGAGGTAATAGATAATATGTTGCACGGGAACTTGGGCACGTAGAGAGTATCCTCCAAGAAAAGAGACGGAGTTACATGAACTATCCCCGTCCCATGAACCGATGATGAAGAGCCATCAGCGAGAGTAACCGGGGGAAACCGACCATGTGTTTCTAGGAGAGAAAAACACTGGAGATTGCCGGTCATATGATTAGTAGCACCGGTGTCGATCAACCATTTTCCTTGAGTAACAACGTGGGCACTACCAGAAGATGTGACCACCGAGGCGAACGGCTTTGAGGAGTATATGGAAGCCATGATAGGAGGAACAAAAGAACTGCAGCGGTCACGGTGACAGCACACCAGCGGCAAGAAGGACCACGACCAAGATGCAGAGCAAGACAAACGGGGACGAAGAGGGAAGCACAAGCCGCGCGACTCAACAGGAGGTCGCGGCGATTAACAAGCGGGAGCGACTAAAGGAGGAGCCGCACAGAGGAGAAAAAGCCGCTGCGACTTAGAGACAGGTCGCGGGGAAAAGAGAGAGAGCAGCGAAGGAAGAAGGGCAGAGAGGCCGCCTAAACAAGGAAGAACTCGCGCGAACATAGAGAAATCGCAGCGGTTAAGAGAAGGAGATCTGCCGCGCAAATAACACGAAGCCACGCGGTTAGAAAACTATCCGCGCGGATAGGAAGAAGAAGATCTGCAGCGGTCACGATGTCAGACACCAGCGGCCAGAAAAGCCACGACCAAGCCGCAGAACCAAACAGAGGGAGAGAAGTCGGGCAGCTAGCAGACAGACCACGCGAACAGAAGTGGAGGATATCGGGAGGCAAAAGGCGAACAAGGCAAAAGAGGCCGCGGAGACAGGTCGCGGCGACTAGAGAAGAGAAGGAGGAAGCGGCGACTAGAACAGGTCGCAAGAAAGAAGCAAGCAACAGAAACAGGCCGCACGAACAGGGCACAAGCAAACAGGCGGAAGAAACAAGCCGCGGGAGACAGGCCGCGAGAAGAAGAGGCAGGCCGCACGGATAGGAGAACGCACAGAATCAGGAGTCATAGATCGAATCCTCTGATACCATGTTAGAAACGAACTAAAACAAACCGGAAAGAGTATAACTGAAACTTTATTATCAGAAGAAGGTATCTATTACAAAGGTATGCCCTCCCTTATATAGAATGGAGGAGAGATGAGAGAATACAAATAAGAGATGTGGGACTAAAAAATTACAGGACTAAGCGGACTGTACAGAACAAACCGCACAAGCCGCGCAGTTAGATAGAAGGGCTAACCGCACGGCTACCACCAGAGAGAGAGAGACCGCAAGGGGAGGCCGCCTGAGAGCTCGGCAACCAGACAGCAACAGCACAGCAATCAAACTGCTAAAGGGAAACCGCCAGACCGCGCGGTCTCTAACCCGCCAAGACAGACCGCCAGACCGCCCGGTCTCTAACTTCAACACTAGGCTTGGCCCTTCTTCATATTGATCTCGGTAGTTCTCAATATGCCTAGGAGCTCTGGCAGTGTCTTGTAGATTTCATTCATATTATAATTTAAGACAAACCGCTCGTAACTATCCGGCAACGATTGTAGGATCAGCTCTATAGCCAACTCTTGGCCCAGAGGAAAACCTAGTCTTTCAAGGTTCTTTATATACCCAATCATCTTGTGTGCATGAGTCCCTTAATAGGTCTCGAGCTCCCTATCTTACACTAAAACATCGCCTTGGCGATGTCAAACATCTCTTGCCGAGCTTGCCCTTGAAATGTTTTCTTAAAATGCTCGTCAATCTCCTTATAACCCATGTTATCATGTTGCTTCTGAAGCTCATAGTTCATGGTGGTGAGCATGAGGCATTCAATATCCAAGGAGTCATCTTGATACTTCTTATAAGCATCTTTATCAGCTTGGTACACATTCCTGATTGGCTCTTCAGTGGAATCCTCTTCCAAGGTATAGATCTTATGCTCTTACCTGAGAACAATTTTTAGGTTTCTGTTCCAATCCAAATAATATGTCCCACTCAGTTTCTCCTTCTCAAGGATAGCTCTGAGGGATGGGCTGGAGTGAGTTCCACTTGCCATGGAAATTCTACAAGAATTTATGCAAAGAAAAACTCAGTACTACATTTCAAAATACATTTTTATTTCAATTAGGAACTTTAATTAAAATTACTCCCACTATTTTAATCAAACTAATAACACTCAATATCAATTCGTATAGTTTATATGAACTACTCTCTTTGTGGACAAGATCCGTAATTCACCAATATCATGGGTTAGCTTTGGCTTTTCTCTCATAATATAGTTATTTAGGTAGGCAACGCTTGCCGATTGCATCATTATGAAACTTTTGTATGGTTGGTGAATAACTCTTTATTCGCATCCATCATATAGTGCATGCCAACCATATGCCTCTAGGCACTAAACCTTTGAGGTCACCCAGTTAAGTTTGACCTGTTGTCGACAGTGGGATATCACAATAATCCGCTCGCACCCTTACCAATATAGATTAATGCACCTTACTCTAGCAAGCCCGCAATTCATAAATCGAGGAAGGAAGAGTGTCATCCATCGGAATACATCCAAATACTTAATATTTCATAAGGACTTTTAAAATAATTGATTAATACTTAATCATGGTTAATAATTAACCAATATGCATATCCACAAGAAATATTTATAGCATTCACAATACAAATACATCCCAGATGTGCACAAAGAAAAATCGCCAATACTTGACGAACTGGGCTAAATCTGAATATTTAGAACCTCTTCTAAATCTTTCATATTTACATGCATTGGACATGAGCAACATTAACTCCACTTACATTGTAGACAAGCTTATCTCTCTATGTGAGATTAAAAATCTTACAAACTTGGTTTCACAAACCAATAAGATGGACGGTTACTTTTAAGGAGAAACAAGGATATCATTAAAGAAATCGAATGCATTCTTGGCGGGGTTCCAAGAATAGATTTAAGCATTTAGAACACTTCTAAATTTCCAGATCTACATGCAATACAATTAGCAACTTCTGAAATAATTATCATCGCACCACCTCCCTCTGATACCACTGTTGTGATTTTTCTATACGTCACAACACTTGCGCGCAGCGGAATAAGGAAACAAGAAAACCATCAAAAGAAATAGATCTTGTGATGAACATTGATCAAGAAGTAAAGTTGCTGTAAATAAAATTACATTTGGGGGATTGAGTCACTACTCAACCGAGATGCTCCAAGAAATCCGACGGACACTAGCGGCTATAGTTTTGAGTGCAAAAATGTATCCATGCCTCTACAGTTGATCAACATGAATGGGAGAACCATTAGACTCTTGTCACACAAGATTTAGGTTAGAGGAAAGAACTTTGCATATTCCCAGACTGCTAGATCTGATAAAGAAGAGACGGCAGTGACGGGCGCCGGAAACGGGTTGAGCGACAACGACGGGATCGGGACTTTCGGAAATGATTTTTGTCGACCTTTTTCCTCTCAGGTTACTGTTGCACTTTCACGTGCTTCTCAGCACAGTAAAACCCTAAGACATCTTATATTTATACCCAAAGGAATAAACAGAAGAAAGTCATCGCTATCAGCAAACCTGTAAAAAATGGAATTTATCTTGACGAATCAACACTTGACTCGACAAAGCGTCGATTGCGCTCAACTCACTCAACTCCGGCACTTGATGAATCAACTTTTAACTCGACAAAGTGTCAAGTGGTCACAACACACTCAATGCCAACACTCGATGAATCAATACTTGAGTTGACAAAGCATCGAGTGGTCTCAATGTACTCAATGCCTGGCTGAGTGGTCTCAATGCACTACTCAATGAATCAACACTTGACTCAATGAAGCATCGAGTGGTCTCGACGCACTCAACGCCTGGCTGAGTGGACTCAATGCACTCAACGCCTGGTAGTGTGGTCTCGACGCACTCAACGACTAGCTGAGTGGACTCAATGCACTTAATGCCTGGCAGTGTGTTCTCGACGCACTCAATGCCTGGCAGTGTGGTCTCGAAGCACTCAACGCCTGGCAGTACTTAGTCCTTCACTCATCATATATGAGTAATACCAACATAATCCATTCCTCCAATTTCTCCAAATGCTCTTATGTGCGACCCTGTAGGCTCATATTGTGTTGGCAGTGAGACTACATGCTTGATCACTTTCAGATCACAATGGTAACACCAACAGTGCTTACCCCTAACAACATAGCGTACAATTGCACACCACAATGGGCATAAACAGTTCACTTGGAGTGAAAGTGTATACAAGTAAAATTAAAGCAATTATGGACTAAATGTGTAGTGCATATAGATGAAATCTTGCCCAGATAAGTCCGTAAAACTCAATAAATATCGGACTCATTACCCCCCCCCCCCCCATACTTGAACTATTTGCTCGTCCGTAAGCAAATCATCTCTCGACGGAAAGAAAAAGGACTAGTTGACTTAGTGATTGCAAATGCGGAGTACCATGCAAAGTTGCATACTTACGCGCATAGAAAAAATAATAGAAGAAATTTCTAATTATACATATCTATCCATAATTTTCTAGGGGCATATTGATATGTTACTTTTACTCAAAAGTCTAATCACGGTGAATCATCTGGTCATGCGTAGAAAGAAAGTGGGATGAACGATAAGGTGAGCATTTCTAAAGACTAGGGCTCAGGACAACCTCCAAAGAAATCTATCAATGTCAGTGACTATAAGCTCGCCCTTCCACACTCTCTTCACGACACTAGTTTGACCCAATGTGTGAATCAATAGGACTTTAGGTTTTTAATGTGGCTTGGGTTTATGTGAGGTATACAGTGATAAATATGAGGGCTACGCACCTAACCCGAATGAGCTAGCACGAACAAAGTTATGCTCATGCCACAACAATAACATGCAGGTGCATCAGACCCCTAGACTTAGACCTAGCAACATGGGTGTGTGCACTGCCTACTCTCCAACAAAAACTTTCAAACAAAGATTTTCAATTAACATTTTTTTTTTTTTCCCACTTTTTTCATTCCATTTTTTCCCACAATTTTCACTTCTAATAGTTTTTCTCATAACAATTTTTTCAGCACAATTTTTAATAAGGCATATTCACAAATCCACAACATAATCACCACATCGACACCCCAATTATAAAATTTGAAGAAACTAAATCTCAAATTTGGGTGTTCGACTAGGATTTGTTATTTCGCTTTGGTAAGGTAATAGTGGAGCTTAATCAAAAGATGGGTAAGCATAACGGGGATAGCGAGAATAAGATGATAAGATCGGGTACAAATGCTCAATCGGGACAAAATGTTGGCCTACATCACACACACGTGATTGACTAACAGTGTACCCATGCTTTGAGAGTCACTTGGGGCAAGTTCTCAGGCACCGAGAAAGGATATCTTTCCTATCTACTCGAGTAATACGAGGTTAACTAATGTCTATGCACATTCCTATGCTACTGTTTTATTCACACCGGATTCACCATTTTTTAGTAGAGTAAACAATATCTATGCTAAAAGAAATATATAAACTAAGAATATACAAAGAAATTGAATCTACTCGAATTTCTACACGAGATGTGAGCACTCGACTAGGAGTATTGCATGAGTCAACGTTTTACATCGCCTCACAATCCTAAGAAAACATGATGATTTTCCAAATAATGCACAAAAGATGAATTCAGCTCGTCACGTGCTACTGGTTAAGCACGTGCTCATGTGGGTGTTGTAGTGTGCGGTGAATACGAACTACAATAATAATATAAATAAAAATGAAAAAAGAGTGCTTCTAGCATGCTTTGCAGTGTGCACGTGAATGGGTAACAAAGAGAAAGCTCACCATCCCCCAGACTTAATCTAAACAATCCACTATAAGATAAGCTGATAGTTTTACTTTCAAGACTACCTAAACACCTAGAGGGGGGGTGAAAATGTACTTTTCCTTGATTTAACTTAAGGCAGAAAATAACTACAGTTCTTTTGAGTTAATCATATATTTCTACAGCTAACACAGCACAACAATCACAATCATACACACATCACAGATTGCACACAGATTTATAGTGGTTCCCCAAGGTCTGGGTACATCCACTTTCCCCCTTCACCTATCTAGCAGTATGCTAGATTTGGCCTAACTTCTTCCTTTATCTCAGATCCTCAGATCCTACAGCTCAGAATCCAGAAGGATTCCTACAACTCAGAATGTCTCCACATTCCTACAACTCAGGCTAACAAGCCCTACCTCAGCCTTGCCACAAGGCCTACAACTCAGAGAATACCTTCTCCTACAACTCAGGCATAAACAGCCCTACCACTCAGAGAATAAATCTCCAACACTCAGCCTTTATAAAATAGGCTTTCAACTAAGATCTATGAATAGATCCTACAGAATTTGATAAGGAATTTTATAATCTCTTACCCATGTTGAGAGAGAAGGGAAAAGAACATTCTTGATCAACTTCTTGAAGAGGTTGATGGCTGAAATCAACTTGATCTTAGCTTTCTTCAAAGCTTCTTGAATCTGAACTTAGTTGGGTTGATTTCCTTTGAATAAAACTGACTGACAGCTTCCTTCTTAGACTCCAGAAATAGATCTGAATCTTCTTGACAGATTAGTTCAGTATCTGCTTCTTGAGAGACCTGTGAATGTCTCCTTCTTGACTTCAAATAGCTGGATCTCTCTCTATCTAAACCTCTTGAAGATACTTCTGAATTCTTGATTGAATTCAACTTAGACAGAATCTGAATAGAAAACTACTTCAGGACGTCTTCTTAGATCTTCTCACGAAGATCTTCTTCTTTATGACTTGTACTTTCTTGATCAGAGATCAATCTCACAATAGGTGTGTTAGTTGTGTGTATTATCAACTTCTTTCTTCTTATGAATCCATCTATTTATAGACTTCATCCATGGTAACCGGCTAATCCGGTTTCTAACTAACTTCTGACAAGTCTGACAGCTTTAGTAAACCTGTTGTAACTCACAGCTGTCAAGTCTTCAAACAATTCTTGAGCCTTTATCTCTGTCAGCAAAGCGTCGAGACTGACTATCATAAAGTGTCGAGACAATTTGTCAATATGTGTCGACACAAGTGACTTAAGTGTCGACACAGCCTTTGGTGATGTCGACATAGCTGCCTTGATGTCGACACAGCTTCTTGTCACTACAACTTGAGAATTTGTCGACACTGATTATTTGTGTCGACACAAACACTTCACCATTCATCAGCAATCAACTTTGTCTAGACTCAGAACATAGCGTGTGTCGACACTGCCTCTAGGTGTCGACACAGTTGTTGTTGACTCTGCCTTTGTGTGTCGACACAGCCTCCTAGTGTCGACATATTTGATGTCGACTATAACCTTCAATGTGTGTGACACTGCCTCCCGGTGTCGACACAAACTCACTGAAGTGTCGACACAGCCATTTCCAAGTGTCGACACAATCTTACTGAAGTATCGACACAGCTTCCTCAGGTGTCGACATATGGACTTAGAATCTTTTTCCTGCATTCTAGCACATTCTTAACCTGCACATATAAACTCAAAATAACATCAAATACACCTTGATGTATATCATTGAGCTAAGTGAGTCTTCTCCAAATCAGGTACACATTTTCAAATGTACCCAACAATCTCCCCCTATTTGGAGAAGTCATAACCCTTTAGCCAATGATATACACCACTTAGAAAATAAACATGATGATGTATATAAGCATTATATTATAGGGTACTTTATAACAAAACACATATCATTGTTACATCACAGAATAAAGATGTAAATGAGAATGATCACAGAACAATGTTTTGTATATTAACTCAAAAATGTTTGTTACAAGTTGTTTACATTGATTTCTTTAACAAACTAACGATTATATAGTTCTTGGACAAAAACTAGTAAAACTTAGACTAAGGCTGGACTGGCTCCTTGATGACAATCCCTTTGCCAGATTTAATCTGAGCCTGCACAATAGGTTTTGTATCTTCAATAGGCTTCTTGCCTTTCAACTCAGCTCTCTTTTGTGCTTCAGCCTTGATCCTTTGCCTTTCAAAATAATGAAAGGGCTTGGGAAAATACTTGCTAGGTTCCTGAGTATCAGGAGGTAGCTTCCCCATCTTAGCCTTTCTCCTGTGTTGAAGTATGGCCTCCAGCCTTGCTTCATACTTTTGTCATTCTTGCTCATTGTACCATTTTCCCCTTTCATGTACTTGACCTTTTACAGCTTTCCAGGCAGTTAAAATGATATTCCTTTAAGTGGGGCTCCACTGCTTAAAGTCTGGCTTTAATTCTGCTTGCTCTCTAAATCTTTTCTTTGATAATTAAGAATCTTGCTGAGCTTTAAGACCAGCTTCTAGCATATCTACCTTTTCAATAATAACATTTGTAACTGGTAGAGGAGGGTTGTACATAGACTCAACTTGGTTATGTACCATTTCAATATCTACAGGTGGGTAAATGACTTGGGCAACCTCAGGTTGATCACCTTCAAGTAGAATTGGTTGCACCCCTGACTCAGCCGTATTATCATCATCACACAAGGGTGGATATCCCAGAGTGGCTCTTATGCTGTTGGTTACCCATTTGGCATGATCAGAGCCAACATAGACTAACACCCTCTCCCCCTTTATGACTTCTCTTGTCATATGATCTCTTAAGTCCTCTTTTTGAAATCTTATTTGCCCATCCAGTTAATTGACTCTATCTTTAAAGAATGGCTTTAACTTTTTAAGCTTGTCATTAATTAACTTTTGAGATGAAGTGATGACAGTTTTAACTGAATCTAGGGCAGCCTATAGCTTCTTATCATAGTCTTCCATTTCTTTAGCCCTTGCAGCAGTCATTCCAGTAACAACATTTTTTAACTCAGTGACTATCTCATTGTGAGATTCAGTCAGATTGTCATTCATTCTTTTTTGATTTTCAAAGACATAGCCTTGTTTGACTGTAATCTCATCCACTTGCTTCTTTATTTCTTCTCGTTGCTTTGCAAGAAATACCAAAGCATTGCCCCCCTTGTGGAAGTAATCTGTCATCTCTTTTTTATTCTGATTGACCTCAAATCTGATATACTTTATCTCTTGGGCTAGATCAAATTGAAGAGCCTTTTGGCTTTCATCCACATATTTTTCTAGAAGCAATCTCTGCTCATCAAATTTTACTTGTAAGTCAACCAAGTACTTGCTGTAATCAATCTCAGGAGTAGAATGTGAAGTAGTTGTCTGGAGAGCCTTCTTATAGCTTTGACTTCTTCTCTTAAAGACCATAAGTTTTCTTTTCTTGGACTCAATTACTTCTTCATGCTCAGACTCTGAAGAACTTTCAATATTAACTCTCTCATGAGGAGTGGAAGAAATTTTTTTCTCAGCTCCATGTTGCTCCTCCTCAATATTAACCTGCTCCCCCTCAATTCTTACTTGCTCCCCCTCAAATCTTAGGGTCTCCATTTTATCTATTGCTCCTCCAAGATTAGGAAACAACTCTTCAAGAGTGAATTCTTGTTGTGTGAGAGCAGGAGATAGTACTTTTTCAGCAGCAATAACAACTCCAGAAATATAAAGATAAGATTGAGAAACTATGTATTCTGATAAATTGATTCTTTCTTCCTCTTGGACCTGTTCAGAATGTGGCTCCCCCTTAAACTGCGCAGTAATTGGCTCCCCCTACACCTGTACAGATATAGTCTCTTCCTGGACTTGGGTAGCCCAGTCTGATCCTAAACTTGTTCTCTAACTTGTGCTTCTTGTTCTTGTGCATCTTCATGACCATGCTCAGAAAGATAATGTGCTGGTGATTTTTTTTGTAGCTCTTACCTGTCCACATCAAGCATCTCCTTTGATAGAACTCTATCCCATCTTGAGAATAACCTTATGTTCATTCTCCTCATGTGATTTATCTTTGATCCAGGAATCTATTGCATCACCTCTGGAATTATTCCAGCCAGGTACAGACTCATGATCCTAGCCAAGTTTGGCTTCTTGATTCCTTCTTTTATCTTATCAAACAGTATTGCAGACCAATTGGTGTGAATCTTAAATATTACCCTTGTCATCAGGCTGAACATATAGGCTGATATCCTATCATGGCCACCTGGTTTACATAAGATCACTTTTCCTACTATTTCAGATAGGAATTTCCCTTGATGATTCATGCCTTTCCTGTTGATGGCTGCTCCTATCTTTAAGGTTGGATCCAATCCACACCATTAAAGCGCCTCCTTGGTCCTTGAGGCTGGGACCTCTTCCTCATCATGGATTCTAGGTAGATGGAGAATCTTGCTCAACCTATTCTGAGACAACTTGACTTTTTCTCCATGTATAGTAGATTTGATCTTCAATCCTGTTGAGTCTATTGAAGTAGCAGTATAGAACTCGAATACTTCTTTCTTCCATATCTTTGTAGGTTCAGAGACAAGATATTCCAATCCATTGTCTGCAAGAAGAGAAATGACCTGTTCGATCTCCTTTGCGGCATCGTCGAATGTATGTCTAACCAACTCATACCCTTCATTGATGTTATCTTCAACCTTGGGCTCCATTGGAATGAAGAGAAAGCTTGTTTGGAGAGGAGAGAGTTTGTCGACACAAGGTTTTTGTCTCGAAACCCTGGTGAGCGTGTCGACAGAATAAGTTCTTTACCTATTTATACCCTTCTAATCAAAGAAGGTCAAAAGGCGGGCAAAAACTGTCTAAAAGTGTCGAAACTGTTGAAAAGTTTCAACACAAACTTCTATTGTCTCGACCACGGCGCTGACTACTATGTGTCGACACCAATTGATGATATGTCGACACAGGAGATACTTAGTAGTTCATTAGAAATTCTGTGTCGACTCTTAGTACAAGTGTCGACACAAAATATGTAAGTAATGACACCATTTCTCTGGTTGTGTCGACACTACATTTTTGGATGTGTCGACTCTTTGTCCCTTAGGTGTCGACACATTTTCTCTGTGTCGACACAATTTTCCTGAATTGTCGACATAACTTCTCTGTGTCGACACTTTATCACTGAATGTGTCGACACCATGTTACTTAGCCAATTTTTGGTAAACTAACCTATGGTTAGCATACCTAATTCAATTTTTAATCAATTGAATTTAGTTTCATCTAGAGGCTTAGTAAATACATCTGCAATTTGAAAATCAGTTTTAACAAATTCTAATGAGATGTCTTCTTTTTCTATATGTTCTCTTAGAAAATGGTATCTTATCTCTATATGCTTAGTCCTACTATATGAAACAGGATTGTTTGCAATAGAAATAGCACTTTTAGAATCACACAATAAAGGTGTTCTACTTACTTGAATACCATAGTCAATTAGTTGATGCTGAATCCACAACAGCTGTGCACAGCAACTTCCTGCTGCCATATATTAAGACTCGGCTGTGGATATTGCCACACTAGTCTGCTTCTTACTGCTCCAGGATATCAACCTTCCTCCCAAGAATTGGCATGTACCTGTAGTACTTTTTCTATCTTCTCTACAGCCTGCAAAATCTGCATCTGAATAACTTGTTAGTAGAAAATCTCCATTCCTAGGGTACCAAAGGCCTAGATTAGGAGTGCCCTTTAGATATATCTGAATTCTCTTGACTGCAGTATAATGTGATTCTTTAAGGCATGCTTGGTACCTAGCACAGACACATGTAGCATACATAATGTCTGGTCTACTAGCAGTGAGATATAATAGAGAGCCAATTATTCCTCTATACAAAAACTCATCTACAGGTTTACCTGCATCATCTTTGCATATAGGTATACTTGTTCCCATAGGAGTTCTCATGGTGGAGGATGATTCCATACCATACTTCTTAATTAACTCCTTGGTGAACTTAGACGGGGATATGGAAAAGCCATCTTCAGTCTGTCTTACTTGGAGTCCCAAGAAGAACTTAAGTTCCCCCATACTGCTCATTTCAAACTTCCCTTGCATAAGTTTGGCAAACTTCTTGCAAAGGTTGTTCTCTGTAGACCCAAAAATTATTTCATCAACATAGATCTGAACTAAGATTATCTTACCTTTAGATTCCCATAGGAATAGGGTTTTATCTATTTAACCTCTTGAGATTTTATTCTCAATAAGGAAAGTAGACAGGGTTTCATACCAAGCCCTTGGGGCTTGCTTTAACCCATACAATGCTTTCCTAAGTCGATAGACATAACCAGGTTTAAGAGAATCTACAAAACCTGATGGCTGCTCTACATAGACTTCTTCTTTTAGATCACCATTGAGGAATGCTGATTTCATATCCATTTGGTATACCTTGAAGCCTTGATATGCTGCATAGGCAAGGAACATCCTGATTGCTTCCAGTCTTGCTACTGGAGCAAATGTTTGATCAAAGTCTATTCCCTCTTCCTGCATGTATCTTTTTGCAACCAATCTTACTTTGTTCTTCACAATAACTCCACTCTCATCTAACTTGTTCCTAAATATCCACTTTGTACCAATGATGTTGTGGTCTTTTGGTTTAGGAACTAACTACTAGACCTTGCATCTTCTAAACTGATTAAGCTCCTCTTGCATAACATTAATCCAGTGTTGGTCTTGGATAGCTTCTTCAAATTTCTTTGGCTCTAGTTGAGATAGAAAACTTGAGTGCAGGACTGTATTCAGATTTTTGCTTCTTGTTTGCACTCCTTGTCTTGGATCACAAATTATCTGATTTGCTGGATGATCCTTTAGATATCTTACAGCTGGAGGTAAACTTCCTTCTGACTGAACACCTCCAGTTTTTTCATTATGCTGCACCTCTTGATTTTCATTAGATTTTAGAGAGTCTTGTACTCCCCCTGGACAGTAGCCATCATTTTCCAATACTTCATCTACAGTTGAGCCTTCGGCAATGGAGAGCTTGTCCATTCTATTGCTTATACCTGTTGGACTGCATGAACTACAAGGCAACTCACTGTTGATTAATCTAGTTTCATCAAATACAACATGTATATATTCTTCTACAACCTGAGTAATCAAGTTGTAGACTCTATAAGCCTTACTATTGTTGTTATACCCAACAAATATCCCATCTTGGGATTTGGCAGCAAACTTAGTTAGATAAGACTTGCCATTGTTAAGGATATAACACTTGCAACCAAAGATTCTAAAATAGGATAATTTTTGTTTTCTACCTTTCATGATCTCATAGGGTGTCTTTTTGTGGCTTTTGGTAATAGAGGCCCTATTGATCACATGACATGCAGTACTAACTGCCTCAGCCTAGAAGTATTCTAGGAGAGAAGTGTCACTCAAAAGAGTTCTACCAGCCTCAATCAATGTCCTATTATTTCTTTCAGCAATACCATTTTGCTGAGGTGTTCTAGGTGAGGAGAACTCTTGAAAAATCCCAAATTCTTCACATAATCTTGTCATACTTTCAGATTGAAATTTAGTGCCATGGTCACTTCTGATTTTGACCACTGTATTGTTCAGTTCATTCTGAATTGGTTTGACAAAACTATGTAAAACACTTGGGGTTTCAGATTTCTGTCTCAGAATGAACACCCAGGAATATCTAGAATAGTCATCTACAACCACAAAAGTGTAGACCTTCTTACCTAGACTATGAACTGGCATAAGACTAAATAAATCCATATACAGTAGGTATAGACACCTGGCTGAATCCTTGTTTTCAAGGCTATGAAAGGAGGATTTTGTCTGCTTGCCCTTTTGACAAGCTAAACATATTCCATCTGAAAGTGAGGGGATAAGTTGTAAACTACTCTAGAGGGGGGGTGAATAGAGTATTCAAAATTTTATGAACACTTAGTCAGCTCCCTTGAAGTTTATTTGCGGAATAGAAAATCTGATACTTGAACCCTAAGAGCCTAACACAGTGAAGTGCACAAGTGAAGAAGTTGACTGAAATTTCAGTTAACTACAAGCCTATCACAGCACCTAGCAATCCTAGGTAGTTCTATCACAGCCACAGAATAAAATGAATAAACAAGATAACCAGATGGACACAGGATATATAGTGGTTCCCTTTAAATAGGTACGTCCACTCTTCTACCACCCTGGTAGGAATCCACTACAGGTTTTTGCTAAGGTGCCCTGCCACCAATGATCTGATTCAGGTAGATCAAACAGACCCTTTGAGCTTTTGATAAGGATGCTCAACCACAGGTTGTTGATAAGGTGCCCTGTCACCAGTGTTCACTTTTGAAGAGATGTGAACAAACTCTTTTTACAAAGGGGTTGAGAGGGTTAGATTATCTTCTCTATTTTAAATACAGATTAGAGAAGATTTGTGGATTCTCTAAAGAATCAAAGTCTCCCCCTGGCTCAGTGGAAGTCCAGGGAAAGCCTTTGCTTCAGGATGAAGGAGTTTCAGATAAACTGAAACTAAATCCTCAGAAATCTGAAGACTGATTTTTATCAAGTCTTAAGATTCTGGAACACTTGAAGCAGATCTTGAGCCTTTTCTGAAGTCTTTGAAAAAAAACTCTAAGCAGATTGCTCAGGAGACTTGAGAATGGAAGATGATTGCTCTGGGCTTTTTGCTTCAGGAAAACTTTTCTTCTTCTTGTAAAGAGATGTTGAAGAAGTGCTCTGATGATGCTTGAGCGGATGAATAATTTTTTTTCTCTGTGTCTGTTACTGTTACTTTTCTTAGAGCAGAAATCTCTTTTAAATATGTCTTCACGTTTTCCTTTGGAACGGCTCTATTGATTTTAATTCTTGAGCCCTGCAACAGTTTATCTTAAAATAGAATATAGCAATAGGAATAGAATGGCCTATTAACTTTCTGTCAGTCCCAATAAGGAATAAAATAAGCGGGAAAGAAATCTCAGCATAAAGACGTACCTTTCTTGGAAATAGTACATAGTACCAACGGCTAGAAAACAGGCTGGAAAGATAAAGTCAACGCAATTTGTATAATAGGACAAAATGCTTTATACTGAATCCCGTGATTTATGTTTGACAGAATTTGTAAATAATTCATTTTGAATTTAAGCCATAATTTTAGCAACAAATAACTTTAAAGAATCTTTCTAACCACAAGCTAACACACTTGGAAATAAACCAAGGAATAGCATAAATATAAATAGATAAAATCAGACAGAAAACGTCGAACAGGGGTTCGAAGATCGTCGACCTGCAAACAGATCGTCGACCAGCAAATAGATAGTCGACCAGCAAAGGCAAATATCTGTCGAGACAGAAATCGTGAAGCAAGAACACGATCGTCGACCTGAAGATGACAGATCGTCGACCAACCGTCAGAGCGTAGTAAGCTTGCTCTGAGATCGTCGACCAACGGTCGACGATAATTGTCTTGACTTCAAAGATTCACTAGCCCTGCTATCGTCGACCATTGATCGACGATCGCGAGGCCTCGTTCGACGATGGTCGAACGGAAAAGCCTTATCTACAAAAACATCTAGAACTTCTAACCTAAGCTCTAGGTCAGTTTATAAACTGCCCTAGGGAGACTAAACAAAGTCTAACCATGATCATATATCTTTATATGGATCAAGAGGGGCTGGAAAGGGATTACATAAGCCAAATCACATCTAGGGTACCAACAATCTCCCCCTATTTGGGTTATGTTATCCAATCCAATTTAAAAGCTAAAGCAGACAACAACACTTCTAAAGATTAACCAGAATGATAAAACACAGGCAATACACAGAAAATATCACAAGCATAAATCAGCAAAAATGGAATGTATCAAGCAGATTTATCAGCATGTTTAGCATCAGATGAGTTTTTGGGCATTGCAGCTGGTTTGAAAATGATTTCTCTGTTAGGGTTTGCTGCTTGTCTTTTAGATAACATTAGATCATGCTCTCCTATGATTTTCTTTTCAGCATAACTCGGTAGAACTGCAGCAGGATGTAGTCTCATGTATTCATCAGCGTCAAAGGCTTCTGGATTGACTTGAATTCTGCTCAGTTCCCTTTCTCTGAATTCTGACATTGTTGAGTAAGCTGTAGGATCCAGTCCTTGAGATTTGGCTCTCTCCATCATGCTAAGTGCAATAGACTCTTTGAATCTTGCCATAGAGGCAATCCTTTCAGCTTCAGTTTTGTCTGATGGAGAGGGAGGTCTATCAGAATCTGTATGAGCTGCAATCTCCATATTCCTTTGAAGAGCTGTAGCAAGTTTGCTTGAATCGAGAGGAATCTGCACAGTCTTCTTAGGATCAGTTTGAGCATAGAGAGATCTAGGAGGTGCAAGCTCAATGAACTTTTTGAGAGAATTTTCTGAAAAGACTACTCTTTTTCCTTTTGAATCAGCTGCAGCAGGTTTCTTTAAAGAGGAGGAGGGACCTTTCCTGGGAGGAGAAGGTTTCCTTTCTGGGACTAACTTCTTAGGAGAAGGAGGAGGAGAGAATGTAGGATGTTGATAAGTCATCTCCTTTATTTGTTCTACGGGAGCATTGTCATTTCTTTTATTTCCTTGTCCTGAACCACTTTGGCTTCCCTGGCCTTGTCTACTTCTTCTCTGATAAGACTGAGAGGGATTGGAACTGGCTGATTTACCAATTGGAGCAGAAGAGATACTTCCAGAGGCTCCAGCACCAGGAGGTGGAGGAGGACCTCTGGGGGGGAATTTTTGAACTGGAGAGTCATATCTCTTTCTTCTCTTATTTTCTTTAGTCTGATTCTTTGACAATCTCATCCAGGGTTGGAATTCCTTGCTCTTAGGATCTATTCCCTTCAGAATGTAATAGGGAACATCCTTGTTAGGATTTGCAGTAGAAGGAGCAGGGGCTTTTCTTTTCTTGGAAGCAGCTCTTTTTCTTTTCTTAGAGGAGTCCGAATCATCAGAGTCATCATCATCATCATCAGAATGAGATGAGTCTTTCCCAGCATAATCATCAAAGTTTAGTTCAGATGGATCTTTGGCAGTAAGTTCAGCTTTGTCTTTCTTTTCTTTTTCTTCTTTTTCTCTAGCTTCTTCAATGGCATCTTGCCTAAGAAGAGCATCCAGATCAACATTTGGAGCACTTTTCCATAGCTCTGATTCTGGGTACAACTCAGGAACTGTCTTGGGGACCAGTTCTGCAATAGAAGGAGTGGATAAAGGATAGGTAAGGATGGGAGGAGAAAAGATGACAATATCTGCAGGGGCAGATGCTTTCTCTAGAGAGATGGCTAGGGAATCCAGATGATATTTAGCCATCCCTTCAATGTACTCAGAGGCAATACCTTCAGCCACAAAGTCTATAAATTGGTCAATGTTTAGAGTACCTGAACTTGAGTCCAATTCAGTCATCTTGGGAGCATTGTCTGCTCTATCTTGCACATCTTCAATTACTTCAGCAGCAGCATCAGCTGGGATGTTGATGATTTCAGCAGCAGCAGCATTTATGGTTGTGCCTGTATGCAAAGAGAGATAGGTTAACAACCAAGTGGGAATAAGATATTCCCCCCAAGGTGAACAAACAACAGGTAATAGATAGGATTACCTGAAGATCTACACAGGATACCACTTTGCATCTAGGAAGGAGGTTATAATTCCTTCTAGATGATTAGTGACATCGGGGATAGACACCTCTGCAAGGCACAAGAGGAGTGCCATACAGGAAAAGAAAAGAGTATCCTTGACCAAGGGGTCATCAAGGTACTCAGGTCTATAAGGGACCATTTTCTCTTGAAGAGGAGGAACAAAAGGAGGGGATGTGAGTGAGAACTCACAGTCTGAGGAAAGAAATGATTCCAAGTCTTTATCAGACTCAATGGACTTGGCAGCATCAACTTGCAATACTGATGTAAGATCATCAGCAGCTGTGATATTCACTAGGGATAAGAAATTAACTCAAAGATGGAGTTTGAATTAATTAGAATCTTAAATAAAACTATACCATCTGGTTGAGCAGCAACATTCTCACAAACGTCCATGGGGACTTCTTCATTTTCCTTTTCAGGAACTTCTTCCTCAGAAGCTAGATTCACTAGGGAGTGAATGTCTTTGTTAGTCACAAATGTCAAATTGAAGTCCTGATTATATCCTTTGGAGGAAGAGTTTTAAAGTTTACCTTCTGGTTCTTTCTCTGAAGTTTCTTGAGGGACATCTACAGATTCTTGAAGGGGAAGAGAGGAATTGTCCTGAAGGGTCAGGGCATCACCTGAGACCACTTCGACAGACATCTCCCCCTGCGTGACTTCAGTGGGGACTGGAGTCATGCATCTTACAGAAGGGGGCTCAGCAGAAGATGAGATGGATTTGATGGCATCAGTGAGAGAGTTGATGGAGGCAATGAGAGGGGCATTGGCAGCCTCAATCATGCTTTGGATGGAGGGAGTGATGAGCTGTACAAGGTGTGCAAGCATTTCAGGGGATATCTGAAATGCTGATGATGTAGAGGTGGATGGAATGGAGGCAGGATGATCTGCCACATGATCAAAGGAATCATGTGGAGATGGGTGATCATCAACATGAGTGTGGGATTCATGTTGAGAAAGGTTTGTGAGGATGGTGGCAGTCACCATGTCAACACTGGCTGAAGCTGCCAGATGATGTGGTGTTGGTGACTGGTGTGGAGATGCAGGTGGAATGAATGATGCATGTTGTGGTGGCACTGCGGGTGTTGTAGAGAGTAATGCAGGAGAAGAGGATGCAGGGATAGAGAGGGAGGATGAAGGGATTGCTGAACCTTCCCCAGTAAGCGGGAGAGCGGCCGAATCAGCCCTTGTGTCTGAAGAAGGGTTAGGATCAACCCTGGCTGACTTCTTGATAATCCTCTGAGATTTCTTGAAGAGCGAGGGGTCCAACCTCTTGCTGGCATTTACTGCGGAGGGTGCAGAAACGAGCAGCAGGGGTGCTTTCACATATAGAAACACACCCAGTACCCTGGCAAGATTTACCTCTTTCTTGTTGTTCTTTCTCCTGATTAGGTCAAATAGAACTTTCCCCCAGGCTAACTGCGTCCTATTCACCAAAGCCGACATAAGGGCAAACTGTTGCCTGTTGATATTGTCATGCGCCGAATGTTTTCCCAAAATGATCTTGCCTACCAGGTCTGCCAGAAACTTGTATTCTGGAGACAAGTTTATCTTCAGCAGCTTAGCCGGAATCCCTTCGGCATGGCCCATCACAGTGAGCATGCGGCCATATTCCTCTGAGCTTTGCTCATATTCCTCAGTACCTGTTGGCAGTCCAAACAACTCTGTCAATACTTCAGGAGTCAGAGTGACCTCCTCGCCGTTTATCTTTCCCGACATTGCTTCGTCGCTGGAGGACGAGGTGTATACCCATTCACGAATTTCTGGTATATTAATCTTAGGTGCGGATGACATGAATTTCTTGAGGCCTTGGTCTTCACATAGCTTCAGAATATCTTGGATTGGTTGATCGCATCGGCAGAAGGAATCGAAGTCGACACAGAAGCCCGTGTCGAACTTCATTCCGAGGAGAACAGCAGAAGGAATCGCCATAGAGTTTGAGAGAAGATGGCGAATCGAGAAGCAGAAACAGGGGAGAAGAGAATCGCGCGGGATTAGAGTTCGAGAGCGAATTCTAAGCCAGGAGAAGGAATATGAAAAGACGGAGCGGAAGGACGACGATCTTCAGACCTAAATCGACTATTAGAAATAAATCTGCGATCGTCGAACCCGGAATAAAATCGGTCGTCGAACACAGACCGACGATAGTCAATGTTTGACTAAATCGGTAAACATCGACCGACTATAAGCAATTACTACGATCGTCGATCAAAATATGATGGTCGACGATTCTCCACACAACACAGAAAATCTGTCGTCGACCACTGGTCGACGATAGATACCTAAGGAGAGATCGTTGACCAGTTGGTCGACGATTTCTGCCTTACTACAGAACGAGCTGTCGTCGACGGTTGGTCGACGATAGTTCTGACCTGGTCGAAGATCGTCGATCAGTCGTTCGACGATTTTAGACAGAAAACAAAACTATCTTAATTTTCACTACTCTGAACCATTAATCATGCCAAGCTGGTTCAGGAAGAACAAATGCTTTTGTTCATCAAGGGGCTTAGTGAAAATATCTCCTCTTTGCGGGTCTGTGGATATAAATTCCATTACTATCTTGTTCTTTTCCACATTATCTCTTAGAAAATGATGTCTAATTTCAATGTGCTTGGTCCTGGAATGGTGCACAGGATTTTGAGCAATTGATATTGCACTGGTACTGTCACACAGAATTTTTGTGTTTGAGTGTGTGTACCCATAATCCACTAGCTGATTTTGAATCCACAGGATCTGTGAACAACAACTAGCTGCTGCTATATATTCAGCCTCAGCAGTTGAAGTAGACACAGATGCCTGTTTCTTGCAAAACCAAGAGACAAGTCTCTCTCCCAGGAACTGACAAGTCCCTGAGGTGCTTTTCCTGTCAACTCTACAACCAGCATAATCAGCATCTGAATATCCAATTAATTCAAATCCTGACTCAGCTGGGTACCACAGTCCTAAGTTAGGACATCCCTTAAGGTATCTCAAGATCCTCTTGAGGAGAGTTAAGTGAGATTCCTTTGGGTTGACCTGAAACCTAGCACATAGGCATGTAGCAAACATTATGTCGGGCCTACTTGCAGTCAAATACAGCAGGGAACCAACAATGGCTCTATAATTCTTTTGATCAACAGACTTGCCATTGACATCAGAATCAATAACTGCATTTGAGGCCATAGGTGTGCTCATTGATGAAGCATCAGACATTCCAAATCTTTTAACCAGCTCTCTGGCATATTTTGATTGTGAAATGAAAATGCCATCAACACTCTGTTTCACTTGGAGACCAAGGAAATAGGATAACTCACCCATGCTGCTCATCTCAAACTTAGAGTGCATTAGTTCAGAGAACCTCTTGCATAGTTTGGGATCAGTAGAGCCAAATATAATGTCATCTACATAGATTTGAACTAACAGTTGTGAGTCCTTATGATGTCTAATGAATAGGGTTCTATCTACTACACCTCTCACAAACTTGTGTTCTAGAAGAAAATTTGCTAAGGTCTCATACCAAGCTCTAGGAGCTTGCTTAAGTCCATAGAGAGCCTTTTGGAGTTTGAACACATGAGTGGGTAAGGTTGATGAAACAAACCCTGGTGGTTGTTCAACAAACACTTCTTCCTTTAAATCTCCATTGAGGAAAGCACTCTTCACATCCATTTGGAAGACCTTAAATCTTTTATAGGCAGCATAGGCTAGGAAAATCCTAATGGCTTCTAGTCTAGCTACAGGGGCAAAAGTCTGATCATAATCTATGCCTTCCTCCTGTCTATAGCCTTGAGCTACTAGCCTAGCCTTATTTCTAACTACTATGCCTTGGGCATCAAGCTTGTTTCTAAACACCCACTTGGTGCCTATGATCCGTTGGCCTCTTGGTCTTGGAACCAAGGTCCAAACTTTACATCTTTCAAACTGGTTAAGCTCCTCTTGCATTGCTATAATCCAGTGGGGATCAAGCTCAGCATCTTTAATGGTTAGGGGCTCAACCTGAGAAAGGAAACAAGCAAACATCACATTTTTGTTGAGTTGATGTCTTGTCTGGACTCCTGCTGAAATGTCTCCAATCACTTGAGATACAGGGTGATCTCTAAGTGTGACAAGATCAGTAGGTTCAACAATGATCTGATCTTCAACAGTTTCAAGATTTAATTCCTCATGTGGAGTTTGATCAACTGTTGGAGCAGGTGCTTTAGCTTCAAGCAGATCTACATCAGATTCAGAATCTGAGGAAGCAACCTGAGGAGTTTGTTGGGGATGATTCTCCTGTGAGAGTCTCAAACCTTCCAAATCCTTACTTACTCCTAGGACTTGCACTGTACTATTAGAGGAAGAGTCCTTCTCCTTATAATACATGACTGTCTCATCAAAAGAGACATGTGCAGACTCTTCTATCTTAAGAGAGGATTTATTAAGGACCCTATAGGCTTTGCTTACTTGAGAGTATCCTAGAAAAACTCCCATTGAAGCTTTTGCCTCAAATTTTCTATGGTATTCTTTGTTATTGTTATGAACAAAAGCAACACAGCCAAACACTCTAAAATAATCTATTTTAGGTTTCACTTGCTTAAGTAATTCATAGGGAGTCTTACCCTTGAGTTTATGTATCAGACTTCTGTTCAATACATAGTTAGCTGTGCTAACTGCTTCAGCCCAAAAGGACAGAGGCATGTTAGCATCAGCCAACAATGTACTTGCAGCTTCAATTAGGGTTCTGTTTTTCCTTTCAACTACCCCATTTTGTTGAGGAGTTCTAGGAGCAGAGAAGCTATGTTTGATACCTTCCTTCTCACAGAATTCTTGCATAAGAAGAGACTCAAACTCAGTACCATGATCACTTCTGATCAAGGCAATCTGAGTAGAATACTCACTCTGTATACACTTTAGAAAATCTGTAAGAACCTTGAAGTTATCAGCCTTAGTTCTCAAGAAGAATACCCAAGTGAACCTAGAGAAGTCATCTACAATTACTAGAGTGTAAGACTTTCCTCCAAGACTCTGTACAGCAATAGGACCAAATAAATCCAAATGTAGCAGGTACAGAATCCTGGGAGAATCACTTTTATTAACTGATTTAAAGCTATTTCTTGTTTGCTTTCCTAGTTGACAAGCTTTGCAAAGGCCTTCCTTCTTGTAGGGGCAAGAAGGTAATCCTCTTACAAGATTGTATTTAGCCAACCTAGAAATGTTTTTCAGATTTACATGACTAAGTCTCTTATGCCAAAGGGTATTATTACTGGTTACTTCATTAAATAAGCATATTTCAGATTTGGAGGAATTAAAATCTACAACATAAACATTTCCAATTCTAATGCCTACTAATACCACAGTATTATTTAAAGAAATATTGCAGGCAGTGTCAGTAAACCATACCTTGTATCCAGCATCACACATTTGACTTACAGAGATTAGGTTGTGCTTTAGTCCTGAGACATAAGCTACCTTCTTGAAGGTTACAGCTCCTATGGTGAAGCTGCCATACCCTTCAGTCTGTCCACAGCTGGAATCCCCAAATACAACTTTTGGTCCCAGCTTGGCTTTGAATCCTGACAGGTTCTTCTTCTTTCCTGTCATATGCTTTGAGCATCCACTATCCAGATACCATTTGTCATGTATGACTGGATAGGTCTTCACCTGCAGAAAGAACAGTTATACATTGTGGACCCAGGTTACCTTGGGTCCAGTATTCTTCACAAAAGAAAAACTAGATATAAAAGATTTTGCAGGCTTTGATTTATATCCTAAAGGGTGTGATCTCCTAGGTGGGATAATCCATTCAGTTGAAGGATTAAACAACCTGGGGTGGTGATTAGGATTTGAAGTTCTGGAAGTTTGAAAATGATTTTCCAGCTTAAGTCCAGATCGTCGATCGATGGTCGACGATCGCAAGCCATATCGTCGATCATTTCCAGTATAGCTATATTCTGGATTCAACGATCGTCGATCACTGGTCGACGACTCAAAATGAGATCGTCGATCTCCTGCACCAAAGATATCATACTTGGTGAAGGTGTTCAGCGATCGTCGATAGTCGTTCGACGATTGGTTTGACGATCGTCGATTAATGTTCGACGATTTTTGTAAAGCTAGAAATTTTTTCTTCCTATTCTCTTTCTTAATCTTATTCTGAATTTTCTTGCATTTTTCAATTTCCTCAGTATTCTTTATTCCTGATTCAGAAACAAATTTTACTGGAGTGCTAAATCTCTCCTTTGTGAGGAGGATGGGTTCACTAGGTGTAGCACCTAAGCCTAGTTTATCATTACCAACCCTAGTGTTTGCTATACTGGTTATTTCAGATAATTTAAGGCTTCTGCCATTTAATTGTTCTTCTAACCTCTTAGATTTAGCTAGTTCTAACTTTAGGAATGTTACTTCTTCTTTTGAGCTCTCTAATTCCTTTTCTAATCTGATTATTTCAACACCTTCCATGTCTAGTTCCATTATTTTTAATCTAAGTGACTTAATTTCCTTTTCAGATAATAGTAAATCTAAACATAGAGTTTTAAATTTTAGTTTGAACTCAGGAGATGAGAAATCAAATGAGTCGATTACCTGGTCCTCCATAAAGGAATCTTCTTCATTGTCTCCTTCTTCTTCAGAATTCTCTGCAGCTGACAGAGAGCTGCAGGCATCAATGGCCATGAGGCAGACCTCTTTGGCTTTCTTCTCTTCTTCTTCTTCTGAATCACTGGAGCTAGAGGAGCAGGTATCCTCTTCTGTTTCACTCCAGGTAGCAGCCACAAATCCCTTGTCCTTCTTCTTGTATTTGTGTGATGAGGACTTGGAGTGGTGCTTCCTGTATTCTTTCCCATGTTTCTTCTCCTTATACTTCTTCTCTGGACAATCTGGGGCAATGTGTCCAGGCTTGCTGCATACATAACAAATGATTTCTTTAGATGGAGTTTTGTCATACCTTGGCTTGTCCTCATGCTTGGAGAACTTCTTTCTGAGGTCTCTTCTTCCCATGTTGAAGAATCTCTTGGCAATGAGTGCCAGTAACTCCTCATTTGATTGACTTCCTTCAGAAGTCTCAGCAGCCTTAAGAGCTAGAGAATGCTCTTTCTTTATTGGAGTAGGAGTCTTCACTTCAGTTACAGCAGCCCTACTCTTTAAGGTTTGCTCATATGACCTGAGCTTTCCCAACAGAGCTTCTGTGGAGAGTTCCACAGTGTTTCTTCCATCCTTGATGGGCCATATCCTTGAGTCCCAAGAGATGGGAAGGCACATCAGGATCTTGTCATTGACTTCTGACAAGGTTATCTCCTTGTCTAAGGACCTCAGTTCACTTATTATTGAACTGAGTCTTGTGTACATGGTGTCAATGTCTTCAGCATCATCCTTCTTGAAGTTTTCATACTGAGAGGTGAGATTAGATCTCCTGTCCTTCCTCTCATCAGCTGAGCCAGCAACTATGTGGTTGAGGGAATCCCACATAGCTTTGGCTGAGGTACATTCAGCCAGCTTCTGGAATATCTCATCAGACATTGTCTGAGCTAGGATATTCATTGCTTTAGCATCAGCTGCTTTTGCCTTCTTGTAAGTTTCATTGTAGTCAGGTGGTGGCACAGCACTGAGGTCAGCAGAAGTGGAAGCAGCAGCAGGCCTAGCAGGTGGTCCTGTCAAGATAGAAGAAAAAATATCTTCATCAATAGAATTCATGTATAGTCTTATCCTGGCCTTCCATATGCCAAACTTGGACAAGTTGCATACAGGAGGTCTGGTGCTTGAATAATCCTTAGACTGGGCCATGTGTGAAAGTGTTTGTGAAAGGTATCAGGAAACAACTTATCACAGGATCTTTTAACTCAGGTGTTAGCCTGTATGAACAGCTAACCTCCCTCTGATACCAATTGAAAGTGAGGGGATAAGTTGTAAACTACTCTAGAGGGGGGGTGAATAGAGTATTCAAAATTTTATGAACACTTAGTCAGCTCCCTTGAAGTTTATTTGCGGAATAGAAAATCTGATACTTGAACCCTAAGAGCCTAACACAGTGAAGTGCACAAGTGAAGAAGTTGACTGAAATTTCAGTTAACTACAAGCCTATCACAGCACCTAGCAATCCTAGGTAGTTCTATCACAGCCACAGAATAAAATGAATAAACAAGATAACCAGATGGACACAGGATATATAGTGGTTCCCTTTAAATAGGTACGTCCACTCTTCTACCACCCTGGTAGGAATCCACTACAGGTTTTTGCTAAGGTGCCCTGCCACCAATGATCTGATTCAGGTAGATCAAACAGACCCTTTGAGCTTTTGATAAGGATGCTCAACCACAGGTTGTTGATAAGGTGCCCTGTCACCAGTGTTCACTTTTGAAGAGATGTGAACAAACTCTTTTTACAAAGGGGTTGAGAGGGTTAGATTATCTTCTCTATTTTAAATACAGATTAGAGAAGATTTGTGGATTCTCTAAAGAATCAAAGTCTCCCCCTGGCTCAGTGGAAGTCCAGGGAAAGCCTTTGCTTCAGGATGAAGGAGTTTCAGATAAACTGAAACTAAATCCTCAGAAATCTGAAGACTGATTTTTATCAAGTCTTAAGATTCTGGAACACTTGAAGCAGATCTTGAGCCTTTTCTGAAGTCTTTGAAAAAAAACTCTAAGCAGATTGCTCAGGAGACTTGAGAATGGAAGATGATTGCTCTGGGCTTTTTGCTTCAGGAAAACTTTTCTTCTTCTTGTAAAGAGATGTTGAAGAAGTGCTCTGATGATGCTTGAGCGGATGAATAATTTTTTTTCTCTGTGTCTGTTACTGT
This sequence comes from Platanthera zijinensis, assembly GCA_039513925.1. Lineage (NCBI taxonomy): Eukaryota > Viridiplantae > Streptophyta > Magnoliopsida > Asparagales > Orchidaceae > Platanthera > Platanthera zijinensis. The sequence goes on from CM077087.1 coordinate 72,148,871, forward strand.
TACTTTTCTTAGAGCAGAAATCTCTTTTAAATATGTCTTCACGTTTTCCTTTGGAACGGCTCTATTGATTTTAATTCTTGAGCCCTGCAACAGTTTATCTTAAAATAGAATATAGCAATAGGAATAGAATGGCCTATTAACTTTCTGTCAGTCCCAATAAGGAATAAAATAAGCGGGAAAGAAATCTCAGCATAAAGACGTACCTTTCTTGGAAATAGTACATAGTACCAACGGCTAGAAAACAGGCTGGAAAGATAAAGTCAACGCAATTTGTATAATAGGACAAAATGCTTTATACTGAATCCCGTGATTTATGTTTGACAGAATTTGTAAATAATTCATTTTGAATTTAAGCCATAATTTTAGCAACAAATAACTTTAAAGAATCTTTCTAACCACAAGCTAACACACTTGGAAATAAACCAAGGAATAGCATAAATATAAATAGATAAAATTAGACAGAAAACGTCGAACAGGGGTTCGAAGATCGTCGACCTGCAAACAGATCGTCGACCAGCAAATAGATAGTCGACCAGCAAAGGCAAATATCTGTCGAGACAGAAATCGTGAAGCAAGAACACGATCGTCGACCTGAAGATGACAGATCGTCGACCAACCGTCAGAGCGTAGTAAGCTTGCTCTGAGATCGTCGACCAACGGTCGACGATAATTGTCTTGACTTCAAAGATTCACTAGCCCTGCTATCGTCGACCATTGATCGACGATCGCGAGGCCTCGTTCGACGATGGTCGAACGGAAAAGCCTTATCTACAAAAACATCTAGAACTTCTAACCTAAGCTCTAGGTCAGTTTATAAACTGCCCTAGGGAGACTAAACAAAGTCTAACCATGATCATATATCTTTATATGGATCAAGAGGGGCTGGAAAGGGATTACATAAGCCAAATCACATCTAGGGTACCAACACCATCCTTTATAAACTTAACCTGAGGACAATTCCTCACTAACTCTTTGTTAAAGAGTTGGCCAATTGTTTTGTAGTTAAGATGAGCCAGTCTCTTGTGCCATTTGAAATAATGAGATGCTCTCTCATCAGCTACAAGACAAATAGGAGAAACCATGTTCCCACACATAAAGTCAAGACAATAAACATTTCTTTTTTATACCCAGTCAATATGACCTTTTGATCACTTGACCTTTTGATATGACATCCATTCTTAACAAATGAAATGTCATATCCTAGAACACTCAGCTGACTTATGCTTATTAGGTTGTGTTTCAAACCTTTTACATAAGCCACTTGAGTGATGGTAATTTGGTTTGAAGAAATGTTATTAAATCCTTTGATGATTCATCTTTCAGATCCACCAAAGATTACTTTAGGCTCATCCTTGATAGGTGTGTACTCCTTCAGCAGCCCCTTTATTCCAGTCATGTGCCTGGAACATCCACTGTCCAAGTACCATATAGGGGCATGACAACTTGGACTTTCCTGCAATAAAGAATTACTTTCCCTTAAAACCCAAGTAAGTCTTGGGTCCTTGGTTCAAGTTAGCACCATTCATATAAAAACTACCAGCAGCTCTTCTAGCTGGTAGACTGTTGTTCTTCCTGACACTTATGTAATGCCAGCAGTCTAAGGCAAAATGGCCTTTATTGCCACAGCACCAGCATTCATACTTGTTGTATCTAGGTCTAGATACATTTTTGGCAGAAAATTTTCTGTTCTGTGTTGGTGCTGCTGCAGCTACACCCACTGATTTCTTATAACCATGGGGTTTATGAACATGAGCTGACTTATTGGTATTAACACCCTTGTTATTCAGAACATCAGTCTTATTATGCCCATGAATGTTTTCAAGATCATATCTATTAGAAGGCACTTGTACCTTTCTAAACATTACAGGCACTTAAAAATTTACTGGCTGGACTGGTGCTTTGCCTTTTCTCTTGAATTGGACAGTCCTGCTATTACCTTTAAAGCCTAATCCTGCCTTACCCTTTTGAGCCACAAACTCATCTATTAAGGGTAAGACCAATTTTGGCTTAGAGTAACAAGCCACTAGATCTTTCTCCTTTTGAAGTCTGACTTCCAAGCTTTTAATTAGATCATTTTTATATGTGATTGTACCTATCTGAATAACAGATATAGTTTTCAGCTTGGTAACCTCATTCAATTTTTGATCCAATTCTTTCTCTAAACCAGATGCAGTCATCATAAGATCTGAAATTTCCTTAGCCTGAGTTTTGGCAAGTTTTTGCTTTTCTTAAGTGCCTGCAATAAGTCCCCATATTCATCTATCAACTGATAAATATATCCTTCAGATTCTTATCCATCCTCATCACTTGATGAAGATTAATCTGACTCTGAATTAGTACTGTAATCAGAAATTCTAGAATTACTTTGTACCTTACTGGGACCAGGCTGATCCTAGCACTTGTTGTCTTCTGATTCAGCCATCAGAACCATGCACTGATGGTCTTCTTGTTCATTGATGATGTCCAGTAATTGCATAAACTCCTCTTCTTCACTAGCTGCATACAGTCTAATGTATGCTTCAGCTTCAGATTCTGACTCTGAGGAGGATTGATCTGTAAGACTCTTCTCCTTCTTAGCAACAAAGGATTTCTCCTTCTTGCCCTTTTGTTGAGTCTTCTTTTTGTCTGCTGACTCCTTCCTCTTTTCTGGACACTCAGCCACCACATGTCCAATGTGATGTTGAGGGCCTTGACTTCCACTGCTTCTTCTTCAAGAACCTCTGAAACTGCCTTGTAAAGGCAACAAAATCTGCATCTGAATCACTGCTATCTGAGTTCTGATTGTTTGAATTCTCTGAGATAACTTCAGCAACTTCCTTAGGAGGTGATGGAGACATCCTCCTTCTCTTTGTAGTTGCTTCAACCTTGAAGTCCACTGACTTTTCTCTATGCTCTCCTTTTGTATTTCTTTCTTCATCCTTCATAGCCATTAGTTGCATTTCATATGATAGTAACTTTCCAAATAAGGTTGGAGGAGAAATGTCTTCTAGTTTGGCCACTTCTCTAATGACACAAATCTTGGTATCCCAATCCTTTGTAAAGGATCTTTGGAATTTGTCATTCAGCTCATAAGTACTGAAGACTCTTCCATAGGACATCAGTTCATTCACTATCCTATAGAATTTCTTGTAGCATTCAGATATGCTATCAGACTTTCCTTGTCTGAAACTCTCATATTCTTGATTGAGTATAGACTTTCTGTCTTATCTAACTTCTTCAGAACCCTCCATGTAGACAATCAAAGTGTCCCACATTTCCTTGGAGGTTTTGCAGTGAATCAGATTTTGGAAAGTAGAATCATCTATGGCACTCACTATGATATTCTGAGCTCTTTTATCCATAGTTGCCAGTATAATCTCATCATTAGTCATTTCAGAAAATTGTTTAGGAGTTCTTTGATTTGCATCTAGAACAGACACATTCATTTGGATATATGGACCTTCTTTTACTGTGATATATATCCTTGGGTCAGAGGCCTCCATAAACAACCTAACCCTTTCTTTCCAGATTCCAAAAATCTCTTTCCTGCAGATATGTAATTTCATTGACCCTAGTTCCTTAAGATTCTCTCCAGAACCCATTTTCTTGATTCTTGATTCTGCCTTAGGGATCTAACTCAGACTGTTAAGTCCTTCTTTGAGCAACCTCCCTCTGATACCACTTGATAGTTTTACTTTCAAGACTACCTAAACACCTAGAGGGGGCGGTGAATAGGTACTTCTCCTTGATTTAACTTAAGGCAGAAAATAACTACAGTTCTTTGAGTTAATCAAATATTTCTACAGCTAACACAGCACAACAATCACAATCATACACACATCACAGATTGCACACAGATTAATAGTGGTTCCCCAAGGTCTGGGTACATCCACTTTCCCCTTCACCTATCTTATAGTATGCTAGATTCGGCCTAACTTCTTCCTTTATCTCAGATCCTCAGATCCTACAGCTCAGAATCCAGAAGGATTCCTACAACTCAGAATGTCTCCACATTCCTACAACTCAGGCTAACAAGCCCTACCTCAGCCTTGCCACAAGGCCTACAACTCAGAGAATAACTTCTCTTATAACTCAGGCATAAATAGCTCTACCACTCAGAGAATAAATCTCCTACACTCAGCCTTTATAAAATAGGCTTATAACTCAGATCTATGAATAGATCCAACAGAATTTGATAAGGAATTTTATAATCTCTTACCCCTGTTGAGAGAGAAGGGAAAAGAACTTTCTTGATCAGCTTCTTCAAGAGGCTGATGGATGAAATCAACTTGATCTTAGCTTTCTTCAAAGCTTCTTTAATCTGAACTTAGTTGGGTTGTTTTCCTTTGAATAAAACTGACTGGCAGCTTCCTTCTTAGACTCCAGAAATAGATCTGAATCTTCTTGACAGATTAGTTCTGTATCTGCTACTTGAGAGACCTGTGAATGTCTCCTTCTTGACTTCAAATAGCTGAATCTCTCTCTATCCAAACCTCTTGAAGATACTTCTGAATTCTTGATTGAATTCAACTTAGACAGAATCTGAATAGAAAACTACTTCAGAACGTCTTCTTAGATCTTCTCATGAAGATCTTCTTCTTTCTGACTTGTACTTTCTTTATCAGAGATCAATCTCACAATAGGTGTGTTAGTTGTGTATATTATCAACTTCTTTCTTCTTCTGAATCCATCTATTTATAGACTTCATACATGGTAACCGGCTGATCCGGTTTCTAACCAACTTCTGACAAGTCTGACAGCTTCAGTAAACCTATTGTAACTCACAGCTGTCAAGTATTCAAACAGTTCTTGAGCCTTTGTCTCTGTCAGCAAAGCGTCGAGACTTACTGTCATAAAGTTTCGAGACCATCTGTCAATATGTGTCGACACAAGTGACTTAAGTGTCGACATAACCTTTGGTGATGTCGACATAGCTGCCTTGATGTCGACACAGCTTCTTGTCACTGCAACTTGAGAATGTGTCGACACTGATTATTTGTGTCGACACAAACACTTCACCATTCATCAACAATCAACTTGGTCTAGAATCAGAACATAGCGTGTGTCGACACTGCCTCCAGGTGTCGACACAGCTGTTGTCGACTCTGCCTCTGTGTGTCGACACAGCCTCCCGGTGTCGACACATTTGATGTCGACTATAATCTTCTGTATGTCGACACTGCCTCCCGGTGTCGACACAAACTCACTGAAGTGTCGACACAGCCATTTCCAAGTATCGACACAATCTTACTGAAGTGTCGACACAGCTTCCTCAGGTGTCGACATATGGACTTAGAATCTTTTTCCTGCATTCTAGCACATTCTTAACCTGCACATATAAACTCAAAATAACATCAAATACACCTTGATGTATATCATTGAGCTAAGTGAGGCTTCTCCAAATCAGGTACACATTTTCCAATGTACCCAACATAAGCATTGAGAATAAAATGGTCTAAGGAAGAGATTACCCTTGCACAAAAATGAGCATACCAAAAGATTGTAATGAATCAATACCATTCGATGCCACATGAACAAAAATTTAAATTTCAATGTATTTGCGCCACCTACGAAAAGAAGCTCCAAGCACACAAAATATAGTATCTAAAAGCAAAATAATGGAAGGATATAATATACTTCTAACAAAGAGATAGCAACGAGTACTAGATAGATAAAAATAAAAATGTCTAAAACAACCCTGGGGTTGAAGCCCAAAAGAAAGTAGTCAGGTACAGACAAATATCTTAAAGAAAAATAAAAGCAAACCACTAGAAGCCATAGAAAGAACCCTAGAAGAGAAGAACTCAAACCATCACTATTGTGGAGGTGGATACTGTGGAGGATTGGATGGAGGAGGAGGAAGCCTCTACTAATACTGTGCAAAAGAAGCCCTCGCCGGCTTAGGAGGAGCCTCCAAACCTAAGTGCGCTCCAATCCGATAAGATAACATGTACTTTCTGGCCATGAACTCCTCTAGGAGGTCGAGTCTCTCAGTAATGGCTAGATCCTGCTCCTCCTGACTCTATCGGGGATCATTCCTATGAGGAGAAAGAGTAGCAAGAAAAGGGTTAGTAGGATTAGGGATCCCAGTTCTGGACAATGAACTAGCTTCGGCAGCTCAGAAGAACCTGTAACATCCACTTTGACCTCACAGATCATATAACGCAATCTCCTAGCAACCTTGTTTCTCTGGAGCAGCTTGAATGTTGTCTTCATAGCCACCATGATGGAATGGACCTTATATAATATATTCATTGTGGGCAGCAACTCCTAGATCCCCAATCCCTTGGCAATCTAAGTGATAAAGTGTGACCCTCCTATCTCCTTAAGGGGTAGGTAAGTGACCTAGTAAAGAAGAGAGTGGGAAATAACCCACCCAAGGCGAAGAGGCACACATTGGTAAATATTGTACTTGTATAGGAGGTCCTTCTACCCTACCATATTCTGGCTCATGTCTCGGGCATTAAAGCTTTTCCTGATCAAGCGTTGAACATAGCGACGTGCATGAGACCAAATATGGGTGGATTTTGCTATGCAAGCCTCATACGGCTGGTTCCTTTCAATAATTAACTGCCAAAACTTATTAGGAGAAACACCTATAGGGAACTCATGCGGCTAATAGATAACGTTCGAACGCATGTGCTTATCTTGAGTGTAGATCCATTCATAAACTAACAGAGTGCCCATACTACACGTGTATGTATAGCCTCCTATATGTAAAGAGACGGACATAAGCTCACTGGTTCTTTTATCCAAGCGATATAGCACGCAGATAGTGGTGAGGAGCTCGAGCGCGAGTTCATGGTACCCATATTCCTCAATCGAGAAAAGATTCCGCCATGAACCCACTTCAAGTAACCTGCCCACCTCCCCATCTAGCTGGATGGATGCAAGCTCTAAATCAGAAACCATATGATAATCATAGAAGACTTTTGACGCAACAAATTATACAGCACCTGAGTTCATGCACCTCGAACACATAACCAAAAAGAGGCTATGTAGCAATCACACGATTATGCCGATCGCGCAAGAATAAAAACACATGACCATGCGATTCCTATAGAAAAGAACCCGGGTAGCATAGAGATCTGCCCACCTTCATAGAAAAACCTATAGTTGGGAACAGACCTCCAGCACAAGTAGAACAAAAAAAATAATGTGTACACCATGTGCTTATCCCCAATAACATAGCGTATAATTGCACACCAAAATGGGACTAAATAGTGCACTTAGAGTAAAAGTGTATACAAGTGAAATACTAGAAATTATGGACTAAAAGTGTAGCGCACATGAGTGAATCTAGCCAAGATGAGTCTGTAAAACATCATAAATATCAGACTCATCGAAGCAAATGCGGAAGATAAGGGAAGAAGTTTAAGTAGGAGCTGTAAAGATAGCAAAGAGGATGTGGGTGTGCTATTGATAAGGGAAAAGGAAAATTGTAGTTTAACCTTTTTTTAGACATTTAAATACTATTAATATATGAAATTTTGGAGTGTTATCTCAAACTCTGTTCATGCTTTTATTATATTGCTTAGGTGTAGTTAATCTTTACTTGATGTTCTGACTTCTTCAAATAGGGGGGAGATTGTTGGGAAAACTGTCCACAATATTTCTGATTTGAAGAAGTCCTCGGGTTGAAGATGAAAACACTATGTATTTAATGCATGATAGTTAGTTTGAGCAAAGGATCAAAATTCAAATATATATAAAAATTTCTAAGTAAAATATATACTAGACAATCTAGTCAATCAGCTAGACCTCTAGTCAATCATGCAAAAGTATCAGGTTGAGTCGATTAGATATCTTCTGAATGTAAAAAATTTATCTAAGTAAAATATCGATAAACATCTAGCTGATCAACTAGACTTGCCTTATAGTATCTGGTCGAGTTGGCTAGAGGTCTACTTAATAGAATTTTGAGGGTGATATGCAAATAGTCAGGCAGTTAGTCTCAGTACCAATACAATATGAGCCTATAAGGTCATATATTAGAGTGTTTGGAGAAGTTGGTGGAGAGATTGTGTTAGATTTACTCATACTGAATATAAGAGAATGAACAATTTTGTGACTCGTTGGATTTGTGTGTGTTGGCACAATTATATCAGCGTGTGCATCATTTCATCACGACAATATCATCATGTTTACTTGACGCTATCATGTTTCCTTCTATAGTGGCTTAATACAATTTTAATGTCGTGTACATTATGTCATCACAATGATATCAGCCTGTGAACTCTCTGTTGTGGCTCAACATAACAATATCATCATGTGCTTCATGTCATCACAATGATATCGTCGTGCTCATCATGTCAACACAACGACACTTGTTGTTTACTCCAATTCTGGTCACGGGTCTGTTGATAGCAGAGGCACATGTCTATTTTATATCCTTGGGTATAAATAGAGATGTGATGGGGTTTTTGAGAACTTTTTGAGAGCATAGACAAAAAAGGTTTTTTGCAGAGCCGAGACCTAAAAACCGGTCATTGCGATTTTTGCAAGACCCATCCCAGTGCTTAATATCGCCACCTCTCCCTTGAATGAATCTAGTAGTTCATGGAGACATTGAGGGTTCTCCTTCTCCGGCCTAGATCTTGTGGGACAAGACCTTGGGGTTCTCCGTCGCTTGTGTGGACTATTATAGGGGCACATATCTACTTTATACTCGAGACTCGTAGCTATCTATTCTATTTGTATAATAGAGAATTGAAGAGAAGATATTTTTTGGAGTATATTGGTCGATTATTATGAATCGACCATGCATAGGTAATCATTTGACTTGTTATGTTTATTTCTTGATCATGGATTTCACAAGATCCTTTTACTATTTAGGGTTTTCTTGTAAGTTTTACTCTGCTACACATATCTGATGTGCTTATTTAACTCAAGTCGAGAAAATCCAACATTAGTATATCGACCAGAAGTTCTAATATCAGCTAGAAGTTCTGATATTGACTAGAGTTCATCATATTAACTAGAAGTTCATCATATTAACTAGAAGGTTAGATATCGACTGTAAGTTTAGTATGTCGGCTAGAAAAGCTAAAGAAGAGGTCTGTCAACATGAAGTTAATTTGCTCAAAATATTCTAATCTTTTATTGACTAGAAGCTTCTAATATCGACTGAAAGATTGGTATATCTCCTTAAAGCTTGAGAGTCTACCCTATTATTAAATATCAGGTAGATACGTGAATATCGACTATATCACTTGTCTATCGGCAAGAGAAGTTCAAGAAAGCTAGTATCGACCAAATAAGACTCATATCGACTAGACAAAATCCATAAAGACTAGATATGTTTCATGAAATTGAATTCCCTAGTTGCGGAATTTCTTTTTGTCATTGCATTGACTTATACAGTATTCTTGGACACGTGCTTGAACCTTAGAAAAGGTCAAATATAGTCGTTGGAACCTGTGCTCACTATAAATATTAATATGCGGCGAATGCAAACCCCAATCAATCAAATCAAGAGCTTGTCCATCACCATCATTTTTTTATTTTTTTCGTGAACTTTGCGATCTGAAAGCACAAGTTGGAGAAGACGATTACACAAGTAAAATCTTTTTAATCTTCTCAAGGATGATCGATTCAAGATTGCTCATTCTTTTTAAAGCAATCTCTTCAACAGTAAGTCGACAGATCTTCTAAATTCTAGAGAATCATATTTCAATAAAGACATCATTCAAGCTCTATGTTAGAAGATCCAGTATAAGCAAATCTTAATCAAGGTTCAGAAAGATTCAATAATCATTAAGACATATTTTGAGTCTAGAGAATTTGTAATATACTTTGTAACAATTATTATTGTATGATTTCTCTAACATTTCAGGTAGAGTGTTTGTGACCTGAGGTTGGGTTCTTGTGTGAACCTGAGGTAGGATTCCTTCTGCATAATTTGAGTGTAGGATCCCAAGCTAGGTGATTTGAGGTAAGGAACTAGCTAGGTTTCCTGAGGTAAGACATTTGTCTACAAGGTGTAAGATATGTGAAGTGATCTGATTTTATGGTTGAAGTTGCCGAATCTACCACACTGGTAGATAGGAAAAGGGGAAATGAACGTACCCAAATCAGGGAGCCATTATAAAACTCTATCTTTGTGGTGTGTGCTTTATGTGATCTTCATTTATTTTATTATTTTGTAACAAGTTTAAAAATAAGACATCACATATTCACCCCCCCCCCTCTCGGTGAAATTATACATCCCTAAACTCACACCAACAAAGATGAATTTAATGGAGCAATGAGATAGTTTATCACGATAACGTAAAGAAGAGCAAATAAAAGTGATACATCCAAATATACGTGTAGGTAGAGAAAATGATGGTTTAGCTGGATAAAGTATAGAGAAAAGGGTTTTTTCCTTAAGAATGGTAGAAGGAATCAGTTAAAAAGACAGTTGGATATGAGGATGGCATGACCCCAATAGGATAAAAGAACATTCATTTGATTGAGAATAATATGAGTAGTGTATAGAAGATGACGAATCTTACGTTCAACGATGCTATTTTTTTAGAAATATAAGCATGGCTAGTCTTGTGTATTAGACAATAATTCATACAAACGTTAAAAAATGTTGACTAGCATATTCTTTGGCATTATCAGTGTGAATAATTTTTTAAGGAACACCAAACTGAGTGTAGATTTTATCATAAAATTTGGTAAATATAGATAATAGTTTATAGCATTCTTTTCAAAGATACACTCAAGTACATATTGAATAGTCTTCAATAAAAGATAAAAAATAAAGACTACCCCTACCAACAATTTTGTTAAGTTGGGGACCCAAGATGTCTGAGTGAATGATGTTGGACCCCCTCCCCCAAACTATTGATGGGATGGGTCGGAGACGGGTCTTTCTTCCCAAGACGGCCACCATGCGCTTTTTAAGTGGCAATAATCCCACTCTCCAAGCATAGAATGATCACCTTGCCGGGATTTGGAACAATCAACATATCAAATCAGTAATGCAGAAGCAATTCAGAAAACCATAATATATTTATATAACAAAAGGACGTTGCCAAGTGTTTTTATAAAAGGCCATGTCTGGGCAAACAAAATAAAACTACATCCTCTCTCAATATTTATAAGTTTTATGAGCTCACATCTCTATAGTCGGGTGACAAGACTAGTACATCCACTCAAATAGGCTCTATAGTAGGTACTCTCTCATTCTGTCGTTGGGCCTCGCATTGCTCCATCTCACAAAAATGATGCACGACAACACATTAGTCATAAGACTAGTGGATACACATCTCCTTCCCAATATTCGTAAGGCTTAGGGATAAGAGTGAGCCTCTACAATAATAATATAGCTAAAGCAACAATGTTAGCAATATTATGTATATAATCAGGAAATAAGCTGGGATTAAATATAGCAGCAATAACTGAAATGCAGTAATAGACTGTTAATTATAAAGCTCTATTAGCTAGCACACAATCACACAGATGTTCATAACCGCAGCAACACCTTATGTTGATATAGTTTGACCATTTTTATTCCAGCAGGGTAGAAAGCCCTATGGGCCTCACCGATGTGGTCATCAGTGACAGTGGCTGTTCCTATCACTTATAGGTGTGGTCGTACATTACTACCCAGACTAAAGGTACAACCTAGTGTACTCCTGGATGTGAGCGACACCCGGCGATAATTGAATTTCAGCTAACTAGCAGAGGAACTCGATGGGGGCATAAAACATGGACAGGCTCCCGTGGTACACTCCCTAGTGCCTAAAGCCTTAATCTTCTCGTACCGATATAAATGTTCTACTGGAATGACCGACCCACCACTTTTCACCACAAGTAATTCACAAGAATTTCAATAAAGTAAACAATAGACACCATTCATGTCTATTGTGCTTCCCCAACTTGATATCAAATAATCTGAGCAGGCAATTGTCTCACATGTAACTTGATCGAACCGCTCAACTTTAGAGAAGGAGTGTTATTTTTGAGGGAGCTCATTATTTAAGGATAGCTTTGGATGAATGCATCATCTCTATGTTAACCCTAACTAATAATCAACCAGATAAATTGGTTATCAAAGCGGGACCCAAAACAAAGTTGCAAAAATTAAAGCATTATCAAATTATAGTAAATAAAGTGTGATAAACTGAATGTTGTTGTAAATAATGTGCAAAAAGGAAATGCAAGAATAAAGCAGTAAAAGAGATGGAATAAGAAGATAAGTAAACAGGTAATAAGTAAATTTCTCATGTCTGTAGTTCCATCTTCATTCCAAGGAGGCTTGTTCATTCCAAGGTGGAAACTCTAGTCCAAAAAGGTTTCTCTGTTCCAAGGAGGCAACTCCATTCTAAGGAGTTATCTTCATTCTAAGTAGACAACTTCATTTTAAGAAGACTTCTTTATAATTTTGTGGTGAGCTCATCATATTTTACTGTATTAAGGTCCGCTGATTTATTTGAATCTAAAAGTTACTTTAGTTGCACCTTTTAGGGTGGCTTATATGATTTATGTCGATTTATTTGAGCATCAGTATTACTCCAAACCTCTTTATTATAAACAATTGACTTAATCATTGAGAATCCAATTCTCCATAAGAGGTTTAATACGAGATCTTTTAATCTCAATTGCTTGCATCGGGGTGAATTAAGTTTCTGAAAGTATCTAGTTATCAACCAAAATCACCTAGAGGTGTGAATAGGTGAGTTCTGCGTCTTTTAGCAGATTAAAAAATAGTAACAAACAAGCACATAGAAACACAGCACAAACATAAGGATTTATAGTGGTTCCCTGAAATAAGTACGTACACTGTCCCGCCTCGCCTATCAAGCACTTTGTGCTTGACTCGACTACTTCACCAAAACTCAGATTATAACAATCTTACACCTCGAAGCCTCAACTCCTATAAACTCGGATACAATGCTCCTACAAATCGAGGAACAACCTCTCCTATAACTTGATACAATAAACACGGGTCTACAAATTCGCAAGTAGAAACTTCCTACAATAATAAAATTGATTTATACAACTATCTAGATTGAAAATAATCTTCTTCTTCTTCAGATATGAATAGATTCAATATTCTTCCTTCTTAGAGATTAGATCTTGAAATGAAGGTTAAAGGAGAAGACTTGATGTAGACTTGAAAGCTTTGATATGAAAACTGAGGATTCGACTAGATCAAGAAGAACCTCTGTAGAATCTGAAAACAGTGATATGTCGAATCTCGTCTTGTGAGGAATCATCAATCGTGATCTTCTAGGTAGTCGGGGTTGTGTGTTTCCTAGAATAGTAAATCGGGAAAGAAATTTTTGTTCGTTCACGATCTGAAGATTAGGTTAAGAAATTCTTGTGATTCTTGTTGACTAAAATGAAATCCTTGGTATTTATAGGATTCCTATGCAATTGCTAGAAATTTTCTTCTAAAACAAGCTTCTACGTGTATTGTACATAACTGACATTTTAAAACAGAACCCATTAGAAAAATGAACCAAAAAAATCGCTAAGTCCATTCGTCGAGAATACCCATGAAATAACACGAACACTCGACGAATAACTTAGTCACTCGACAAATTCCACGAGAGCAATCGATGAATTACACGAAGCACTCGACAAATTATATTTAGTCGAAATGGGACCAAAAGGAATTTTTTGTTAACAGTCACTATACCACTCGAGAATACTCGACAAATTCCATGAGTGTTCACGTAACATCTCGACGAATGACACGAGTGTAACACCCCAGAAATCTCAAACGCCAAAATTGGAATTCAGGTTGGCTGACACGGCCTGAGACACGGGCGTGTCTCAGGGTATGTTAGGTGTACACGGCCTAACACACGGGCGTGTCCCAGGGCGTGTCCCCTTTTCTCGAGACATCGACTTGAGTACTCGAGAACTGAGCGTCGAGAGGTAACACGGCATGTGATACGGGCGTGTCACAGGGGCGTGTTGGACACACAGCCATGGACACGGGCGTGTGCTTTAGCCGTGTCCTGCTCGGGTGATTTTGGAGATCGTGTTACATGGGTGATAAAGCAAGATACACGGTCGTGTGCTGGGTGACATGGGCGTGTCAGGCTTGACACCGGCGTGTCAATACCCATATTTTGGTTTATTTTCAGTCAGTTGTGCACCGCTTCAGGAACACGGCCTGTCACATGGGCATGTCACAACCCGTGTTCTGCCCAGGAAAATATATTTCAGGGCTAATCTTAGCCTTCCATTTCCTTTGACCAAGATACAATGGCCTAGGTTGTTCCCTGGATTGATAAGGCAGGGATTTGATTTGAGAAAGCTCATTTGAGTTGTGTTTTCTCTTTATAAAAGCTAAGAGAGAGAGGAGAGCAAGAGAAGTAAGAAGAAAGGGAATCCGGCTGCCGGTGGTGCTACGGTGGTCCAAATTGCGAGCCGAGTTCAGATTTGCGAAGGCAAGGCTGCTCCGAAGACTTCCATCTGTTTGCTCTCTCTCCATGGCTCTGAAGCAAATTCCAAGGGTAACGATTTCCTTCTTGGACATATGAAGTCCTACTTTCCTGCATTTGCATAGGGAAAACCCTTCCCCGTGAGTGTGCGGTGAGTTGCGGTGTCCCTTGGGGTAGATATGTTAAGTCCCACTTGTTAGAGTCCGAAATCTGAGTACGGATCTAGGCATGCTGTGTGAAGCCCGTCTGGACATGTTGGTCTGGATTGGTGATGCTTGTTTGCACATCGGAGAAGACTCCGTGAGTATTGCTTGTATGCATGAAATCTGTGATGGATACCTGTGGCTTGGTGTCGTAGGAAGTACTGGAGGAAGTCCAGGAAATGGTGAGAGTTGGGTTCAACTCTTATGGGCGTGCGTGCCATATGTTATGAAGTTGAGCCTTTAGGCTACAACTGGAGGAATGCCTTGGTGGCGGACGGGCAAGGTGAAGCTGTACCCACGTCAGTCCAGTCTTGAGTCTGATGATTTTGAGCAACGGTAAAGGTGGATTTGTACCCGCGTTACGGTTGTTTAACCTTGGGTGCTTAAGGCCTTGTTAGGATCACATAGCGAGAGTCGATGGCTTGCGTGCCGATCAGACTAGAAATGCTCAAATTGGACTGTAATGTCTGGGACCTCTGAACGGTGGTGGGACCCGGTGTTTCCGGTACACCAGAATGTGCCCTTAGTGCACGGAGCTTCGGGCCGTCTTGCCGGCATTTGTGATATGTATTGACTGTGCGGTCGTGCACGTCTTGCGTGGTTTGTTATACATACTGTTGGAAAAATGCTATGCAGGGATGGAATTTCGCTGCCCCGTGCCAGGGGCAGGGTCGTTATAATTGGTCAGCTAAGTGCTGACCGTTGCCCTATTTGCCACCGCTTGGTGGATTTGTTCATGTAGGTACAGGAGGTGCTGTTCCAAGCGGGACTTAGCGGGCTGAAGCCCAAGCTGCGATGCTGCCCTCAAAGGCTTTATTTTGTTTCTTCTTGTTCATGTGTGGCCGGCCTGCGTGCCGATGTCTGTAAACCACACCTTTGTTAAGAGAAATTTGTAAGGCCTTAAGGCCAGATACTTTGGTTGTATACATTCCTATTTTATTAGTGGACAGTTCTTGTTTTGCTTGAGTTCAAGGATTCAACCAAGAAGCTTCCGCTAGAATGCTCTGTGTTAGGATTTATTGGGTTGTATGATATTATTTAGTAGCGTCTCCGCCTATTTGTGGAATATGGTGTTGGGCCCCAGCCGGACCCTCTATTATATTCTTCTTGACGGGTAGAGGTGTTACAATTTGGTATCATAGGGAGGTTTCGATCCTCTGACCAGTGGTTTATGGGCCCACCAAGCTTCCGACCTGTGGGTATCAGACTGTTGGTCTTTCTCTTCCGAATTTGTGGTCGAATTCTTTTGAGGGGTGGCGGGCACGTGTTAGTGCTGCCGTTATAACACTTAACTTGAACTCAAGAATGTCCACTTAGGAATGCAAATACACTTATTTGTTGAACCTGTGTATTCTTTTTGTATGTTTGTTGTTTTACTTGGTCGCTAAACTGTGTGTTTTTCACATATAGGTGACCAGAAGTGTTGCGGGTCAATCTGAACCTCAACATTCTGTTGAAAGTGCGGCACTAGCTGAGGTGCCCACACCTCCTCCATCCGCTGAAATGGTACGTTTCATCACGGAAACGGTACTTGCTGTGATGAATGCTCAGCAGGCTGGGCAGGCACGTCCTGTAGTTGTGCCAACGCATGTTTGGGTACGGCAAGAACCGGTAGAAGCTGTAGTTAATCCGTGGGAAGCAGATCAACAATTGAAGCAATTCATGAGCTTCAATCCTCCGCAATTTACTGGGGCAGGTTCACCGGCCCAAGTAGAGGATTGGCTTGCACGGATCAAGAGGATCATTAGAGCTATCAAGGTTGAGGAGGGACATGAGGTTATATTGGCCACTTTCCTACTGGAAGGAGAGGCTCATTTATGGTGGGATGAGATTGAACTGTATCACGTGGCCGGTAGGCAATTGGCAGAGGTCTCAATGGATGAATTTTCTCGTTTGTTCTTGGCACAACATCTACCAATGCAGCAAAGGATATAAATGGAAATGGAATTTCAACGATTAACTCAAGGAGATCGTAGTGTGGATGAATACCTACATGAATTCACACGTTTGGGAAGATATGCGGGTACAATCTTCGCCGAAGAAGAGCGTAAGACTAGTAGGTTTTATGCGGGACTACGAGATGAGCTGTGGTATTTGCACTCTAGTTCTGTGAGTCAGGGATTTCAAGCCTAAGTCTGTACGGCTCGATCTTTGGAGACGGATATGAGAAGGGGGAAAGCAAAGGGGGCCTTGGCTGTGACAAAGCCAGAGTTCAAGCCGCCATGTCCGGAGAAGTTTGTGTACCGTAAGATATGGTGAAAGAAGTCCAAGTCTACTTGACAAGCTCCTTCTGCGACTGTGACAGAGACATCTGGGTATGGATCTCGCGCTTGTTTTACATGCGGGAAGTTGGGACACTTCGTACATGATTGCCGAGTTGGTCCTCCAAAGGGTGACAAGAAGACGGGAGCGTCTTATGCGTAGAAAGGGAAGACTGTGGTGGAGTCTTCTGCCTCGCACGTGTAGCCCAGGGTCTCCAATCTTTGACAATAGGAGGCCATTAAACAGGCCAATGTCATCACAGGTGTGCGTAGTTTTTAATACTATTGTATGATTGTGTGTTGTGCTTGTTTTTAATTTTGGTGTTATAGGTTTTGTCCTTATACGGGACTGTACGGCTCGAGCACTGGTTGATACAGGTGCTTCACATTCGTTTATGTCTGAGGCTTTCGTCTTTCATATCGGGGTACCTATACGGACCACGATAGACAGTGTACAGGTGTTGTTACCTAATGGATGTTTGATGCGCGCGGATAAATCTTACAGTCTTGAGGTCAAGATAGGGAGTCGGGAGTTCAAGGTGGAAACATTAGTATTGTCGATCATGGAATTGGATATAATCTTTGGTATGGACTGGATTTCAGAGCAGCGTGCCTGTATAGATTTCACTTCAAAAGAGGTCACACTCGGGAAGAATACCGAACAAGAGACAAAGTTCATTGGTATACAAGGGATGAGTGGGATGTTGTTATCTGCTCTCCAAGTCAATAAGGTAGTTCGGAAGGGTGCAGAGTTATTCTTCACACTCGTAGAGGCGGTGGCGCCGAAGGCCAGTGTGAGTGAAGTGCCGATTGTGTCGGAGTATGCTGATGTGTTTCCAAAGGACCTTCCGGGGTTACCTCCCCAAAGGGAAATCGACTTCGCTATCGAGTTGGTGCCAGGTGCGAAACCTGTGGCCCGTTCGCCGTATCGGGTAGCGCCAAAAGAGATGGCCGAACTGAAAGTTCAGTTGTAAGAGCTGTTGGAGCAGGAATACATACGCCCAAGTATGCCACCTTGGAGTGCGCCTGTTCTTTTTGTGAAAAAGAAAGACAGTAGTTTGCGGCTATGTATTGATTATCGTGAATTGAATAAGCTGACGGAGAAAAACAAGTATCCGATTCCACGCATCGATGACTTGTTAGATCAGCTAGTGGGCTCAACCGTCTATTCCAAGTTGGATTTGAAATCCGGGTATTACCAATTGCGGATTAGGGAAGGTGACATTCCCAAGACAGCGTTTGGCGCACGCTACGGTCATTATGAGTTCACAGTGATGTCGTTTGGCTTATGTAATATGCCTTCGGTATTCATGGATCTCATGCATCGAACGTTCCGTGAATACTTAGATCTATTTGTGATTGTGTTCATTGATGATATCCTCGTGTACTCACAGTCATAGGAAGATCATGCAAACCATTTGCGGTTGGTATTGCATACCTTGTGGAGGAATAAACTGTATGCCAAGTTCTCTAAGTGTGAGTTCTGTCTCTCGTCGGTAGCTTTTCTGGGCCATTTGGTAAGTGGAGAGGGCATAGCAGTGGATCCGGCAAAGATAAGTGTCATTCGTGATTGGCTAGTGATGTCTTCGGTGGCCGAAGTCAGGAATTTTCTTGGACTGGCAGGCTACTATAGACGATTTGTGGAGAACTTCTCCCGGATTGCTTTGCCTTTGAACTCGGCATTTTGAACTCTGACCTCTTTTCCCCTAGCTCCTTCTTCTCTTGAACTTTCTTCGCGACCCTTTTCAAAGACTGAGCCGCATTAACCAAGTCTAGGAAGCCCTATGCTTTAGGCCCAGCGAGGAGTAGCTGTAGTTCGCCCCGTAGGCCCTCATAAAATCGGTTGGTGTTCCGCCCTTCTTCAGTAAACATAGCACCAGCATAACGACCTAACCGAGTAAACTCGTGGAGATACTCATCCACGCTACTCGCTCCCTGAGTCCATCCAGGGTACTTATTCTCCATCTCAATATTCTGGGAAAAAAGTAGGTATCTGGCCAAGAACAACCTTTAGAATTCCTCCATCGGTACTTCAGCAAGTTGCCTTCCCACTAAGAGATGAACCTCTAACTCGTCCCATAACATCCTTGCCTCACCAGCCAATAGGAAGGTTGCTATTGTGGTCTTCTGCCACTCCGCAATTTCTGTGGTGCTCATGACCCTCTTCATCGTAGAGAGCCAATCCTCAGCCTTAGTTGGCGTTCCCATCCCGTCGAACACTGGAGGATTAAAGCTCATCACATGCTTGAGCTGTTTCTCCGTGGCTCTCCTTGGTGCTACCGGATCAACTGCCATGCATTCTACCACTCTCAACATTGCCACTCTAATCGGTTCTTTCTAATTAGCAGGTGGTGCGGGCTGCACTTGTTGGGCATTGATCATAGCAAAGACTGCTTCAGCCACCAATCTGATGGTTTCTGCTGAAGGAGGTGTTGTAGGCACATCACTCGGTGCACTACTTTCTGTCGATTGCGGATGTTCCGATTGCCCAACACCGCTCCTAGGAACCTATAATAGCATAAACCCTTGATTAGGCGACATACAAATTGCTAAAAGCAATCACTGGAACACTCAAGTTCCTCAAAACAAGTGTATTTTTTCATTCCTAAGTGGACATTAATGGGTTCTTTTATGTTATAACGATGGCGCACATAAATGTGCTCACCACCCCTTAAAAGAATTCGACCATGAATTCAAATACAGATGACTGACAACCTTGTCTGATACCAAATTGTAACACCCCCATCTGTCGTATGGCATATAACAGAAGGTCCAGCTGGAACCCAACACCATATAACACGGACAGTCGGAAGGGTTACGAAATAATACCAAAATCTAAACTACTCGTCCTAACACAGAGCATTCTAGCGGAAGCTTTTAAATAGTTTAAGAGAACCCAGAATTGCACAACCACGACATGAATGTCCACTATACCACAGGAATGAAAAACATCAAATACACAAAAGAGTACATGGCCTTAAGGCCTTACAAATGTTCACTTGACAATATAATGTTTTACATACATCAGCTCACAGGCCGGCCACACATGATAAAAGTAAACAACGGTTCATTTGGCCTTCGAGGGCCAGCTCAACAACTTGGGCTTCAGCCCGTTACTTGGTGCTTGGTTCTGTAGTACCTACAAGAAACATTCCACCGCACGGTGGCAAACAAAGCAACGATCAGCTAAAGCTGACCAAATTATAACGACCCCGTCCCTCACTCGGGACAGGGGTGCTCCTTCCCTGCATATCATTAGCCCAGCTAAATAGTAAAACGCAAATATATAATTCGCCACAGGTGTAGGCTCGCTCGGCCAAACACCCCGTGCTCTCAGGGCACATTCTCGGTGAATCCAGTCAATTCCGTGGCTTCACCACCACCCTCAGGATGACAAACATTGTGAGCATTTTTGAGTCTTTCCAACCACAGTCCAAGACTCCCGACTATGCCAACGGCCAGTTCCACTTAAGGGACTCTAGCACCGAACCGCAAAGCGCAGGTCCGTTTCCACCCGCCCGTTGCTCACGCCGCCTAGTCACTTTAAGATGTACGCGCGGGCCAAGCTTCACCCGGAGCCTAAAACATTTCAAAACATCACATAACCCAGTTATGTTCAAGGCTGGCTCCCCGGCCGCCAAGTTAGCAGAATCACATTTCCGCCCTATTTTTCGGGTGCGCCTTGGAGTTAATCCCCAAGGATCCCTGCTGCAATCTACCGCGTAGAAACTCGAAAATAACGCACAGAGTCTTCTCCGGCTATTAATGCAATGCAACATCACCGATCCAGACAAACACATCTGGGTAGGCTTCATACACAATGCCTATGCCCGTACTTCGATTCCGGTCTCTAAACAAGGTGGACTTCATATATCTACCCTAAGGAATACCGCGCACTCACCACACACTCGCGGGAGAGGGTTTCCCATATAGAAAGGAAGAGGACTTCACATGTCCAAGTTGAAAATCGTTACCCTTGAAGTCTGCTTAGGCGCCATGAAAAACTAGTCGGATAGAAAGCTTCGCAAGGGAATTCTCACCACGAATCTGGTCTCGGTTCTCACTTTCGTGCTCTGATGCTCCGCCGGTGGCCGGATTTCCCCCTGCCTTCTTCCTTGCTCTCTCCTCTCTCTAACTTCTTAAAAAGAGAGAGTTTAGGATGAAATGTGAAATTAAACCTCTAATTCCGGACTAAACACAAGCAGGAACTCATATGGTCCATTAGATCTTATTTAAAGAAAATGAACGGCTCAGATTAGCTTGAAAATCCTTAAGCCTTGGCTGAACATGGCTTTGCACACGGTCGTGTCCCAGGCCGTGTGCCTCGATCCAGCCACAAAAATCGAGCACAGAAAAGGACACGGGTCAGAACACGCCCGTGTCCCAACCTGACACGCCCGTGTCGGGTCCTCGACACGCCCGTGACCAGGGGTCGTGCCACAAATAACCGCCACGCCAACCGTCACGTTGCTTGGTGGACACGGGTGGTGACACGCCCGTGTCACACGTGACACGCCCGTGTTAGACAGTACATGCCTGTGTTCCAGGCTGTGTCCCTCAGTCGACACAGGGCCAATCTTCTAGAGGAGTGACACTCCCGTGTCACATGTCGTGTGCCTGACACGCCCTGTGACATGCCCGTGTCACAGGCCATATTCGAGCACTCAACGCTCATTTACCTCAACTCGACTACCCGAGCACGACACACCCTGTGACACGCCCATGTCACAGGCCGTGTTAACCCTTCCTAGACACGAACTTGGCTCAAAACACTGCCCGGTTAGCTTCTGAGTTTCAGGACGTTACAAATCTCCCACCCTTAAAAATTTCGTCCACGAAATTATGCAAAGGTACACAAAAACAATTAAATGTTACCTGAGGGAAATAATTCGGAGTACTCTTCCAATATAGATTGCTCTCGCTCCCAAGAAAGCTCTTCTCATCCGCAGTTATCCCAACGGACTTTAATCGTTCAGATTTCCTTGTTGCGGATCCGTTTGACTTCAAAGTCTTCAATGCGAACTGGCTTGACCTTGGTTGTCAACCCATTATCAATCGGCACTTGATCGACCACAACAACCTAAGAAGTCTCATGCACCACCTTCCGCAATACCGAAACGTGGAATACATTGTGTAGCCCACTCAATTCCACCGACAACTTCAATTGATATGCTGCTTCGCCAATTCGCTCCAGGATCTCAAACGGTCCAAGGTATCTCGGACTCAGCTTATTCAAGCGTCGAATCCGCGATACACCCTTAAATGGCTTGATTTTTAAGTACACCCAATCGCCAACGCTGAACTCCACATTCCTATGCTTGGCATTATAGTATTTTACCTGTCTGTCCTGGGCGATATTTAACCGTTCCTAAATCGTACGTACCATTGAAGTGGTGTCTTCTACTGCCTGATGCTTGTATAACTTTGTCTCCCCTGTCTCCAACCAAGACAACGGCGTACGACACTTTCTCCCATAAAGGGCCTCTAAAGGTGTCATTCCAATGCTCGCTTGGTAACTGTTGTTGTATGCAAACTATGCCATGTACAGGTGATCCTCCCAGTGTTTTCTGAAATCTAGGACGCACATGCGGAGCATGTCCTCCATCGTCCTGTTGACCCTCTCGGTCTGACCATCCGTTTGCGGATGAAAGGCTGTGCTGAAACTCAGCTTAGTTCCCAACAACTTATGCACTAGCCTCCAGTCATTGGTGAAGCGCCCATCTCGGTCACTAATAATACTACGGGGCACACCATACAACCGTACAATATTATCCATATAGAGCTTGGATAACTTTTCCACCGAATCTTCCTTTTTATTCAGAATGAAATGCGACACTTTTGTCAATCTATCTATGACCACCCAAATGGCATCATTTCCCCTCCGCGACTTTGGCAAACCGTGCACAAAATCCATGGATATGTCATCAAACTTCCATTCTGGGATAGGCAAGGACTTTAAGAGACCTCCGGGCTTCTGGCACTCCGCCTTTACCAAGGCATATGTTTGGCACTTTGCCACAAACACTGCTACATCCTTCTTCATCCCTGGCCACCAAAACAACTTCTTCATGTCCCTATACATCTTTGTGCTCCCTGGGTTGATTGAGTACTTGGTATGATGAGCCTCGTACATCAACTCCTCCTGAAGACTATCCATACTAGGAATGCATAGGCAACCGTCCTTCCTTAGCAGTCCAACCACAACTGCAAACTGGGAATTTGACCCACCCAATGATTCATCCAATGCCTGCTTCATACTGTTATCCTGAACCAAAGCCCGCCAAATCCTATCAGCTAGGTCGTACTGCACCTCAGTCCAACACAATATTGCTTCAGCACTAGTCTGCTTGTCAACGCAAGAAATCTCCAATGCCTCCAAATCACAGATTAATCTCTCATCATGCACTGCCAACCAGTTGGCCTGCACCGGAGACCTACGATTCAAAGCATCCGCTACTGTATTTCCTTTCCCAGGCACATAATGTATCTTGAAAGTGTAGTACCCCAAGAACTCCATCCACCTTCGCTTCCTCATGTTCAGGTCCTTCTGATCTAATAAATACTTCAGGCTCTTATGATCGGTGTAAATGTCGACCTTTACACCGTACAGATAGTGTCTCCACAGCTTTAGAGCAAATATCACGGCCGCTAATTCAGAGTCATGGACCAGATAATTTATCTCATGGACCTTCAACTATCGCGATCTGTACGCTATTACTCTCCCATGCTGTAGCAAAACATAGCCCAAACCACTGCCCGAAGCATCACTATAAATTTCAAATCCTTCGGACCCACTCGGCGAACACAAGATAGGTGCCGAGATCAACCGTCTCTTCAACTCTTCAAAAGCCTGCATGCACTCCAGCGTCCACACAAACTTTCTATCATTCCTTGTCAACGTTGTGAGTGGTAGTGCGATCCGTGAGAAATTCTCCACGAAGCGCCTGTAGTAGCCGGCAAGCCCTAGAAAGCTCCAGACTTCTGCCACCATAGTCAACACTGACCACTCCTGAATCGCCGCTATCTTCGCCGGATCCACCGTTATGCCTTCACCACTAACAATATAATGAAGGAACGCGTGAGGATAACAAGAACTCACATTTGGAGAACTTAGCATACAACTGATTCTTCCTCAACGTCTCCAATACCATATGCAGATGTTTGAAGTGATCATCCTCACACCGCGAGTACACCAAGATGTCATCGATAAATATTATCACGAAATAGTCCAGGTACTCTCTGAATGTTCTTTTCATCAAATCCATAAACACGGATGGCGCATTGGTCAACCCAAATGGCATGACCGTAAACTCGTAATGCCCAAACTGCGTGCTGAATGCTGTCTTTGGGATGTCACTTTATCTTATCCTTAGTTGGTAGTATCTGGATTTCAGATCTAGCTTTGAATATACCGTTTACCCAACCTACTGATCAAATAGATCGTCAATCCTTGGGATCGGATACTTATTCATTACCGTAAGTTTGTTCAACTCCCGATAATAAATACAAAGTCGCAAACTCCCATCTTTCTTCTTAACGAAAAGGACCGGTGCGCTCCAAGGCGACAAACTTGGACGTACATACCATTGCTCTAACAACTCTTGCAGTTGTACCTTCAACTCTGACATCTCCTTAGGAGCTATCCGATACGGAGAGCGTGACACTGTTTTTGCACCTGGTACGAGCTCAATTGTAAAATCAATCTCCCGCTGAGGAGGGGCTCCCGGGAGATCGTCTGGGAATACATCAGGATACTCGGACACAACTACAATACTATCAAGACTAGGTTTAGGTGCTGAAGCCTGCACTGAAATGACAAACAGCTCAGCCCCAGACCAAACTGCCTTAATCAACAAAAGATCCGACATCATAATCTTACTCCACCCTTTCATACCCGCAAATATAGTCTCCTGATCAAAATTCAGTCCCAACTTAACCTCCTTTCGGTTGCAATCAATGTATGCTCGCTGCTCCGAGAGCCAGTCCATTCCAAAGATTACATCGAACTCCACTAACGATAGCACCAACGCTTGAAAAACGAACTCCTGATCCCCGATCTGAATCTTTACCACACAGACTCTATTCGCACGCATTGAGCACCCAGTGGGCAACAACACATCCAACTTGTCTTTTGCCATCGAGGAAGGAACTCCGATGAGCGAAACGAATATTTTGGACAAGAAGGAATACGAAGCTTCCGAATCAAACAAGGCTCTCGCCAGACTATCGAAAACTAACACAAAGCCTAGCACCAAAATTTATAAGCTAACATGCAGAAAGGTAACGGCTATAAAAGTTAAACAGTAAATATTTAACTCACACCTGTAACCACGTCAGCTTGCTTAATGGCCTCTTACAGACCAAGGTTGTAAACTCTAGGCTAGGCTGGAGCATGGTGGGATGCGGTCGACTCCGCCGCCTTCCCCTTTTCCTCATAAGTTGCTCTAGTCCTCTTCTCAGACTTTGCACGTCCGCTCCTACACTCAAGTGCAAAATGCCCCACCTTTCCACAATTGTAGCACGCTCCTGGGACTCGACTTGAGTTTGCCCCTATCACACCAGACAAAGGGGCTGAACTTGAAGTCTTTTTCTTCTTGTTCCATTTGCGGAAACCAGACTTTGAACTCGGCATTTTGAACTCTGACCTCTTTTCCCCTATCTCCTTCTTCTCTTGAACTTTCTTCGCGACCCTTTTCAAAGACTGAGCCGCATTAACCAATTCTAGGAAGCCCTATGCTTTAGGCCCAACGAGGAGTAGCTGTAGGTCGCCCCGTAGTCCCTCATATAATCGGTTGGTGTTCCGCCCTTCTTCAGTAAACATAGCACCAGCATAACGAACTAACCGAGTAAACTCGTGGAGATACTCATCCACGCTACTCACTCCCTGAGTCCATCAAGGTACTTATTCTCCATCTCAAGATTCTGGGAAAAAGGTAGGTATCTGGCCAAGAACAACCTTGAGAATTCCTCCATCGGTACTTTGGCAAGTTGCTTTCCCACTAAGAGATGAACCTCTAACTCGTCCCACCACATCCTTGCCTCACCAGCCAATAGGAAGGTTGCTATTATGGTCTTTTGCCACTCCGCAGTTTCTGTGGTGCTCATGACCCTCTTCATCGTAGAGAGCCAATCCTTAGCCTTAGTTGGCATTCCCATCCCGTCGAACACCGGAGGATTAAAGCTCATCACATGCTTGAGCTATTTCTTCGTGGCTCTCCTTGGTGCTACCGGATCAACTGCCATGCGTTCTACCACTCCCGGCTTTGCCACTCTAATCAGTACTTTCTCATTTGCAGGTGGTGCGGGCTGCACTTGTTGGGCATTGATCATAGCAAAGACTGCTTCAGCCACCAATCTGATGGTTTCTACTGAAGGAGGTGTTGTAGGCACATCACTCGGTGCACTACTTTCTGTCGATTGCGGATGTTTTGATTGCCCAGCACTGCTCCTAGGAACCTATAATAGCATAAACCCTTGATTATGCGACATACAAATTGCTAAAAGCAATCACTGGAACACTCAAGTTCCTCAAAACAAGTGTATTTTTTCATTCCTAAGTGGAAATTCATGGGTTATTTTATGTTATAACGATGGCGCACATAAATGTGCTCACCACCCCTTAAAAGAATTTGACCATGAATTCAAATACAGATGACCGACAACCTTGTCTGATACCAAATTGTAATATCCCCATCTGTCGTATGGCATATAACAGAAGGTCCAGCTGGAACGCAACACCATATAACACGGACAGTCGGAAGGGTTACGAAATAATACCAAAATCTAAACTACTCGTCCTAACACATAGCATTCTAGCGGAAGCTTTTAAATAGTTTAAGAGAACACAGAATTACACAACCACGACATAAATGTCCACTATACCACAGGAATGAAATACATCAAATACACAAAAATGTACATGGCCTTAAGGCCTTTCAAATATTCACTTGACAATATAATGTTTTACATACATCGGCTCACAGGCCGGCCACACATGACAAAAGTAAACAACGGTTCGCTTGGCCTTCGAGGGCCAGCTCAGCAACTTGGGCTTCATCCTGCTACTTTGTGCTTGCTACCGCAGCACCTGCAAGCAACATTCCACCGTACGATTGCAAACAAAGCAACGGTCAACTAAAGATGATCAAATTATAACGACCTTGTCCCTTACTCGGGACGGCAGTGCTCCTTCCCTGCATATCATTAGCCCATCTAAAGAGTAAAGCACAAATATATAATTCGCCACAGGTGTAGGCTCGCTCAGCCAAACACCCCGTACTCTCAGGGCACATTCTCGGTGAATCTGGTCAATTCCGTGGCTTCACCACCACCCTCAGGATGACAAACATTGTGAGCATTTTTGAGTCTTTTCGACCGCAGTCCAAGACTCTTGATTATGCCAACAAACAGTTCCACTTAAGAGCCTCTAGCACCGAACCGCAAAGCGCAGGTACGTTTCCACCCGCTTGTTGCTCACGCCTCCTAGTCACTTTAAGACGTATACGCGGGCAAAGATTCACCCGGAGCCTAAAATATTTCAAAACATCACATAACCCAGTTATGTTCAAGGCTTGCTCCCCGGCCGCCAAGTTAGAAGAATCTCGTTTCCGCCCAGTTTTCTGGGTGCGCCTTGGAGTTACTCCCCAAGGATCCCTGCTGCAATCTACCGCGTAGAAACCCAAAAAAAAATGCACAGAGTCTTCTCTGGCTATTAATGCAATGCAACATCACCGATCCAGACAAACACATGCGGGTAGGCTTCACACACAATGCCTATGCCCGTACTTCGATTCCGGACTCTAAATAAGGGGGACTCCACATATCTACCCCAAAGAACACCACGCACTCACCGCACACTCGCGGGAGCAGGTTTCCCATGCAGAAAGGAAGAAAACTTCACATGTCCAAGTTGAGAATCGTTATCCTTGAAGTCTGCTTAGGCACCATGAAAAACTAGTCAGATAGAAAGCTTCGTAAGGGAATTCTCTCCACGGATCTGGTCTCGGTTCTCACTTTCGTGCTCCGATGCTCTGCTGGCGGCCAGATTTCACCCATTCCTTCTTCCTTGTTCTCTCCTCTCTCTAACTTATTAGAAAGAGAGAGTTTATGATGAAATGAGGAATTAAACCTCTAATCCCGGAATAAACACAAGTAGGAACTCATCTGGACCGTTAGATCTTATTTAAAGAAAACGAACGGCTCAGATTAGCCTGAAATTCCTTAAGCCTGGGCCGAACACGGCTTTGCACACCGCCATGTCCCAGGCTGTGTGCCTCGACCCAGCTGCGAATATCGAGCACAGAAAAGGACACGAGTTTGGGCACACCCATGTACCAACTTGACATGCCCGTGTCGGGTCCTCGACACGCCCATGACCAGGGGTCGTGTCCCGAATAACCATTGTGCCAACCATCACATCGCTTGTTTTAGTGCACGGGTCGTGACACTCCCGTGTCACACGTGACATGCCCGTGTCAGACAGTACACGCCCGTGTTCTGGGCCATGTCCCTCAGTCGACACAGGGCCAATCTTCAAGAGGAGTGACACGCCCGTATCACATATCGTGTGCCTGACATGCCCTGTGACACGCCCGTGTCACAGGACGTATTCGAGCACTCAACGCTCGTTGACCACAACTCGACTACCCGAGCACGACACGCCCTGTGACACGCCCGTGTCACAGGCTGTGTTCACCCTTCCTAGACACGAACTTGGCTCAAAACACTGCCCGGTTAACTTCTGAGTTTCGTGGCATTGTCAAGCTCCCACTGTCAGGCTTTGGGGTGAGGTCCCGAGACGCTACCACTGTGAGGCTCCCACCTAGCTGGAAGGGCCCAGGCCTCGAGTGACATCATTATGACCCTGGAGGGCTAAGCCCGGAGGATGTTCAACACCCGCCGTCAGGCTTTCACTTAGCTGATTAGGCTGGTGGTAGCACTCGGGGTTGGGTAAAGGAAAGTATTCTCATTCTAGGTTTAGGTCCTTAGACGCTCTCGCTGTCAGGCTCCCATCTAGCTGGCAGGGCCCGGGCCTCGAGTGACATCGTTATGACCCTAGAGGGCTGGACCCGGAGGATGTTCAACACCAGCTGTCAGGCTTTCACTTAGTTGATTGGGCCGGTGGTAGCACATGGGGGTTGGGCAAAGGAAAGTATTCTCGCTCTGGGGTTAGGTCCCGAGACGCTTCCACTGTCAGGATCCCATCTAGCTAGCAGGGCCCAGGCCTCGAATGATGTCATTATGACCCTAGAGGGCTGAGCTCGGAGGATGTTCAACACCCGTCGTCAGGCTTTTACTTAGCTGATTGGGTCGGTGGTAGCACCCGTGGGTTGAATAAAGGAAAGTATTTTGGCTCTGGGGTTAGGTCCCGAGATGCTCCCGTTGTCAGGCTCCCACCTAGCTGGCAGGGCCCGAGCCTCGAGTGATGTCATTATAGCCCTGGATGGTTGAGCTCGGAGCATGTTCAACACCCACCATCAGGCTTTCACTTAGATGATTGGGTCAACGGTAGCACTCGGAGGTTGACCACAGAAAGTAATAGTAGGCGAGCTGATCAGTCAAAGGGGGAGAGCTGAGGCCGCTCTCGGTAACTACGTCCTACCCTCTCCAGATGTTACTTTGGAAGTTTGGCCTTTTTTTCTAGAATAAGGGGAAAGGAATACTTTCAGGAGAGTTGAGATTCGCGGGTTGTGCTCGAAAAATAGTTTAGGACTATCATTGTGGGCAGCCAGGGCAAGGCACGGTAAAAGGGTGGAGAGCTGAGTCCTTGACATCCGCTAAAGAAGGCGAGATCCGGCGGTGCGTTCCACCCCCTTACGGTTTTACGAGAATGAAGGCAGCTCACGGGCAAGCTGGGTGGTTGCGAGCTCAGCGCGGCGAGTGGTTCGCCTCCGGATTGCCCATGGCTGGAGAGCTCTCAAGATCTACTCACGGGTACGAATCCTAACTCATGTTGGAAGCTCGCCTCGGTGAGGTTACAAAAGAGGGGGGAGAGAGAATTACAAAGGAAAACAAGAAAAAGAAGGGGGTGTGAGTCATCTCTCGTCTCCCCCCCCCCCCCCCCAGACTGGCGGTCTTCGCCCTCTCCTTTGGATTGATGATCATCCTTGTAATCCTTCCCAAAAAGCAAGTCGAAGTTGTCCTCCTTCTCGTTGGGTAGAGTGGATGAGAACTGGATCATAATAACGTCCCGGGTCATGATCTCCTCGCAGCCCTCCACCAGCACCCCCGTATCCTTTATGATTTTCGGGGTACATTCGGCGGACTCGATCGAGTTGACATGCAGCCGCTCCGCGACCTTAACCTCGCTGAAGACTCTTAGCCTCTTGAACGGGAAGGAGGGCTCGCTGCCACCCGTGGGGAGGAGGGCCTCAGCCTGACGGATGATCTTGTCGTGGAGCCCCATGTTCTCCTCCTTCATCCTTGTGTTATCTACCTCTAGATCAGCGGCACGAGCCTCTAGCTCGGTGGCGTGAGCACGCAGCTGGTTGTTTTCCTCTTCCAACCCGATGGCGCGAGCTCGCAGCTCGCTAGAAGCCTCAGCATCCTGTGAAACAAAAGGGTAAGCAAATCTATTACAGGAAATGAAGGAAATCCTAAGTAAAAGAAGTTGGGGCAGCCGGTACTTACCAATCTGCCGACGGCATTGGCAATTAAGTCCTCGGTAATGCCGAGTTTTCTCGCAAGGTCGACGGCCTTATCCTTGGCGACATCGTGCCCCTGCTCAACTTTTTATAGGAGGTGGCTATGGTTGAAGGCACGGAGGACCACCATGTGGTGAAGCTCCAGGGCCTGCGTATGGGCTTGCAAGCTCTTATGGCCGAGCTGGCGTAAGGTCATGCCCTTATAGGCCTCGGCATCCTCGCGCCCATAGATGCCAAAGCCAAGTGCATAGGCATTCCATGTGGGGGGTTGGAGATCTGTCCAAGAGGGCTGGAGGGAGGAGATGGAGACCCGGTGGGCCAGCTCGTCCCATTGGACCATCGGCTTGCCGGCCGAGTCCTTCCACCTTCCCCCAAAGCCAAAGAGGGGATGGATCTTTGGCAGGCCCGGCTCGCAGGCAATGGTCTTCTCTGCAGCAGGAGTGGAGGACTCGCCACCCCACTGTCCCTTCTGAGATGTCTCCTTTAGCGGGCTCTCCGGCGATCCGTCCGGGGTGGTCTCAAGAGAGCTCTTGTATTTCCATTTTTTGTTGTTGTTGTCTCGCCTTGGAGACCACCACCACCTTCTTCATCTTCTTTTTGTATGGGGGCGCCTAGACGAGCAGGACCCCGCAAGGTCGGGTCGCCCCTTGCTAAAAGTGGGCTTATATGCTGCCAGCTTAGCATGGCAAGCTACTACGGCTGCCTTCTCACATGTGAGAGGGTCAGGGTTGACTCCCGAGACCGCAAAGGGCAGATTATCGGGAATCACGCGCTCCCTTGCTTGAAAAACTTGCTTAGAAAATCCTATTAATCTGTCAAGTTCGGCAAAAAGAGAAGTAGAGATATACCTTCGCCAGGGAGGACGGGGCAGAGCGAGTCGATGCCCCTTCGGAGGAAGACGACCTCAAAGTCCTTATAGAGGAAGAACCTGATGAGCTCGACATCATTAGCGGATACTGTATGGGGCTGGTACACATCCTCGCCTTTTTGTTGGGGCGAGTAGGGCACATTGCCGAGATCTCCCTTGATGAAGACGATCTTGGATATCCAGTTGTGGTTTTTGTTCGCAATCTCTTGAACCTTAATGAAAGAGTCCCCGAAATTAGCTACACCATCTGGAGTCACCTTGTAGGTGAAGAGCTTCCCGAAGACGGTCTCCTCTCCTTTTTTTGGGCAAGTAGGGCATACTGTTGAGATCGCACTTGATGAAGACGATCTTGGATATCCAGTTGTGGTTAATGTTCGCGATCTCGCGAACCTTGATTAATGAGCCCCCGAAGTATGCGACGCCATCTGGAGTCGTCTTGTAGTTGAAGAGCTTCTCGAAGACAGTCAAGTTGAACTCTATCCACTCTTTGCGAAGGAATCATGCGAATGCGACCATCATGGCGATGGAATTCGAGTTTAGCTGCGCAGGCACCGCGCCATAGTACTTAAGGATCTAGCAGATCTCCGGCCAGAGGGGTAGGAAAACCCCACCTCGAAATGCGAGAGGGGAAGGCGAGCTCGTCAGGATAGAAGGTATTGATTGATTCTCCCTCTCTGGGCTGGTGTGCCTCAAAGCCAGGGGGCATGTAGCCAGTTAATACTCAGCGAGCTTCCACTCGGTAGTGTTACCCTCAAAAAAGAGGTACTCGACAAAATGCCAAGCACACTTGGAGCGACCGTCGGTGTCATGGTTCGTCTTGCCCATGCTCGCAAAGTGATTTAGATGCGAGTACTGGTAGTAGAAAGGCAGCGAGAAGGGGTTCGAAAGCAATAAAGGCGATGGAGTGCTGTTGGTAGGGGGCCTATTTATAGAAAAAAGAATCTGAGGCCGAGCCGACCGATCAGTCCGGCTCGCCTGCCCTAGCTCGCCAACCCCAGCTCGTCGGCCCCCGCGACATGCTCCACCTTATGGCGAGCGGAGTCCAAATAGAAGTATTATTCAAAGTAACAAACATTGAAATCTAAAGAATGTTCCAAGTTATTACAAGCAGGGGCATGCAGTTCAGAAACAGGAAATGCAGGAAGCGAATTCAAAAAAAGAGATATTCAATGCGCGCGAGCTGAGGGGGCCAGAGGCGAGCGCCAGTTGGCTCAGTAATGGAGCCGTTTCTACCTACCCTGTCCTTGCATCTCCTTCCCAACAGGTCAGCGTGAGTTATGGAGCTCGCGGATCTGCCCCATGTTCCTATGGAAATTCGGGAGGTTCTCGTCGATCTCATCTAAAAGCGAAGAAGGATACATCGCCTTGCCTGTCGGGCTTCCCCTCACCTCATCTACAAGCTGCACGTAGTCATGCTGCAATGCCTCATTATCCTCCTGAACCTTACACAGCCCGCATACCAGCTTTTTGAAGATCCCGATTCCCCGCCTCGTAAGCTCATCGTTCTCCACCTCGGAACCCAAGAAGGAGTCTTACGAGCTTGGGGAAGGGAGGGGTGAGTAGCGCGTTGGATCCAAAGAATTGTCATCCACAAACTTACTGGGAAGAGCTGCAAAGACATTAGTCAAGTATCAACACAAAAGGAGAGTACTCCAGGAGAATCACGCGAGACAAATCAGTGGAAGTCAAAACTTGTCTTGCGAGTTCGGCTCCCCCAGAAAAGTGTGGAGTGGGGCCAAGATCAGGTTCTTACCATGGCCCGGGCGATGAGTTTTTTGTGGGAGGAATCCGAAGCCCGGAATAGGGATGATTTCATCCCCCCCCCCCCCCCCCCCCCCCCCCCCCCCCCCCCGCAGTTCCAGGAGCAGGAAGTTATTACCGAGATGGGGTACGAGCCGGTGACTTCGGTTTCTGCGAGTCCACCCCCAGGGTCCCAAAGGGGGAGACGGGTCTCGCAGGAGAGTCTCTGGATTTTTAGTCTGCGAGTAGTCGAGGGGGGTCTTAACTCACGGTGAGGAGGCCTCTCCTTCATCCCATCAGCTGTCCGGGTCGGCAGACAGGTCGACGACGTCTTTACCCTTCTTCTTAGTGGCGGGCAGTGTGGAGGATTTTAGATCATTGAAGATGGGCTCAACCGCCATTGAGAGTGGTTTTGCCTTCTTGGTGGAGTTGGATTCTGCCAGGCCGCTCGGCGGGATGCTAAGTGAAGAATTGGTCAAGTTGGCAACGCGGGCAGAGGTAGCCTCGCGAGCTCAGGCTAGCCTCTCTTAGATCTCTTTGGGGATAGGCATCTCGGCATGGTTAGAGCAAAGGGATTGGCAAAGGTCACCCAGGTACACAGGCATATATATATAGCCGCAGGTGGACCCCACCCAAAGATTACCTCTAGCTCTTGTCGCACTCGCTGAATACTGTGGGATTGGATGATTCTTTCTGAGCTTGTTCCAACCTCACAAAGAGATGATATTGTGTACAACCCCATATCCGGTTGGCCGGATCTAGTAGCCTAGGCCCTGGGCGTGCACCCAAGGGGGGAGGAGCTCGACAGCCCCCTGACTCGCCCAGGAGTGGTGGAGCATTTGAGGGGCGAGTGGAGCAGGCGGGCTAGCACTCACTATAACACCCCAAATCCCCATTTTGGTATTTAGGCTGGATAACACGGCCTGGGACATGGGTGTGTCTCAGGGCGTGTCAATCTCTCGATACTCGAGTGGGTCTCGAGTAGGACTCGAGTGGGTCTCGAGTAGGACTCGAGTGGGCGTTGAGTGTGTATCGAGTGAGACACACGGCCTGGGACACGGGCGTATCTTAGGGTATGTCCTTCACTGTGCGTGTCGAGTTGTCGACACAATTTAGTCGACGATCGTTTAGAGAGGCGACACGGCCTGTGACACGGGGGTGTCCCAGGTCGTATCCTGATCGGTTTCCATGGCGTTGAGTGGCGATGAGTATAGAACATGGCCTGTGACACGGGCATGTTCGTTATACGACAAAGTACACGGGCGTGTGCCTTAGCCGTGTGCTTCTCGGGAGAGTTGGTCCTGTGTCGAGTGAGGAACACGCCACTCAATAAGGGAGTGTACTTACTGACATGGGTGTGTCAGGGCTTGACACGGGCGTGTCTTAGCCCGTGTTTTGGTCTGGATTGAGTCAGTTCCTTGCCACTTAGGGGAATATGGCTTGTGACACGGGCGTGTCACAAGCCGTGTCATCCAAGGAAAAGTGATTCCAGGGCAAATCTTGGACGTCCAATTCCTTCTATTTGAATCATGTGGTCCAAGCCTATTCCTGCAGTGATAAGACCGTGGAATGAGATGGATTTATCATTTGAACTAAGATCACTCTCATTCTAATCAAGAGAGAAGGGAGAGCTTGGAGGAGGAAGAAGGAGAGGATTCTGGCCGCCAGTGGAGCTTCAGTGGTCCGACTCGAGATCTGAGGCCTTCGTTGTGGAGGCAAGGTCGTCGCGGTGATTTCCAACCAGCTAGTTTTCCATGGCTCCGAAGCGATCGTCAAGGGTAACGATCTCCTTACTAGACAAGTGAAGTCCTACTTTATGCATGTGCATGGGATCCTCCACCAAGAGGTGGAAAGCGTAAGCGATTCCATCGGTTGAGTCTGCATTTAGATCTGGAAGTGTGTAGTATGGAATAGGCATGTTGTATGAAGCCCATCTGGATGGATAGTCTGGATTGGTGATGTTGCGAACCGTAGAAGAATCCGTGTATATAACGGGTAGCTTGCAGAGATGGTGAGAACGCTTGTGAATTATGGAAAGGAAGCTTTGCATAGATCCTTTTGTTATATGCTTTGCTTGTATGGAGAGATAGATTGGGAGGAAAGCGGCACTATGTGCTGGTGTTATGAGAGATCGATTGGTAGCAATGCAGATGTGTGGTTTCATGGGCTTGTTACCCTATAGTGGGAAGTTGATCTAGAGGTACTGTGTACCTGCGTTGTGAGCGATCGATTAGTGGCAACGCAGATGTGTGGTTTCACGGGCTTGTCACACTACGAGGGTAGGTCGACCTATAGTGCTCACTAGTTGCTGTGAGGTGAATGCCTCTGAGTGGATTGGGTGCGTGTGGTCTTCAACAGGGGTTTGGAGACTTATGCCCGGCCAACAAGCTAATCACCTCGAATCGGTGGTGGAACCTAGAGGTTTTCGGTACACCATAAGCGTGCCCTGAGTGCACGGAACATCTGGAACGAAGGCCAGCATTTGTGATGTGATTGTGGTGGATATATATATAGTCATTGTATTGCATGCAGGGAAGGAACCACTGCTCCGGGTAAGGGGTAGGGTCATTATAATTGGTCAGCTTAATGCTGACTGTTGCTTTGTAGATCACCCTTGGGGTGGACGATCATATGCAGGTGTTGCGTGCTGATTGGATTGAGCGGGATGAAGCCCTTGCTGCTGCTGCTTGTAGGCCCTTGAAGGCCGTGCGAAGCTTTGGATTTCATGTGTGGCCGCGCGGCCTTCGTGCCGATGTATGAAACCATATTTATAAAGAGAGACTTGTAAGGCCTTAAGGCCGTGAGCGGGGTGTGCTTGTATACATTATTGGTTATTTATATAAATGTGATATTTATATATTAGTGGACATTCAATGGTTGAGTTCTTGCAAGTAATAAGCTTCCGCTAGAATGCTCTGGGTTAGGTGCGATGGTATTTTTATATTAACCTGTGACCTCGCCGTCTGTTTGTGGCATATAGTGTGGGGCCCCGGCCGGACCTTCTATTATATATAATTTAACGGGTGGAGTCGTTATATTTTGTTATAAGAGGGAGGTTTCGATCCTGCGACTTATGGGTTATGGGCCCACCACGCCTCCGCTGCGTCAATATGATAATGTATACGATTTATTGTCCTATAAACTGATCTTGATATCACCGCTACGAGTGATTGACATATCCGTGGTGAAAAGAGTGCTTATGGATAGAGCGTGTCCGTAAAGAGGATTTTGAAGGACGCGGCTGATCAGAAGTAAAGGAAGAATGCACTATCTTTTGTACTTATTGTATATTATTTATAAAAGACTTTGTTTGTGCGAGGTCGTGTGGCGAGTGACCCCGGATCGTTTTGTGTATATTTGTAACAAAGGCATGGTTATGTTGTTGGATATGTTGCGCTAAATTTCGGGACGAAATTTTTGTAAGGAGGGGAGGGTTGTAACACCAAAAATCCCCATTTTGGCATTTAGGCTGGATGACACGGCCTGGGACACAGGCGTATCCCAGGGCATGTCAAGCTCTTGGTACTCGAGTGGGTCTCGAGTAGGACTCAAGTGGGCATTGAGTGTGTCTCGAGTGAGGCACACGGCCTGGGACACGGGCGTGTCCCAGGGCATGTCCTTCACTATGCGTGTCGAGTTGTCGATACAATTCCGTCGAAGATCGTTGAGTGAGGCGACACGGCCTGGGACACGAGCATGTCCCAAGGCGTGTCCTTCTCAGTTTCCATGGCATTGAGTGGCGTTGAGTGTATAACATGGCCTGTGATACAGGCGTGTCACAGGGGCGTGTTCGGTACATGGCCAAGGATACGGGTGTGTGCCTTAGCTGTGTTCTTCTCGGGAGAGTTGGTCCTGTGTCGAGTGAGGAACACGCCCCTCAACACGGGCGTGTTAGGGCTTGACATGGGTGTGTCTTAGCCTGTGTTATGGTCTGTATTGAGTCGGTTCCTTGCCGCTTAGGGTAACACGGCCTATGACATGGGCGTGTCACAAGCCGTGTCAGCCCAGGAAAAGTGATTCCAGGGCAAATCTTGGCCGTCCAATTCCTTCTATTTGAATCCTGTGGTCCAAGCTTATTCCTGCAGTGATAAGACCGTGGAATGAGATGGCTTTCTCATTTGAACTAAGTTCACTCTCTTTCCAAGCAAGATAGAAGGGAGATATTGTAGGAGGAAGAAGGAGAGGATTCTGGCCGTCGGTGGAGCATCAGCGGTCTGACTCGAGATTTGAGGCCATCGTTTTGTAGGCAAGGCCGTCGCGGTGATTTCCAACCAGCCAGTTTTCCATGGCTCCGAAGCGATCGTCAAGGGTAACGATCTCCTTCTTGGAAAAGTGAAGTCCTACTTTATGAATGTGCATGGGATCCTCCACCAAGAGGTGGTAAGCGTAAGCGATTCCATCGGTTGAGTCTGCATTTAGATCCGGAAGTTTGTAGTCCGGAATAGGCATGCTATGTGAAGCCCATCTGGATGAATAATGTGGATTGGTGTTGTTGCGAACCGGAGAAGACTCCGTGTATATAACGAGTAGCTTGCGGAGATGGAGAGAATGCTTATGAATTATGGTGAGGAAGCTTTGCATAGATCCTTTGGTTATATGCTCTGCTTGTGCGAAGAGATGGATTGGGAGGAAAGCGGCACTCTGTGCTGGTGTTATGAGAGATCGACTGGTAGTAATGCAGATGTGTGGTTTCACAGGCTTGTTACCCTATAGTGGGAAGTTGATCTAGAGGTACCGTGTACCTGTGTTGTGAGCGGTTGATTAGTGGCAACGCAGATGTGTGGTTTCACGGGCTTGTCACACTATGAGGGTAGGCCGACCTATAGTGCTCACTAGTTGTCGTGAGGTGAACGCCTCTGAGTGGGTTGGGTGCATGAGGTATTCAACAGGGGTTTGGAGACTTATACCCGACCAACAAGCTAATCACCTCGAATCGGTGGTGGAACCTAGAGGTTTTCGATACACCATAAGCGTGCCCTGAGTGCACGGAACGTCTGGCACGAAGGCCAGCATTTGTGATGTAATTATGGTGGATATATATATGTTGTGATTGTATTGCATGCAGGGAAGGAACCACTGCCCCGGGTAAGGGGTAGGGTCGTTATAATTGGTTAGTTGAATGCTGACCATTGCTTTTTTGATCACCCTTGGGGTGGACAATCATATGCAGGTGTTGCAGGCTGATTGGATTGAGCGGGCTGAAGCCCTTGCTACTGCTTGTAGGCCCTTGAAGGCCGTGCGAAGCTTTGGATTTCATGTATGGTCGGCCTACGTGTCGATGTATGAAATCATATTTATAAAGAGAAACTAGTAAAGCCTTAAGGTCGTGAGTGAGGTGTGCTTGTATACATTCCTAGTTATTTATATAAATGAGATATTTATATATTAGTGGACATTCAATGGTTGAGTTCTTGCAAGTAATAAGCTTCCGCTAGAATGCTCTGGGTTAGGTGCAATTGTATTTTGGTATTAACCTGTGACCTCATCGTCTGGTTTGTGGCATATAGTGTGGGGACACCAGCTGGACCTTCTATTATATGTTATTTAATGGGTGGAGTCGTTACACTCGCCCTAGGGGAGCTCTGCAAGCAACTGGCGAGTACGGCCAGTCGGGTCCGTACTCGCCACCCCGGGCTAGTGGACGCCTCAGGGACCACTCGCCCAATGATCTGTGATGTTTTTTACTATTTTGCCCCCGCTGGTCTGCCCATAGCCTTCCAGAACAGTGGAGTTATGCTGTTGGCAGGCCAACCTGGGATGCACATAGCTGTTCAATGTATCGGAGGTTGGTTATTTACAGGCCGTTTTTAGAAAACTATAAATAGGACCCAAGGGGTACCTCAGAAAGCATACTGACTAGTGCTCCAGTCTTCTTGTGCTTTTTGAGGTGTCCTTAGCTCGACATTTGGCTAGGAAGGGGAAGCGCTCTAAGATCTTCTGGGTGTGTGGTGGGACCTCAACACTGAGCCCTTGGGTTTGTCCCCTGTTCTTTTTCCTTAGTCTTTTGGCTCACGAGAGAGAAGTAAGTGTGCGATCACCCCTTCCCCAAGTGTGAACTCCAACGAGACCGAGTTTTCGGTTTCAACAACAGCATCTTCTCCCAGCTTGTTTCTAAAGACCCATTTCGTCCCGATCATATTGTGTCTTTTGGGTCTTGGTACTAGCTCCCAAACTTTGCACCTTATAAATTGATTGAGCTCTTCTTCCATTATAATGATCCATGAAGTGTCTCTATTTGCTTCTTCAAATTTCTTTGGCTTAATCTCCGAGAGAAAGCTTAAGTGCAGAATTTCATTAGTTGTACCTCTTCTTGTTCTTACTCTATCACGAGGGTCTCTAATGATCTGATCAGTTGGATGATCTTTTGAGTGTCTGATCACTAGATTCCTCGCATCCTCTATGCCACTAGGAGGTTCATCTACTTCTAGTGCATCTTCTTCAATTTGATGGATCTCTTCATCTTGAACTTCTTCTTCCACCAACCTTGGAGTGTTGACTTTGATTGTGCTTGGAGCATCTTCTTTTCCATTTCTTCCAAACTTATCTCTTTTAACTTTGTACCGTCATCTTCAACAAATACACTAGAGGAACTGCTATAAAGCATGAACGTCTCTTCAAATACAACATTAAAAGTTTCTTCTACAACTAGGGTTTTCTTATTAAAAATTCTAAAAGCTTTACTATGGCTATTATAGCCTATGAAAATATCTTCAAAATATTTTTCACTAAATTTTGTTTTTTAATATTTCTCATTATTAAGTACAAAGCATTTGCTACAAAATTTTTTAAAATATGACACAGTTGGTTTCTTGCCCTTTAGTTCATAATGTGTCTTATGGTGGTTCTTGTTTATGAGTGCTCTGTTTTACACATGACAAGCAGTGTTGACGGCCTCCGCCCAGAAATACTCTGATAATGAAGAATCTTTCAACATGGTTTTGCAATCCTTTGCGAGAGTTTATTCTTTCTCTCAGTGACTCCAGTTTGTTGTGGAGTGCGAGGAGAGAAAAACTCATGAAAGATACCTAGACTTTCACAGAATTTTTTCATGGCACAAGATTCAAATTCTATTCCATGGTCACTTCTGATTTTGACCACAGAGTAGTTCAATTCATTCTGAATTTGCCTAACAAAATTAGTGAAGGTGTCATATGTATCAGACATGTATTTCAGAATGAACACCGATGCAAATCGCGAGTAAACATCAACGATAACAAACGTGTAATCTTTACTTCCTAAACTGCGAATTTGCATGGGACCAAATAAGTATATATGGAGCAGATATAAGCATCTGGTAGAATCTTTGCCATCGATACTTTTAAAGGTAGCCCTTGTCTTCTTTTCCATTTTGCATGAATGACAAGGTCTCTCTTTAATACAATTAATAGTGGGGCATCACACACTAAGTTGTGAGAAAATAAAATATTAATAGTTTTGAAATTAATATGTGTTAATCTCTTGTGTCGTTGGTCAGAGAGAGACGCACTATCTTTTGCTAAAAAGCACACTAATGTAGAAGAGTTTAAGCAAAGAAAATTCAAATAGAAAATATTTCTACTCTGAGTGCCTGTTTAAATAGTTTCTAAGCTATTAGATGACTTTATTAGGCACTTATCCTTGTAGAACTCTACCATGTAGCCTTTGTCATATAATTGACTTATGCTAATGAGATTATATTGTAATCGCTTAACATACGCCACATTTGTGAAAGAGCGATGCAGGCTTGCGCGTTGACACCAAATAAATCTATGGACTGACACGTATACCTCCCTATGATCCAACCCTATACTCGTACAATCGTTCTACACAGCAGTACGTTAATTAATTCTATAAATTATATGCTAGCGTACGGGTAGCCAAACCGATTAGGATCGAACAAGGGCTATAAAGCCAATGTTCTTTCCGGCTAAAAGGACCCACCCGGTCTGAAATGAGCGGTGTTGTACCAAAAGGGATCTACCAAAAAGTTTCGATTCGAAAAACAGTAGATCTCTCCCAAAAAAAGATAATGACGGTTCGCCAAACCTTTCGAAAATAAAATCAATCAAGATATACACAAACCAATTGAAGGAAAACCACGATTATTTAATGATTCAAAATGAAACGTCAAGAATTTCCACCATAATAATATCTAGGAAAGAGAAGCACACAAAGGTAGTATTTTTTTTGTTACCCAACCGGAATGGATGATTCCGGTTTCTCTACTTGGATCGCCCTTCAACGGCTCCGTCGGGGTCACGTCGGAAGGAAAGGAAACTTGTCCGCCTTCATCGCTTCACGCCAGAGTTGGAACACCAAAAGATGATCTTCTTGCTTTGGCCGAATTCAAGAGAGGGAGTAGGAGGAGGAGGGGAGGGAGAAGGTGGCAGTGCCATTAAGAGGGGGAGAGAAAGAAGTTTGGCGGCCAAGAGGAGGAGGAGGGGAAGGGAGGTGGCCGAATTTTGCTAAGGGGGAAGGAGGATCTCAAAAAGATTTTTAGGGGGATTATTTTCTTATTCTTCTTCTTTAATCAATCCTTCATAACATGGATATATATAGCATACACCACTCAATCTCCCTCCATTCAAAATTCAAAATTCAAATTCAAATTTAAAATATGATGGTTATATGCACCCATCACAGCACAAGAAATGAAATAATTAAAATAACACAAGATGGTTATAAGCACCCATCATTACACATGAAATGAAAATTAAAACATGAAATAAATACTTAAAATGAAATTTCTAAAATAATAAAATTATTAAAAATTTATAATTATTTAATTTATAATTATATATTTTTATATAATGGCGGCGGACGTCGATCCCATCCTTGAGCTTGCGGCAGCGATCGTCCCAATCGACGAACTCTCTCAGATGGAGATCAATTGCGGCCGTATCAGTAACGTCTCCATCAAAGAGACTTCACCATTAGTAATTATATTATAGCCTTTTGTGATTCCCTTGTCTAAACCACCAAAAATAACTTTTGGACCATCCTCAACTACAGTATACTCTTGAAGTAGGTTTCTTGTCACGGTCATGTGCCGAAAGCATCCGCTGTCTAAATACTAAATAAGTGTTTTGTTGGCCTTTGGACATACTTACATTTACAAACTAATTTCCCTTAGGAACCCAAACAGATTTAGGTCCTTGGTTCAAGGTTAGCTTGACACCACTAGGAGCGTTAACATTACTAGTGGTCATTCTAGCAGTATTAACTTGTGGGGTCTTACAATTCATAGGATTAAACCAACAATCGATGGCAAAGTGACCAAACTTCCCACAATACCAACAGTCAAACCTGTTGTATCTTCTCTTATTCTCCTACTTTACCTTTTGAACTAGTGGTCTTGCAGAAGCAACTGACTTGGAGGTAGAAGCATCATGATTACAACACACACAAGACTTCTTCATCTCAAGTGGCTTCACAATGACAGGCATTACCTTTGGTGTCTTTTTTGCACTAGGTCCATGAATGAATGGACCATAGTCCTTAAGGATGATTTCTTCATGAGGTACTTTTAGAGCACTCGTACTAAAATCTCTACGGTGGCTCCATCCTTAGTGGTTTTTGTTAGTGTTAATGTATGTTGGTCTAGCAAAGTGACTGTAAGATGTCTCAAAGTTATACTTGTTTGTAGGAAAGATGACTTTCTTGAAGGTGTTTTGACTTTGAAGAGCCTTCCCTTTACCCTTAACAGATTTGTATCCAACTTCGCTACCCTTCTTTGGAACAGAAAATCCATCTATGAAAGGAAGGACAGTGTTTGGCTTTAAGAAGCTTGCTATTAGTTTCTTCTCAGTTTTCTTCCAGTTAATCGATTAATTTCTCTTTCAGATGAACTTGTCAGTAGAGTACAAAAGGTCCTATTTCAAGGATTGGACTTCATCTCTGAGAGGAGACAATTTTGCAATTTCTTCACTTAGATTAGATTCCACTGCCTTGAGAGAGTTAATCTCCTTGGCCTGAGTTTTGACTACCTTGCGACATTTGTCAAAGCTCTTCAGCAGTACCATATACTGAGATAATAGATCGGACTCCTCATCAGAAGAGTAGTCTTCATGACCATCTGAGGCAGTATCCGACTCAAATAGCAATGTGTGAGAATCCATTGTACTTGGAGTTGCCTTCATCCTCTTCTAACTGATCTATTAGCCCAAAATAGGCTTCTTCATCTGAGCTTGACTCATTTGAGTCATTCTCGCTCAGATTCTTTGGCTTCTTTGCTATGAAACTCTTTTCTTCTTTCTTCTTACCGCGGAAGGATTTCTTTTCTTCTC
Source organism: Platanthera zijinensis (assembly GCA_039513925.1). Lineage (NCBI taxonomy): Eukaryota > Viridiplantae > Streptophyta > Magnoliopsida > Asparagales > Orchidaceae > Platanthera > Platanthera zijinensis. The sequence continues at coordinate 72,192,220 of CM077087.1, forward strand.
TTCTAGTTACTTCCTTATTTTTATGCGAGCATTCAACAATCATGTGCCCTGACCTATTACAATAGTAGCACACAATGTCAGATGAAATATGTTTGTTCAGTTTAGATTTATACCTATCATTGATGTTGTAGTTCTTTTTATAGTGGTCATCATCATGACGTGATCTCTGGTAATTCGTCGAAGATGTCTGATTTTGTCTTCTTTTGCTCAGCATCCTCTTGAATTATTTGGATAGAAAAGAGAACTCTCCATCTGACATTTCATAGCATGAGGTGCTTGGCTCTAAGTCTTCATGATCACATGAGGTCTGAGTTCTGGCAGGAGACACAGCTTTAGCCTTCCTTGACCCTTCAGCCTTCCAGGCCACTAACTTTTTTCTGGTTGAGGATCTGTTTCCTTCTTCTTCAGCTTTCCTCGTGTTGATCTGAAGCTGTTAGGAAAACGGCTTTCCAAACAGATTCTAAGGGTCGGTGTCAGCGAGTTTACCAAACTCCATTATCACACAATCCTTGTTATCTCATTCTTTCATAAGGGATCTCAAAAATTTGACGTTAAGTTCACCGTTTGTGAACACACGACCATAGTTCCTCAGGTCGTTAACGATTTTGAAGAATCTCTCATAGCAGTAAGCTATCGAGTCTGAAAGTGAGGGTAAGATCTATCTTAACTCTAGAGGGGGGGGTGAATAGAGTATTTTAAAGTAAATTTACAATTTAAAAATGCACAGCAGTAAAGGCTTAATTTATGTATAGGTGTAAGGCGCTTTGATATAGAAAATAAAACTAAACCAGTAAAACAAAAAATCACAGCACACATCAAAGAATATCCACAAGAAACCAGAAGACACAAGGAACTATAGTGGTTCCCCAAAAACCTTGGTACATCCACTCTTCTACCACCCTTGGTAGGAATCCACTGTAGGATGAGTTGATCAGGTGTCCTGGGCACCAATGAGTTTTTGATAAGGTGCTCAAAAACCAAACTAGATTTTTTGATCAGGTGTCTTGCCACCACTGAGTTTTGACAAGGCTCTCAGAACCAGAATCAATACTTTTGAAGGGAGTTTTGATAACCCTTTTACAGCAGGAAAAGAAAAAGGAAGAGGTGAAGTTGTCTTCTCTGTCTCAATCACTGAGAGAAGACTTAGTGGATTGATTATGTTGTCAAAGCTCCCCCTGAGAAAGATGAGAGCTTTGCTAGGGTGATAGGTCTTCAGAAGCTTCAGATCTCTAGTAGAAGATGGTTTCAGCAGAGGCTGAAATATGAATTGTCTGGAGTCCTTGATGTTGAAGCTATGATCACTTTTCAGTATGCCAATATTCAACTAATTCTCCAGGATTGATCACTTGATTTTTTGAATTGATCTCACTATCCTGTGAATCTGTACTGAGAATTTCTTGTTGTAGATTGTCTATTCTTGTGTAGTCTCTTGTTTTATATCTGTCAGACTAGAAAAGATGATTTATTCTCTGAATATCCTCTATCCAAGATAGCCGTTAGCAGTCAATAAATGTCTTCCATAAATGTTTTGTCTTCTGGAGGAAAGTCCAATAAACATTCTCTGATAAATCCCTTGAAACTTGCTCAAGAATAAATGAAAACGGCTAGCAGATCTCTTGGAATAAATGCTGAGAGAATTTGAAAAACATTCCAAAAGCTGACAGAATTTGAATCCTCAAAGTCGTCGATCTCTCAGGAAAAACGTCGATCTGAGCTCTACGATCGTCGACCTGAGCTCAGAGATTGGATTTAACATCAGACAGAAAAGGTCGACCTGAGCTCGAAGATCGTTGACCGTAGCTCAGCGAACTGAAGAATAAGCTGAAGACAGATCGTCGATCTGAGCTCGACGATTTATAAGAGTTGAGCTCAGAGAGCGTCGAACGGAGTTCGACGTTTCGTCGACCTAAGCTCGACGATAATTTTCTTTGTCTCAGCTCTAAGTCTGAATCCTTGAATGGTCCTGGGGGCAGCTTCAAACCTAAATTCTAAGCCCTAGACTCATTCTAACTTGACCTTTTCAACTATACATCTAGGTCAAACTGATTTCCTAAAAAACATAGTGATCCTTGCCCAAATTAGTAATAGGGTGTTCCAACAATCTCCCCCTATTTGGGTTAGGATTACTATTTATAGAACTCAGTAATAAATACAAAATCAACATACAGAAAAATAAAAATCTAACACAAAAGAGCAGATCATGCAACATAGCAGCAAGCAGATGGAATATCAGCAAATGTTCAAAATGAGTATACTGTCTGCTTACAAATGTCATTTCTTTTCACTTCCCTTCTTAAATAAGATTTCCCTGCTGGGATTTAGAGCTTCTTTATTTTGACCTTCTATCATCCTCTGCACCTAAGGAGGTTTGAGATCTAGCCCTGGGAACCACAGCCTCAGGATGCAGTTTCATGTAGTCCACTGGGTCAAAGAATTTCCTTGATGTATACCTTTCCATTTCTGCCTTTCTTTGATCTGACAAAGTAGTAATGTTGGAGGTGTCTTTCCTTTGTTCTCTGGCCTTCTTCAGCTGATCTAAAGCAGCAATTTCTTTCATCCTAGCAGTCCATGATAATGGATTGTTCTCTGGATGTTCAAAAGGAACTGCAGGCTCATATCTGTTGACAGTTTCTAAAGCAGTAGGAGTTCTTGTATCAGCCATTTCTCTGAGTTTGTAGGGGAAAGGACCTTGAGTTGAGTCCATGTGCCTTTGTCCTTCCCTTGCTTGAAATCTGTGTCCTCTTTGATTTCCTCTATATTGTCCCCTTCTGGAATGATAACCCTTTGATATTGCCCCCTGTGATGATATCTTTTAGAAGATTGGGAGGAACTTTGCTTTGGAGCTGAGGATTGAGAAGCTGAGCCTCCACCTGATCCTGAATCTGGAGGAGGAGGAGGAGGAGGCTGAAATTGGGATGAACCTTTCTCATACTTATCAAACTTTCTTTTCTTCTTCATGGCCTTTAGTTGATTTTTAGAATATTTCATCCAAGGTTCAGTAATTTGGCAATCATGCAGAATATAGTAGGGTATATCATTAGCATCCTTGGCCTTAGCAGGAGGGACTTTCATCATGGCCTTGCTTCTGGCCTTCCTTTTCTTTGCAATGGTACAAGAAGAGTCATCAGAGTCAGTGTGAAACTGATCACTTTCTGAGCTCTGGGGTCTATCATACAGATCATCAATGCTTTTGATGTACTTTTCTTATTGTTTCAGTTATTCAAAAGTCAGAGTAGGAGCAGCAGCAGCAGAAGAAATAGAACTTATGGAAGCAGCTATAGGAGCAGAAGTAATTAGAGCAGCAGGTTCAGGTTCATCCAGATAAGTAGTAAGTTCGTCAACAGCAGCAGCATCAGCAACAACAGACAGCATTTCAATATTAGAGGATCCAAGAGATGTAACAACAGTAGCAGCAGCAGCAGTAAAAATAGAATCAACAACTTCCTCAGCCTTGAAAGAGTTTACATAAGATGCAATCAGGCTGGGATCACATTCTAAAACAGGCACAATGGCCTTAGTAAGGTCTTCAACTTAAAGAACTGGCAAAGAATTGAAGTACACAGAATCAAAAACTGACAGCAGGCTCTGAAGATCTACTGCAAATACTGGAGCAGGTTCTGAAACTTCAGCAGCCTCAGGCAAAACCAGAGCTTCATTAGGCATCTCCCCTTGCCTGGATTCAGTGAAAACTGGATCAAGTCACCCAGAAGAAGGGATTGCCTGAGAGGAGAGGAAGGAAGATAGCCTGGTAGACAGCTCTTGAACATTTTTCAGAAGTGGAGCCAAGGTGGTCTCCAGCAATGAGGTTAGCCTGGGGGCTAGCAGCTCATACAACCTGTCTGCCAAGGCTGAAATATCTACATGCTCAAGAGGGGCTTGAGTAAAGGTAGGAGTTTATGTAGCTGGAATGATGTTGGCTGGGACTGATGGAATGGATGGTGTGGAGGTAGGAGGTATAGGGATGGATGGCTCAGTAGAAGGAATTGTTGAGATTGATGTTACTGAAGTGGAGATGGATTATATAGGAGAGGAAAAGGATGGGGTGAAGGATGGTTGAGAGATTATGTCCTGAAGAAGTTGTTGGTAGGAAAATGTAGATGGAATCTCAGGAGGAGAGGGAGGAGAATCATCCATGAAGGAGTCATCCAGAAGATGAAATGATGGAGTGGTGACAGGTGGATAGTAGTACAAGGGATGGAATGATTCTGAGATTGTGGCTGGAGGAGGTGAAATGGGTGATGAGATTGTAATGGGGGAAGATATGGTTATGGCTATGGTTGAGATGAGTGGTGAGGTTGATATGACTGGTTCAGAGACAGCTGGAGGAGGAGGAGAAGCAGGCAAATCTTCTGCTGGAGCAGAGACCTGAGGAGGAGTGACTGAGGCAGTCCTTATGCCTGAAGCAGATGTTGCTACAGCAGCCCTGTTGGGGTTTATAATCTGCCTGTCCTACCTGCTGAAGAGGGCACAGGTGAGCCTTTTGGATGCATTAATGTGCATCCCACTTGAAACCAGCAAGTCAGGGCACCTGTGATGTAGGTAAACCCCTATAATTCTCCCAAAACCTACACAGCTTTTGCTAATTTTCTTCTTGATCAAATTAAAGAAGATTGATCCCCAATCCAGATGTTTCTTATCGACTAAAGCTCCCATTAAGCATAACTGATACCTTGAGATTATATCATGGGCGGAGTGCTTTTCCAGAAGCACTTTGCCAACAATATCAGCCAAAAATTGAAATTCAATAGATAAATTCTTTTTCCGCAGTTTATTAGGGTTCACAGCAGAGTGACCCATTTGATCTAATAAAGAATCATATTCCTCTCCAGACAAATCGATGGAGTCATTCCCAGTACTTAATGCGAATACTTCTGTCAAAAGAGCGGGGGTCATTGGTACCTGAGTTCCATTGATGGTGCCGACTATAGAGTTTTCATTTTCATTGGAGGCAGTAAAAACCCATTCTTTTACTTCATCTGCTGCAATCTTTATTCTTGTGGTCATCAACTGAACTAATAGTTGTTCGCGGAACAGATTCAGAATGTCTTTGAATCGTTAATCGCTGCCATCGAAGGAGTTCATATAAATGTCAAAGCCTGTATCAAATTTCATTTTGGAGAGAGCGGCGACCGACATTGCCATCTGTACCTGCAAAGATTCAACAAATACGACCAAGTGTAGAGAGTTTGGAGGGAAAGAGAAAAATTTGCAGAGAGTATGAAAGCATAAACGACGAGCGGCGGTCGAAAAATGATTTTATATTAGGGTTCGACGCGAAAAATGAAGGATCGTCGATCTCCGTTCGACGATCAGGACTCCTAAAGGAAGCTGAAAGGTCTTCAATATCGTAGATCTCAGTTCGACGATCTAGAGAGAACGTCGAGCTCAGTTCGACGATCGAAGGCCTGAAAGAGATAATATACAACTATCTGACAGGCTCTGAACTCAGGTCGACGTTTTGGGAAAACGTTGATCTCCATTCGACGTTTCTCGGGAAAACGTCGATCTCCGTTCGATGTTTCTCGGGAAAACGTCGATCTCCATTCGACGTTTCCTGGGAAAAGTTCGATCTTCGTTCGACGTTTCCTAGGGAAAACGTCGAGCGCAGTTCAGAGTCAGAAACTATCCTATAGACACAAAAAGAGATGAGTTTTTAGCCTAATCTTGGTCTGTTTTTAGCTTTTCAAAATCTTGTAATTTTTTTTAGGCTTCCTCCATCTAACATGCCTAACTGATTCAGGAAGAAGTTGTGTTTTTTTTTCATCAAAGGCCTTGGTGAAAATATCTCCCCTTTGCAAATCAGTTGGGATATATTGAAGTTCAATTTTATTTTTCTCAACATTATCCCTTAGAAAATGATGCATAATTTCTATGTGTTTTGTCCTACTATGGAGGACTGGATTTTGTGCAATGGAAATAGCACTGGTGTTGTCACAAAATATTTTAGACTTCTCTAAGTTGTAATCATAGTCTAGGAGTTGATTTTGTATCCACAATATTTGTGAACAATAACTGCCTGCAGCCATATATTCAGCTTCAACAGTTGAAGTTGACACAGATGTTTGTTTCTTATAATACCATGAGACAAGTCTATCACCAAGAAACTGACAAGTTCCACTGGTGCTTTTCCTGTCTATTCTGCATCCAGCATAATCAGCATCTGAAAATCTAGTTAAGTCAAATGCTGAATCTTTTGGATACCAGAGACCTAGATTTGGATAGCTTTTAACATACCTAAGAATCCTCTTTACTAAAGTTAAGTGTGACTCTCTAGGGCTAACTTGGAATCTTGCACATATGCATGTAACAGACATTATATCAGGCCTACTAGCTGTTAGGTACAATAAAGAGCCAATCATTGCTCTATATGTTATCTGATCGACTGGTTTCCCATGTTCATCCGCATCCAATACAGCATTGGTAGGCATGGGTGTTTTCATATATGATGCATTAGACATACCAAATTTCTTAACCAGTTCTTTTGCATACTTGGTTTGAGAAATAAATATGCCTTCAGTATGTTGTTTGACTTGCAATCCTAAGAAGAAGGATAGCTCACCCATGCTACTCATTTCAAATTTAGAGTGCATAAGCTTGGAAAACTTTTTGCACAAGTTTGAATCAGTAGAACCAAATATAATACATAGATTTGTACTAGTAGGGTGTGGGACTTATGTGTTCTAATAAAAAGAGTTTGGTCTACTCTCCCACTAATAAAATCATTTTCCAGAAGAAAGCATGTTAGGGTCTCATACCATGCTCTAGGAGCTTGCTTTAGACCATATAATGTTTTATGCAGTTTGAAAACATAATCAGGATGAGTTGGAGAGACAAAACCTGGGGTTTGTCTGACATAGACTTCTTCTTTGATCTCCCCATTGAGAAAAGCACTCTTCACATCCATTTGGTAGACTTTGAATCTATTGCGAGTAGCATAAGCCAGGAAGATTCTTATGGCCTCTAACCTTGCAACTGGTGCAAAGGTCTGGTCATAGTCTATCCCCTCTTCTTGAGAATATCCTTGAGCAACTAGCCTTGCCTTTTTCCTTACAATAATTCCTTGATCATCTAATTTGTTTCTGAACACCCATTTTGTTCCAACAATGGAATGATCCTTTGGCTTAGGCACTAGTTCCCAGACTTTGTTTCTTTCAAATTGATGCAACTCCTCTTGCATTGCAATGATCCAGTGTGGATCTTGCTCTGCATCTTGAATGGATTGAGGTTCAATTTGAGAGAGAAAGCAAGTGTGCATCAGGTTTTGGTGGACCTGATTTCTGGTTTGCACACCAGCTGAGATGTTTCCAATCACTTGGGAGATTGGATGATCTCTTGATGTTACTAAATCAACAGGTGGTGTTGATTGTTCACCAACCTGTGTTGCTGTTTCCTCTTGTGGAACAGCAACTGGCTCTTCAAGAAGATTTTCTTCCAGATGTGGAGCAGCTTCTTTATCTTCACTACTTTCATCCTTTTGAGTAACTTGTAATCTGTCCAAGTCTTCAGCTAGAGAATGTACCTGCAATTGTTCTATGGTACAAGCATTCCTCTCCTTGAAAGACATATTAGTTTCATCAAAAGAAATATGAACAGATTCTTCTATTTTTAGAGTAGTTTTATTATAAACCCTATAAGTTTTGCTGATCATGGAGTATCCCAGAAACACTCCTTCATCAGCTTTTGCTTGAAATTTTGCTATATATCTCTTGTCATTATTGTGAATATAACAAATGCAACCAAAGATTTTAAAATAGTCTACTTTAGGTTTCTTCCCTTTGAGCAATTCATAGGGAGTCTTGCCCTTCAGTTTATGTATTAGACTTCTATTCAACACATAATTGGAGGTGTTCACTGCCTCAGCCCAAAAGGATAGAGGAAGGTGAGCATCTATCAATAATGTAGTTGCAGATTCAATTAGGGTTCTATTTTTCCTTTCTGCTACCCCATTTTGTTAAGGATTTCTACGAGCTGAGAATGTATGTCTGATCCCTTCACTCTGATAGAACTCTTGCATAAGAAGAGAATCAAACTCTGTCCCATGATCACTTCTGATCAGGGCAATGTGAGTGTTGAACTCAATCTGTATGCATTTGAGAAACTCTGTCAAACACTTGAAGTTATCAGACTTCTTCCTCAGAAAGAACACCCATGTGAATCTTGAGAAGTCATCTACAACCACTAAAGTGTAGGATTTCCCTCCTAGGCTTTGTACTGTAATGGGTCCAAAAAGATCCATTTGTAACAGATACAAAATCCTAGGTGAATCACTCTTGTTAAGTGATTTAAAACTATTTTTAGTTTGTTTGCCTAATTGACAAGCCTTGCAAAGTCCTTCCTTCTTGTAGGGGCCAGAAGATAGTCCTCTAACAAGGTTGTTCTTGGATAACCTAGCAATGGTTCTAAGGTTAATATATCCTAGTCTTTTATGCCATAGAATATTAGGTCTAGATATGGAATTAAACAGGCAAATATCTACTTTAGATGAATGAAAATCTACTAAGTAAATGTTACCTTTTCTGTTACCTGTCAACACAGTTGTGTTGTCCTCTGACTTGACCTTGCATATAGCTTTGTTGAAAGTCACTTGATATCCTTCATCACAAAGTTGACTGATACTTATCAAGTTGTGCTTGAGTCCTTCAACATAAGCTACTTTCTTGAAGGTAACTGTTCCAATTTGGACTACACCATATCCTTTTGTTGTTCCAAAGTTTGAATCACCAAAGATTACTTTGGGTCCAAGCTTGGCTTTAAAGGATGCGAAGTTGTCCTTGTTCCCTGTTATGTGCTTTGAGCACCCACTATCCAGATACCATGGCTGGTTTGATGTTGGATAGGTCTTCACCTGCACATAAACAACTTATATGTTTTTGACCCAGTTTACCTTGGGCCTAGGTTGATATCCCTTAAATTCAGAAATGAAAGACATCCCAGGTTGACTCTTATAACCTTTAGGATGGTATCTCCTAGGAGGTACTATCCATTCAGTATGGGGGTTGAAACCTTGGGATGTAGGACTTCTAGGATTGAATCTAGATGTACCTTTGAAGGATTGTTCAAAGTCCTGATCTCTGTTTGACGATCGTCGAGCTGAGGTCGACGATCTTGGGTCAGATCATCGATCTCTATTCGAAGATCGACTATCCTGGAGTTCAGAGTTCAGGTGTCGTCGAGCTGAGGTCGACGATCGTTTCTTGGATCATCGAGCACCGTTCGACGATCGTCGAGCTCTGTTCGACGCATTCTGTTAAACTATAATTTTCTTTGGCAAATCTGCATTCTTCCTAGCTACCTCTACAACTTCCTTCCCTTTATCATAGATAAATTTGATTGGAGTTGTCAGAACTATAGGCTGGCTGGATGAAGCTCCCAAGCCCAGTGTACTATTAAGTCTAGAGTTCACTGTGCTTGTGATATCCATCAGTTTGATGCTTCTCCCATTAAGGGATTCTTCAAACTGCTTGGCCTTGGATAGTTCACTTTTCAGTGAAGCTATCTCCTCCCTATAGCATTCTAACTCTTCAGAGAGTTTGAGGTTCTCTAATTTTAAAGTGCTATACTCAGACAGTTATTTTCTGAGGGAAGTGATTTCCTTCTCAGACTCCAACAGATCTAGGCATAGTACTTTAAACTCATGTTTAAAGTCCTCAGAACTGAAATCAAATGAATTGATTACCTGTTCTTCTTCTAGTTGAACTTCTGAATCTGATTCTGACTCTTGTGCTTCTGAATCTATTTAAGAGGCATTGATAGCCATCATGCAAAATTCCTTTTCATCAGCATCATCCTCATCATCACTAGAGCTGGATGAGGCTTCAGAGTCTTCTTCAGTTTCACTCCATGTCTCAGCAACAAATCCCTTCCCTGTATGTGTGTTCTTGCTATAGGAGGGTTTGTCTGAGGTGTTCTTCTTGAAGTCTTTCTCCTTTCTTCTTTCCCTTCTATCTTTCTTATCCTTTTTTTTGTTTTCTGGACAATCAGCCACAATGTGGCCTGGTTTCCTGCAACCAAAACATATAATTTCTTTGTTGTTATTTGATTTATCATACCTTGGTTTATCATGTCCCTTGTATGATTTCTTTCTGAAGTCTTTTCTGGCCATTTTGTAGAATCTTTTGGCCAGTAGACTTAGAAGCTCCTCATTTCCTGTAGCTTTATCTTCAGGCTCCTCTTCTGTAGCTTTCAAGGCTATGGTCTTCTCTTTTCTGATGACTGAAGAAGTAGCCTTTTGTTCTTCTTCACTATTTTTAATGAGCAGCTCATAAGATTTGAGCTTGCCTAGGAGAGCTTCAGTGGTAATCTCATTTAGACTTCTGGCATCTTTGATTGCCCAGATTCTTGAATCCCAAGTGCTGGGGAAGCATATTAGGATTTTGTCATTCAGCTCAGTCAATGAGATTTCTTTATCCAATGTCTTTAACTCATTGACAATCAGACTTAGTCTATTGTACATGTCAGCCACTGATTCAGCTTCTCCCTTTTTGAAATTCTCATATTGGCTTATAAGATGGGATCTCCTATCTTTCCTTTCATCAGCAGATCCTGAGACAATTTCAGAGAGTTTGTCCCAAATTCCATTGACTGAGTTGTATTCAGCTACCTTCTGAAATATCTCATCAGACATTGTCTGAGCTAAGATATTCATGGCCTTGGCATCTGCAGTCTTCCATTTCTTTATTTCAGCATCTGTTCCTGAAGGAGGTGGAACAACATTTGTACTTGAGCTTGCTGGTGGACTTGGGCACACTATCAAAATAGAATTAAATATGTCTTCATCAATAGAGTTCATATAAAGTCTAATCCTTGTTTTCCAAAGTGCAAACTTGGATAGATTGCACACTGGAGGCCTGGTGCTTGCAAAATCTTTGTTCTGTGCCATGTCATTTTATAATAAAAATAACTCTCTTAAAAGATTGATCTTATCAAGGATCTTTTGGTTCAGGTGTTAGCCTGTATGAACAACCAACCTCGCTCTGATACCAATTGAAAGTGAGGGTAAGATCTATCTTAACTCTAGAGGGGGGGGGGTGAATATAGAGTATTTTAAAGTAAATTTACAATTTAAAAATGCACAGCAGTAAAGGCTTAATTTATGTATAGGTGTAAGGTGCTTTGATATAGAAAATAAAACTAAAGCAGTAAAACAAAAAATCACAGCACACAGCAAATAATATCCACAAGAAACTAGAAGACACAAGGAACTATAGTGGTTCCCCAAAAACCTGGGTACATCCACTCTTCTACCACCCTTGGTAGGAATCCACTACAGGATGAGTTGATCAGGTGTCCTGGGCACCAATGAGCTTTTGATAAGGTGCTCAAAAACCAAACTAGATTTTTTGATCAGGTGTCTTGCCACCACTGAGTTTTGACAAGGCTCTCAGAACCAGAATCAAGACTTTTGAAGGGAGTTTTGATAACCCTTTTACAGCAGGAAAAGAAAAAGGAAGAGGTGAAGTTGTCTTCTCTGTCTCAATCACTGAGAGAAGACTTAGTGGATTGATTATGTTGTCAAAGCTCCCCCTGAGAAAGATGAGAGCTTTGCTAGGGTGATAGGTCTTCCGAAGCTTCAGATCTCCAGCAGAAGATGGTTTCAGCAGAGGCTAAAATATGAATTGTCTTGAGTCCTTGATGTTGAAGCTATGATCATTTTTCAGTATGCCAATATTCAACTAATTCTCCAGGATTGATTACTTGATTTTTTGAATTGATCTCACTATCCTGTGAATCTGTATTGAGAATTTCTTGTTGTAGATTGTCTATTCTTGTGTAGTCTCTTGTTGTATATCTGTCAGACTAGAAAAGATGATTTATTCTCTGAAGATCCTCTATCCAAGATAGTCGTTAGCAGTCAATAAATGTCATCCATTAATGTTTTGTCTTCTGGAGGAAAGTCCAATAAACATTCTCTGATAAATCCCTTGAAACTTGCTCAAGAATAAATGAAAACGGCTAGTAGATCTCTTGGAATAAATGCGGAGAGAATTTGAAAAACATTCCAAAAGCTGACAAAATTTGAATCCTCAAAGTCGTCGATCTCTCAGGAAAAACGTCGATCTGAGCTCTACGATCGTCGACCTGAGCTCAGAGATTGGATTGAATATCAGACATAAAACGTCGACCTGAGCTCGAAGATCGTCGACTGGAGCTCAGCGACCTGAAGAATAAGCTGAAGACAGATCGTCGATCTGAGCTCGACGATAGTCGACCGGAGCTCGATGATTTAGCAGAGTTGAGCTCAGAGAGCGTCGAACGGAGTTCGACGTTTCGTCGACCTAAGCTCGACGATAATTGTCTTTGTCTCAGCTCTAAGTCTGAATCCTTGAATGGTCCTGGGGGCAGCTTCAAACCTAAATTCTAATCCCTAGACTCATTCTAACTTGACCTTTTCAACTATACATCTAGGTCAAACTGATTTCCTAAAAAACATAGTGATCCTTGCCCAAATTAGTAATAGGGTGTTCCAACAGAGTCTCTTTTGTCTTGCTTGAATTCCTCATACTCCTGGTTGAGGAAGGATTTTCGGTCGTCCATAACCTCCTTCGTTCCTTCCATGAGGACAAACAGAGAATTCCAAATTTCTTTAGAAGACTTGCAGTGGATTAAGTACTACAACATGGAGTCGTCCACTGCACTTGCAATAATGTTCTTCTCTTTCTTGTCTAGAGAGACAAGAGCAATTTAATTTTTATTTAGATCCAACTTCTTCTTAGGAACCAACATACTTAGATTAATGGTTGATGCAGTCATTGGCACATGCGTACCTTCTTCAACAATCTGAAAAATTCTTGGATTGTCAGCTTCCATGAAGAACCTATCTTTTTCCTTCCAAATGGAGAAGTTTTCCTTAGAACACACAGACAACTTCATGGGGGACATGTCCTTGCTTCTGTCTATATCTGAAAATCTTATAATTTGACAAATATATGGAGATCTTGTTCAAGGTGTTAAACTTATAACGAACAACCTCCCTCTGATACTAATTGAAAGTATCTAGTGGTGTACCTAAATCGCCTAAAGGGGGTGAATAAGTGAGTTTTGCAACTTTTAGAGGATTAAAAAAGAGTAACAAACAAGCACACATAAACACAGCATAGACACAAGGATTTATAGTGGTTCTCCAGAATGGGTGCGTCCATTATCCCGTCTCACCTATCTAGCACTTCGGGTTAGACTCGGCTACTTCACCAAAACTCATAGTATATCAATCTTATACCTCGGAGCCTCAACTCCTCCAAACTCAGAGACAACGCTCCTACAATTCGGAGAACAACCTCTCCTACAACTCGATCCAATAAACATGGATCTATAAACTTGGAAGTAGAAACTTCCTACAATGATAAAATTGATTTATACAAGTATCTAGATTGAAAACAATCTTCTTCTTTATATCTAAATAGATTCAATCTTCTTCCTTCTTAGAGAGTAAATCTTGAAATGAAGGCTTAAGGAGAATACTTGATGTAGACTTGAAAGCTTTGATCAGAAAACTGAGCATCTGACTAGATTATGAAGAACCTCTAAAGAATCTGAAAACAGTGATCTGTTGAATCTCGTCTTGTGAGGAATTGCCGATCGTGAACTTCTAGGTCGTCGAATTATGCATTTCCGAGAACAGTAAATTGGGAATGAAATTTTCGGCCGTTCGCAATCTGAAAATTACGTTAAGAAATTCTTGCGATTCTTGTTAATTAAAATGAAATCCTTGATATTTATAGGATTTCTCTGCAACGGCTAAAAATTTTCTTCTAAAATGAGCAATTCACAAATTACACGAAAGCACTCGACGAATTATACTTAGTCGAAAATGGGACCAGAAAGAATTTTTTATTAACAATCACTAGACCACTCGAGAATACTCGACAAATTCCACGAGTGTTCACGTGACATCTTGACGAATGACACAAGACTTCACATGAATACTCAACGAATTTAACTTAGCCATTCCTGAAAAAGTTTTAAGAAACTGTCAGAAATTTTCTGAGTAAACTTGATGAAATCCACGAGTGTTTACGTGATGTCTCGACGAATGACACGAGACTTCACGTGAATACTCGATGAATTTTACTTCGAAAATTTTTTTATTCTTCCTGATATCAGCAACTATCTTTTTCCATGAATCTCCTATGCAGTTGAAAATGAAGTACACCCCCAATAGAGGGATTATATATGAGTCAACACCATGTCCTACACAATGAGCTATTACATTGCATAGTCATGTGTTTGATGACTCATTGTAATCTGACATTGGTGTGTACTTGACAATTAAATCCTGCTAGTACATAACTTGAAGGTATCATCAAATATAAACTCAATTCATCTTAGTTTAAGAGGAACTTTTTCAAATCAGGCCTACTGTGAGAACAATACCTAACAGTTTCTATAATTTGACTGATATTATTTCTTCTGATTTTCATACCCTTTTCTTCGATAAATACCAAAAAGAGCGAGAATTTTATGAAACTTGAACCAAAGGTTGGATTTTCCCTAACATCATCCCCATAATATTTTCAAAACATTTGAGCTTGATTTAGTCTTTAAAAAATTATTTGGCTCGATTAAACCCTTATATTAAAATACGAAAAAAATTGTTTTCCAAAAATTTCAAAATTTTGACTGAAGGTTTATACTAACATAAAAAGGCTTCCATAATTTTATCAGACTTTTTCACCAATTAGGAGCTCTCTGAAATATGAGCCCACAAATTAATTTCTCAAAAATAGATAAACTTTTCAATAATTCACCGAAAAAAATCAGTGGGTGAACACCTGTCCCACTGTCATCTAGTGATTTTCTCTTAAACTTATACAAAAATTAAAAGCCCATTATATTTTTAAAACAATAATTTTTGCATTGTTTAAATCTTTAAAAATATTAGAAATGCATAAAAAATATGATTAATTTTCAGGGGATGTACCATCCTCCAGCAATACCATATAAAAATTTCAGTTGTTTTAATCAAGCAGATTTTTGTGTGGAATTTTTATAATGAAGGGAAATATCTTAATTAAATCAACCAAATTTCATATTATTGTTAGAAAATTCTTAAATAATTATAGAAGGTGTAAATAGACATTAGTAATCTCCGTGATTCTTAGCAATCATATAATATCCGCTGATCAGAGAAATAGCCCTTATTTTTATTATTAAAAATACCAAATGATATCATAAAATTCCTAAATTTTTTTAGAGGTACCTGTCATCAAAAGGAACAATTTTCAAGTTCAATATTTTCACATCAGAGCATCCAATCAGCCACAGAAAATTTAAAATCATTTTTCCTTAAAAATTGTGTGCACGACACATTTGTTGATGCACGATTTGCAGCTGAGATCGAGCCGCAACTCTGCGCCTTGGCCGCAAATCGGATCTAGCGCCAATCCATAGTGGGAATTCAATGATGAGTTTGACATCTTTACGGTAATCTCAGTCGCTGATCTCAATCACGGGATTAGACGACAATTGTAGCCTCCCGTAAGCTTCTAGCCTGTGGGGGCCTCCCCACCACCATCTGGTCAGTAGTTCACCCCACTACCACATCCGACAACCATAGGAGTTAGCATTTATAGAGCTTTAGCTCCCGGGTGCCTTCAGCCTCTACCGAGGTTCTACCTTTGCTGGGGGCCTCTGAGAGATCCCCGATGGAGTTATAATTTGTAACATCTCCCCTGCAATGATCATAATATATAGGTATGCTCGGGACCCCACAACATATAGACGCCATAAATTTCGTATTCTAAAATGATATAAGAACACAACTCATCTCAAAAATCAGAAAAAATAGCTAAAACATTAACTCAGGGTACAAAAGTTATCCACAATAACATAATAGTCAAATGGCCTTATGGACTTACATCACCAAAGTGTTTAAATCATAAAATCATACCACAAAATAGTAGCAAAACCTTGGCTACCTCGGTGCGCAAGCTGTAGCAATAAAATAGAAACTTAACATGCACAAAAATAAGAACAACAAGAGGAGGTACACTTCATAAGGCTTAGTCCATTTTAATTGGAAAACTAGCTCCAGCTTGTTATCCTTGCAAAACAACCATCACAGAAAATGTGGCATATGTGGGTCAGTTAGGCTGACCATAAACAGTGTAGCAACGCCGCTCCTCTCGGCCATCCTAAGTGTATCCCAGGGAACTCCATCACCCTGCAGGTCAGTAGTTTGCATGCAAATGTAATAAAGCATAAATAATGTAGAATAGTAAGTAGGTGTGTCTTAAGCATCAAGCACATTTCTACGTTGAGCAATTAAATGAAATGGACTTACCAATGCAGCATGTATACAAACTTGTGTTTAACCCAAGGCACCATATAGTGCGTATGATTCTAGTACATCATCACACATCATAACATAAAATCAATAACATCACACATGTAATTTCATTTCCTTTATGGTGTACAAACTGAACAATGAGAATACTTTCTTAGACTCCACCCACATATACCATTAGGCTTGTCCATAAGCTTAGACATTCTTGTCAGTTTCTCTCAAACCGCCTCAGCCCCTGAGACCCCATCTTCATATGGATCACATCATCATCAGGCTTATCCATCAGCTTCATCAAGCCACCATAACATGTTCAGTCAATAGGAGGTTTGTCTTTCCAGGACACTGTTCACATATGAATCATAACATCATGGGGCTACTGTCTGTCCTATTTATATAGGGTTTTTCAGACTCATCTAGGCTTGTTTTCACGCACTTGCACTTCACAAATAGCTCTTAATTGTCTATATTTCACTTAATTCGTGTAGGTACACAAATTGCCCTTTTTAGGCCCGTTATGGTGTGTAATTGCACACTTCTTTGTTGGGGGTAAGCATTTGGTGCTCCCCATCATTTTCCTTTGCTTTTATGGTTTCCTGTTTGTGCTGGAGGCATGTGTCCTAGCTGTAGTTTTCCTATGCAGGTGGGCAGAGCCCCATTCTTGTCTAGATCTTTAATGTAGGAAATGTACGGTCGTGCAATTTGCTCTCACATAGGCTATTTTTTCATGCGTGACCAAATCACATGTATAACACCCCCATCCGTCACATAGCATATAACAGAAGGTCCGGTCGAGGCCCAATGTCATATACTACGGACAGACCAAGGAGTTACTAAACTGAAACCATCATTTAATTATGTGTATCCTTACACAGTGCATTATAGCGGAAGTAATTTAAAGGTTATAAATAGAACTCAATAACAACATGAATGTGCACTACCACAATTAGGAATGTATAAAAATACACAAAGGAGTCTTGGCCTTAAGGCCTTACAAGGTTTACTCAAATTAAACTATCTTGCATACGTTGGAATGTAGGCCGGCCACACATGAGATATAAATAAACAGAACAGGCAATTCGCTTTGGCCTTCAAGGGCCAGCTTAGCTATCCTGGGCTTCAGTCCGCTATTTTCCTCTTGGCTCAGTAGCACCTGCAAACAAAATTCTACCGCAATAGTGGCAAACAAAAGAACTAGTCAGCATTAGCTGACCAAATTATAACGACCCCACCTCTCACTCGGGGTGACGGTGCTCCTTCCCTGCACCCATTAGTATAATCATATAATGGTAATCAAAACGTGGAACTTAAGAACCATTCGCCGCAGATGTTGGCTCAAATTCCCAACTCCCTGTGCTCTCAGGGCATATTCTTAGTGCATAGGACCACAAGGGTTGCACCAGCGTTCTCTGTGACGGTCAACAACGTTTGAGCTTTCAGTCTCACAAGAGCCAAGGCTAGAGACAACGCCCCAGTGCTACGACAAGTCATGTGCTTTACACATTGACCACTCCAAGTCGACCGGCATAGGAGAGGGTACAGTTCAGCCATATCCAATGCTCAAGTTGTCTGGCATGCAGGCCCGATGCGGGTCATCATCCCCTTTCCCTTTTCCGCATGATCCATAACTCTATAAGGATCATATGCTAGCACTCATGGCTACCAAAGCTGAGCAATTCAAGCTTAAGCTCCACAAAACTAGCCCCTAGGTCTTCGAGAGACAGGCCATCATGGCCCCCAGGTCTCACAAGATAGGCCACACAAAATAGCCCGTAGGTCTCCCAGAGACAGGCTTCAGCAAATGGCTACAAGGTTTCCAAGAAACCGGCCTCAAAAAACAATACGACGCTCACTAGGAGCTACCACCGCACGGTATGGGATAGACTATCGATTCTTCCCCCAAATCAGGTGTTTTCCTGGATTCTATATCCAGTACTCTCAACGCAGCCACCTGCACACCCTACGACTCTGAAATTTACGTGATAACCATAGAGTCTTCTCCAACATAAAAATACATACAAACATCATCAATCCAGACCAACTTGTCCGGATGGGCTTCACACAACATGCATATTCCGTACTTCGATTCCGGATCTAAATGCAAAACTAATGGGTATACAGGAATCTACCCGTCAGGAGAACCACATCCACGTGTTCGTGGAGTGTCTACCCTCTAATGCCAAAATAAAGAACTTCACATGTGCAAGGAAGAGGATCATTACCCTTAAAGTCCTCGTTGGTGCCATGGGAGAAATCTAGACGGTTGAAATCGACCACACCAGCCTTACCTTTGTAGATCCAAACTCGCACTGCGAATCCGAACTCTGAATCTCGAACGGCGACGTAAACTCCCCTTTCCAACACTATTGAACCTCCTTCATAAATCCAGTCCAAGTTCTCAAACTCCAAAGTAATAAAGTGAAACGGTCGAACCGACATTATAAACTGAGCTACTTCCGCGTGGTGACTAGCTACTGTAGTGTGGTACCATTATTCAATGCTTTGTTTCGTGTGTAATCGCCCAGTCCCTCCAATCACAGGCCAACATGTAGCTACGCGGTTACAGAATCGCTAACGCCACACGATAGGTAAATATCGTCAAGCAGTGCATGGCGTTGGTAACGAAATGACCACCAATGTTAACGCCGAGTGTTAGCTAATACCGCTGCACGGTAACAACCTGAGAGCTCTGTCAATTTAATTGACCATACTACCACCAACCATAATACTACCGCCGGACGGTAGCTCAACTCGACGCTCTCAACGCCCGCTATCGCCACGTGATAACTCGCTATCTCCGCGCGATATAACTCGATGCCAATTGAGTCCTCTCAACACCTGACGCTACCGCCACGCGGTATCTGTCTACCATCGAGCTGTAAAAAGGCGTTGAGTCTACTCGCCTTAGTTGGCGCTCTTGATGCCTAGCATTACTGTGATGTGGTATTGGCCTACCGTCGGGCGGTACTCTCTTTTCTTGCCTATAGAAATTTGGGGTGTCACAAATCTCCACCACTTAAGGAATTTCATCCCAAAATTACATAATGCAGGAAAAAGAAAGAGTTTAAATACTACGAAAGTATACCTCAAACGAAAAGCTCGGGGAACTCTACCTTTATATTTTGTTCCCGCTCCCATGACAGATCTTCACGGCCACAGTTGTCCCAATAGACCTTGACCATCCTGATTGACTTATTCCGAAGTTGCTTGACTTCCGAGTTTATAATACGAATGGGCTTGATGCTCGTTGTCAACCCACCTTCTATCGACACCTTATCTGCCATAACCACTTGTGCAGGCTCTTACACTACCTTCCGCAACACAAATATGTGGAATACTTCATGCAGGCCACTAAGCTCTGTTGAAAGCTTCAATCGATAAGTGGCTTCACCAACGCGCTCCAAAACCTCATACGGTCCAAGGTATCTTGGACTTAGCTTTTTCAGCCGTTGAATTCTTGACACACCCTTGAACGGTTTTATCTTTAGGTAAACCCAATCGCCCACGACGAACTCAACATTTCTGTGCTTGGCATTGTAATATTTAGCATGTTTATCTAGCGCTACCAAAAGCCGCTCCCTGATTGTCTGAATAATAGAAATCGCCTCCTAAATTTCTTTCTGCTTATATAACTTTTATTTTCCCATCTCCAACCATGACAATGGAGTACAACACTTTCTAACATATAGGTACTCGAAGGGCTCCATTTGAATGCTTGTTGGGTAGTTGTTGTATGCGAATTCGATCATATATAAGTGATCTTCCCACTTTTTACCGAAATCTAGGGTGCACGTACGGAGCATGTCCTCCATCGTCCTGATTACCCTCTCGATCTGACCATCCATCTGCGAATGAAAGGCCGTACTCAACTTCAGTTTGGTACCCAGTAGTTGATGTACTAGACTTTAATAAATAGATGTAAAGCACCCATCTCGGTCATTCATGATGCTACGGGGCACACCGTGTAGTCGTACGATATTTCTCCACATACAACTTTGCTAGCTTTTCCCCTGAATCATCCTTCCTATTCGGGATAAAGTGCGACACTTTCGTCAAATGATCTACGATCGCCCAAATGGCGTCGTTTCCCTTCCGCGATCTCGGCAAACCATGCACGGAATCCATGGATATATCGTCGAACTTCCACTCCGGTATAGGCAAAGACTTCAAGAATCCTCCGGGCTTCTGACATTCATCCTACACTAAATCACAAGTTTGACACTTAGCCACATACAACGCTATGTCCTTCTTCAGTCCTGGCCACCAGAACAGCTTTTTCATGTATGTATACATCTTCGTACTCCCTGGGTGAACTGAGTACTTAGTATAATGAGCCTTGTACATGAATTCCTCCCATATTTTACCCACATTTGGGATGCACAAACGTCTCTCTTTCCATAATAGCTCATTACCAACCTTAAACTAGGCATTTGTTCCAAAGACTCAGCCATGAACCGCTTCATGTTGTCATCCAACTCCAAAGCCTGCCAAACTCTATCATCAATTTCATACTATACCTCTGTCCAGTTCAATCGTGCTTCAGCACTAGCCCTCCTATTTACACAAGAGATCTTCAATGCCTCAATATCTCAAATAAGATGCTCATCGTGCATCCTTATCCAGTTGGCCTATGTGGGAACCATGCGACTTAACGCATCCGCAACTGCATTACCTTTGCTAGGTATATAAAGTATCTTTAAGGTGTAGTCTCCAAGGAACTCCATCCACCTCTGCTGTCGTATAATTAAGTCCTTCTGATCCAGCAGATACTTCAGGCTCTTATGGTTAGTTTAAATGTTGAACTTCACGTCGTACAAGTAGTGCCTCAAGAACTTCAATGTGAATATCACGGCCGCCATCTCCAAGTCATGGACTGGATAATTCCTCTCACGAACCTTCAACTGGCACGAAGCATAAGCTATTATTTTCCCATATTGCAACAAAACGCAGCCTAAGACACTGCCTGAAGCGTCGATGTAGATCTCAAGGCCTTCTATTCCACATGGCGAGCATAGAATAGGAGCGATGGTCAGACAAATTTTCAGTTCTTCAAAAGCTTGCGCTCACGCTGGCAACCAAACAAACTTCTGATCCTTCCTTGTTAGAGTCGTGAGAGGTAATGCTATCCGTGAGAAGTTCTCCATGAAGTGACTGTAGTAGCCGGCAAGTCCCAAAAAACTCCGAACTTCTGCTACCGAAGACAACACAAACCACTCCCGTATCGCAGCTATCTTCGCTAGATACACCGCAATACCCTCTCCACTAACGATGTGACCAAGGAATGTTATCGAAGAAAGATAAAACTCACACTTCGAGAACTTGGCATAAACTGTCTGCTTCTTAGGGCCTCCAAAACACTATATAGATGCTCCGTATGTTCAGACTCAGATTGGGAGTACACTAGGATGTCGTTAATGAACACTATCACTACTGATCCAAATACTCCTGGAATGTCCGGTTCATCAGCTCCATAAACATCGATGGCGCATTCATCAGCCCAAAAGGCATGATAGTGAACTCATAATGCCCATATCGTGTACTTAATGTTGTCTTGGTAATATAACTTTCCCTGATTCTCAGCTGATAGTATCTAGATTTCAGGTCAAGCTTCGAATACCTAGTCGACCCAACTAGCTGGTCGAACAGATCATCAATACTCGGAATTGGGTACTTGTTCTTCTCTATTAGCTTATTAAGTTCCCTATAATCGATACACAATCGCAGATTTCCATCCTTCTTCTTCACAAAGAGGACCGGGGCTCTCCAAGATGATGAACTTGGATGCACAAACCCTTGTTCTATCAATTCTTGAAGTTGCGCCTTCAATTTCGCCATCTCTCTCGGTGCTAAGCGGTAAGGAGACCGTGACAACACCTTGGCACCAGACACCAAGTCAATGATGAAATCGATCTCTCGCTGAGGTGGGGCACCTAGGAGATCTTCGGGTAACACGTCGGCAAATTCTGACACTACTGGAACACCGACCATAACCTGGCTTGGGATTCATAGCCTCTAATAAAGTTAATAACAACTCTGCACCCTCAAGACTTGTTAACTTAGTCTCACATTCGTGTTTTGTCCTAGAGTGACCTCTTAGGGTTGTAATCAACATATGCATGCTGCTCCGAGAGTCAGTCCATGCCTAAGGTCAAACCACCTGCGATCTTTAACGACAATGTGTCTGTTTGGTTTGCATACACAAAATCAACACAACGGAAAGCACTAGGACTAACCAAATGAGAACGTTAGATGCTAAGGAGCGAGAAGCCCTGCAACGAACAGTGCTCTCCATAACTAAGAGTAGAACAAATCCTACTTACACAAGTCATAAGCCAGTAACTAATCATGTCATAGGTATAAAAGCTATAAACTAAACCGTACCTATCATCTCGTTTTTTTGCTTATGACCTCCTGCCTTTTTCTTTGTCTTCAGAATCCCACTCCAACAGTCACGGGCTATATGACCCAGCTTACCACAAGTATAACATATCATTGGGTCTCGCCTAACAGTTGCTCCAGATCCTGGCTCCTTTGCCACTGGGGTACCATTCCAACATTCTCTAGTAATATGTCCTATCTTGTCACACATATAATAAGTAAGTGGAACTCCCCCTACAACTGCTCCTGACTCAACTTCCTTTGTCTTCAAAGCATCACTACGTCAACCTTGGTCAATGTGTCCTATCTTTCAACAAGTATGGCAAGTGCATAGAGCTTGACTAGTAGATGTTCTAGAACTCTTACGCCACCTCCTGCGGTATTCAGACTTTGTAGAAACTGTAGAGTTTGGTACCCTGCACACTGGCATCTGGTGGACTTTGCCAAATCTACTTCCAACGATCTAGCCGACTCCACCAACGCTCGAAATCCCAATAACTTTGGTCCTACTAATAGTAGTCGTAAATCATCATACAGATCGTCATAAAATCTATTAACCAAAGTTTGCTCATCCTCAAACACAAACTCTGTATAGCACCTTATCATGACAAACACATGTAAATACTCATCAACTGAGTGCGCTCCTTGCACTAGATGCATGTTCAATTGCTGATCTGAGGCTCTTCTTATTACAGTTTTGCTCCATAGTGCCAATAGGCATTGGCACCACCCCAGGGACAAGGGGACATACCGTCCTCACATGATAAGCATTGATCATTGCGAACACTGCTTCAGCTACAATACAGATGGTTTCAACAGAAGGAGGGGTTGCAGGAAGGTTATTGGGCGCACTACTCTCCGTGGAGTGCTGACGTTGAGACTTCCCCGTACCGCTCTGTTTGAACACCCTATTACTAATTTGGGCAAGGATCACTATGTTTTTAGGAAATTGTTTTGACCTTATTGTATAGTCTTAAAGGTCAATTAGAATGAGTCTATGGGTTAGAACTTAGGATTGGAAGCTGCCCCCAAGACCTTCTTAGATCAGAATTCAAGTGCTGAAGACTAGGACAATTCTCGTCGAGCTCAGGTCGACGAAATGTCGAACTCAGTTCGACTATCTCTGAGCTCAGTTCAATGAGTCGTCGAACTCGGTTCGACGATCTTCGAGCTCAGATCGACGTTTCTGTCTCTAGCTATAATCCAATCTCTGAGCTCAGGTCGACGATAGTTGAGCTCAGATCGACGATTTCTGTCTCAAGTATAAGTTCTGTCTCTGAGCTCAGGTCGACGATAGTTGAGCTCAGATCGACGCTTTTCTGAAGAGATCGACGATTTCAGGAATTCAAATCAGACAGTTATGGAATTCAATCTGAGTTATTATCAGCATTTATTTGAAAGGATTCTGTAGCCGTTTCAACTAATGTGGAGCAAGTTTCAAGGAAGACAAAATGGAATGTCTCTTAGGACTTTCCTCCAGAGACAAAGTTCATTTAAGGCAGTCATTTATGACTGGTTAACGGCTATCTTAAAGACATATTTTCAATATATCTCCAGAGAATTTTTTGAAAGACACAGAACAAGAGATATCAAAAAAAAAGAATTCTGGGAATAGACTCAAGAGAGACACAAGTCTACAGGATTACTGAGTTAGAATTCATTCAGAACACAAGGAATCATACTGTGAAGAAGATCATCAAACTTTTATTCTACTCCTTCAAGATCTCTTCTGATTCAAGTGTTCAAAGTCTTCATCAAAGACTCCAGACACATCACATTTCAGCAACTTCTGAAATCATCTCTTGTTGGAGATCTAAAGTTACTGAAGACCTATCACCCTATGTAAAGCTCTTCTTCCTAAATAATTGCAGATCTCAGGGGGAGCTTTGACAACATCAGCCACTAGTCTTCTCTTAGACTGTTGACAGAGAAGAACAACAAACTCTTTTCTTTCTTTCTTTACTCTACTGTAAAAGGGTTTCTCAAAACTCCCTTCAAAAGTTTTGTGGCTGGTTTCTGTGACCTTGTCAAAACTCAGTGGTGGCAAGACACCTGATCAAAAAATCTGGTTTGATTTTTGAGCACCTTATCAAAAGCTCATTGGTTCCCAGGACACCTGATCAATTATTCATGCAGTGGATTCCTACCTAGGGTGGTAGAAGAGTGGATGTACCCAGGTTGATTGGGGAACCACTATAGATCCTTGTGTCTTCTGATTGCTGTGTTTTTGCTTTGTTGTGTGCTGTAATTTTATTTATTTCTTCTTATCTTTTATTTTCTGTAAACACATTACACCTATACTTAAATCAAGTCTTCCACTGCAAATAATTTTTTATTTGGAAAATTATTTTAATATACTCTATTCACCCCCCACAGAGTAAAGGTGGATCTTACCCTCACTTTCAATTGGTATTAGAGGGAGGTTGGTTACTCAACAACTGAATCTTCATTAAATTGGTTGTTCCTACAGGCTAACACCTGAACCAAAAGATCTCTGATAAGATCAATCTTCTATAGAGGGTTATTATTTCTATTATACTTATTTTCATACAAAACCATGACATAGAACAAAGATTATGCTAGCACCAGACCTCCAGTGTGCAACCTTTCTAAGTTTGCACTTTGGAAGGCAAGGATAAAATTATATATGAATTCTATTGATGAAGACATCTATAACTCTGTTTTGACAGTGTGTCCAAGACCCCCAGTAATTATAAGTACAAGTGATGTTCCACCTCCTTCAGGAACAGATGCAGAAATCAAGAAATGGAAAGTTATAGATGCCAAAGCAATGAATATTCTAGCTCAGACTATGTCTGATGAAATATTTCAGAAAGTGGCTGAATGTAACTCAGCAAAAGAAATATGGGACAAGTTATCAGAAATTGTATCAGGATCTGTTGATGAAAGGAAAGACAGAAGATCCCATCTCATAACCCAGTATGAGAATTTCAAAAAGGGAGAAACTGAGTCAGTTGCTGACATGTACAATAGGCTCAGCCTAATTGTCAGTGAGTTAAAAACATTGGACAAGGAGATCTCACTAACTGAACTCAATGACAAAATACTAATGTGCTTCCCCAGCACTTGGGATTTAAGGATCTTGCCAATCAAGGATGCCAGAAGCCTAAATGAAATCACCACTGAAGCTTTGTTGGGCAAGCTCAAGTCTTATGAGCTGCTCATCAAGAATAGAGAGGAAGAACAGAAGGTTGCTTCTCCAGCAATCAGGAAGAATAAGAAAATAGCATTTAAAGCTACAGAAGATCAGCCTGAAGATAAGGTCACAGGCAATGAAGAATTAATGAGCTTACTGGCCAAAAGATTCTATAAGATGGCCAGAAAAATTTCAGAAAGAGGTCATCCAGAGGGCATGAGAAGCCAAGGTATGACAAATCCAATAATAAAGAAATTATTTATTTTGGATGTAGGAAACCAGGCCACATTATGCCTGATTGTCCAGAAAATCAGAATAAGGACAAGAGGGACAGGAAAGATAGGAGAAAAGACAAGGACTCCGGGAGAAACAACAATGACAAATCCTCTTCCAGCAAGAACAAACACACCAGGAAGGGATTTGTAGCTGAAACCTTGAGTGAAACTGAAGAAGAATCAGAGGCTTCATCAAGCTCAAGTGATGATGAAGATGATCCTAAAGAGAAGGAGTTCTGCATGATGGCTATCAATGCCTCCCAACATAATTCTAATGCAGAACATGAATCAGAATCTGAATCTGAACATGAAGATGAAGAAGACCAGGTAATAGATTCTTTTGATTTTAATTCATAGGACTTTAAATTTGAATTTAAGGCACATTGTTTAGACCTGCAAAAGTCTGAGAAAGAGATTATCTCTCTAAGAAATCAATTGTCTGAACATAACACTTTAAAATCAGATAACCTCAAACTCTCTGAGGAGTTAGAATGCTGTAGGGAGGAGATAGCTTCACTAAAAAGTGAACTATCCCAGGCAAAGAAGTTTGAAGAATCCCTTAATGGGAGAAGCATCAGACTGATGGACATCACAAGCACAGTGAACTCTAGACTTAACAGTACAATGGGCTTGTGTGCTTCATCCAGCCAACCTATAGTATTAACAACCCCAATTAAATTTATCTCAGATAAAGGAAAGGATGTTGCAGAGGTAGCTAGGAAGAATCCTGATTTACCTAAGAAAATCAAAGTTCAGCGGAAAACGTCGAACAGAGCTCGACGATCGTCGAACAGAGCTCTGCGATCTCAAGCTGAATCGTCAAACTCAGGTCGATGATTGCCGAACTCTGAACTCTGGCAAAGTCGATCTTCGAACGGAGCTCGATGATCTGACCCAAGATCGTCGAACTCAGCTCAGAGATCGTCGAACAGAGATCATAGTTATGAACAATTTTTTAAAGGTAAATCAAACTTAAATCCTAGAGGTCATACATCCCAAAACTTTAACCCTTATACTGAATGGATAATACCTCCTAGGAGATATCATCCTGAAGGTTATAAGAGTCAGCCAGGGATGTCTTTCATATCAGAATTTAAAGGTTATCAACCTAGGCCCAAGGTAAACTGGGTCAAAAACATATAAGTTGCTTATGTGCAGGTGAAGACCTATCCAACAATGAACCAACAATGGTATCTGGATAGTGGGTGCTCAAAGCACATGACAGGAAGCAAGGAAAATCTCACATCCTTCAAAACCAAACTTGGACCCAAAGTAATATTTGGAGATTCAAACTTTGGACAAACAAAAGGATATGGTGCTGTCCAGATTGGCTCAGTCACATTCAAGAAGGTGGCCTATATGGAAGGACTGAAGCACAATTTAATCAGCATCAGTCAACTATGTGATGAAGGCTACCAGGTGACATTCAACAAATCCTCATGTAAAATCAAATCAGAGGACAACACAACTGTGCTGACAGGTAAAAGTAAAGGTAACATTTATCTTGTAGATTTTCTTTCAACTAAGATAGATATTTGTTTATTAAATTCTATTTGCAAGCCAAATGATCTATGGCATAAAAGATTAGGACATTTAAACCTTATAACCATTGCTAGGCTATCCAAGGACAACCTTGTTAGAGGACTACCATCTGGCCCCTACAAGAAGGAAGGACTTTGCAGGGCTTGTCAATTAGGCAAGCAAATTAAAAATAGCTTTAAGTCACTTAATAAGAGTGATTCACCTAGGATCTTGTATCTGTTACACATGGATATTTTTGGACCCATTACAGTACAAAGCCTAGGAGGTAAATCTTACACTTTGGTGATTGTAGATGACTTCTCTAGATTCACATGGGTGTTCTTTCTGAGGAAGAAGTTTGATAACTTTAAGTGTTTGACAAAGTTTCTCAAATGCATACAGATTGAGTTCAATACTCACATTGCCCTGATCAGAAGTGATCATGGGACAGAGTTTGATTCTCTTCTTATGCAAGAGTTCTGTCAGAGTGAAGGGATCAGGCACACTTTCTCAGCTCCTAGAACTCCTCAACAAAATGGGGTAGCTGAAAGGAAAAATAGAACCATTATTGAATATGCCACCACATTATTGATAGATGCTCACCTTCCTCTATCCTTTTGGGCAGAGGAAGTGAATACCTCAAACTATGTGTTGAATAGAAGTTTGATACATAAACTGAAGGGCAAGACTCCCTATGAATTACTCAAAGGGAAGAAACCTAAAGTAGATTATTTCAAAAATTTTGGTTGCATTTGTTACATATACAATAATGACAAGAAATATATAGCAAAATTTCAAGCTAAAGCTGATGAAGGAGTGTTTCTGGGATACTCCATGATCAGTAAAGCTTATAGGGTATTTAACAAATCTTCTCTTAAAATTTAAGAATCTGTACATGTATCTTTTGATGAAACTAACATGTTTTACAAGGAGAAGAATATTTCAATCATAGAACCTTTGTAGGTACACTCTCTTTCAGAAAATTTGGACAGGTTACATTTTGTAGAAAAGGATACAACACATTCACCTATCCAACAAAGAGGTGAAAATAGTGAAGATGAAGAGGACACTCAATATCTGGGTACTCAACATCCTGGTGAGAATTACCTTGAAGAGCCAGTTGTTGTTCCACAAGAGGAAACAATAACACAGGTTGGTGAACAATCAACACCCCCTGTTGATTTAGTAACATCAAGAGAACATCCAATCTCCCAAGTGATTGGAGACATCTCAGCTGGTGTGCAAACCATAAATCAGGTCAACCAAAACCTGATGCACACCTGCTTTCTATCTCAAATTGAACCTCAATCCATACAAGATGCCGAACAAGATCCACACTGGATAATTGCAATGCAAGAGGAATTGCATCAATTTGAAAGGAACAAAGTTTGGGAGCTAGTGCCAAGGCCTAAGGATCACTCCATTGTTGGAACAAAGTGGGTGTTCAGAAACAAGTTGGATGATCAAGGAATCATTGTCAGGAACAAGGCAAGGCTAGTTGCACAAGGATACTCTCAAGAAGAGGGAATAGACTATGACCAGACCTTTGCACCAGTTGCAAGGTTAGAGGCCATAAGAATATTCCTAGCTTATGCAGCTCACAAAGGATTCAAGGTCTATCAGATGGATGTAAAGAGTGCATTTCTCAATGGAGATATCAAGGAAGAAGTCTATGTTAGACAACCCCCAGGTTTTATCTCTCCAACTCATCCTGATCATGTTTTTAAATTGCATATAGCATTATATGATCTTAAGCAAGCTCCTAAAGCATGGTATGAGACCTTAGCATGCTTTCTTCTGAAAAATGATTTTATAAGGGGTAGAGTAGACCAAACTCTTTTTATTAGAACCCATAAGTCCAATATCCTACTAGTGCAAATTTATGTATATGATATTATATTTGGATCTATAGATTCAAATTTGTGCAAAAGATTCTCTAATCTAATGCATTCTAAATTTGAAATGAGTAGCATGGGCGAGCTTTTCTTCTTTCTAGGATTGCAAGTCAAACAACATGCTGATGACATATTTATTTCTCAAACCAAGTATGCAAAAGAATTGATTAAGAAATTTGGTATGTCTGAAGCATCATGTATGAAAACACCTATGCCTAATAATGTTGTATTAGATGCTGATGAACATGGGAAACCTGTTGATCAGACAATATATAGAGCAATGATTGGCTCTTTATTGTACCTTACAGCTAGTAGACCTGACATAATGTTTGCTACATGCATATGTGTTAGATTCTAAGTAAGCCCTAGAGAGTCACACCTAACATTAGTAAAAAGGATTCTTAGGTATGTGAAAAGTTGTCCAAATCTAGGTCTCTGGTATCCAAAAGACTCAGGATTGAATTAACTAGATTTTCAGATGATGATTATGCTGGATGTAGAGTAGACAGGAAAAACACTAGTGGAACTTTCCAGTTTCATGGTAACAGACTTGTCTCCTGGTTCTGTAAGAAACAAACATCTGTGTCCACTTCAACTGCTGAAGCAGAATATATGGCAGCAGGTAGTTGTTGCTCATAGATTTTGTGGATTCAAAACCAGCTCCTAGACTATGGTTACAACTTAGAAAGGTCAAAAATATTTTGTGATAACACCAGTGCTATTTCTATAGCACAAAATCCACTCCTCCATAGTAGGACAAAACATATAGAGATTAGGCATCACTTTTTAAGGGATAATGTTGAGAAGAATAAAATTGAACTTCAATATATCCCAACTGATTTGCAAAGGGGAGATATTTTCACCAAACCATTGGATGAAAAGAAACACACCTTCTTCCTGAATCAGTTAGGAATGTTAGATGGAGGAAGCTTAAAATGAGATCCAAGATTTTGAAACCCTAAAATTGACCAAGAATAGGTTAAAAACATGATTTTTCTAGTGTCTATAGGGTGTTTCTTCTCTCTGAACTGCGCTCGACTTCTTTCCCAAAGATCGTCGAACGGAGATCGACGTTTTCCAAAAGCGTTGACCAGAGTTCAGCGTTTTCCAGATAGCGCTAGGCTATCTTCTTCTGGTCAGAGATCGTCGAGCGGAGATCGACGCTCTCCAATATCGTCGAACGGAGATCGATGATGTTGAAGACTCTTCAGATTCCTTTAGTAGCCCAGATCGTCGAACGAAGTTCATCGATCTTTCCTTTTCGGCGTTGAACCCTAATATAAACTCATTTTTCAGCTGTCGTTCTCCTTTGCGCATTCATACTCTCTGCAGAACTTTTCTTTCCCTCCAAACTTCTCTACACTTGGTCTCGTTTGTTCGTTTTTGCAGGTATACAATGGCAGTTTCTGTTGCAGTTCTTGCCGCAATAAAATTCGATTCTTGATTCGACATCGATATGGATTCCTTTGACGGCAGTGACCAGATATTCAAAGACATTCTCAACTTATTCAAAGAACAACAGTTGTTGCATATTATGACCACAAGGATGAAACTTGCTACCGATGAGATCAAAGAATGGGTGTATACGGCTCATAATCTAGATCAGAATACTGTGGTTGGTACTATAGTCGGGACTCTGGTATCCCTAACTTCTGCCCTCCTTACAGAAGTTTTTCAGTTGAGTTCTGGAAACGATCCTGTTGAGTTATCTGGAGAAGAGTTTGCAAGTATGCCTTATAGAATGGGTCACTCTGCAGCAAACCCTAACATGCTGCTTAAGAAGAATCTGTCAATTGAATATAGATTCTTAGCTGATGTTGTGGGAAAAGTGCTTTTAGCCAAGCATTCTGCGCATGATATCATTTCTAGGTATCAATTCTGTCTGATGGCTGCTGTATTGGATAAGAAACATCTCAATTGGGGAGAGATTTTCTTTGATTTAATCAAGAAAAAGGTGAATAAGAAGTTTGTTAATTTTGTGAGGATTCTAGGGCTGTTCTTGCATAACAGATGCCCACAGCTGCTTGTGTCCAATGGGATGCACATTAATGCCTCTAAGAGGCTGTCCTGTGCCCTATTTGGTAAATGGGACAGACAGATTGTCAAACCAAGCAGAGGTCCTGCAGCTATCTCATCTTCAGGCACCAGGACTGTTCAGGTCACTTCCCCACAAGCAACTGCCCCATTAGAAGAACTGCATGCCTCCTCTTCATCTCCACCATCTCCACCCATTGTTTCTTCAACCACCCCTTCTTCCACCATCACTACCTCAATCTCCTCCCCCATCACCTTTTCATCTCCACTCTCAACTTCTTCACCACCACCACCAGCAACATCTGTAGACCTTTTCCATCGCCTACACTATTATCCACCCCTGGATATTGACTCATCCATTCCATCCTTCAGTCTTCTGGATGACTCCTATATGGATGATTCCCATTCCTCACCTCTTGATCTCCCATCATCCTCTACCTCATATCAATAACTACTCAAAGATATTCTTACACAACCATCTTTCACCCCATCCATTTCCACTCCAATAACTTCCATCTCCACCATTCCAATCTCTCAACCATCCATCCTACCATCACAAACTTCCCTTCCCATATCTGCAGCCCCTTCTACACCATTCCCTATCACTCTCTCCTCTACATCTACTCAAGTTTCACTTGAGCAAGTAGACCTTCCTACCCTAGCAGATAGGCTATATGGGATGTTGGCTCCCAAGCTAATAGTCTTACTGGAGACCTCCATGGCTCCACTCCTAAAATCCATCCAGGAGTTATCTTCTAGGCTCTCTTCCCTTTCTCCTCCTCAGGCAGTCCCTTCTGTGGGGTGCCTTGATCCAGTGTATACTAAATCTAGGCAGGCGAGATGCCTCATGAAGAAGAGCTAGTGACTGCCTCAGAAGATCTCCTGCCAGAGCTTCTAGTTACAGCTTCAGCTACAGCGCTTTCCTTTAGAAGAGTTGACTTTAAGTCACTGCTGTCAGATTTTGATGCTCTTCAGAGCAGATTTCTTCCAGCTCTTGAAGCTGAGGACCTTACTAAGGCAATTTTGCCTATTGCCAGCTGTGAGCCCAGCCTGATTTCTGCATATATCAAGTCCCTTAAGGCTATGGAAAATGTTCTTTCTGTTGATGATATGAATGATGCTGCTGCTGCTGTTGATGTAGTATGTTCTGATAGTGCTGCTGACTTACTGATGACAGAGGCTGATGAGCCTGCTATTCATATTGAAGAATCTGCTGTCTCTGATGTTGTTATTTAAGTTTCTGCTTCTGCTACTGAAGTGTCTGTATCTGCTACTCCTGTTACTCCAATGGTCTCTACTGTTATTATTTGTATCTGTTAGTGCTGCTTCTATCACTGTTGCTACTACTGCTGCTGCTGTTATCTCTACTGAACAATCAAAACAACAACAAGAATACCTTAAAAGGATTGATGAATTATATGACAATCCTCAGAGTTCAGACAGTGACAAATTCCAAACTGATTCTGATGAGTCCTCTGCAACTATTGCAAGGAAGAGGAAGGCTAGAAGGAAGGCATTGAAGAGGGTACCTCCAGAAAAGGTGAAAGATGATAATGATATTCCTTACTATATTCTGCATGTTTTCCCCATCTCTTAACCATGGATGCAGTATTCAAAGAACCAACTCAAGTCCATGAAGAAAAAGAGGAAGATTAATAAGTATGATAAAGGATCTTCTCACTTTAATCCTCCTCCTCCTCCTCCAGATGCAGGTACTTGTGGAGGTTCTGCTTCTCAATTTTGATCTGTTGCAAAACAAAGCTTTTCTCAACCTTCAGACAGATCTCAAACAAGAGTATATCAACAAAGAGGTTATCATTCAAGGAAAGGACAACACAGAGGAAGGCAAAGAGATTATAAAGTATACTCCAAAGGTCAATCAAGACAACATCCATATCAAAGGGAAGGACAAGGATCCATTGACTCAACTTTTGGTCCTTTCCCTTATAAGCTGAAAGATACTGTTACTTCAAGAACTCCTCCTTCTGATGATACTATAAATAGATATGAACCTCCAGTTCCTTTTGAGGATCAAGAAAATAATCCACTATCTTGGACTGCCAGAATAAAAGAACTAGCTGCTTTGGATCACATAAAGAAGGCAAGGGAACAGGGAAAAGACACTTCAAACATCATATCCTTATCTGAGCAAAGAAAGAAGGAACTAGATAAATACTCATCCAGATAGTTCTTTGATCTAGAAAGCTATATGAAGCTGCACCCAGAGGCTGTGGTTCCAAGGCCCAAATCTCAAACCTCTTTAGGTGTTGCTGATGACATGAGATCTAAGAAGGAAGCTCTCAACCCTAACAGAGAAATCTTATTCAAGAAGGGCAATGAAAAGAAGTAAATGTGTAAGCTGACAATATATCTAAATTCTGACTGTCTGCTGTTATTCTATCTATGCTTCTGCAATGCTGCATTTCTTTTCTCTACATTGTTGTTTTTGCTTTTGAATTCTGTCTGTATGCTTATTATTTCCTATTTGTCTTGTAAATAGTAATCCTAACCCAAATAGGAGGAGATTGTTGGAACACCCTATTACTAATTTGGGCAAAGATCACTATGTTCTTAGGAAATTGTTTTGACCTTACTGTATAGTCTTAAAGGTCAATTAGAATGAGTCTAAGGGTAAAAAATTAGGATTGGAAGCTGCCCCAAGAGCTTCCTAGATCAGAATTCAAGTGCTGATGACTCAGACAATTCTCATCGAGCTCAGGTCGAGGAAACGTCGAACTCAGTTCGACGATCTTTGAGCTCAGTTCAACTAGTCGTCGAACTCGGTTCGACGATCTTCGAGCTCAGATCGACGTTTCTGTCTCTAGCTATAATCCAATCTCTAAGCTCAGGTCGACGATAGTTGAGCTCATATTGACGATTTCTATCTCAAGTATAAGTTCAGTCTCTGAGCTCAGGTCGACGATAGTTGAGCTCAGATCGACGCTTTTCTGAAGAGATTGACGATTTCAGGAATTCAAATCAGATAGTTATGGAATTCAATATGAGTTATTATCAGCATTTATTTCAAAGGATTCTGTAGCCGTTTCAACTAAGCTGGAGCAAGTTTCAAGGAAGACAAAATGGAATGTATCTTAGGACTTTCCTCCAGAGACAAAGTTTATTTAAGCCAGTCATTTATAACTGGTTAACGGCTATCTTAAAGACAGATTTTCAATATATCTCCAGAGAATTTTTTGAAAGACACAGAACAAGAGATAGAAAAAAAAAGAATTCTGGGAATAGACTCAAGAGAGACACAAGTCTAATGGATTACTGAGTTAGAATTCATACAGAACACAAGGAATCATACTGTGAAGAAGATCATCAAACTTCTATTCTACTCCTTCAAGATCTCTTCTGATTCAAGTGTTCAAAATCTTCATCAAAGACTCCAGACACATCACATTTCAGCAACTGCTGAAATCATCTCTTCCTGGAGATCTAAAGTCACTAAAGACCTATTACCCTATGCAAAGCTCTTCTTCCTGAACAATTGTAGATCTAAGTGGGAGCTTTGACAACATCATCCACTAGTCTTCTCTTAGACTGTTGACAGAGAAAAACAACAAACTCTTTTCTTTCTTTCTTTACTCTGCTATAAAAGGATTTCTCAAAACTCCCTTCAAAAGTTTTGTGGCTGGTTTCTGAGACCTTGTCAAAACTCAGTGGTGGCAAGACACCTGATCAAAAAATCTGGTTTGGTTTTTGAGCACCTTATCAAAAGCTCATTGGTGCCTAGGATACCTGATCAACAATTCCTGCAGTGGATTCCTACCTAGGGTGGTAGAAAAGTGGATATACCCAGGTTGATTGGGGAACCACTATAGATCCTTGTGTCTTTTGGTTGCTGTGTTTTTGCTTTGTTGTGTGCTGTGATTTTGTTTATTGCTTCTTATCTTTTTGTTTCTGTAAGCACATTACACCTATACTTA
This sequence comes from Platanthera zijinensis, assembly GCA_039513925.1. NCBI lineage: Eukaryota > Viridiplantae > Streptophyta > Magnoliopsida > Asparagales > Orchidaceae > Platanthera > Platanthera zijinensis. Next base: position 72,227,691 of record CM077087.1, read on the forward strand.
AATCAAGTCTTCCACTGCAAATAATTTTTTATCTGGAAAATTATTTTAATATACTCTATTCACCCCCCTTTAGAGTAAAGGTAGATCTTACCCTCACTTTCACGCTCCTAGTCACCTATAGTTGTAAGTCAATCAATTAGGCGACAAACAATTGCCAAAAAGCATTCATAGGAACACGCAGGTTCCTCAAACATGTGTATTTTCTTTCCTAAGTGGACATTCATGGGTTATTTATGTTATAATGGCTACGCACATACATGTACTCACCACCCCTTAAAAGAATTTGACCACAAATTCGAATAAGGAAGACCGACACCAGAGTCTGATACCAACTTGTAGCACCCCCATCCGTCAAATAACTTATAACAGAAGTTCTGGTCGGGGCCTGACATCATCTACTACGGACAGACCAAGGAGTTACTAAATTGAAACCATCAACTAATTATGCGTATCCTCACATAGAGTGCATTCTAGCGGAAGTAATTTAAAGGTTATAAACAGAACCCAATAACAACATGAATGTCCACTACCACAACTAGGAATGTATAATAAATACAGAAAGGATTCTTGGCCTTAAGGCTTTACAAGGTTTACTCAAATTAAACTATCTTGCATACATCGACATGCAGGTCAGCCACAGATGATAAATTAATAAACAAAACAGGCAATTCCCTTTGGCCTTCAAGGGCCAACTTAGCAATCCTGGGCTTCAACCAGCTATTTCCCGCTTGGCTCAACATCACTTGCAAGCAACATTCCACCGCAACAGTGGCAAATAAAAGCAATGGCCAGTATTAGCTGACCAAATTATAATGACCGCACCACTCACTTGGGGTGGCGGTGCTCCTTCCCTACAGGCATTAGTATAATCATATAATGACAATCAAAATGTGAAACTTAAGAACCATTCACCGTAGATGTTGGCGCAAACGCACAATGCCCCGTGCTCTCAGGGCACATTCTTGGTGCACAGGAGCACAAGGTTCACACTGTCATTCTCTGTGATGGTCAACACTGTTTGAACTTTCAGTCTCATAAGGGCGAAGGCCAGAAACAACGCCCTAGTGCAACGACAAGTCATCTGCTTTACATATCGACCACTCCAAGTCGATCGGCATAGGGGAGGGTACAGTTCAGCCATATCCCGTGCTCAAGTCATCTGGCATGCATGCCCTACACGGGTCATCATCTCTTTTCCCTTTTTAGCATGATCTATAACTCTGTAAGGATCCTAGGCAAGAACTCATGGATACTAAAGCTGAGCAATTCAAGCTCACACTCAACAGAACTGGCCCCTAAGTATTCGAGAGACAGTCCATAATGGCCCCCAGGTCTCACAAGACAGGCCACACAAAATAGCCCACAGGTCTCCCAGAGATAGGCTTCAGCAAATGGCCATAAGGTTTCCAAGAAACAGGCCTCAACAAATAATACAACGCTCGCTGGGAGCTACCGCCGGCGGTAGCACTACCATCGCGTGGTATGGGGATAGACTATCGAATCTTCCCCCAAATCAGGTGTTTTTCTGGAGTCCACATCCAGTACTCTCAACACAACCACCTGCACACCTCGTGACTTTGAAATTTACGCGATAACCACAGAGTCTTCTCCAGCATACAAAAATATACAAACATGACCAATCCAGACCAACTTGTCTGGATGGGATTCACAGAGCATGTCTATTCCGTACTTCGATTCTGGATCTAAATGCAAAAATAATGGGGATACACGAATCTACCCGTCGGGAGAACCACATCCACGTTTTTGTGGAGTGTCTACCCTCTAATTCAAAAAGAAAGAACTTCACATGTCCAAGGAAACAGATAGTTACCCTTAAAGTCCTCTTCGGCACCTTGGGAGAAATCTAGATGGTTGAAATTAACCGCTCTGGCCTTGCATCCATATATCTCAACTCGCTTTTCGAATCCAAACTCCGAATCTTGAACGGCCTTGCCTCCATATATCTAAACTCGCTTTGCGAATCCGAACTCCAAATCTCGAATGGCGGCATAAAATCCCCTTTCCGGAACTGCTGCTCCTCCTTTATAAATCCAGTCCAAGTTTTCAAACTCCAAAGTAATGAAGTGAAACGGCCGAACCAGCATTATAAACTGAGCTACCGCCACACGGTAACTAGCTACCTCCGTGCACTATCAATATTCAATGCTTTGTTTTGTGTGTTACCGCCGAGGACCTCCAATCACAGGACGACATGTGGAAGCGCATTTATAGAATTGCTAACGCCACGCAATAGGTAAATACTGCCAAGGGGTACCTAGCGTCGGTTACGAAACGACCACCCACACTAACGCCGCGCGTTAGCTGCTACCGCTGCGCGGTAAAAACTCGAGAGCTCTGTCAATTTAATGAACCTGCTACCGCCAGTGATAATACTACCCCTGAGCGGTAGCTCAACTCGACCCTCTCAATGCCAGCTATCGTCATGCGATAACTCTCTATCGCCGCGCGATGGCACTCGACGCCAGTTGAGTCCTCTCAACGCCTGACGCCACTATCATACGTCATCTGTCTACCGTCGGGCGACAACCAAGGCATTGAGTCTACTCGCCTTACTTGGCGCTCTCGACGCCTAGCGTTACCGTGGCATTGTATTGGCCTACCGCCGGGCGGTACTCTCTTTTCTTGCCTACAGAAATTTGGAGTGTTACAACACGACCACCTCTTTTCATCAAAATATTTTATGAAATTATTGCCCGTGCATTTTCTTCTTGCACGGTTGGATTCAACTGTGTGCAACAGAAATCGTGCAATCTCTTTCTTTGCCTAGGTTATCAGCATTCTATCCCCGCCCGTGCATTGTGTTCTCACATGGTTTGTTTGGCCCGTGCATGTTCAAAATTGCACGGTTGGCTTTTCTTCTAGGATGGGTGATTCTATGCTGTAAAAATTGCATGATGAACGCACAGTCATGCATTTAATCGAGCATTCCTTATTTTCTGACTTGGAATTGTTTAAGCTGCATGTTTTCCCTAATACGGGATCCCATCTTCATTCCAAACCATTCTGCCTTTTTCGCCGTAAGGAGAGATCTGCTCGCTTCCTCCTCCTCCATGTGTTAGTGTTTTTAACCTAGGACACCTCCATCATCCAAGAGCTTTAAGGAAGGGGATTCTAGCCCTACACTCTCCATCAAGCAAGGAAGATTTGTATTTGAAGAGATCGAGTTGTGAGACGAAGAATACGGGCCATTAGGAGAAGATGACAACAAAGCACTAGCAATTTCTAGTTGTGCGCTTTGCGACGAGGTGTTTACAACCCTCATTTTGCTTGCCTTCTCGTCCATCCGCTTCACGAAGCAGTGCATAATGGACTGCATAGTTTCCATTCCCGCCAAGCAAAGCAGTGCATAGTGGAGAACATAGGAGTAGTTTATTTAATTTTACTTTATATTGTTTTTGCAAATCTAAAGCTCCATTATAATTTCACCTGCTAGGACTTCAATCTTAAGTCCTCCTTGAAAGTATACTCCACCTTACTGTGTTCTTTGAGAGATAAATACTTGGGGAACATTCGACCATTTTATAATACTTTTGCGACCGACAAACTTGTCGTAAGTGCATCTAATTTTTGGCATCATTGTCGGGGAATACATTCGTGTGAGTTTCTGGAGAGGGAGTCGTGAGATAGAAACCCTTTCCATTTTAAATTGCTTTCAATTTGTTTTAAATATTGGTAGTTGTAGTGAATTTTTATTGGATATAGCATTGTGCGCAAAAGTTTTTATTTGTGAATCTGGCTAATTTAACACAACATGGGCTACATTTAATATTCATTGTCATTGGTGTGGAGTTACTTCCCACACTAGTGATAGATGCCCTACGGGAGATAATGGGCATAATTTCATGGCTCGGTGTTTGGAGCATCAGTCTCCTTCGGTTCTTCATGCCTTGTGCCCAAGTTTTATGGCCACTCGTCTTCATTGCATGTACCATTTCTATATTCCTCTCCAGTCCCACTTGGATAGGGGAAAAATACAAAATGGTTTTTTTGTCATAGCACAGATCATACGCTGAAGGATTGTGTCGATTACCTTCGCCAAATAGAGGAGGATGATGAGCTAGGCATCCAGATCATCCAGACTCCTATTTTTGGATGCACACCTTCACCATCTGGTTATGTGGTCGTATCATCTTTATATTTTGATGAGAATGATGTGGACACAACCACCAGATGTGTGGATTATCTTGGCTCTAACATTGCTGAGCCTCTCTCACCTGTGCATATATGCTCGTGCATGGAGCCAATTCTTTGTGAGGAACCAGTGCTCGACTTTTATCCAAGCATCGTTCCTCCCCCTTTTGTGTAATCTAATATATTCGTTTCTGACGATATCGTTGACGATGCACTGCAAGTTGGGGCGTGTGATCTACCTGTTGTGTCTATAGCTGTGGAGGAGGAAAACCTTCTAGGTGAGGAGGACTCGTCCTAAGCACCAGTGGAGGAAGTCCAAATCATGAGTGAGGACAATATAGGTCATATTGAGCCTTGACATATTTTCGACGATGCTAACAATATTTCTCTACCTCCACCTATTGGGAGTGAGGCCGGGACCACTCCCCCTATTGATGTTTATTTGATAATTTATTTTTCTTTATTTCTTGATCACCCTTATCAATCCAAGCTTGTGCAGGTTGAGCTTTCACAGGTACCCTAGGAGGACTCGGGTCTTCTCCCTATTGACAACATCTTGTTAGGCAAGTAAGTTTCTGGTGAGATGAGTTGGGATCTGCCCTCCTCTTCTTACATTATCTTCCATCTACCTGTGAGGCGCAGGTATGATTATTTAGGAAGAGGGGTAACAACTCTGTCACTCTATCTGTACCTGTTATCAAAACGGATAATGGAACGGTTACCTATTCATTATTCTTTCCATAGACCGATAAGCTAGAAATTTTAAAATTTTAAATAAGTCGAGCTGGGAGGACAATAACCCCAGTAGTTATCTTATATTCCTCTGCAAATTAGTTTAGTTTGTTTGTTTTCTTTTGCTTGTGTTGAGCTCACCCCCTTGCGGGTATTTTCTATTTGTGAAGTAGGTGATTGTGATTCTTCATATGGCGGGCATTAGGTACTCACTTCCCTAGCTTTTAATCTTATTTCATATGCAAAGTGTAGGGAGAGCAATTGTACTCATGCATGTGCACATTCCATTTGCATACTAGAAGCATTTTTAGTTTTTGGTTTCAATAATTTTGGGGCATTATATCCACACACCACAACACCCACATGAGCGCGTGCTTAACCATTAGCATATCACGAGTTAAATTCATTTCTTTTGTGTGATTTGGAAAGATGTCTGTGTTGGCTTAGGATTGTGAGACGGAGTAAAATGTTTACTCTTGTACTGCTCCTATTCAAGTGCTCATGTCTCGCTTAGGAATCCAAGTAGAATTAATTTTTATTTATGCTCTTACTTTATACTTTTCTATTATGCGTAAATATTGTATATTCTACTCAAAAATTAGTGAATCTTGTGTGAATCTAACGGTAGCATAGGTATGTGTGTAGACGGTCATTAGCCTCATATTGGTCGAGTCGGGAGGAAGGATGATTTCATTCGGTGGCTTAGAACTTACCCCAAGCAATTCTCAATGCATATGTATACAGTTAGTTCAATTGCGTGAGTGTGATGTAGGCCATCATTTTGGCTTGATTGAGCTATTGTACTGCTCCTATCATCTTATCTTTGCTAGCCCCTTTATGCCCACCCCATCTTTTTGTTTTACCTCCACCATTATCTCACTATTGCCAAAAATCTAGCCTAATCGCACACCAAAAATTCAAAGTTATAGTTGTTTATCATTTAGATCTTGGATTTCATTGGGATGAATTCATTATTGTGAATACGTGAATGTGTTGTATTAAAAAATGTGCTAAAATAGTTATGAAAAAGAAAAAAATGAATTGATGAAATTGTTTGAAAAAGAAAAGTGAAAAGAGAAAAGTTGAAATGAAAAATTATATTTGTAAAAATTTGTACTGGGAGTAGGTGGTGCACACACCCATATTGTCAAGTCTAAGTCTGGGGGTGTTGTGAACCTGCATGTATTATTTGTTCGTGGATAGGTTTTTTAGTGCATGCTCATTAGTGTTAGGTGTGTCGAGCTACCGATTGTATCTATGTATATCCTACCTAAACCTAAGCTCCATCTAAACTTAAAGTCCTACTAATTCGCACGTTGAACCAAGCCAGTGTCGTGGAGAGAGTGTAAATGGGAGAGCTTATGGTCACCGACATTGATGGATTTCTTTAGAGGTTGTCCCGAGCCCCGGTCTTTTGCAATGCTCACCTCAGCGATCAGTCTGCTTGCTCCTTATGCATGATTGGACGATTCACTGTGATTCAATTTTTGAGTAGTAATAATATATACATGCTCTTAGAAAATTATAAACTATCTTCCATAATTAAAAATTTATTTTACTGCATTTTTCAGAGCTTAAGCATGCGACTTCACATGGTACTCCTCCCTTACAATTTCTAAGCCAGCTATTTGTTTTTCTCGTCCACATGAGGGATGATTTACTCAGGATGAGCAAATTGTTAAGTCTAGGGGTGTGATGAGTCTGATTTATATAGGTTTTTGGACTCATTTGGGCATGTTTTCATGCACTTTCACTTCACAAATAGCTCATAATTATTTATATTTCACTTAATCTATGTTTGTACACAAAGTGCACTTTTTAGGCCCGTTGTGGTGTGCAAAATTGCACACTTCATTGCTAGGGGTAACCACTTGGTGCTCCCCATCATTTTCCTTTGCTTTTATGGTTTCTTGTGTGTGCAGGAGGCATGTACCCTAGTTATGGTTTTCCTGTGCAGGTGGGCAAAGCCTCATTCTAGTCTATATCTTTCCTATAGGAATTGTACGAACGTGCATTTTCTTCATACACGGTTCATGCAACTGTGCGATGCTTACAACATTTTGGTGCTTTGGCCCGGGTCATGTGATTTGCTCTCACACGGGTTGTTTTTCCCATGCGTAACCAAATCACATGACCACCTCTTTTTGTCAAAATATTTTATGAAATTATTTCTCGTGCATTTTCTTCATGCACGGTTGGATTCAACCGTGTCTAAAGGAAATCGCCTGATCTATTTCTTTTCCTGGGTTTTTAGTATTCTGTCCTTGCCCATGCGATTTGTTCTCGTATGGGATGTTTTGCCCGTGCATGTTCAAAATCGCATGGTTGACCTTTCTTCCAGACTGGGTGATTCTGTGCTGTAAAAATCATACGATGAACGCACGGTAATGTGTTTGATCGCACATTCCTTATTTTCTGACCAGGTATTATTTAAGCCACAGGTTTTCCCTAATACGAGATCAATCATCATTCCAAACCATTCTACAATTTTTTGTTGCAGGGAGAGCTACGCTCTCTTTATCCTCCTCTATGTGTTAGGGCTTTTTCCCTAGGACGCATCCATTATAAGACCCCCCATCCCCCCTTACCAAGGAGGTTAACCAGTCTTATGCCCAGAACCGCCGCCTCACGGTGACACTAACACACTAGCTAATAGATACCGCATGACGCCTATCTAATAGGATGTTTCAACCTGTTGGACAATCGAGAGAAGAAGTATAACTAGCAGTAAATGAAAACTAGCAAGTCCACAAGTCACAGAAATATTATCAAAATATATAGAGATGAAAGTTACATCAGTCCACAATGAGTACCGAAAAAGAGAGTTAAGGCTTATGCCCGATACATTCTAAATTGGATTCAAATCTCTCTCGCACAACAACACTATGCGGAAGCAGTAACTGAAACACTCATTATCACCATACACTGAGCAGCGGTAGTAGTACGTGGTATCTGCTCCTCATGTCCTACCACCTCATCTTGCTGGTCGTACTGGTGCTCCAGCTCATCGAGCTCCTAAAATGATATGGTCACAACCGACCGTTAGTCATAAAGACTAAGACATTTTGTCCTCGCCTCACCCCCGCGACTCCTAAACACCAGGCGGGAGGAAAAAAGCGGAGGACAACAAAGCAATACAAAATGGAAGCAAGTGATGGTGGAACTATTCTATCATGGTCATGTTTCTAACTGTTATATCATTATACTAACAGTTCTTATAGTACAAGTAAAGTAATAAAGTAGTAATGAAATGAAGTGTAGTAGGTAAAGTAGAACTTAAAGAAAGTACTATAAGTAAGTAAGGAACTGAGCAGAAAGAAGACTATCTACCACTACACTAACTTCACAGGAGTACCTTAACTTATATGAATGCTCATACAAACTTATAAGTTAAGGTTTCATAAATATAACTTATCATATAAAAGAGCCCATACTAATTTATATGATAAGGATCCATAGTGCGTATACCCTAAGTATGTATGTATGCTATGATGAGTTATGCGTGTTATGATTCATACAAGTAAAACTCACACACATGAATCTGTGATCACAGACCTTTAGTTCCCACTTTTTGGAGTTAGCTGAACTCTTTGGTACCACCGTTGAGGCTATCACAGCAGTGGAGCGAGCGTCTCCACTTCCTAGGCAGGTATACACACTACTAGGCCTTGACCCTTCGTACGTCTCTGTATACGTTTGAGGTGCCCTCTAAAGTCTCTGCGTACTAATTTGCTGGCCATTTCCACCAGTATTTTTGGTCGGGTGTGCATTTTCGGGGATTGTCCTCCAGACCGCAGTATAAAACAACCAACTGGCCCTCAAAACCTCATACCTCACCAGAGTCACCGTACTGCCGTTGGTGTGATAAATGGCCAGTACCGCATGACTCGCCACTAATATGATCTATGCACATGCAAGTCTTTTCACACCCAGGCCCTCAGATCGCAGGACTAAACCCATCCTGAATCCAAACATCTGAGCCTCCAACTTGCATGACTAAACCCGCCCTGAATCCAAACATCCGAGCCTCCAGCTCACAGGAATAAAACCATCTTGATTCCAAACATCCGAGCCTCCAGCTCGCAGGACTAAACTTGTCCTGAATCCAAACATCAGAGCCTCCAGCTCGTAGGACTAAACCCATCCTAAAACCCTCCAAACCTATATGGGTGAGTTTGTCACGTCTTTCCCTCAACCTATTAGACTAATTTTGTCTAATTATTGTTATACTTAGCAGCTTAGGGTTAATCCTTGGACTACCCAGGGCATGCCCGGTGAAGGGCTCTTGAGGGCAATAGGAACAACGATGGGCGGAAGCCCAAAGCTCCCTTTCTCTAGGACACTTACTTTTATTAGTGTCTACCCATTATTAATACCCCAATCCCATTATTACTCTTGGGTAAACATAATGACTTAAGGTATTGATTGGGAGAGCGACGGTCTTCCACCGGACCCCGATATAGTTATTCTACTTGTGCTTTGCACTCTAACACTCGTTACTATGTAGTGACATACATGAGTCACCACGAAGGGTTTCAACTTCCCGATTCATCTCTCAATCCAACCACCTATCATTTCTATGTGGGTCCTAGTGTCACACGTCACCTTTTTACTAAACGCAGCCCATGGCCTAATTCAACCCATATGAGATGACTTCCAATTCCTGGGGCAAAAGGCCTCCAAATTATTATCATGGGTTTATCATGTGATCATTATAGGTAATTCATAATTCCATAATTTTCTAAGTCATTTTGGAGCATAATTAAAATTAGTTAATTAAGTGACCTAGGTAACTTTGAACATTAACTACTCTAATTAGTGGTCCATTAGGTCTAAATAAATTATCTGATGTTCATCTAGTTTAAAAATATCTTTGAACTAAATATCTTAATTTTTTAGCTTGATTTGACTCTTATTTTCCATTTATAATAGAAATCTCATTATCTTCCTTTTTCAAATGAAGTACTAAGAATAATCATTTAAAAATTCATGGAAAATTTCTACTTATTAAAATTAACAAGATAATGGTCAAAACAGATTTGCATACTCTTAGTCAGTGATTTGACCCTATATATTCACATGTTATGATAATTACAAAAATGCCACTATTATAGTATTCATAATAAATAATCATCAGAAAATCTTAATAAAATTTACAGGGATTTATATTGCAGAAATAAGGGCCTAAAAATTTTCTTATAATTTTCCATGAACCACTACTCATGTTTTTGATCAAAGTCCCATAAGGGAAAAAATATAAGTACACTATTTACACTTGAAATAATTCTCAAAAATGCTCATAAATTTTTCCAAAGAAGTGAAATGACCTATTAGGGCTTGGATCAATAATTTGAAAAAATTTAAGTTCAATAGCCCTATTTTTCATTTTAACACCTAAATGTGCTAATTTTGAAACAATTCTAACTTATGGGATTTTGTTTTTCAAAAATCACAATTTTCTCATGAAAGGTGTATTTTATCTCCATAAGTGTCTGTCCAAAATTCCATGGACATACATTGGGCCAAATAGGCTAAATTCCCATTTTACCATTTACACACTATTTACAAATCTACCTTCACCATACATATTGGATACTTTAAAATGCAGAGATCCAAATTGCTCCAAATTTTTAACAAGACCCTAGGATGACATTAGAGCCATGCCACCAAAATTTGGTGGTATTTGGAATTGGGAATCTCCCTAAATTCCATTTAATTAATAATTCATATTTCTATTAAAACTATAGAAAATTGTTCTTCAAAAATTCTGATTTTTGGACATAGTCTAAGTATGATATACTTACATACATGACCAAAATTTAATAGCATGTGGAATTATAGTTTAGCCTAGGCATCCATTTGAAATTCTCTCCTAATTTGGGAGCAGTCCTAGAAGATTGGCCCTACACGGCGCTACAGTGCTCCAAATTATAAGTTTAGGGTGTAAAATTAAAGGTAAGACATAGATCTACAAGTTTTATGTTGGTGACAATTTATAAATTTGCTTCTAAGGGGCCTAAAATAAATATGTAAAACACTGTAAAAAATGAGACAAAAATAATTATTAAAACTATAGTTTAATTAAGCTATAATCAACAGCATCCCATTGTCTTCTACACCGAGCCGACGGCCCAGATCATCCCAAGATGGTCAATGTTGATCTCTTATTTTCGACCACCTGAGCAACTACCACCACCGACGATTATTGCCACCACCTCCGTTTCGGTGGTGGCTAGCATTTCCCGGCGACATGGCCGCCGGAGGCGGCTCCTCTGACGAACCCGAGCATGAAGAAAAGCTCGAAATATTCCCTCTCTCATGGCATCGGGCTCATTTGAGCCCGATATCTCTCCTAGTGGATTTATAAGACTGGCACCAAGGGAGGGGAGGAGAAACAGACCCTTAATCGTGCTTAGCGGGGGGTGCAATAGTGGTGAGCCATGGCCGATCCTTGCTCCGGCGAGTTAGCTCCAAAGCTTGATTCTCCGGCTAAATCTTAACTCAAGGAGGCATTTCCTACTCCTCTAGCTTAACAATGGTGACATCAGGCTTGGCAAAAATGGGAGTAACAGTTTGGTTTCATTTCTTCCCTTTTTATATAAAGAATTAGGGTTTAAGTTGCTTGCCACGTGTCACTCTTGTATTGGACCACCTATCATTTCTTTAAATAGGTCTTCTTAGGATGATCAATGTATTAAATAGGTTTGTTAAAGTGATCATATTCAAATATGCTATCATTGTTTTATCCCGAAAACACCGTTCAGCCATACAGGTGAACCAGACCAAAAAATATCCTAAATTCAAAAGCGTCGAGATCACTCGACATTTCTTCGAATGGCATCGATTTAACTTGACGAACTCGACGCTTCGTCGAATAGCGTCGAGTTCATTCAACACACTCGATGCTTAGTTGAATGGCATCGAGGTCACTCGACGCTTCGTCGAATGACATCATGTTCACTCAATGCCTGTTGATTCAGAACGATTTTTGTAAGTTAAACATCATGGCATTGAGTCCACTCAACGCACTCGATGCTTTGTAGATTGGCGTCGTGTTCACTCAACGCATGTTGATCCAAAATAATTTTTTTAAGTTAAAGAGAATGGCGTTGAGTCCACTCAACGCACTCGTCGCTTTGTCGAAAAGCGTCATGTTCACTCAACGCCTGTTGATCCAAAATGATTTTTCAAAGTTAAAGAGCATGGCATTGAGTCCACTCGACGCTTTGTCGAATAGCGTCGTGTTCACTCGATGCTTGTTGATCCTGAATGATTTTTATAAGTTAAAGAGCATGGCATTGAGTCCACTCAACGCACTCGACGCTTTTTCGAATGGGTCGAGTTCACTTGACACACTCGATGCTTTGTCGAATGGCGTTGAGTTCACTTGACGCACTCGACGCTTCGTCGAGTGGCGTCATGTTCACTAAATGCTTGTTGAATCCACCCTAACTCCTTGGTTCAAACCTAGACTAACCCCATTTAATCACCACACGTTCTATCCTAAACTAAGTTAAGGGGTCTAGAAGGAAATGGGATGTTACAAATCCTAATAAACAAAAAAAATAATTTCATCCCCAAAATTCAAGTTCGGGTCTACGGGGTTCCTATGCACAAAGATTTAAGAACTTTTAAAAAATACTTATGATATACCTGAGGTAAAGAGTCCCGGATATCATTCCTCCGTCAGATCCATCGACTATCAGGTGTGCTCCTCCTGTCCATGGTTGGACCACAACACCTTGACCAAGGGAACCTTCTTCTTCCGTAGCACTCTGATCATCATGTCATCAATCCGGACCAGCTCCAAATGAACTAATCTATCAGGTGTCACTGGGCCTGCTATAGTGGTGATATGATGCTCTGGTCGAAGTAGTGCTTTTTGAAGAAAGGAGATGTGGAAGATGTCATGCAGGTTCCCTAACTCTGGTGGCATCTCTAGCCGGTAAACTAACGGACCGATCTGCTACAGGATCAAGTATGATCCTATAAATCCAGGGTTGAGCTTCTTGTGCCTCTGAACCCGGGAAACACAATGCATAGGACGTATCTTCAAGAATACCTTATCTCCCACCTAAAACTCCACCTTCTGATGCCTTGCATCGTAATACTTGGCCTGTCTACTCTTCGCCTATAGCATCCGATCCCTGATCAGCTGTATGTGAGCATCCGTATCCTCAATATCATCTGATCCAAGAGCTCGCAGATCCTCATCTTGGACCCAAGATAGTAGCGTACGACACTTCCTACCATATAGGGCCTCGTATGGCGCCATCCCAATGCTCGTCTGCTGACTGTTGTTGTAGGAAAACTCTATTTGTGGCAACAGTCTCTCCCAGGGCTTCACCGTATCCAATATACATAAGCTTAGAAGATCCTCCATAGTCCAGTTGGTCTGCTCTGTCTAACCGTCGGTCTGTGGATGGAAAGCAATGCTGAAAGCAAGTTAAGAAATTAAGTATGCTTGCACCGTTCTCCACTCCCTAGAAGTGAACCGATCGTCACGGTCTAAGACAATCATCTTGGGGACGCTGTGGTACCTGACGAAGTGCTCCACAAATAACCTCACCAAAACTCCAACTGGGTTGTCCTTCCTGATCGATATAAATCGGGCTACCTTGGTCAATCAATCGATGATGAACAATAAAGAATCTTGCCCAGAGTGAGAGCAAGTCAATCTGTGTACGAATTCCATAGCTATGCCCTCAAACTTCCACTTTGGAACCGACAATTTTCATAGTAGTCCTCCTGGGCTTTTGCATTCCACCTTCACTCGCTGGCAAGTCTCGCAATGTGTAACATATGATACGATATCTTTCTTCATCCGAGGCCAGTACATGTCCCTACGCAGTTCCGTTGTTATCTTGGTGATCCCAGGGTGCGCTGAGTACTGAGTGAAATGTGCCTCCCTGAATATGTCCTCCCGGATACCACCTCCTGTAGGTATATAAATGCGGTCACGGAAATGAACGAAGTCGTCATGTAGTGAATAATCCTCTAATTTACCCCCTTCTAAGGCTCTGAATATGGGCTCCAAAGCTGCATCATGTTCCAACTGTGCCCGGATACGGTCTAGTATGTCGCAAACAATGCTCAGGGAGGTCATGTACTACCGATAAACATCCGGCTCAGCCATGGAAACCACGGTAATGTGCATATCCTCCATCATCTGTACTAGCTCCATAGCCATCACCCGGGGCTCCAGTCTAGTAGTGTCAGCTCTCCTGCTCAAGGCATCTACCACGGTGTTTGCCTTCCCTGGGTGATAATGCATCTTGTAGTCGTAATCGAATAGGAACTCAAGCCATCTCCTCTGTCGAAGATTTAGATCCTTCTACATATCAATATATTTGAGGCAAATATCGCTGCCCCGAGCTCTAAATCATGAACGCGGTAGTTTTGCTCGTGCTTCTTCAGCTGTCTCAAAGTATATACGATGACATGTCCATGCTGCATCAGGACTACACCTATCCCCTTATATTATATGTCGGTATTAATGTTAAATCCTTCCTTGCCAGATGGAAGTGCAAGGATGGGGGAGGAGGTGAGCCAGTATTTCAACTCCTGAAATGCTGCCTCACACTTCTCGGTCCAAGTAAAGTTGTATTCTTCTTCGTCAAGGACGTGAAAGGGAGTGTTATCCTCGAGAATCCCTCAACGAACTTGCAATAGTATCCCTCTAGTCCCAAGAAACTATGGATGTCTGAAGCTGACTCGGGCCGCGAACAATATCAAACTTCCTGCACCTTGTCCGGGTCCACAGCCAACCCAGCTCTACTGATGGTATGCCCTAGAAATACTACCTCCTGTAGCCAGAACTAACACTTAGAGAACTTCACATACATCTAATGCTCTCTCAGTTTTCCCAACACCAGAGCCAGATGTTGGTGTGCTCCTCCTTCATCTGGGAATAAATCAATATATCGTCAATGAAGACTATGACGAATATATCCAAGTATGGTTCGAACACACGGTTCATCATACTCATGAATGCAGAAGGTGCATTCGTGAGCCCGAAGGGCATTATCGTGAACTCGTATAGTCTGTATCAAGAACTAAAGGTCGTCATTGGTATATACTCCTCTTGAATGTACAGCTGGTAGTATGCTGACCTTAAGTCGATCCTGGAAAACAAGAAGGCTCCCTTTAGCTAGTCAAAGAGCTTATTAATCTGGGGTAGCGGATACATATTCCGCACCATCAACCAATTCAGCTCCCGGTAGTCGATGCAGAACCTTAAATATACATCCTTCTTCTTCACAAATAGCACCAGTGCTCCCCATGGAGATGAACTTGGGTGGACAAAACCCGACTCCACCAGCTCCTGTAATTGATTCCAGAAATCTGCTAGCTCTTTGGGTGCCATCCAAGAAGGTGCCCGAGACACAGGCCTCACTCCTGTCACCAACTAGATCCGGAAATCCATATCTCTAGTCAGAGGTAATCCGGGAAATTTCTCCGGGAATACTTCAGAGAAATCCCGAACTACTAGAATATCAGTAATGGAGGCATCTTTCTCCACAATCTCAAAACAGATCATTTACACCTCATAACCATACTCATTATCTTTGACAGCCTACACTAATGATAAAAGAGTATAGGAAACAGGTCTAATACCTTTGATGATGATGTCGGTATCCCCATACTGTAAGGTGATCCTTCTTGACGGGCAATCGATACGGGCGTGGTTCCAACGCAACCAAGTCATGCCTAGGATAAAATTGAAGTTCGGCATTCTTAAAATCATCGTTGGCACTTCGAATACCTTTCCTCCAATCTATGCTTCCATGTTGCATTTGGCAGATGATAAAAGCTCTGATCCATCTGGTAGACGCACCCTCCTGGTCATGTCAGTGAATTGTTCTACGCCTGCTAGTCCCTCCAAGAAGTCTTCAGATACGAATGAGTGTGAAGCACCCGTATCGAATAAGGTATGGGCAGGCTTGCCATTAATAAAGACTATACCTGATATTTTGGGTTTAAGTTATGGTATGTGGTTATTATAGTGGTCGTAAGGTACAGATGTTAAAAAATTTACTTGCAATAAATTTGAAGTACCTATAATAACTTCCTCGGGGTTCCTCAGCTCGGCAAGGTCAAATACATACATCTGCTCTTGTCCTCAACCTCTACCATATTGTCCGAGACCTCGGCCTCGACCTCGTCCTTGGCCTCTGTCTTGTTATGATGGGGGGACTACTAGAGGTGGAGGTGGAGGAGGTGGATGAAACTGCTGAGGGCAGTCAACCCTAACGTGCCCCGGCTATTGGCACCTATAGAAAATCACTAGTCGGTGGCCACAATCATCCTGTCTCATCGGGGCATGGATCTGTAGTGGTGGAGGAGCTAGCACTACGGGAGGACTCTACTCCTGCCTGAAATTAGGATGATAATATCCTCCACCCCTCTTGTGGCTCATCACTCTACCTTTCTATGAACCTCGACTGCTCTCCCCGAAGGATGACCCATCCAGTGGTCTCTTTCCCCTGCTCTGTACCATCAGCTGGTCTGCCTCCAGCTTCTTTACCATCTCGATGATCTGAGCCGAAGTGCCATATGAGATGAATTGTATAGACTGCCTTGTAGAGTCTCTAAGTCCCCGATAGAATCTCTTTGCATACCTCTTGTCGTCCAAATCATGAATCCCCGCGAAACTAGACAGATGGGAGAACTCACTCTGGGACTCTGTCACTGATTTGCTCTCCTGCCTAAGGTTTAAGAACCTCTCCTCTAACTCATCTTTATCCATAATAGACATGAAGTTCTCTAAGAAGACCTCACTAAACTCCTCCCAAGTGATGTATGACAGCTCCCGATCAACATACGTGGAGTCCAGCAGGGACTTCCACCACCTCTTTGCAGGAACGTCTAGTGCGGATGTTGCTAAGTAAACTACCATGCTGACCGAGCAGCTGATGCTTACTAGTATCTCATGATTGGTATCTAGCCACTCGTATATCTTAACTGAATTATCTATCCTATGATACATTGGCGGAGACAAACTCTTGAATGTATTTAGCAAACTCGATCCCAGATTTGGGTGCTGGACTAGGGCTTGCTACTCCCTAAAGGCATCGAGGATGGCCGTCAAAGTCTGCCCCATCTCTGTCTGCTGGAAAGGTGTAGCAGCTAGAGGGGGAGGAACAACATCCTGTGGCACGGCGACCTGTGGGGGCTACACATAAGTAAGGTTTATATTATGATTGGCCTAACTCATTATTTTAAATGGACTATTTTCTGTGACTTTTTATACATGCGGACACCATTGCTTCAGCTGCATAGTTTGTCCAAAAACAAATGCTCGAGCGGGGTGTTCTAGTGTTGTGGACTTCTTTCTCATATGATCGTTTGTTTTCTGATACTAGTTTGTAAGACCCCCCCCCCCCCCCCTTACCAAGGAGGTTACCCAGTCTTATGCCTAGAATCGTCACATTACAGTGACACCAGCACACTGGCTAGTCGACACAGCACGATGCCGATCCTGCGGGCGAATACGTTCATTCAACCTGTTGGCCAATCGAGAAAAGAAGTATAACTAGCAGTAAATCAAAACTAGCAAGTCCACAAGTCACAGCAATATCATCAAAATATATAGAGATAAAAGGTACATCAGTCCACAATGAGTACTGAAAAAGAGAGTTAGGGATTATGCCCGATACATGCCAAAATGGATTTAAATCTCTCTCACACAACAACACTATGCGAAACTGGTAACTAAAACACTCGTTATCACCTGACACTGAGCTACGGTAGTAGTACATGGTATCTACTCCTCAGCTCCTACCACCTCGTCTTGCTGGTTGTACTGGTGCTCCAGCACCTTGAGATCCTAAAATGATACGGTCATAACCGACTGTTTGTTATAAAGACTAAGCCATTTTGTCCTCTCCTCACCCCTGCGACTCCTAGGCACCATATAGGAGGAGGAAAGTAGAGGACAACAAAGCAGTACAAATGGAAGTAAGTGATGGCAGGACTATTCTATCATGGTCATGTTTCTAACAGTTATATCATTATACTAACAATTCTTATAGCACAAGTAAAGAGGTAAAGCAGTAATGAAAAGAAATGAGTAGGTAAAGTAGAATTGAAAGAAAGTGTTGTAAGTAAGGAATTGAGCAGAAAGAAGACTATCTACCGCTACAATAACATCACAGGAGTACCTTAACTCATATGAATGCCCATACAAACTTATAAGTTAAGTTTTCATAAATATAACTTATCATATAAAAGAGCTCATACTAATTTATATGATAAGGATTCATAGTGCGTATGCCCTAAGTATGTATGTATGTTATGATGAGTTATGCGGGTTATGATTCATACAAGTGCAACTCACACACACGACTCTGTGACCACAGACCTTTAGTTCCCACTTTTTGTAGTTAGATGAACTCTCTCATACCACCATTGTGGCTACGGCAGCAGTGGAGCGGGCATCTCCACTTCCTAGGCAGGTATACACACTACAAGGCCTAGACCTTTCATACGCCTCTGTGCACGTTTGAGGTGCCCTTTAAAGTCTCTGCGTACTAATTTGCTGGCCATTTCCACCAGTCTTTTTGGTCGGGTGTGCATTTTCGGGTATTGTCCTCCTGACTGCAGTATAAAACAACCTACTGATCCCTCAAACTCTCATACCTCACCAAAGTCACCGTACTGCGGTTGGTGTGATGACTGGCCAGTACCGCATGACCCACCACTAATATGTTCAATGCACATGAAAGTCATTTCAAACCCAAGCCTCCAGCTCGCAGGACTAAACCTGTCCTTAATCCAAACATCTAAGCCTCCAGCTCGCAGGACTAAACCCATCTTGAATCCAAACATCCAAGCCTCCAGCTCACAAGACTAAATCCGTCTAGAATCCAAACATTCGAGCCTCCAGCTCGCAGTACTAAACCAGTCCTAAAACCCTCCAACCCTATAAGGGTGAGTTTGTCATGTCGTTCCCTCAACCTATTAGACTACTCTTGTCTAATTCTTGTTATACTTAGTAGTTTAGGGTTAATTCTTGGACTTCCTAGGGCATGCCTGGTGAAGGGCTCTCAAGGGCACTAGAAACTATGATGGACTGAAGCCCAAAGCTCCCTTTCTCAAGGACACTTACTTTTATTAGTGTCTACTCATTATTAATACCCCAATCTCGTAATTACTCATGGGTAAACGTAATGACTTAAGGTACTAATTGGGAGAGCGACGATCTTCCGTCGGACCCCGATATAGTTGTTATCCTTGTGGCTTGCACTATAAGACTCGTTAATATGTTGTGACATACTTGAGGCACCAAGCAACGTTTCAACTTCCCAATTCATCTCTCAATTCCAAAATTTTCTTAATTATTTTGGACCATAATTAAAATTAGTTAATTAAGTGACCTAGGTCACTTTGAACATTAACTACTCTAACCAGTGGTCCATTATGTCTAAATTTATTATCTAATGTTCATCTAGGTTAAAAATATCTTTGAACCAAATATCTTAATTTTCCAACTTGATTTTACCCTTATTTTCCATTTATGATTAAAATCCCATTATCTTCCTTTTTCAAATGAAGTACTAGGAATAATTTTGTAAAAATTCAGGGAAAATTTCTACCTATTAATATTAACAAGATAATAGTAAAAATAGATTTTCATACTCCTAGTCAGTGATTTGACCCTAGATATTCACATATTAAAATAATTACCAAAATGCCACTATTATAGTATTCATCATAAATAATCATCCAAAAATCTTAATAAAATTTACAGGGTTTCATATTACATAAATAAGCGCCTAGACATTTTCTCATAATTTTCCATGAATCAATACTCATGTTTTTGATCAAAGACCCATAAGGGTAAAAATGTAATTACACTGTTTACATATGAAATTATTATAAAAAATGCTCATAAATTTTCAAGAGAAGTGAAAAGACCTATTAGGGCTTGGATAAATAATTTGAAATTTTCTAAGTTCAATAGCCCTATTTTTCATTTTAAACCTAAATGTGCTAATTTTGAAACAATTCCAACTTATGGGATTTTTGATTCCAAAAATCCCAATTTTCTCATGAAAGGAGTATTTTATCTCCATAAGTCTCTGTCCAAAATTCCATGGACCTACATTGGGCCAAATGGGCTAAATTATAATTTTTCCATTTACGCACTATTTTCAAATCTACCTTCACCATACATGTTGGACCCTTTAGCATGCAGAGATCCAAATGGCTCCAAATATTTACCATGGCCATAGGATGACCTTAGAGCTATGCCAGCCAAATTTGGGGGCATTTGGAATTTATAATCTCCCTAAATTTCATTTATTTAATAATTCATATTTCTATTAAAACTATAGAAAATTGTTCTCCAAAATTTTTGATTTTTAGACATAGTCTAAGTATGGTATACTCACATACATGACCTAAATTTCACAGCATGTGGAATTATAGTTTAGCCTAGGCATCCATTTGAAGTTTTTCCCTAGTCTGGGAGCAGTCCTAGGAGATTGGCTCTACAAGGAGCTACAATGCTCCAAATTACAAGTTTAGCATATCAAATTAAAGGTAAGACATATATCTACAAGTTTCAGGTTGGTGACAATTTCTGAATTCATTTCTAAGGGGCCTAAAATTAATATGCAAAACACTATAAAAATGAGACAGAAATAATTATTAACACTATAGTTTAATTCAGCTTGAATCAACGGCATCCCATTATCTTCTACACTGAGTCGATAGCCTAGATCATCCTGAGCTGGGCAATGTTGATCTCTCATTTCCGGGCACCTGAGCCACTGCCATCGTCGGTGATTATCGCCACCACCTCCAATTAGGTGGTGGCTAGCATTTCCCGGCGATATGGTCGTCGGAAGCGGCTCCTCCGGCAAACCCGAGCAAGAAGAAAAACTCAGAATATTCCCTCTATTATGGAATTAGGCTCATTTGAGCCAGATATCTCTCCTAGTGGATCTAGAATACTGTTGGGTATTGTATCCACAATAACCCAGATTTGTGTGAAGTCACCCTTGAACTAAGATGAATTAAGTTTGTATTTGATGCTATCCTTGATTTGAGTTCTTGCAGTCAATATTGCTAAGTGTAGACCAATGTTAGTTTATAATGAGTCACTAAACATAGGACCATACAATGTAATCCCTCATTATGTGATCCATAGTGTTGACTCATGTGTAACATCTCTATTGGGATGCACTTCATTTTCAAGTACTAAAGAAATGGAAGAAGGGAAGGGTTTCTGGTTTCCAATAAAGAAGAAAAGAAAAATTTTTCCAAAAATTTCCTAAGTCCATTTCTCGAGAAATTGAAGATTGTTTCTCAAGAAGTCTAAGTCTATTTCTCGAGAAAGCATAGCTATTCTCGAGAAACCATAAGACTTCTCGGGAAATTATCTAAAAATACTCCAAGTCATTTTCTCGAAAAATTCCCTGAAGATTTCTCGAGAAGCCAAGTTAGTTCTCGAGAAATGCAAAGCAGTTCTCGAGAAGTCGAAATCATTTCTTGAGAAGCTAAGTCTTTTTCTCAAGAAATCAATTCTTTCTCGAGAAATCAAATCTTCAGTTCACAGAATTTTCGCTAAGTGAATTTCTCGAGAAAGCAATTCATTTCTCGAGAAATCATTTTCTTATCGAGAAATCATTTTCTTATCGAGAAATCTGGCTCCAGTTCTAAAAATGCGCTAAGTCACTTTTTTGAGAAATAATATTTTTCTCGAGAAATCAGTAATTTCTCTTCACAGAAATTTGATCAAGTCTTTTCTAGAGAAAGCCAAGTCTTTTCTCGAGAAAGCAAATGTTTTATCGAGAAATATACTTCTTCTCGAGAAATGCCGTTGTAGAATTTTCATTTTAAACTTTCAGACGATATTTCAAATTTTAATACAAGTTTAGTTTGATTGATCCATGTGGATCATTCCTTAATGACGTTTGACTGTTGGATGATGATCTATATAAAGTCACTTCAAGGATTCGCTAACCCTAATTAGAATTAAAAATCAAAATCGCACTATAATTATTCAAGATCGGGATAAGACGCACGCTCCGTCTTCTTTGACATCCTTCTCTGCGCTCATCTTTCGATCCAGTGATTCAACAAGAGAAAAGATTCTACAAATCAAGATTCAAGATTCTTCAACATCTATTTGATCAGGTCGGATCCTAGTTTTCAGACCAGCCTTCTCGGTTTTCTTCCTCAACCTTCTTCGTCAAGTTTTTAAAGTTTCATGAAGGAAGACCCTTGAAGTTTTCAGATCTGGAAGTATAAACTTTTATTCTACTTGTAAAATTTGTTTTAACCTTTGTAGGAGTTTTGTCTCCGAGATTGTAGGAAGTTTGTTCTTTCGAGTGTAGATATGTTGGTGGATCGAGGTTGTAGATCCGATTTATGGATCGAGTTGTAGATCTGATTGTGTATTGAGGTATATGAGAGGTTATTCTCCTAGGTGTAGGAACATTTCTCCGAGGTGTAAGATTGTTATAATCTGAGAAAGGTGAAGTATCTGTATCTTACCCTTAGTGGTAGATAGGCAAGGCGGGGCAGTGGACGTACAACTAAATCTTCTTTTTCCTTGTAAGATCTTTTTTAGATCTGAATTGTAAGCCTGTGTTTATAAAGGCTGAGGTAGGGCTGAGAGCCTGAGGTGTAGTACTTGTGTAAGTCTTAGTTGTAAGCCTGGTGATAAAGGCTGAGGTAGGGATATTGCCTTAGGTAGGGTTCTTGGGGAGGAATTTGAGGTATGACTTGTATAAGTCTGAGTTGTAGGAACCTATCAGGTTCTGAGTTGTAAGATCTGTAGATCTGAGTTAGTGGAAGGAAGTTGGGCTGAATCTAGTTCTCTACTGGATAGGCAAAGGGGGAAAGTGGATGTACCCATAACTTGGGGAACCACTATAAATCTGGTGTTCTGTGCTATGAACGTTATGCTGTGGATTGTATAATTAGATGATGTGATAGATCTAGTTACTTGCCTAAAATTATTAAAGAAAATTAGAACCTATTCACCCCCCCCCCCTCTAGGTTTCTAGGCTCTTGAAATCAAGTCTTTCAAGTGGTATCATAGGGAGGTTGCTCAAAGATAGACCTAACAGTCTGAGTGAATCTCCAAGGCAATTAAAAGATTTCAAGAATGGGTTCAAATGAGAATCAAAAGGAATTTGGATCTATGAAACTGCCTATCTGTAGGAAAGAATGCTTTGGCATTTAGAAGGAAAGGGTTAGGTTGTTCATGGAAGCATCTGATCCAAGAATATACATCACTGTACAAGAAGGTCCCTTCATTCCAATGAAGGTATCAGCTCTGGATGCAAATGTTAAAACCCCAAAGAGTTATTCTGAAATGACCAAGGATGAGATCATCCTGGCAACATAAGATAAAAGAGCACAAAACATTATTGTAAGTGCTATAGATGATGCCTATTTCAGAATCTGGTGCATTGTAAAACCTCTAAGGAGATGTGGGACACCTTGATTGTCTACATGGAGGGAACTGAAGAAGTTAGAGAAGACAGGAAATCTATGCTGAATCAAGAATATGAGAGCTTTAGACAAGCCAAGTTTGACAACATAGCTGAATGTTACATGAAGTTCTTCAGGATATTAAATGAGCTGATGAACTACGGAAGAGTCTTCAGCACATATGAATTGAATGATAAGTTTCTCAGATCACTAACAAAGGACTGGGACACAAAGATATGCGCCATTAGAGAGGTTGTCATGCTTGTTGATACACCTCTACCCATATTATTTGGAAAGCTACTATCCTATAAAATGCAGCTCACTACCAGAAAAGAGGAGGAGAAAAGTAGTAGGTCTGAGTACAAAGAGAAGTCAGTAGTCTTCAAGGCCTAAGGCACAACAAAGGGTAGGAGAAAGTCTCCCTCTCCACCCAGAAGGAGTACTGAGGAAGAAGAAGAAAATCCATACAACAACACATCAGATCGACATACCTCTGATGAGGACTTTGCTTCCTTTACAAGGAAGTTGTAAAGGTTTATGAAAAAGAAGAAATGGAGAACTAGACCATCAACATTCTTCTCCAAGGATGATTATTACAAGAAAAAGAAGACTTCCAAGGAGGACAGGTATGCCTCAAAACCTAGTAAATAAACTAATTCTAAAATTATTTGCTATTGTTGCAACAGGCCTGGACATATCATAGCTGACTGTCCTGACAAGAGGAAGGAGTGTAAGGACAAGAAGAAGCATCAAGTAAAAGGAAAGAAGGAGAAATCCTTTGTTGCTCAGAAGCAGAAGAGTTGGACAGACTCTTCATCATCAGAATTAGGAGAAGAAGATGATGCAGAAGCATATGTTGGGTTGTTATCTACAGAAGAAGATACTAGGGAATTAAAATTCCTACAAATATTGGACTCCATAAATAGAGTTGAAGACTATTGCTGTAAAGGGCTTATTGCTCTAACAGAAGATGATCAGTGCCAGTATCAGCCTGGTCCAAGTAAGGTATACAGTTCTCCGTCAGCTTCTGATTACTATACTGGATCAGAATCAGAAGCATGTGCATCAAGAGGTGTGGATGGTTCAGAATCTGAGGGGGATGTACATCAACTCATTGATGAGTATGGTGGTTTGTTGCAAGCTTTGAAGAGGAGCAAGTTCCTTGTCAAGAAGCAGGCCAAGGAAATTGAATCTCTTCAACTGGCTACACCAGATTCAGCAAAATTGTTGGATTTGAAATTGAGTGAGGTTGCCAAACTGAAAAACCTAACTGTTATTCAGATGGGCACAATATCCTTCAAGTAAATTCACATCAAGAATTTGGAGGCAAAACTTTTAACAGAAAAGGAGTTAGTGGCTAAATTCTCTAAGACAAAGTCTGTCTTTCCCTTAATAGACAATTTCATTTCTCAAAAAGGAAAGACAGGTCTAGAATTTAAGGGAAGAACAAGGGCCACCAATTCTCAGAGAAAAGGCAAAGTCCCAGTTCAGCCACTAGCCTCAAAGCACCCTATCTTCTTCAGGAAAGTGATGCAACCTACAAATAGGTATGATCATCATATTACTCATGGTCACTGTGAGTATTGAGATCTCTTTGGCAGGGTGTATATGCCAATAGGCCACTCTGTAAGCAAACTCATCAGGTTCTTAAGGAATCCTTGGGGTTTGCTGCTTCAGCACCTATACTTACAAAGACTGCTGGCAACCAAGTTTGAAAGTTTGTACCTAAGAGAAGGTACAACAAATTAGAGTGTTGGTGTTGTGGCAAGGTGGTCCACTTTGCCATGGATTGATGGTTCAACATGTAAGACCCCCCTCCCGGAACACAACACACGGCACGAGGGGAGTCTTATGCCCGAAATAGCCGCCTTGCGGTAGCACTAACACACGGGTTAGCCTTTACCACAAGACGCCTATTCCGCCGGCTACAATCCATATCACAACAATTATGCCAACCCAACCATAACAGAAAAGTAAAGCTAAAAGCAGTTCAGTTCACAGCTAAGTTAAAGTCCAAAAGTAGCGGAAGATAACAAGCACAACAGGCTTGTACAAAAGAACAAAAATCTAGAAATGTTTTGCCAAACGGCTACATGAAAACACTCACGACTGTCACTGACGGTGCCGATGGCACCACCACCTCAGGTCCTATCATCCGGGCCTGGCTGTCCTGCTGCATAGTCCGTTGCCGCTCTACCTGCGGGGTTTCCTCCTAAAAAGGAAGACGTAGCAACCGTTAGTCATAAGACTAAGTGGCTTCACATCCGCTCCCCCGGCAACTCCTCGGCACCGGGCGGAGAAAGGAACACAGGTACAATATATATACATAAGCGAGTAGACAAGCAGGTGACAGTAAATATGGTGAAGTATAAACTACGCTACACAACTAGCAGTTCTACAAATATCAATAATATATGACAGCAGGTATAATTAATCAAAACAATAACTCAACTTATAAGAGTGCCCATACAAACTTATAAGTTAAGGATCGGCTTAACAGTAAAGTAACTCATCGTATAAGAGTGCCCATACAAACTTATGCGATGAGGATCTTGTGTATGCAATGAATGACATGATATGAATGTTATGGTATGACCGAATCATTCGCACGCACATGCAAGTTGCTATGTCGACACAGACTAGAAGTTCCCACTTTTCGAGCAGGTAGCTAACCTCTCAGGCGTCGTCCGTCGTGGCCAGACGGCGACAGTGGAGCGGGCGTCTCCACTACTAGGTGGTATCACACTACCTATCCTAGGCCCCTGTACGCCTCAACGCTAAGAACACAACAGCGGAGCTCACATGCGTACTACGACTCAGAAGGGGTCTTGGGTAAATGTGCACCAAGAACACAGCCCAACCTGGCCTTTGATTTCGAACCGGATGGAACCTCGGAAACGCACGAGGTGCAAGCCCAACCGTTCTCATGGCGCAGAGGAGATCTCGGGTTATGGAAACCAAGTATCTAACCCTACCGCCCAAGGTCTACCCATTGGCTCCCATCGGTGTGACGACTGGCGAACCCGTAGACCTGCCACAACCATTATCTCAATATCGCGACACGATGAATCGTCGCACATCACATGCCCCAAAACAACTCACTCGATGCTACCCGTAGGGAGACTACAACTCTAAGCATCAGTTGTTAATAAACCCCTTGGGCTCGGATTACGGTTACAAAATACTCTTCACATAGTGTTCATCATGTTCACGCCCACCTATTCAATGAATTCACCTCAACACTACGCATAATAGATAAGTTCAACACCAAATTGTATAAATATATCCTATACCAATCTCAACTCCTAATATCTAGCCTTCCCATCCAATCCATTTCTCTACCATTGCATGGTTATTCCTTATTACACAACCAAATGAGTAACCATGCTAAATTATAGTAACAACAACATTATAGATATATGGGAGCAAGATAACAAATGGGCAAATCACAATCATTGCAAGAGTGCTAGCATTATAAATTAACAAGTGCATTAACATAGGATAGCCCAATACTAAAACTGGGATTCCCGGAGCTACAGGAATCCGATCACAATGCACAACCCCTCGTTGGAAAGGTATTCGTGAGGGCTACGACTTTTGTGTTGAGTTGATCGCCCAGATCTGGTCGCAACATACCAGAAATTCAACTCGAGTACGTACAGGAAGCAGTTTCCTGTACAGGAATTTTCCCGAACGCAGCGGACTCGAACCAGCTTTCCCGTGGCTACAGGTATCGCATGGAAACGAGCAACCACTCGTTGGAAAGGTAATTTCAAGGGCTACGACTTTCGTGTTGAGTCGTTCACCCAGATCTGGCCAGAACACCTCCGAAATTGGCCACGAAGGTCGCCGCGTGCAGAAATCAGATTTCTGCACGCATCTTAAGGCGAGATGAACGGCATCCGTTCATCTTCTTCCTTGCAACGACCTCGCATAAACTTCTCCAGAAATCACACCCAACCTTATTTCTCCTTTCAAAGCCAAACCCTCCACGAAAACCCCTCTCATCTCCACTTTGAATGACGAGAAGGTTGAGGGAGACTAAGCCTAGAAAACCTAGGCATGGCTTATCCTAAGAACTCTCCTCCTCACCATCAAGACTCTATGGAGTCGATGTCTCTCCTAAAATAACTATAGATCTAGCACCAAGGGAGAGGGGAGGAAGCTCACCTCAAGTCCAGCGGTACCACCATGGCCGGCCATGAGCCTCGCACTCCTTCGCGGCGGCATTGTTTTTCCCTTGACGGTGGCGGCGTTTTGATTCCTCCAAGGATGGCTCCGGCAAGCTCTTCCTCCTCCTCCAGCCAAGAACTCTCTCAGGAATTTCGGGGCTGAAGAAAGGGGAATGAATGCTAGGGTTTCCAACTTTTTCCTTTTTATACATCGCAGACACGGGTAGGCACACGGCCGTGTTCCTACCCGTGTTCAGGTGACACGGCCGTGTGGCCTGCCGTGTCTAGGGCCGTGTTCATCCCAGAACAACTTTCTTCCGTGTCAGGGTTGCGGCACACGGGTAGAGACACGGCCGTGTCCCGACCCGTGTCCTTGGCACACGGCTAGGGACACGCCCGTGTCCCAATACCCGTGTACCTCTCTGACTGGAAACTTAATTTTATGAGGCACACGGGTATGGACACGGCCGTGTCCATACCCGTGTCAGCCAGAAATGCCATTTGCCTTGTTTTTCCTCATTTCCCGTACGTCCGCACCTGTTCACCCACACCCCCATTGGGCTCACCACAGCCCCCTTGACTCAAATACGCAATCAAGGGGCCTAGCGCGAATTGGGACGTTACACAACACAAGTGTTAAAAACAAGAACTGCTTACCT
This sequence comes from Platanthera zijinensis, assembly GCA_039513925.1. Lineage (NCBI taxonomy): Eukaryota > Viridiplantae > Streptophyta > Magnoliopsida > Asparagales > Orchidaceae > Platanthera > Platanthera zijinensis. The sequence goes on from CM077087.1 coordinate 72,255,856, forward strand.
GTCAGAAAAGCTGCAGGAAAGCATGATAGATTTCAAACTAACAAGAACCTAGGACCCAATAACAATTTGGGTTCTGAGGATAGGTAAATCTTTATTTGATGCAGGTGAATCCAAGTGGCCAAACCCCTATATGGTACTTGGATAGTGGATGTTCCAGGCACATGACTGGAACAAGAAGAATGTTGAGGGACTATACACCTATAGAGAATTGACCCAAAGTAATCTTTGGTGGATCTGAAAAAGGAATCATCAAAGGATTTGGTAACATTTCTTGTAATTCTATTACTATCAGTCCAGTGGCTTATGTGAAGGGTCTGAAACATAACCTGATTAGCATAAGTCAGCTTAGTGATCTAGGTTATGACATCTCTTTCCTCAAAGGGGAGTTCCAAATAAGGAGGTCAAGTGATCAAGAGATCATTCTGACTGGCACTAGGAAAGGGAATGTATATTGTCTTAACCTTGATTGTGAGTATAATATCTCACCCATTTATCTAGTTGCAGGTGAGAAATCATCACAGTGTGTCCAATGGCACAAGAGGCTGGCTCATCTGAACTATAATTCAATAGGACAACTATTTAGTATGGGGTTAGTGAGGTATGGTCCTCAAGTCAAGTGCATTAAAGAGGGTGTTTGTTCAGCTTGCCAAAAGAGAAAATAGACTAAGTTCTCTTCCAAGTACTTGATACAAAAGATTCTATTAGATTTCTATATCTCTTGCATATGGATTTGTTTGGTCCTATGCCAGTTCATAGTCTAGGTAGGAAAGTATACACGTTAGTTATTGTGGATGACTATTCTAGATTCACATGGGTTTTCTTCTTGAGGCAGAAATCTGAAACCCCTACTGTCTTCCAAACTTTTGTTAGAAAATTCAGAATGAATTTAATAATTCAGTGGTCAAAATCAGAAGTGACCATGAAACTGAATTTTAGTCTGAGTGTATGACAAAGTTCTGTGAAGAACTTGGGATTCATCCGGAGTTCTCCTCACCTAGAACTCCCCAGCAAAATGGAGTTGCTGAAAGAAAGAATAGGACTCTTATTAAGGCAAGTAGAACACTACTTCGTGACGCTACTCTCCCTGAGTACTTCTGGGCTGAGGCAGTAAATACTGCATGTCATATACTTAATAGAGCTTCCATCAATAAGAAACATAAGATGACTCCCTATGAGATTTTGAAAGGCAGAAAACCAAACATTTCCTACTTCAGAATATTTGGTAGCAAGTGTTATGTCCTAGTTAATGGTAAGCACTACCAAATTAAGTTTGCTGCCAAATCCCTAGAAGGGATATTTGTTGGGTACATCAATAATAGTAGGGCATATAGAATCTACAACTTGACTACACAAGTTGTAGAAGAATCTATCCATGTAGTATTTGATAAGTCTAAGTTGATTAACAATGAATTATCTAGCTCTTCGGGTAGTCCTACAGGTTTAAAGGACAGCCTGGACAAGCTGACTATTTATGAAGAAGCACCTGTTAGGCTGGATGAAGAAAATGATGCATGCTGTCAAGGAGGAGAACAAGATTCACTGGATGAAGAAGAAAACAGTGAGGTACATCAGGATGAGGAAAATGAAGAAGGCCAAGAGGTTGGCAGATTTCCTCCAGCTAGAAGACACCTGAAGGATTATCCAGCTCATCAAATCATTGGTGATGCAAGTCAAGGTGTACTAACAAGGAGCAAGAGCATGAACACAGTTCTATGTTTAAGTTTTCTATCACAGATTGAACCTAAGAAGTTTGAAGAAGCCATGCTAGACACAAACTAGAATGATTCCATGCAGGAAGAGCTGAATCAATTCAAAAGATGTAAAGTCTGGGAACTTATTCCTAAACCAAAGAATCACAATATTATAGGAACCAAGTGGATCTATAGAAATAAACTTGATGAGAATAGCACCATAATCAAGAATAAGGCCATGCTGGTAGCAAAAGGCTACAGGTAAGAAGAAGGGATTGACTTTGATCAAACCTTTTCCCCAGTGGCAAGGCTGGAAGCTATAAGGTTGTTCTTGGCCTATGCTACCTATCAAGGTTTCAAGGTATATCAGATGGATGTAAAGTCAGCATTTCTGAATGGTGACTTAAAATAGGAAGTCTTTGTTGAACAACCCTCAGGTTTTGTAGACTCTCAATATCCTAACTATGTATATAGGCTTAGGAAAGCCCTATATGGTTTGAAACAAGCCCCTAGGGCTTGGTATGAAACCTTGTCTGCTTTTCTTATTAAGAATAAATTCTCTAAGGGAAAGATAGACAAAACTCTATTCTTTAGGTAATCTAAAGGCAAGATCATCCTAGTCCAGATATATGTTGATGACATTATCTTTGGATCTACTAAAAACAACCTTTGTAGAAAGTTTGCCAAACTTATGCAAGGGAAGTTTGAAATGAGCAGTATGGGTGAGCTGAAGTTCTTCTTGGGACTTCAAGTTTGACAGACTGATGATGGATTGTCCATATCTCAGTCTAAGTTCACCAAGGAGTTGATTAATAAATATGGAATGGACTCGGCCTCCACCATGACAACTCCAATGGGAACAAGAATGCCTATAGGCAAAGATGAGGCAGGGAAACCTGTTGATGAGTCTTTGTATAGAGGGATAATTGGCTCTCTACTCTACTTGACTGCTAGTTGACCTGACATCATATATGCAACTTGTGTCTGTGCTAGGTACCAAGCATGCCCAAAGGAATCTCATTACACTGTTGTCAAGAGAATTTTGAGATATCTTAAGGGCACACCTAATCTAGGTCTTTGGTACCCTAAGAATAGAGATTTCTTACTAACAGCCTTCTTAGATACAGACTTTATAGGATGCAAAGAAGACAGGAAAAGTACCACAGGAACTTGTCAATTCCTAAGTAGAAGGCTGGTGTCATGGAGCAGCAAGAAGCAAACAAGTGTAGCTATCTCAACTGCTGAATCAGAATATATAGCTGCAAGCAGCTGCTGTGCACAATTAATGTGGATAAAGCATCAACTTGAAGACTATTACATCAAGGTAAGTAGAATTCCACTATTTTGTGATTCTACTAGTGCAATTTCTATTGGTAATAACCCTGTTTCACACAGTATAACTAAGCACATAGAAATTAAGTTTCATTTCATCAGAGAACATGTGGAGAAGGAAGATATTAGTCTAGAATTTGTGAACACAAATAATCAAATTGCTGATATTTTTATAAAACCTCTAGATGAAATTAAATTCAATTATTTTAAAATTGAATTAGGTATGTTAAACCTATACTAGGTCAGCACAAGCTTTCCTAAGTAGAATATGTAAGCACTAAATTTCTCAAGAAATTTGGGTAAGTAAGAAAGTTTGTGTCGACACAAGCAAATTGTGTCGACACTCTCAGTATGTTGTGTCAACACAGAAACCGTATTTGTGTCGACACACTCTGTCAAGACTTAACTAGCCCGTGTCGACACTGACACTAGTATGTTGACACATAGACGTGTTGACTAAAAATAGGATTTGTCGAGATCCAAGTCTTTTTTGTCGACACATGTAAAATTTTGTCGATTAGTATTATTACTAAGTAAAGAGTGTCTTTTGACCTACCCTATACCAGTACACTATAAATAGAAGACGACAAAATCTGGTCGACTACGCCTTCAGAATTCTCGACTCTAGACCTTGTGTCGACATAGATATTCTCTTCTTTTCTCTTCTTTTTCTCTCTCTCTCGTCAATGGCGCCGCACCAGGATAATAAAGTTAATTAAGGATAGGAGCTGGTTCGCGGGGGATTTGAGACAGCTTCTCAGGACATCAAGGGTGTGATTACCCTAATTTCCGAAAGTGGTTTGGAGTTTTTGGTCTCTGAACCTACAAGAATTTGGAAGAAGGAAGTCCTTGAATTATACTCGTCTACAAATGTGGTTTATGACGGAAAAAAGATGAAAGCCACAATTCAGGATTAAAGAGTAAAACTCACACTTAAGATGATCAGGAAATCGCTCCAACTTCCCAAAGTTAAGGATGATGATGAAATAGTTCCATCCATGACAAAAGATGCACTAAGTTGGTGCGGGCTGAACTCTAATACCAAAGTTGGATCATCAATTACCAGAAAGGGGATGAATTTCCAAGGTAAGTTTCTTTCTGAAATCATAGGCAAGGTAATTCTGTACAAGACTAGTGGACATGATAGAATTTCTGCCTACATGTTCAACCTAATGACCAGAGTCATATTCACTGTAAAAATAGATTGGTCATCAGTGGTGTTTGACAAGATTCTAGAAGGAATAAGGAAGCCAAATTTGGGAAGGATACTAAGCTTATGCCTAGCTTCTACAATACCAGATGTTATGAACCACCTGTCAGGATCCAAGATCAACCATATGAGGAGGATGGATATGAGAATTCTATCCAGATGGGATAGAGTATTGACCAAAGAGGTTTTTACTCCACAGAAACAGGTCAAGAAGGATAAGAAGATGAAAGAAATTGTTCAACAAACAGAATCCTCCAGTGATTCTGAAGAAGAGGTAGTCTTCCGTTCAGATGAAGACCAACAATAAAAAGAAGCTCATGATCAAGTAGAGAGCAGTCAACACCTAAAGCAATAGATAACCTCCACTCCAGGGGGAGAACACTCTGAACTAGTAGTACAAGACACTGAACTATCTGAGCTGTCTTCCCAAGGGGGAGGCATTGCTGTAGCTACCCTGGAGAGTGAGTATGCTACTGATACACTGATGTACATGATATCAGACATAAAAAAAGAAGCATTGATCATTACTGAGAAGGAAGCACAAGATGTGTAGATGAAAGACACAGCTTAAGATGAGCAAGTAAGTATCTCCTTTAAAGAGAGTTCCCTGGACAAAGATCTGTATGTTCAGGGAGAACCTTTTGTTTCCCAAACTAATCTTGTTCCTCTTATTAAAATGCAGCAGGAGGTAACTATGGAAGAGTTGTTTCCAGATTTACCTGTAACAAGGACTGAGGGGGAGCAGCAAATAGAAGAAAAGGAACTTCCAGGAACTGAGGGGGAGGAGCTATTGAATGCCCCTTCTAATAAGGAAACAGTTGATATAGAAAGTTCATCATAATCTTCCGATGATAAGGAAGCCTCTATGGCTAAGAAGAGGAAGATGGTTGCAATCAGGAAAAGGAGCTCAGGCTACAAGAAAGCCTTGCAAACAGTCACACTACCACCTACTCCAAGCATTGATTTCAGTTCACTACTTGTCCAACTGCAAGTCAAGTTGGATGAGCAAAGGCAGTCTTTGGAGAAATATGTGGATAAGTCAAATAAATACCTGCAGTTACAGCTGGCTCAAGACATTAAATCCATCAGATTTGAAGTCAACCTGAATAAGAAAGAGATGACAGATTGCTTCCATAAGGGAGGTAATGTTGTAGTATATTTGGCTAAGCAACAACAACTGATAAAGAATGAAGTTGAAGGCATCACAGTGAAACAAGGATATATATTAGAAAATAAATTCAGGTCAAATGAAAATCTCAAAGACTCCCATGAAGAAATTCTCAATAAATTGGGAAGTATTTCTACTGATTTGAAAACTGAAGTATCAAAGCAAATACAAGTAGATCTAGCTGCTGTCCAAACAGCCATTAAAGCCTCTCAAAAGACTATTTCTGATTACCTGACTAAATTCAAATCCTACTACCAAGAAGGTACAGAATATCTAGCTGATCAAGTAAGGTTTCAAAAGAATGATCTGAGAGATCATATAGCTAGAGAAGTCATAAAGGGGGAGAGAATGTTAGTCAAAGCCAGCTCTGATCATGCAAAATGGGTATCTAAAACCATCAGAGCTACACTTGGATTTCCACCCCTATGTGAGGATGATAATACTGCTGAGTCTGGTGTTCAACTTGCCTACATTGAAGGGGATCAGCCAGAGGTTGCACAGGTCATTTTTCCTCCAGCTGATTTTTATATGGTCGAGCAAGAAGTTCAGCAAATGTATAGTCCTCCACAGGAGGCACTGAATATTATTATTGAAAATGTAAAAATGTCAGAGGCTGCAAAGGAAGCTCAAAGGGAGGCACAGATTTCCAAGAAAAGGTTTAGAGAACAGGCAGAACTGAAGCCTGATTTTGAGAAGTGGAGTCCTACCTCCAGGAACATTATTTTAACTGCCTAGAAAGCTATGAAGGACAAGACATATGGTAGAGGGAAATGGTACTCTTTGCAAGAGTAGATCAAGTATCAGGCAAGGCAAGAGGCTATTCTTCAGTATAGGAGGAGTGCTAAAGTTGGGAAGTTACTTGCTAACTAGGTGGAGCCTAGCAAGTACTTTCCAAAGCTTTTTCACTATTTTGAAAGACAAAGGATCAAGACTGAAGAATTGAAGAAGAAAGACCTGAAAGGAAAGAAACTAGCTGATGATACTGAACCTAATGTGCAGGCTAAAATCAGATCTAGAAAAGGAATAATAATCAAGGAGCCTAGTCTACCTTAGGATAAATAGGCTAATATGTAGAACAATGTAATCTTTTGATTTTTGTTCTTTAAAGAAACATGTAGACCTAAACAATTTTCTGATTAATGAATGATATCATTTTCAGTATTTAGTTTAGCTATTATCTATGCTTGAATGTTACCCTGCAGTGAAATGTATGAACATCTATTTTTCCTTTGATTTATTATGTGTGGTGTATATCTTTGACTAAGGGTTATGACTTCTCCAAATATGGGGAGATTGTTAGGTACACTGAAAACTATGTACCAGATTTGGAGAAGCCTCCCTTTACTCAATAATATAGATCAATTTGTATTTGATGGGATGTTTGAGTTCCAATATGCAGGTTAAGAAATGCAGGAAAATTTCTAAGTACAAGTGTCGACACTTGTAAGGAATTGTGTCAACACCAGAAGCAAGGCATGTGTCGACACCCAGGAATTGTGTAGACACCTGAAGAAGGCTTGTGTCGACACACAAGACTTGTGTCAACATACACTCAATTCCATCTATCATCATCTGCTGTACTGAGTCTGAAAGGCTTGTGTCGATACACAGGACATGTGTCGACACACACTCAACGTCATCTATCAGCAACAGCTGTGCTGGATCTGAAAGGCTTGTCTCAATACACAGGACTTGTGTCGACACACACTCAACGACGTCTAGACATACACTCAATGCCATCTATCAGCATCAACTTTGTCGAGAGCAGGAGAAGTTGTGTCCACACACAGGACTTGTGTCGACACACACTCAACGACGTCTGGACATACACTCAACGTCATCTGCTTGCATCAGCTTTGTCGAGACCAGGAGCAGTTGTGTCGACACACAGGACTTGTATCAACACATACAATAGAAGCTGTGTCGAGAAGCAGAAGAATGACTGTGTCGACACATTGAGTGCTGTGTCGACATAATCAAGACTTGTGTCGACACTTAGTCTATTTGTGTCGACACATGTGAAGTAGTTTACTGAGATATAAAGTCATTGCAGAATCAACTATCACGGCTGTAGACTTGACAGCTGTCATAAGCAACAAGTCTTACACCTTTGTCAAGACTGTCAGAAGGTTGTTACAAACCGGATCAGCCGGTAATCATTGAGAAACTCTATATAAAGGACTGATCCATGACAACCAAAGTAAGCAATTAAGAAATTACGGGGGAACAAACCAATACAGAACCAGAGAGAGAATTCAACAACAAGAAAGGGGAGAACCCTTAAGAAGGTAGATCCTGAATAGTATGCAAGAAAGATTCAGATCTAATTCTGAATCTAAGAAGGGAGCTGTCTGAAGATCAACTTCTACACCAAGTGAAGATTAACCTCATTTTATTCAATCAAGAAGCTTTGAAAAAGCTAAGTCAGGTTGGATCTAAAGTACACAGTTTATTCAAGAACTAATCAAGAAGCTCACACCAATTGAGAGTTATTTCTGGGTGAAATTTCTGTACAACTAAATCTTCTTTTTCCTTGTAAGATCTTTTATAGATCTGAGTTGTAAGCCTGCGTTTATAAAGGTTGAGGTAGGGCTGAGAGCCTGAGATGTAGGACTTGTGTAAGTCTGATTTATAAGCCTGGTGATAAAGGCTGAGGTAGGGCTGTTGCCTGAGGTAGGGTTCTTGGGGAAGAATCTGAGGTAGGACTTGTATAAGTCTGAGCTGTAGGAACCTATCATGTTCTGAGTTGTAAGATCTGTGGATCTGAGTTAGTGGAAGGAAGTTGGGCTGAATCCAGTTCTCTACTAGATAGGCGAAGGGGGAAAGTAGATGTACCCATAACATGGGGAACCACAATAAATCTGGTGTTCTGTGCTGTGCTGTGAATGTTATGCTGTGGATTGTATAATTGGATGTTGTGATAAATCTAGTTACTTGCCTAAAATTATTAAATAAAATTAGAACCTATTCACCCCCCCTCTAGGTGTCTAGGCTCTTGAAATCAATTCTTTTAGTTTGTGTGCATGAGTTTTTAGATATTTTTATTCTGTAAAAAGACACAAACATCACATATTCACCCACCTCTAGGTGATTTAGGTAGACGCTAGATACTTTCAATTGGTATCAGAGGGGTGTTTTGTTCGATAAGGCTAACACCTTGAACAAGATCCCTGATCTAGAGTTCAGAGAATCCGCATGTTCACCATGGATCGAAGCAAAGACATGTCATCCATGAAACTACCGATGTGTACAAAGGAAAACTTTCCCATATTGAAAGAAAGAGTACAGTTCTACATGGAAGCTGCTGATCCAAGGATTTTTTAGATTGTGGAAGAAGGACCACACATCCCTACACAGGCTTCAACAATTAATCATGCAATTATGATTCTGAAGAAGATGATGGATCTCACCAAGGATGAGATTGCCTTAGTCTCCCTAGACAAGAAGGTAAAGAATATCGTAGCAAGTGCAGTGGACGATTCAATGCTGCCAAACTTATTCCGCTGCAAGTCTACCAAGGAGATGTAGGACTGTCTTATTGTCCTAATGGAAGGTACAAAAGAAGTGTGAGACGATCGCAGATCATTGTTGAACAAGGAGTACGAAGCCTTCAAGCAAGGTGCCAATGACTCCATAGCTGACAGCTTCGAGAAGTTCTTCAAGATCATCAATTCCCTCAGGAACTATGGTCGTGCATTCACTCATGGTGAACTGAATGACAAATTCCACAGATCCTTGATAAAGGACTGGGATACAAAAGTTGTTTCCATCAGAGAATTAAGGAAGCTGCCGGAGATTGACCCTCAGAATCTTTTAGGTAAATTCCTCTCCTACGAACTCCAAATGAACACCAGAAAGAAGGAGGAGCAAGCCAACCGATCTTCAAGCAAATAGAAGTCTACAACCCTAAAGGCTGAAGGATTAAGGAAGTCTAAAGCTATGTCACCCATAAGGACACGAGCTCCAGACACTCCTGAAGACTCTGAGCCCAGCACGTCAGGCTCCGAGTTTTCGGATGGAGAATTTTCCCTAATCTCTAAGCAGTTCAAGAAGATGCTGCGCAAGAGGAGACAAATGAAAAATAAGTCATTCTCGTCAGATTCAAGGAGATCACATCGTGATGGTGATCGTGCTAAGAAAATCTACAACAAGGAGGATAGGTATAAATCTAATTCAAACAAACAGTTTTCTTCTAACATTGTTTGCTACTGTTGTAATAAAATAGGTAATATGATTGCGAAGTGTCCTTACAAGAAGAAGGACAACTACAGGAAGGACGAGAAGAGATCCTTCCAATGGAAGAAGAGAGAAGAAAAGAGCTTCATCGCCAAGAAGTCGAAGACTCTTAGTGACAGTGACTCTAGCTCTGAGAATGAAGAAGCCTACTTCGGGCTCATGGCTCATACAAACGAGGAAGTTTGCGACTCTGAGTACCGCGGGAAGGTAAACTCGCACACTATACTCTCTGAATCTGAAACGTCCACGAATGGTAATGATTGCTACTCTTCTCAAGAGGAAGGTGATTCTGAGTTGATGGCTCAGCACGAGAACCTCTTAAAGGCTTTTGACAAATGTCGTAAGGTAGTCAAAAAGCATTTAAAAGAGATTGCCTCCTTCAAGGCAGTAGAAACAAATCTGACGGAGGAAATTTCAAAATTGCTTCCTCTCAGAGATGAAGCCCACTCCTTGAAAGAGGAACTCAAGGGCTTTGCTGAGACATTAAGTCTAAAATAGAAATATCATGATGAGCTGGAAGAAAAGCTTTTGATAGAGAGGAAACTCGTTGAGAGCTACTCCAAGCCAAAGACTATCCTCCCTCTCATTGATGAGTTTTCTGCACCGAAGAAGGGTAGTGGTCTTGGCCACAAGGATGAAAAAGGTAAGGCCGCTAAGAATGCCTCTGCCAAAGAGAAAGGGAAGGCCCCTCTTGTTCAAATCTCATTTAAGAAGGCAATCTTCCCAATAAAAAAGTTTTATTTTGAGTCGTCCTATGGGCACTATACTCGGCCTACTCATGTAGAGCCTAAGTTGTGCTATCAAGGATGGACCCATCACCAGAACTAAGGTGAGAGTGTGTTCAAAGCACATTATGAAGAAATTCATTTGAAAAATTATGGTCTGTATGTTCATGGTCATAACATTAAGAAGGCACCTAAAGCCAAGCCCATTGTAAAAAAGGAAAAGGAGATGCAGAAACCTTATGTATGTTGCAATCATGAGGCATCCACCTCAAAGTAAGGTGCCCCTGCCAGACCTAAGTCTCAAAAGGTAAAGCAGGATTACCTGAGAAGGTACAACAGGTTTAACTATTTGTGTAGCAGCAAAGTTGGTCACTTTGGCATAGATTGCTGGTACAACCCCGCCAATTTTGTAACTCCACGAGTTAGCTATGCGAGACTGACCACTCGCAAGGTTAATGCTCCTAGGGGGAGTATGATAACCAGGAATCAAGGACCCAAATACGTTTGGGTTCCTAATGTAAACTGATTTATTTTTGCAGGAATGTCCCAAAGGCCAATAGAACTCCGATCTGGTATTTAGACAGTGGATCTCTCGGCACATTACTGGGACAAGAAGCCTTTTGTGTGACTATACCCCAGTAAAAGACGAACCAAAATTCATTTTTGAAGGTTCATACAGGGGAACAACAAAAGGTTATTGTATGATTTCCAACGATGTAGTCTCTTTCACAAACGTGGCTTATGTTGAAGGATTACACCATAATCTCATAAGCATAAGTCAACTATGTGATAAAGGCTTCATAGTTGAGTTCTGCAAGTACAAGTGATTGCTAAAGTCATCTGCAAATTTGGAGACGGTTTTAACAGGCACTCGGAGCATAAATATTTTCTATTTAAATTTCCTTTGCTTAGACAATTCTGCCACAATATGTTTTATTGCAAAAGATAGTGCATATCTTTGTGACCAATAGCACAAGAGATTAGCATATATTAATTTCAAAACCTTAAACATGCTATTTTATCACAACTTAGTGCGCGATGCCCCCGACATTAAGTGCCTTAAAGAGAGTCCATGTCACTCCTGTCAAATGGGCCAGCAGACACGGGCTACCTTCAAGGGTATTGCTGAAAAGGATTCTTCACAAAGCTTATACTTGCTTCATATGGACTTATTCAGTCTTATGCCTATTCACAGCTTAGGAGGTAAGGTCTATACATTAGTGATTTTTGATGACTACTCGTGTTTCACTTGGGTGTTCTTTCTGAAACATAAGTCAGACACCTTCGATTCTGTCACTAATTTTGTCTGGCAAATTCATAATGAATTGGACTGTTTAGTAGTCAAAATCCGAAGTGACCATGGAACAGAGTTTTAGTCTGGTGCTATGACAAAGTTTTGTGAAAGCCAAGGTATCTTTAATGAGTTTTTCTCCCGGAGCACTCCATAGCAAAATGGAGTGCTGAGAGAAGGAATAGAACCCTGATTGAAGCATGTACATCCATGTTAAATGACGCTTCACTTCCAGAGTAATTCTGAGCAAAAGCAGTCAACACGGCTTGTCACGTGCAAAATAGAGCACTCATCAACAAAAACTATCGTAAGACCCCCTATGAGCTATTGAAGGGCAGAAAACCGACGGTGTCCTACTTTAGAATTTTTGGAAGTAAATGCTTCATACTTAATAATGGGAAGTATTATCGCACAAAGTTTATTGAAAAGTGTTTTGAAGGTATTTTTATAGGATATAGTAGCCATAGTAAGGCATATAGGATTTTCAATAAGAAAACTCTGGTGGTAGAAGAGTCAATAAATGTTTTATTTGATGAGACTAACATGCTTCATAGCAGCTCGTCTAGTATTATTGGTGCAGATGCAGGTACCAGTTCAAAGAGCTTAGCTTGGATGAACCAGTCAAAGAAGACATTCCAAGCTCAGTCAAGATCATCGATCCAAGCTTGATGGATGAAGAACTGCTAGAGGAAGAATTGCCTCAACCTATAGAGGTTGTACAAGATGTTGCAGGTCCAGCTGAAGGAAGGGAAAGAAATCTAGGTTTCTGACACCTAAGAGTTCACCCAGCTAATCAAATCATTGGAGAGCCAGGCGATGATATTAGAACCATAAGAGGTACAACAAATGAAATTTTGCATCTCAGCTTTCTGTCTTAGGTTGAACCAAAGAAGTTTGAGGAAGCTAACAAAGATGCCACTTGAATAATGGCAATGTAAGAAGAGCTCAGCCAGTTTGAATGATGCAAAGACTAGGAGCTAGTGCCCAGGCCAAAGGGACAGAACGTGATAGGAACCAAGTGGATATTCAGAAACAAGCAGGACAAAATGGAGTAATTATCAAGAAAAAGCCAGGCTTATAGCGCAAGGTTATAGACAAGAAGAGGTGATTGACTTCGACCAGACCTTTATTCCAGTGGCTCGGCTCGAGGCGATCAGGTTGTTTCTTGCGTATGCTACCCTCAAAGGCTTCACTGTCTACCAAATGGACGTGAAGTCAGCTTTTCTAAATGATAATCTGAAAGAGGAAGTATACGTAGCGCAACCCCCAGGTTTTGTCAATTCTCAATTCCCTAAACATATTTTCTTTCATAATAAAACTTTATACGGCTTAAAGCAAGCTCCCCGAGCTTGGTATGAGACATTGTCTAGCTTTCTTCTTGAGAACAAGTTCACAAGGGGAAAGATAAACAAGACATTATTTCTTAGGGAAGTTAAAGGCAAGATTTTGTTAGTTCAAATCTTTCTCAATGACATTATATTTGGTTCTATAGAAGACAACCTTTGCAAAATTTTCTCCAAAATTATGCAAGGGAAGTTTGAAATGAGCAGTATGGGCGAGCTGAAGTATTTCTTAGGACTTCAGGTGAAGCAATCTGAAGATGGAATTTTCATTTCTAAGACGAAGGTCACCAAAGAGCTTCTTAAGAAATTCGGAATGGAGAGCGCAACCTCAATGAGGACTCTAATGGGTGTAACTGTGTCTCTGGACAAGGATGAGAAAGGGAAACCTATTGATGAAACCAAGTACAGAAGCATAATTGGATCCTTGCTCTACCTGACTGCCAGTAGACCAGATATAATATTTTCAACATATGTCTACACTGGATAACAGGTGAACTCTAAGGAATCTCTTTACATCACTGTAAAGCGGATTTTAAGATACCTTAAGGGTACACCCAATCTTGTCTTATGGTACCCAAGATGTAACGATGTCAAGCTAATTGTCTTTTCAAATGTTGATTTTGCAGGAAGCAGGGGCGATAGGAAAAGCACTTCCAGGACGTGCCAATTCCTCGAAATACGGCTTATCTCTTGGAGCAATAAGAAGCAAAATTGTGTGGCAACATCTACTACTGAGTTAGAGTATATCTCTATGGGTAGTTGTTGCGCACAACTTCTTTGGATAAGGAATCAACTTGAAGGCTATAATTTGAAGTTCAAAGAAATTCCAATGTATTGCGACTCTTCATGTGCAATAGCTATTGCCAACAATCCAGGCTCCCATAGTCGGACAAAACACTTCGAAGTATGCTACCATTTCATCTAGGAGCATGTGGAGAATAAGGACATAGCCCTCAACTATGCCCCGACAGACAAGAAGGTGTCAGATATTTTCACGAAGCCGCTGGAAGAGGCCAAGTTCTCCTTTTTCAAGACAGAACTTGGCATGCTCAACATGGGATCCTAAAGTGATCATATCTTAAGTTAAGGACAAATTCAATGGAGATCTTGTATTTCTCAGAAACTTGTGTGGATTTCTCGAAAACAAGTTTGATTTCTCGGAAAAACGACTTCCATTTCTCAAGAACTAACTGATTTCTCGGGAAACAAACTGGATTTCTCGAAATCCTCTATATTTCTCGAGAAACATTTTCTGGACTTCTCGGAACATTACTTCTATTTCTTGAGAAATGGCTTATGGATTTCTCGAGAGGCATCATTTTTCTCGTGAAATGCCCTAATTCGACAGGACAAATTTCTGAGGAATTTGAACCGTCGTTCTAGGTACGCTTTCTTTTATTTCTTCCAAATTTTCAATTTTATATAAATAGATAAGTACATAGAAATCAAAATCAACAAATTTGAATAGCCTCTCCCGAGAAAACTCTTTAGTTCCCCCAAAGCATTCAGCAGTCTCTCTCGCAAAATCCACCGCCTCTTCTTCGGCAAATCAGAAATTACTCATTCTCTGCAATTGATGGCTACATCTTCCAAGATCAGTGTGGGCAGTAAATTCATTCGCGCAGGCATAGAGGAATTTTAAGATGACTTCAAGAATGTTCTGCTACTTTTGGAATATGCCGGCCTCACCTTCATCCTAGAACATCCCTGTAAGGTGTAGTTACCTGAAGTTGAGGAGTTTTTCAAAAATACCAAGTTAAAGAGGTCTGGGAAATTGCTGAAGAGCTCAGTCAGAGACATCAAGATCAAATTCAAGCCAACTTCCTTGACACAGTTTCTCCGATTACCATTAGTTGATGAGGAAGACTATCTGGAAGCATATGATTACTCAAGAACCTTCTCCTTCTGTGGTCTTCCCCAGCCCACTACTTCTGTTAGAAGACAGAATATGACAGAAGAAAGTAAACTTTTGGCCGACATTCCATGCAAGGTTCTTCTATGTAAAAAAAGGTCTATTGGATATATTTCTTCAAATTTCTTTAACATGATGACAATAGTTGAATGTAGAAAGAACTTTTAGTAGGGACATATGTTGTTTGAGAAAATTAAAGAAAGCTTGAAAACAACAAATTTTGGAAGAATTATTTCTCTGTACTTGAATCAAGCTCATCCTAAGCTCTTTGACCTGTCCAAAGGTATGTCCGTCCACCACCTAAAGAAGGTCACCATCGCAACCATTAGTAGATGGGAAATAAGGATTCCAAGGCTAGGCCATGCCCCTCCAAGGGTAGAAGATGTTGAGGACAGGACCCCATCTCCTCCTCTTACTAATGCAGTTGGTACATCTAGTGCAGCTGCTGAGGGGGAGCCTTCTCCTTCAGTTCATGTAGAGGTACAAAAAGCTGAGGTACAAGATACAGAGGTTTAGTCAGAGGTGCCTGCAACAAAGGTTCAAGAGCAAGTTGTTGCTGATGTTGAGACAGTGGAAAAAGACAGTTTAACTCAGTCTGATGATGAGCAGAGCACCTCAATGGGTGATGGTGGATCAGGTATGAATGTTCACTCCTCCTCTAACCAAGGCTCTCTATTAGATACTACTATAGAGGACATTAACAGGATGATTGAATGTCTAACATCAGATGACCCCCTATTCTTCCCCCCTGAAGAGACTACTGAAAAGTCTCCTAAAAAGGTTTCTGAAGATATCCCTGAAGAAACTCGAGAAAATTCTCAGCCCCATGAACATATTGAGGGGGAGAATGTTGATTTGCTCTCTGAGGAAGAAATTACTCCAGAAATAGCAGAACCTCCTCTCAGGAACTTGGATTTCTCTATGCCTGTTATTCTTGGAGATGAAGGAGATATCATGACTTCTGCCCAAAGAGAGAGAAGTGCAGTTATTATTGAAGAAATCCCAGTATGGACACCTCTAGCTCTATCTCCTCTAGCTCCAATTATCCTTGATGACACCCTGTTGGGTAAAATAGAATCTATGCTTACAAAGCAAAGAGATTACTTTGATAAGTCTCTCAAAGAAATTACTGATAAAGTATCTGCCTTAGAGAAAGAAATGAGCAGAGGGTTTGCTGAAATTCAGCATAATACAGCTGAGTTAAAAAGCCTATTGAACTTCGTGGAAAGGCTCTAGACCACACTATTACTAGTGTTGGTGAGGTGATGAATCAAGCACTTATAGTGACAAACAATCAGATTCTATTGCTGAAGAAGAATGAAGCACAAAACTTCAAGACATGTGAAGAAGTTGCAAGTTCAAGGAAGATACTATAGAGACCCTATCTGTAGAAGTCAGAAAGAGGGAGGATAAAGTTAAAGATTTTCTAGAAAAGAAGGTGTTAAATATGAAAAGTCAGTGGGGTGATCAGTTGAAAGGAATAAATATAAGTATGGAAAACCAGATTAAAGGTGTAAACTTATATACTTTTGAGTCTATTATGTGGATGCACAAAAAAATCTTCCCAGATTTTTAGATTGATCTTAATGAAGCTCCACCTCCACATCTTAATCACAGTGCCTTCATGCCTACCTTTTATCCTAGTCTTGAACAGTTTGAAATTCCTCCTGAAAGTTATTCTCAAGTATGGACTTCAGAATAGCCAGAGATACATCAAGATCTACCTCCTGAGATTCCAGTTCAGAAGAAGGAAAATATGGTGAGGGTGCCTCTGCAAGCATATCAATCCCAAGCCAAACAGCTGCCCAGAGGAAAGAAAAAGAATTTGCTGAAGTGTAGAGTCCTACTTATAAATCTCTCATTTTGGATACTTCGAAGCTGGTGGTAGAATGTAATGAAAACAAAGATGATCATTATAGTCATAAGGAATGGGAGTTACACGGAAAATCTTTGACTAAGAGGAGGATCTATGATAGAGAATATGGAAGAAACAATCCTACAGCTCCTCCTTGACATCCAAAGTACTACCCCAAACCTTACAGCTATAAAAAAGATAGCAAGAAAAAAAGGAAAGACATCAACAGCTGCAATTAAAATGATTGGAGATTAGCTATAATGTAGAAGCTTGTGGATCTGGATGTATCACTGGACAAATTCTATATATATATAAAATTTTGAATTTTGATTATCTTATTAATTCTCTTCGGTCATTACATACTTTGTTTTGTTTGTTTGTTAACTATTTAATTATCTTGATATAATTCACCTTACCCAGAGGAAAGAAAAAGAATTTGCTGAAGTGTAGAGTCCTACTTCTAAATCTCTCATTCTAGATACTTTGAAGCTGGTGGTAGAATATAATAAAAAAAAAGATGATCATTAAGGTCATAAGGAATGGGAGTTATATGAAATATCTTTGACTAAGAGGATCTATGATAGAGAATATGGTAGAAACAATCCTACAGCTCCTCCTTGACCTCCAAAGTAGTACCCCAAACCTTACAGCTATCAGAAAAGACAGCAAGAAAAGAAGGAAAGACATCATCAACAGCAATTCAAATGATTGGAGATTAGCTATAGTGTAGAAGCTTGTGGATCTGGATGTATCAATGGACAAATTCTATACATATATAAAATTTTGAATTTTGATTATCTAATTAATTCTCTTCTGTCATTACATACTTTGTTTTGTTTGTTTGTTAATTATTTAATTATCTTGATATAATTCACCTTAGTGTAGAGGGTTCTGACTTCTACAAATAGGGAAAGATTGTTGGATATTGTATCCATAATAGCCCAGATTTGTGTGAAGTAACCCTTGAAATAAGATGAATTAAGTTTGTATTTGATGTTATCCTTGAGTCGAGTGCTTGTAGGTGAATATTACTAAGTATAGACCAATATCAGTTTACAATGAGTCACTAAACACAGGACCATACAATGTATTCCCTCATTGTGGGATCCATGGTGTTGACTCACGTGTAACCTCTCTATTGGGATGCACTTCATTTTCAAGTACTAAAGAAATGGAAGAAGGGAAGGGTTGCTGGTTTCCAATAAAGTTGAAAAGAAAATGTTTTCCAAAAATTTCCTAAGTCCATTTCTCGAGAAATTGAAGACTGTTTCTCAAGAAGTCTAAGTCTATTTCTCGAGAAAGCATAGATGTTCTCAAGAAACCATAAGGGTCTGTTCGGCAGGACGGAATCGGTTTTCTTGAATTGGCTTTTAGCCACAGTAAAACCATTACATGTGTTCGACGAGACAAAATTGGGAGGGAATTGGTTTTTAAGTTAAAACTGCTGGTTTTAACCTTAGGCGAAAATCACGAGCCCCCAATTCTTACCTCTTACGGCCGGCATTCGCGATATTTCTCTCCCCCGACGGAACTCCTTCGACCCCGATTCACACCCGACGAAACCAGCGGCAATCCTCCAGCGAGTCATCTTCCCCAACTTCTGCCATAAGTATACCTCCTCCTCTTCTTCCTCCTCTTCTCTACTTCTGCACCGTCTTCTTGCCTTGTTCTTCTCCGCCGTTCGTATTATAGATCCACTCAATAGAAGCTGCCGAACACATGTATTACATTTCTTCTTCCCCGATCTAGGGTTTGCCTTCCCCGCTCTTCTTCTTCTTCACCTTTCTTCTTCCTCCTCTGCAACTAGGCCGAAGTTCCCGCTCTTCGGCCGAACGGGTACACGATGTAGGGTTTGCCTTCTCCACTTCTTCCTTCTCCCTTATTCTTCCTCCTCTCTTCTTCGTGTATGGTGTGAAATGCATGTGTAGATTATGATAATCTAGGTTTACTTACATGGTTGTTAGCCCAACTAATTTTTGGTTTTTTTTAATTAATGTAGACTTGTGTATATGTTCAGAATTTTTTTATGATGGAGATTTTAGTGTTGTATAATTCATGTTTTGTGTTATGTGTTGTGTGTATGTGTTTTGTGTTATGTGTTGTATGTGTGTGTTGTGTGTGTGTGTTGAGTGTTGTATGTGTTGAGTGTAATAAGTGTTGAGTGTATGTGTGTGTATGTGTGTGTATGTGTGTGTATGTGTGTGTGTGTGTGTTGAGTGTTGTGTGTTTTGTGTATGAGTGTATGTGTATGTGTTTGTGTTGTGTGTTAAGTGTTGTGTGTTAAATGAGTGTATGTGTGTGTTTTTTTGTTGTGTTATGTGTTGAGTGTATGTGTATGTGTTATGTGTTTTGTGTTAGTGTGAGTGTATGCGTTTGTGCTGTGTGTTAAGAGTGTTGTATGTTAAGTGTTGTGTGTTAAGTGTTGTGTGTAAAATGAGTGTATGTGTGTGTTTTTGTGTTGTGTTATGTGTTGAGTGTATGTGTATGTGTTATGTGTTTTGTGTGAGTGTGAGTGTATGTGTTTGTGCTGTGTGTTAAGAGTGTTGTATGTTAAGTGTTGTGTGTTAAGTGTTGTGTGTTAAATGAGTGTATGTGTGTGTTTTTGTGTTGTGTTATGTGTTGAGTGTATGTGTATGTGTTATGTGTTATGTGTGAGTGTGAGTGTATGTGTTTGTGTTGTGTGTTAAGAGTGTTGTATGTTAAGTGTTGTGTGTTAAGTGTTGTGTGTTAAGTGTTGTGTGTTAAATGAGTGTTTGTGTGTGTTTTTGTGTTGTGTTATGTGTTGAGTGTATGTGTATGTGTTATGTGTGAGTGTGAGCGTATGTGTTGAGTGTTTACTGATTTATTTTTTATTCTTGGCATTTTGATTTGTAAATCTAGGATTTTGTCATGGAGCGCGTTGAGTTAGAGAAAAAACGTAAGATGGATATTATAATCAAGTCAGCGGTTGCTGCGGCATATGGAGCAGTTGTGGTTGTTATGGAATCCATTCCCAGAAACCCGGTTGACACAGTAGATAAAGATGTTCTCCGTAACATAATTTTAAAACGACTGTATGATGGACAAGAGGCTAACTGCTTTAGCCACCTACGCATGGGTAAAGCACCCTTCAATGAGCTTTGTGGTATTCTCCGCGCAAAAGGGTTTGTATGCGACACACAGTCTGTATCCACTAAGGAATCAGTCGCCATATTTCTACATATTTTGGCACATAACACAGTTTCGAATTATTGGTGGCACGTTTATCCGATTAACAGATACTATTAGCAGGCACTTCAACAAAGTCTTGAATGCAGTTCTAAGACTCTCAAACGATTACATTCGATTGCCTAGAAACAGAGAACAACACAAATCAAAATGGTTCACAGATAGCATTGGTTCTTTAGACAGTACACATATCTACGTAACTGTACCCATTGAAGATCAGGGCAGATATCGAAACTGTAAAAAGGCTATCACCACAAATGTGCTTGGTGTATGTGATAGTAACATGAAATTTTTATATGTACTACCTTGTTCGGAGGGCTCAACATCCGACTCTCGTGTATTACGGGACGCGTTGGAATGACAAGACCGCTTTGAAGTGCCAACAGGTAATTAAAGTAGAATTATTTTTTTCCAAACAATAAAGAAATATGCACAACTATATAGTAAATAATCATTTGTTTGTTGTATAGGAAGGTATTATCTTGTTGATGCTGCATACAATAACGGTCAGGGATTTCTTGCACCATTTCGGTCAACACGTTATCACCTGAAAGAATGGTCAAGTCAGGGTAATAAACCGACAACATATAAGGAGTTATTTAACTTACGTCATGCTAAAGAGAGAAATGTTATTGAACGAACATTTGGGTTGTTGAAGAAACGATGGGCTATTCTACACCAACCTTCATTCTTCAGCATTAAAGTGCAGGTATGACCTCAAATATTCTACACACTTGTGTTCAAGATTTACTTGCCTATACAATATTGAACAATTATCTTTTGTCCAGGTTTAGATCATAAATGCGTGTTGCATATTACATAATTTCCTTGTGGAGAAGCGATTAGAGAGCAACGCTCAATTGTTGGATGAAGTTGATTCCGAGCTGTTAGCACAAGACGTACAAGAAGAGTTTTATGATTAAGTAGATGTCGTGAGCCAAATTCAAGCAACACCGAAGTGGACAAATTTTAGAGACACGCTTGCTATAAATATGTTCAGCCAATATAAAAATATGCTTTAATTCTGTTATGTATAACATCTGATACTTATTAGATTATCTTGTTGATGTTCGTGCGCTATTAAACTATGCTATTTCTGTTTGATGGTATGAAAGTATTATTTGTTCTTGTACTTATTAGATGTTACCAAACGTTTGTGTACTTATTATACTGCTCATATTTCATACATTGTTTATATCACTTTTGGCATACATTTTACCAGACATCATGGAGCAAAGCTCAGGAAAGGTGGGTGGTAGGACTGAGCGGTCCTACATGCACTGGACATCAGAGATTGACATTACCCTCTCAAATGCCTTGTTGGAGCAACATAGTTTGGGACATAAAACTCCTAATGGCTAGAAAAGTGTTGCTTTTACAGCAGTTATGACTGCGCTTAAGGATATTTGTGGCATCGAAACTAGCAAAGAGAAAGTAATTGCTCGACTTAAAACTTGGAACAAGTACTACATAGAAGTCAGTGCAATGCTGGCCACTAGCGGATTTGGATGGGATTGGTAATGGAACATGGTGCAGGTAGATAGTGAGGAAGTATGGGCTAACTATGTGAAGGTATATTTATTATTAAATTAATTTTTCAGCGTTGATTTAATTATAATGATACACTAATTATAACTATTACAGGCTCATCCATCTGTAAAGCATTACAAGGACAAGGTTATCATTAACTGGTCTGATTTGGTTGTTCTCTGCAGGACTGATAGAGCAACTGGTAGTCACGCCGCGACCGTAACTGAGATGGCAAAGAAGATTGACGCTGAGTCTATGGAAGAGAAAACAACTAATACACAAGAATAGACTAGAACAGGTGGGGAAGGGAGCAACAGAAGGAGGAGAAAACGCCTAGTAGGAGCTGATGCTGTAGCTATAGCCATTGAAAAATTTGTTGATTCCGTGGAAAAGGCAGCGGGGGGCAAGTCGGCTAGCAATGTTGATGACAAATATATTGCACTAGCTGTGATGACGGATTTAGACCGGGGTGATTTTCTCAAGGCGATGGACATACTGTGTCATGATAATGTCAAGCGTGACATATTCATGCGGCTACCTGAAGACATGAAGGGCGTATGGCTGCGAATGCAGTTTGTGCGCTAGATTTGTGAAATTTATCTATGTTTGAATTTTTAATTATGGACAATGTTTATGCGACAGAACATCATTATAATTCTGAACTTTAATTATCAGCACTAGTTAGCTTTGCTTGTTTAAATTATTAAAATTTTAATTTCAGAAAGCCAATTCCATTGTGCAGCCGAAAAGATTTAACATATCAATGCCAATTCTGTTCACTGAATACCTTCCTGCAGCCGAACAGCAGAATTGGTTTTTAGCACAAAACCAATTCCTGCAGATATTGGTTTTCTGACCAAAGCCAATTCCAGAAAGCCAATACCTGCGCGCCGAACGGACCCTAAGACTTCTCGGGAAATAGTCTGAAATACTCTAAGTCCTTTTCTCGAGAAATGCCCTGAAGATTTCTCGAGAATCCAAGTTAGTTCTCGAGAAATGCAAAGTAGTTCTCGAGAAGTCGAAATCATTTATCGAGAAGCTAAGTCTTTTTCTCGAGAAATCAATTCTTTCTCGAGAAATCAAATCTTCAGTTCACAGAATTTTCGCTAAGTTAATTTCTCGAGAAAGCAATTCATTTCTCGAGAAATCATTTTCTTTTCGAGAAATCTAGCTCAAGTTCTAAAAATGCGCTAAGTCACATTCTCGAGAAATAATATTCTTCTCGAGAAATTAGTAATTTCTCTTCACAGAAATTATATTTAGTCTTTTCTCGAGAAAACCAAGTCTTTTCTCGAGAAAGCAAATGTTTTCTCGAGAAATATACTTCTTCTCGAGAAATTCCATTGTAGAATTTTCGTTTTAATCTGTCAGACGGGATTTCAAATTTTATTCCAAATTTAGTATGATTGATCCACGTGGATCATTCCTTAATGACGTTTGACCGTTGGACGATGATCTATATAAAGTCACTTCAAGGATTCGCTAACCCTAATTAGAATTAAAAATCAGTATCACACTGTAATTCTTCAAGATCGGGATAAGCTGCACGATCCATCTTCTTCGACATTCTTCTCTGCGTTCATCTTTCAATCCAGCGATTCAACAAGAGAAAAGATTCGATAGATCCAAGATTCAAGATTCTTCAACATTTATTTGATCGGGTCAGATCCTAGTCTTCAGATCTGCCTTCTCGATTTTCTTCCTCAACCTTCTTCATCAAGTTTTTCAAGTTTCAAGATGGAAGACCCTTAAAATTTTCAGATCTAGAAGTATAAACTTTTTATTGTACTTGTAAAATTTGTTTTAACCTTTGTAGGAGCTTTGTCTCTGAGATTGTAGGAAGTTTGTTATTTCGAGTGTAGATCTATTGGTGGATCGAGGTTGTGGATCCAGTTTGTGGATCGAGTTGTAGGACCGGTTGTGGATTGAGGTTTAGTAGAGGTTATTCTCTGAGCTATAGGAGTGTTGCTCCGAGGTGTAAGATTATTATATTCTGAGAAAGGCGAAGTAGCTGAATCTTACCCTTCGTGGTAGATAGGCGAGGCGGGACAATGGACGTACCCAATACGGGGAACCACTATAAATCTCTGTGTTTGTGTGCTTGATTTTTTAGATATTTTTATTCTGCAAAAAGAAACAAACATCACCTATTCACCCCCCTCTAGGTGATTTAGGTAGACGTTAGATACTTTCAAAGACTAGAACTGAGGGAGAGGAGGAGAAACAGACCCTTAATCGTGCTTGGCGGTGGGTGCGGTAGTTGTGAGCCATGACCGATCCTTGCTCTGGCAGTTAGCCCCAAAGCTTGATTCTCTAGCTAAAGATTAACTCCAGGAGTTATTTACCACTCCTCTGGCTCAACAATGGTGATGACGGGCTTAGCAGAAATGTGAGTAACAGTTAGGTGTCGTTTCTTCCCTTTTTTAAAAAAGAATTAGGGTTTAAGTTGCTTTCTACGTGTCACCCTTGTATTGGACCGCCAATCATTGCTTTAAATATGTCTTCTTGGGATGATCAATGTATTAAATAAGTTTTTTTAAGAGATCAAGTTCAAATACACGATCATTATTTTATCAAAAATACCCGGTTCAGCCATACAGGTGAACCAGACCGAAAAATATCCTAAGTTCAAAAGCATCGAGATCACTCGATGCTTCTTCGATTGGCATAGAGTTCACTCAACGAACTCGACGCTTCATAGAATAGCATCGAGTTCATTCAATGCACTCGATGCTTTGTCGAATGGCGTCGAGTTCACTCGATTCACCCGACGCTTCATCAAATGGTGTCGTATTCACTCGACGTCCATTGATTCAGAATGATTTTTCTAAGTTAAAGAGCATGGCGTTGAGTCCAGTAAACGCACTCGATGCTTTGTCGAATGGCATCATGCTCACTCGATGCCTGTTTATCCAGAATGATTTTTCAATGTTAAAGAGCATGGCGTTGATTCCACTCAACGCACTCGACGCTTTGTCGAATTGCGTCGTGTTCACTCGATGCTTGTTGATCCAGAATGAATTTTCTAATTTAAAGAGCATGGCATTGATTCCACTCAATGCACTCGACACTTTGTCGAATGGCGTCGAGTTCACTCAACACACTCGACGCTTTGTCAAATGGCGTCGAGTTCACTCGACGCACTCAACGCTTCGTAGAGTGGCATCGTGTTCACTCGATGCCTGTTGAATCAACCCTTACTCCTTGGGTCAAACCTAGCCTAACCCCATTCACTCACCACATGTTCTACCCTAAACTAAGTTAACGGGTCTATAAGGAAATGGGATGTTACATCCATCATCCAAGAGCTTCAATAAAAGGGATTCTAGCCCTACACTCTCCATCAATCATGGAAAATTTTCACTGGAAGAGATCAGGTCGTGAGACGAAGAAGACGAACCATTGGGAGAAGGTGACAGCTCTCCTCTACCCCGGACGTAGTTGCGGATAGAGTAAGGATGTGGATTTATAAGCCGACAATTCCTACTATGAATCCTAACCAAGGCTTTTAATTTGGTATATTATTTTGCTCTCTTTTCCTTCTTGTTTGGGTTGTGTAGCTAGTTCTCCATTTTTATGATGATTTTTCATTATAAACATTGCTTTTAAATGTGTGTTTCATTTTTATGAAAGTATTTTGTCTATTGTGTGTTTGAGGTTACTGTTGGAACACCCTTTTACTGATTTGGGCTAAGATAACTATTACATGTTTAGGATGTTTTATTTGACCCAACTTATATAGACTACGGTCATAGGATTATTTCCAGGGTTGTTACTTCAGAAGGAATCTAGAGAAGTTTAGTTCGATGAACGCAAACTTCATTTCGACGAACGCAGAATTTAGATCGACGAACGTCGAGCTTAGTTCGACAAACTCATGTTACTAACATTGAGTTTCGCTCGACGAACGTTGAACTCCATTCGATGAACTTTGTTCTCAACTCAAAAGCTTAGCTTGGTGAATGCCAAGCTCAGTTCCACTCGATCTGAGCTCAGATCGATGAAACATAAAACTTAGTTCGATTAACTCCAGGCTCAGTTCGACGAATTCCTTGATGTGTTCGACGATCAGGCATTTTCCTTATTCAGAAGGCAGAATGATTTAAAAAGATTAATTTCAGTCAGTCATAACTCTGATATTTAATGCTAAATATTCTAATTGAATATAGTCGTTTAAGGCATCATTAAAATTGATTTATCACCGAGTTTTAATTCTAATTAATTATCAGGGCAGTTATAATTCTCAGAGATTCTTCAGGCATTTCAAAATGGTTTTAATTCAAATGTTTGAATTCTTCCCTGATAGAATATTTATATATTCCAAGAAGATTGCAGCTTCAGGATGACTGACTTAGATATAAAAATATATAGAGACAGATATTTTTCTTAAGCTTCTTTCAATAACAAATATTCAATCTGAGACATCCTGATTCATATCTCTCAGAAACATCTACTGGATAGTGAAGCATATTGAGAGTCCTACACCCTGAAGAAAAGTTTCCTCTCCTGATCACAATCTCTATCCAAATCAGGGGGAGCTTTTTGCATCATCATCCACTAGTCTTCTTAGAGATTCTTGACAGAGAAGACAACATCATTTCTTATAGTTTATTTTTAAACTGTGTACATGGTTTTTAACTCCCTTCAAAAGTTAACTCTTGGTTCCTAAGTCACCTGATTAAAAGACATAAGCTTGGTTTTTGGGCACCTGGTCAAAAGCTCAAAGGGTTGCTAGAGCTCCCTTAGAAAATAGATCTTCTGGTGGCAGACACCTGATAAAAAACATGTAGTGGATTCCTACCAGGATGGTAGAAGAGTAGACGTACCCAGATTTATTGGGGAACTACTATAAAAATCCTTATGTCATCTGTGATTGCTTTACTTTCTATTGTGTATTATGATTTTCCAATTTATATATATATATACATATCACTTACTTTAAATCCTCTATAAAAATAACTTAAAGTTTTTAAAATACTCTATTCACCCCCCTAGAGTAAAGTTAGATCTATCCTCACTTTCAATTGGTATTAGAGGTAGGTTGTTTGGTTTTATAGGCTAACACCTGAACCAACAGATCTAATAGATCTTATTTTGTCTAGTTTATTTTATTTATCATGGCACAAAATAAAGAGTATTCAACCACTAGACCTCCTTTTTGAAATCTAAATAAGTTTGTACTATGGCAGGCAAGGATTAGATTATATATGAATTATATTGATGAGTATATCTACAAATCTATTTTGACAGGACCACCTCTACCACTGGAAACAACAAGCACCCGTATTTTACCTCCACCAGAATGGACAGAGGCTCAGAGAAAAGCAAAAACTGCTGATGCAAAGGCTATTATGAATATACTAGCCCAGACAATGTCTGATGATATTTTTCAGAAGGTTGCTAAATGCACCACAACAAAAGATATCTTGTGCTCCCTCACAACAATGGTATCTGGATCAACAGATGGGAGAAAAGATAGAAGATCTCACCTGATTTTTCAATATTTGAATTTCAAAAGGGTAAAATTGAATCTATTGTTGAGATATACACAAGACTTAGTCTCATAATTAATGAACTGAAGACCTTGGAGAAGGATATTATATTGACAGAAGTCAATTAAAAAAATTCTCATGTATTTCCCTAGCACATGATATTCAAGAATCTGGCCAATTAGAGATGCCAGAAGTGTAAATGAGATTTCAACAGAAACCTTGTTAGGTAAGCTCAAATCATATGAGCAGCTCATCAAAATAAGGGAAGCTGAACAAATGACTCTATCCTCAGTGAAAAAGGAAAAGAGTATTGCTTTTCAAGCTACTGAGGAGGAAGAACAACTTCTAGAGAATGAAGAACTTATGAGTCTTTTGGCAAGAGATTTTACAAATTGGCCTGGAAAGACTTAAGGAGAAGATCTTCCAGGAACAAAGAAAAACCAAGGTATGACAAAACACTAAATAGATAAATTGTTTATTATGGTTGCAGGAAACCAAGACACATTCTTCTATAATATCCTGAGAATTAGAAGAAAGACAAGAAGAAGGAGAACGATTAGAATAAGAAGTCAAATAAAATCTCTTACAGTAAACACAAACAGAAAGAGAGAGGCTTTGTAGCTGAAACATGGAGTGAATCAGATACTGAATCTTCATCCAGTTCAATTGAAGATGAAGAAAAATCAAAGGCTAAAGAAGTATGTATGATGGCAATCAATGCATCATGCAGCAATTCTGATGATGTATATGAGTCTGAGGAAGACCAGGCAATTTATACCTTTGATTTTACTTAAGAACAATTTAAAGAAGATTTTAAATTACTTTGTAAAGATTTAATACAATCTAAGAAGGAAATAAAACTTCACAGAGTAAAATTAATTGAATTAAACTAATAATCTTCAAAAAACATTAAACTTGAAGAAGATTTTAAAATTCTTAAGGAACAAGTAATTTTTCTAGAAAACAAATTATCTGAGGAAAAAAAAGTTTGAAGAATCTCTTAATGGGAGAAGTATCAAACTGATGAACTGAAAGACTTGTTTTCAAGAGCCTAGACACCTAAAGGGGGGGGGGGTGAATAGGATCTAATTTTCTTTAATAATTTTAGGCAAGTAACTAGATCTATCATAACATAGAATATACAATCCACAACATAACATTCACAACACAGCACAGTACACAAGATTTATAGTGGTTCCCCAAGTTATGGGTACATCCACTTTCCCCCTTCGCCTATCTAGTAGAAAACTGGATTCAACCCAACTTCCTTCCACTAACTCAGATCCACAGATCTTATAACTCAGAACCTGATAGGTTCTTATAGCTCAGACTTATATAAGTCCCACCTCAGATTCTTCCCAAGAACCCTACCTCAGGTAACAGCCCTACCTTAGCCTTTATCACCAGGCTTACAACTCAGAATTTCACAAGTCCTACACCTCAGGCTCTCAGCCCTACCTCAGCCTTTATAAATACAGGCTTACAACTCAGATCTATAAAAGATCTTACAAGAAAAACAATATTTAATTGTACAGAAATTTCACCCAGATAGAACTCTCAATTGGTGTGAGCGTCTTGATGAGTTCTTGAATAAACTATATACTTCAGATCCAACCTGACTTTGCTTTTTCAAATCTTATTGATTGAACAAAATGAGGTTGATCTTGACTTGGTGTAGAAGTTGATCTTCAGACAGCTCCCTTCTTAGATTCAGAATTAGATCTGAATCTTTCTTGCAGACTGTTAAGGATCTGTCTTCTTAAGGGTTCCCCTTTTCTTGAATTCTCTCTCTGGTTCTGTGTTGTTTTCTTCCACGTTAATTTCTTGTCTTGGTTGTTATGGATCATTCCTTTATATAGAGTTTCTCAATGAATTCCGGCTGATCCGGTTTGTAACAACCTTCTGACAGTTCTGACAAAGGTGTCAGACTTATTATTTATGACAACTGTCAAGTCTTCAGCCGTGATAGCTGATTCTGCAATGCCTTTATATCTCAGCAGGTAACACTCAGCAAATTACTTTACATGTGTCGACTCAAACAGACTAAGTGTTGGCACAAGTCTTGATGATGTCGACACAGCTTCTAATGTGTCGACACAGTCATTCTTTATCTTCTCGACACAGCTTCGATTGTATGTATCGACACAAGTCCTATGTGTCGACACAACTACTCCTGGTCTCGACATAGTTGTTGCTGACAAATGGCATTGAGTGTATGTCCAGACGTCATTGAGTGTGTGTCGACACAAGTCTTGTGTGTCGACACAAGCCCTTCAGACTCAGTATAGCTGTTGATGATAGATGGCATTGAGTGTGTGTCGACACAAGTCCTGTGTGTCGACACAAGCCTTCTTCAGGTGTTGGCACAATTCCTGGGTGTCGACACATGCCTTGCTTCTGGTGTTGACATAACTCCTGGGTGTCAACACAGCTCTTGCTTCAGGTGTCGACACAATTCCTTACAAGTGTTGACACTTGTACTTAGAAATTTTCCTGCATTTCTTAAACATGTACACTGAAACTCAACATCCCATCAAATACAATTAATGTATATCATTGAGTACAGAGAGGTTTTCCAAATCTGGTACATAATTTCCAGTGTACCTAACATGAACATCACAAGTACAGTAAATGCAAGACTAAAAGGTAAACTTGGCTTGGGAGCTTCATCCAGTCAACATCACTTTCTTTAGAAAAATATTTTAACTACACCAGTAAAATTTATTTC
Organism: Platanthera zijinensis; assembly: GCA_039513925.1. Lineage (NCBI taxonomy): Eukaryota > Viridiplantae > Streptophyta > Magnoliopsida > Asparagales > Orchidaceae > Platanthera > Platanthera zijinensis. The sequence goes on from CM077087.1 coordinate 72,285,576, forward strand.
TACTAAAGGAAAAGAAAAATTAGAAGATATAGATAAAGTTACTGAATTTTTACAACAAAATAAATCAAAACAAAATAAAATGTTTCAGAAAAATTATGTTCAACAAAATTCATCGAAGCGAGATCGACGAAATCAATATTATTCGTTGAACAATGATCGATGAACTCTGAACACAGGATTTGAGTATAACTATTCAACGAATGGTGCTCTATGAAATCAATATGATTCGTCAAACAGAGATTGATGAACTCTGAACATAGAAAATGAATATTACTATTCTGTGAATGGAGCTCGACGAACTAACTATAATTCGTCGAACGAAGCTCGACAAAATAATTATAATTCGTCGAACTCAAATTTTTCAAACAGAAATTTTAATTCTTTTCGAAAGAATAATCAAACATAAAGATTGAAAATCCTTTTACTCAGTGGATCATTCCTCCTAGGAGATATCATCTACTTGGTTATAAGGATAAACCTGAATGTTCTTATATTTCTAATTATTATGAAAGAAAACTAGGACCCAAGGTAATATGGGTCAAGAACACCTAATTTGTTTTATACAGGAAAAGAATTATACTACCATAGAGGAACATTGGTATTTGGATAGTGGATGCTCAAAATATATGACAGGAAGAAAGGCTAACCTAAGAGACTTCAAAGAAAAGCTTGGACCAAAAGTCATATTTGGAGACTCCAACTGTGGACAGACAGAAGGCTATGACAATGTCAAGGTTGGAGTAGTTACCTTCAGAAAGGTAGCTTATATGAAAGGTCTTAAGCATAACCTTATCTCCATCTGTCAACTATGTGATGAAGGTTATCAGGTCTCTTTTAATAAAACTTTATGTTTTATTACATCTGATAAAAACAAAATTATTTTAACTGATGTTAGACAAGGTAACATTTATTTAGTTAATTTTAACTCTGCTAAATCTAAAATCTGTTTGTTTAATCAAATAAGTAAAACTAATGAACTATGACATAAAAGATTAGGAAATATAAACCTTAGAACTATTGCTAAATTATCTAAGGACAACCTTGTTAGAGGACTACCTTCTGGATCTTACAAGAAGGAAGAGCATTGTAGGTCTTGTCAATTAGCTAAGCAAACTAAAAATAGTTTTAAATCCATATTTAAAAGTGATTCACCCAAAATTTTATATCCGCTACATATGGACCTTTTTGGACCTATTGCAATACAAAGTTTGGGAGCAAAGTCATACACTTTAGTGATTATTAATGATTTCTCTAAATTCACTTAGGTGTTCTTTCTTAGAAATAAGTCAGATAACTTCAAAGTTCTTACAGACTTTCTTAGGAACATCAAGATTGAGTACTCTACTCAGATTGCATTGATCATAAGTGTCATGACACTGAGTTTGAATATCTTCTGATGAAAGAATTCCGTGATAAAGATGGAATCAGGCATTGTTTCTTTGCTCCTAGAACTCTTCAACAAAATGGGGTAGCTGAAAGGAAAAATAGAACCCTAATTGAATATGCTAGAACATTACTTGCAGATGCTCACTTGCCCCTATCTTTTTTGGCAGAGGCAGTAAGCCCAACAAACTATGTTCTTAACAGAAGTCTTATTCATAAACTAAAGAGTAAGACTCCCTATGAATTACTTAAAAATAAGAAACCTAAAGTCAATTATTTTAAAGTTTTTGGATGTAAATGTTATATTCACAACAATGACAAGAAACATTTAAAAAAATTTGAAGCCAAAGCTGCAGAAGGAATATTTTTTGGATATTCCCTTGATAGTGAAGCTTATAGGGTCTTTAATAAATCTACCCTTAAGATAGAAGAGTCTCTACATGTATCTTTTGATGAAACAAATATGTTTTATAAGGAGAACAATACTTCTACCATAGACTCTTTTTAGGTACCAATTTTGTGTGAGAAGTTAGATGAATTAATCCTTAAACAAGAGGATACATTGCATCCTTCTTAACAAAATGCTGAAGATAGTGTTAAAGACAATCCATAAATTTATGATGAAAAAGATGTAACTAATGAAATTCCACAAGAGGAATTAACAACACAAATAACTGAAGAACCAACTCCACATGTTGATTTTGTCACACTTAGAGATCATCCTAGATCTCAAGTGATTGGAACATATCAGTTGGTGTGCAAATAAGGCATCAAATCAATCAAGATCAGATGCATACATGCTTTCTTTCTCAGATTGAACCTCAATCCATAAAATATGCAGAACAAGATCCTCATTGGATCTTTGCAATGCAAGAGGAACTAAATCAGTTTGAGAGATGTAGAGTTTGAGACTTTTTTCCAAGACCCAAAGAGTATCCAGTCATTGGAACAAATTGGGTTTTCAAAAAAAAGTTGGATGCTCAAGGAGTTATACTAAGAAATAAATCTAGATTGGTAGCTCAAGGATACTCACAGTAGGAAGGAATAGACTATGATCAGACATTTGCTTCTATTGTAAGATTAAAAGCTATCAGAATATTTCTTGCTTTTACAGTGTTCAAGAAATTCAAGGTATATCAGATGGATGTGAAGAGTGCATTTTTGAATGGACAACTCAAAGAGAAAGTTTATGTAGAACAACCTGCAGGTTTTAATCTCTTCAACTCATTCTACTCGTGTCTTTAAACTTAATAAAGCTCTTTATGGTCTTAAACAAGCTCTAAGGGCTTGGTATAAGACTCTTGCTAGTTTCTTATTAGAACATAAATTTTGTAGATGCATGGTAGATAAAACTTTATTTTTAGACATCATAAATCTAAAATTTTACTAGTTCAAATATATGTTGACGATATAATTTTTTGTTCTACTTATTCCAAACTTTGCAAAAGGTTTTCTGACCTAATGCATTAAAAGTTTGAAATGAGTACCATGGGTAAATTATCTTATTTTCTTAGCTTACAAGTGAAGCAAACACATGATGGCATCTTTATATCACAATCTAAATATGCTAAAGAGCTCATTAAAAGATTTGGGATATCAGATGCCTCCTTTATGAAAACACTCATGCACTCTTGAAAGAAAGGGATAGATTTGGCTTACTCTAATTAAATATATATATTATATAAAAGCGCAAAGAAAGCACAAAAATAAAGAAAGAAAGCAAGCAATCTAGATGACACAAGGATTATAGTGGTTCCCCAAAACTAGGTACAACCTGAAAGCGAGAGTTAGACCTGATTTACTCTAGAGGGGGGGGGGATGAATAGAGTAGTTAAAAACTTTTGCTGTTTAAAAATTAATTAGACTAGAAATACTAGTGAATACTAAGATTATCAGTAAGCAAGAAAATAACCTAAGTAAAACTAATCTAACATAGAACATATATCTAAGCTATCATAGCCACAGCAAGAGCAAAGAGAAAAGGGCAACCAGACAACACAAGAACATTTATAGTAGTTACCCAACCTGGGTACATCCACTCTTCTACCACCCTGGTAGGAATCCACTAACAGTTTTGATCAGGTGACTTCGACCTTTGAGCTTTTGATCAGGTGCTCAAAAACCAATCCCAAGTCTTTTGATCACGAGACTTGCAAATCAGGCTAACTTTTGAAGGGAGTTAAAACCCTGTAAAATGGGGTGGGAAAGAAGATTATGTTAGTCTTCTCTTTTCTCAAAAACAACATGAGAAGATTTTGTGGATCCTTGATGGTGCCAAAGCTCCCCCTGAGATGTTGAAGGTTCAGGAAGACTTGAGCTTTACTTCAGGGTGTAGGTCTTCAGTTTTGATTTGTCAATGTTCAGGAATCTAGTAGACAGATGTTGAAAAGAATGTTTCTGAAGATTCCCAAATATGAAGATGAAGAAGACTCTTAATATTTGATGAATGTTCTTCTTCAATCTTGAGTATTGACAGGGATGATAACACTTAGAAAAAAATGAGAGAGTTCTGGATGATTGTGAGTTCTCTATACAGTGTCCTTGGAAAAGAGAGAGATCTCTTTTAATATTCTCAGATAATTATTATTCCTTTGAAATTTAAATTACTTCCTTAAATGCTGACTGATCTAGAGATTACAAATTGCTGGAATAAAACATTAATGAGTTTACCCAACTTTCCTTAATAAAATAAGCATGTAAATATCCTGATGAATACCATAATTAATGCAGCCAATAACGGCTATATTCAGAGGAATATATGCATTAATTACTCAGGAATAGTACTCCTATTAAATATGGAAATAAAGGATCAGAAGGGGAGGCAAAACTCATTCTGGAACCAGGATAGAAATCGTCGACCTCTGAACAGAATTCGTCGACCTGAGATCCAAGATCATCGACCTAAGAATGCTAGTTCGTCGACCTGAGAATCTGTTTGGAGAAAACTAAACGTCGACCTGAGCTCGAATATTGTAGAGCTCAGCTCAGAGAATTAACTCTAAGTTCGTCGATCGGAGATCGGCGATCATCGAGCTGAGTTCTAAGAATTTCGAACTAATCAAACTGTCTTCTGATATCTTCTAAATTTGAGTCTTCTGAGGTCCTCTACTGGCTGGTCTAAGAAGGTAGAACTAAAAGAACTTAGTCTAAACTCTAGGACTACTAATCAAGACCCTGGCTATACAAGGTGGGTCAGACTCAGCCTAAAATTAGTGAACCTAATCCAAATCCAACTAGGGATCCAACAATCTCCCCTTATTTGGGTGAGGTAACTAAGTACAAAACAAAAGAAACAATCACAAAGAAAGAAAATATATATCTGACAGAATTAACACATTCAGTAGATATTTACAACACGTGCTTCATGATATAAGAAGAAATAGAGTTCAAAAGTATTAAGAATAACACAATAATAGACTCATTTTTTATGTTAAGCATCTCCTTTGTCAGTCTTTTCAGCAGGCTGTCTGAACTTGATTTCTCTGTTAGGATTTGCTGCTTCTTTCTTTGACATATACATGTCAGATGCCCCAATAACAGTCTGAGAAGATGTTCTGGGAACTACAGCCTCTGGATGGAGTTTTATATAGTAATCAACATTAAATAACTTGTTAGCTTTTGCATACCTGGTCAGTTCTTCTTTCCTGTAAGATGGCATAGTTTAAAATTGAGAGGTGTCCTTGCCTTCTGCTTTAACTTTCCTAATCTAAGAGAGTCCTACTAAATCCTGAAATCTAGCCATTCTGGCAGAGGTCTCCTGCTCTGGATCAACAAAAGGAATAGGAGGAGACTCTAGCCTTTTTGGACTAGAGTCCTGCTTTGATTCATCTGTAGGAGCTTTCTTGGAAGTAGCTGGAGGAGGATGACTTGAAGAGGTCTGCTGACTACTGTGCCTTGATTGTCTTTGATAGGTCTTAGTCACTTGAGCAGGTTTCTGAGTTACATTACCTGAAGTACCTGAAGAGAGAGGAGGAGGAGGAGGGTCTTTCTTTAATTGTCTAAGAGGTGACTTGTACCTTCTCTTCTTCTTCCTTTCTTTCAGTTCATTTTTGGACAACCACATCCACTAGGGCATTCCTGGATATGGGGTTATTTTCTGCAGAATGTAATAAGAAGTATCATTGTTTGGATTTGGCTAGGAGCAGCCTTTCTCGTCTTGATAGATTTCTTCTTGGATTTTGAATTATCAGAATCTTCTGAATCATTTTCTGAGTCAACTTTAGAGGAACCTTGAGGATTGTCTTAAAGAGCATCTATTGCTTTTAATGTTTCCTTTGAGATCTGTTTGTCTACTTGAGGAGGAACAATTGGAGGTAGAACATCTTGAGGAGGAACCACTGCATCTGAAACCATTTCTACTTCCTGAGCCATATCTGCAGCAAAAATCTCATCCATATCTGGTAATAGAGAGGTAGATAAAACAAAAGTGGGAGGGGAAAAATCCTTGGGCTCAGAGAATTTATCCTCAGCAACCTTAACAAGCTCAGCCTCTGGAACTAAAACAAGTTCAGGCTCTGGAGCTACAAAACTGTTCTGAATCAGCTGTAAAGCCTCTGAACTAACAGGAGTTGTATAACAAACAATATATATACAATACCGAGGAGAGATAGAGGAAAGACTATTTCTATACAAAAGATCATTAGACTCAAGAACTGAGTTCAGTTCAAGAGCAGGAGAAATGAAGCAATCTCTAGAAAGAATATCTAAAGAATGAATTGAATCAATTGTCTCAATATCGGTATCCAAAAATTCAGTAAGTTCTGCATCTGGTATATCTGTATCAAAAATTTCTTTTTCTGCTTCTGGTATATCTGTTGCTACTGCTTGAGATACTGGAGCTACTTCTTCATAGAGTATCTCCCCCTGCCTGGTTTCAGTATGTTGGGTATACTGAAAAATATGTACCAAATTTGGAGAAGCCTCATCTTACAGTGATATAAATCTATTTGTATTTGATGGATGTTTGAGTTTCATTGTGCAGGTGTTAGGTTTGCAAGAAATTTATCTAAGGTCAAGTGTCGACACTTGTGAAGAATGGTGTCAACAACCAGAAGTTGTGTCTACACTAGAAGCAAGGCCTGTGTCGACACCCAAGCATTGTGTCGACAACTGAAGAAGAAGCTGTGTCGACACCTAGAATTGTGTCGATACCTAATGCAGGAATTGTGTCGACACCTAAAGCAGAAGTTGTATCGACACCTAGGAGTTATGTCGACACCAGAAGAAAGGCATGTCTCGACACTCAGGAATTATTTCGACACCTGAAGAAGGTTTGTGTCGACACACAGGACTTGTATCGACACACATTCAATGCAATTTGTCTACATCAGCTATGTCAAGACCAGAAGCAGTTGTGTCGACACACAGGACTTATGTCAACACACACTCAATGACATCTGGACGACACTCAACGCCATCTAATAACAATAGATATACTGAGTCTGAAGGCTTGTGTCGACACACAGGACTTGTGTCGACACACACTCAATGACGTCTCGACACAAACTCAACGACAGCTTGACATACACTCAACGCCATCTGCCAGCATCAGTTATGTCGAGACCAGGAGCAGTTGTGTTGACACACAGGACTTATGTCGACACATACAAACAGAAGCTGTGTCGAGAAGCAGAAGTATGACTATGTCAACACATGGAGTGTTGTGTCGACATCATCAAGACTTGTGTCGACACTTTTTCTATTTGTGTCGACACATGTGAAGCAGTTTGCTGAGTGGTTCATGCTGAGTTGTAAAGTCTTTGAGGAATCAACTATCATGACTGGTGACTCGACAACTGTCATAACCAACAGGTCTGACACCTTTGTTAGAACTGTCAGAAGGTTATTACAAACCGGATCAGCCGATAATCATGAGGAAACTCTATATAAGGTACTGATCCTTGGCAACCACAAGAACAACAATTAAGGAAGTAATCAAGCTATTATGGGAAAGAGAGTTTGACAAAAAGTAAAGGGGAATCAATTAAGAAGGCAGATCCAGAACAGTCTATAAGAAATATTCAGATCTAATTCTGAATCTAAGGAAGGATCTATCTGAAGATCAACTTCTATATCAAGTGAAGATCAACCTTATTTTGTTCTATCAAGAAGCTTTAAAATAGCTAAGTAAGGTTGGATCTGTAGATTCAGTTTATTTAAGAACTGATCAAGAAGCTCACACCAATAAAGAGTTCTATCTACTGAATTTCTGTACCCTTTAAATTATTCAATTTTCTTATAGGATCTTTTGTAAGATCTGAGTTGTAAGCCTATAATTATAAAGGCAGAGGTAGGGCTGAGTGTCTGAGGTATAGGACTTGTGAAAGTTTGAGTTGTAAGCCTAGTGATAAAGGATGAGGTAGGGCTGAGGCCTAAGGTAGGATACTTAGGAAGAATCTGAGGTAAGACTTGTATAAGTCTGAGCTGTAGGAACCAATCTGGTTCTGAGTTGTAAGATCTGTGGATCTGAGTAAGTGGAAGGAAGTCAGGCTGAATCCAGTTCTCTACTGGATAGGCGAAGGGGGAAAGTGAATGTACCCATACCTTGGGGAACCACTATAAATCTGGTGTACTGTACTATGCTGTGATTGCTGTGCTGTGATTGCTGTGTTGTGATTGTTGTACTGAGAATAGTATTATCTATGCTAAGTTATAACAAGCTAATTGCCTAAAATTCTTAAAGAAAAATTAGAACCTATTCACCCCCTAGGTGTCTAGGCTCTTAAAATCAAGTCTTTCAAGTGGTATCAGAGGGAGCTTACATAAAGATAGACCTACCAGTCTGTGTAAATCTCCAAGGCAATTAATAAGATTTTAAGAATGGGTTCAAATGAGAATCAGAAGGAATTTGGATCTATGAAACTGCCTATCTACAGGAAAGAATGCTTTTCCATATGGAAGGAAAGGGTTAGGTTGTTCATGGAAGCATTTGATCCTAGAATCTACATCACAGTATAAGAAGGCTCCTTTATTCCAATGAAGGTATCAGTTCTGGATACCATTGTTAGAACCCCAAAGAGTTATTCTGAAAAGACCAAAGATGAGATCATCCTAGCAACATTAGACAAAAGAGCATAAAACATTATTGTAAGTTCTATAGATGAAACCATATTTCAGAATCTGGTTCATTTCAAAACCTCTAAGGAGATGTGGGACACCTTGATTGTCTATATGGAGGGACTGAAGAAGTCAGAGAAGATAGGAAATCTATGCTTAATCAAGAATATGAGAGCTTTAGACAAGCCAAGTTTTACAGCATAGCTGAATGTTACAAGAAATTCTTCAAGATAATAAATGAGCTGATGACCTATGGAAGAGTCTTCAGCACATATGAACTGAATGACAAGTTTCTCTGATCACTAAAAAAGGACCGGGACACAAAGATATGTGCCATCAGAGAGGTGGTCAGGCTTGCTGATTGTAAGACCCCCCCCCCTTTTTCTTTTTAAAACCCGGGGTCTTAGGCCCAGAGTCGCCGCTTTGCGGTGACACCTTCATGTCCTGAAGGGTCATCACCACAAGGCGCCGATTCTGCCAGCCAATTCGATCACAGAAAGGTAGCACAATAATTGAAGTAAGAGCAAGTCCACAGAAAGTAAATCACATATATAAAATAAAATCTCCACGAAGGGAGTGTCCATAGAATAATAATAATCAGAGTACTATAAATGCGGGCTTATGCCCGATACATCATTTCCTCACTATAATCTCTCATGCGGAAGCTAAAACAGAAACTACTCAGGGTCGAGACTCACGGTCCCGGCTGTATGAACTCCGGAGCTAGACTGCCCCATCTCCAAGCGCACTAGTCTCTAGGGCCGCTCCTCCATGCTGGGCTCCACGATCCCCTAAATGATGCGGTTCAAAAACCGTTAGTCATAAAGACTAAGCCCTATCATCCCCTACCCCTTCCCCCATGGCTCCTAAGTACCGAGCGGAGAGGAAGAAAGGGAAGGACATGAAGGTGGAGATTTAATCAAGAAACAAATGGTAGCGGAACTAATCTAGCAATTCTATAATAATATGACAGAAACAGGAAGTAAGAAAGGTAACCTTAACTTATGTGTGAAAGCGCATAAGACAAGGGATCTTCTGCAAGGCTCCCATCGTATAGAGTGTCCCATACCACTTATACGTTGGGGTGTCGGTTATCAAACAACAGCATGTATATATATTGAAATTAACCTTTGATTTATAAACTTGCCCGCACAAGCTTATAGACCAAGGGGTCGTTTTGCAGGTCCTAACGTATAAGCGTCTCATACCACTTATACTTTAGGTGTCAGGGTTAAATGAATCGATTATGCTATGACATGCAAGTGGGTATGATGAAACATACAAGTGCAACCCACACACCCGACTCTGTGCACACAGACCTTTAGTTCCCCCTTTCGGAGCCGTTACCTCCGAGGATACCTACGTAGTGGCAGACGGAAGCGGTGGGTTGGGCCTCGTGCACCTCTAAACCAGTAAAGCACTACCGGTCAGACCTATCGTACGCCTCAATGCTTGGTGCACTAAGCGGACGCCTGCGTACTCTTGCTGGCTGGCGCACCGGACTTCTGTTGGCAAAGTGCTAACCACACTTGCCGAGTCAGCGTATTGGCGTCGGTGCATCGACCCTCCAATACCGAAGACCCACCACCTTAATTTTCATTCCTTTTTATGCACATGCAAGTTTAATCGTAAACACACAAAAGCCGAGCCGAAGCTCCCCGGACCAAAATGTCCGTCTACAAACCAACCGAGCCGAAGCTCCCCGGACCATCCCGTCCGTCTCTTAACCAACCGAGCCGAAGCTCTCATCCATCTTCCTGTGCCAACAGTGTTTCTGGAGGGTGCAGCCCTAGTTACTAAGTTACTCTTGTCGGTTTGTTATTACAGTTTACGTTAGCCCAGGACTGCCCCCGGTATTCCCCGTGAAGGGCTCTCAAGGGGCACTAGGAACCAAAACGGCGGCATTACGGCCCGAAGTTCCCTTTCGCAAGGCACTTATTGTTATTGGTTGATCTCCCTTAACCCGATTCCCTTATCATATTACGATAGACTATCCTAGGGTGATTTTAAACCTTCCACTCTTCGGGGAAGACGATCTTTCGTCGAACCCGAGCACCCCTTAACTCTAGCTACCACTACTTCTCTCTACTCTTCATATCTTCCTATTGTGATTTCCTCCGCAATTGTCCACCCAGACAAAATGATTAACTCCAATGACTTTCTCGGATCTTGTCCTATTGCAATTCACAAATTTGTTATATGCAGACCGACCTAGACTATATGACGAACTGGTTATGCAACGATCCCAAACATATCCAAATGCCCTTAATTATTTACTGGAGACTTATCAGGATATAAGTGGCCTAAATCCAGAATGTGGCAATTTTACTAATTTATCTAACATTTAATTAATTTTCCCAAAAATCCCAAGGGCTACCATTTTGAACATGAACTACCCTATGTTCTCATGCAAGATGTCCAGAAAATTTTATAATAATTAGTAGGTTATCTCAATATGGTAAATCCAAAGTATCACAATTTTTCTATCATCAAAAGGGCACTAAAACTATTTTAGAAATAATCACTATCTTTTGTTATTTATGAATCAAATACAGAAAATATCCATCCAAAAATTGTAAATTAATTATACTAAGCAGATAAGACGTTCAAAATAACATTGGCCAGGTTTCATAATTTTCCAACAAGTATATCATCCATAATTAATTTTTAAACCATAAAACCCCTTTCTAACATCTGTGAATGAAGTACTAGAATTACTCAACTAAAAATCATACAAAAATTCAGGGGAAACTATTTTAACCTAAGATATTTACCTCGAAGATTTCATGAGGTTTCAATGAATAGAAATTTCTAAACAATTAAAACATCATTTAAGGCCATAACAAGCTTTACAAATGAAGTGCTAGCAATAATCAACATGAAATTCCAGAAAAATTGCTATAAGTTCTACCTGATCCAAAACTCACTCTACCCGAATTTCACAGCTTTTAAGTAAGGTTTAGTGACTGGATTTACCTATTTGATATTTTACCCTAAAACTAAGGTTAGGGTTTTAAGGTATCTACTTGTCTCCAAATTCTCCAAAATTCCATCCAGACAATTCTTATCAGGCCTTTGTCAACTCTACAGAGTTTCAAGGTAATACAAGAGCAATTGCCCCCATATCCTTCACAACCCTCAAAACCCTCCATCTAGGGTTTGAGTTTGGATCCTAGGGTAAACCAACCCTAAACCACACCATTTTCTCCAAGTGGGTTATAATAACCCTTACAAGTCAGTGGTCAAGGTATCAGCCTCAGTAGAGGTGATATGACCATTCTAACCTCTCGTGCACTTTTTACTCAAAAATGCCTCACTTTGCCTAGTTAAGAATAGGTGACTCCCTATCTAAAACTCATCCAAATGAGTTGAAAATTTTTACAGAGTGAAGTTTTATAGCCAGGGACCACTCCCCAAAATTTGGGAGGGTTTGGAGGTCATTTAACTACTTAAATAAATTCCTCTAAGTTTATTAAATTAAAACAAAAACTTTAGGCAAAGTATCTCAAAAAATTCCCATTTTTGGTCTGCCTTTAGGTATAGCTAAGGTTAACCCCTTGCCCAAATTTCAGGTCATTTGGACAAGGCACGAAGAGTGGGTATCCATTTTAATTTCTGCCCAACTCTAGGTACAGCCCCCACTAAAACGGGTGTTGCGGTCGAACCGCTTACCCAGACGGGTTGAAATCAATTTTAAATTAAACTAGACTCAAAGGGCTACAACTTTTGTTACTGGTCATTTTTCCTAAAGCGGCCTCTAAGTGCCTCGTTTCGCAGCATCAAAATGTGCTCATCTAATTATATTTTCCATACAAATTATTTACATAATTTATATATTATAAACAGCTTTTACTGTTCATCTTCTACAGAACCCGAAAAACCAGAACACAGAAACTCATATATCCTATAGCTCTTTCGCGATCCGTCACCGGTCGTCCGGTCACTTCTCTGGCCGGCCACCACCACCACCACCTCTGTTGAGGCGATGGCTATCGGTCGGCGGTGGTTTGGCCGCCGGAGGTGGCGGTTTCCGGCGAACTCAAAAATACATTTTTTCATGGTTTTCCATGAAAACGAGAGATAGGTCCGGCTCCGTTGAGCACGAACCTCCTTTCTAAGAATCCTAAGATCTACCATGAAAGAAGAAGCAGAGGAGGACCTTGTTCGCAGTTTGGAGGCGAGATGAACGACGGGGTGCCATGGCGTGGTGGTGGCGTTGCTGAACTTCTCATGCAGCAAGGTACAAAGATCTGAGTCCGTTTGGTCAAGAGTGTAACCTTCTCATCTTGCTCTAAGGGGTATTTTATAAGTCAGCAAGTGGGGAGGTGAAAGGGTAAAGCCTTAATGGTCATGAAGGCTCCTCTCAATAACCTTTCGGTTACAGTGAAGGGATAAGAAACGGTGGAAGATGAATAGGTGTTTGCCAGGTGGCGATTCCTATTGGACCAACACTTCCTCCTTTATTATATAATTACAGAAGGAAAAACGGCCCGTAATTACTCCTGGTGTAACTTCCCACACCAGCATTTATTACCACGCGTGTTAGAATAATTTCGGGCCTGAACCGTCGTTTCGGTCAATGTCACGGGCGTGACACATAGGTCACGGGCGTGACAGGCCCGGGTGGCCAATTCTGGGGTCGACGATCGTCGAACTAAGATCGACGGTCGTCGAAGGGTGGTCACGCCCTAGGTCACGGGCGTGACACCTTGGTCATGGGCGTGACATGCCCGAATGGCAAATTCTGAGGTCGACGATCGTCAAACTGAGATCGATGGTCGTCGAAGGGTGGTCACGCCCTAGGTCACGGGCGTGACACCTTGGTCACGGGCATGACATGCCCGAATGGCAAATTCTGAGGTCGACGATCGTCGAACTGAGCTCGACGGTCGTCGAAGGGTGGTCACGCCCTAGGTCACGGGCGTGACACCTTGGTCACGGGCGTGACAGGGCCGGGTTGAAAATTCTGTGCTCGACGATCTTCTCCCTGAGATCGACGATCGTCTCCCTGAGATCGACGATCGTCTCACTGAGATCGACGATCGTCGAAGGAGTCACGCCCTAGGTCATGGGCGTGATGGGTCGGTCACGGGCATGACCAACCCGTGGCCCGAAATCTCGGTCGATTTATTTCAATTTTTGGGCTTCCTAGGGTTCTGTCACGACCAACCGACTCCTAGGGGTCTAGCCGGAAATGGGATGTTACAAATCCCAATAAACAAAACAAAAATTTCGTCCCCGAAATTGAGGTTGAGCCTACGGGGATTTCTATCGGAATAAATTAAACTTGTAACATCCCATACGATTTTTCTATTGGGTTCAAGCGACTACTTGTTTGATAAACGAAGACAATCTCCCCAATAAACAAAAGATTAGCCCCTACTTTCCTGCGCATACCTAGGTTCTCAATTTTCCTTATCTAATCTTACCGGTTTTGTACAAGAAGGTAATTTATAGTATACCAAGAGGTGGTGAGGTATACCTGACTGAACAACTCCGGGTATTTTTGCCTCATCAGGTCCTGCGGTTCCCAGGTGTGCTCCACCTGACCGTGGTTTCTCCACAGAACCTTGACTAAGGGGATCTTCTTGCGGTGCAAGATCCGTACTCCTTTGTCATCGATCCGGACCAGCTCCAAGTGAACAAATCGGTCTGAAGCTACCGGCCCTTCGGTGGTCAAAATCTGCTGCTCCGGGCGTAGTAGAGCCCTTCTCAGCGAAGAAATGTGGAAGACGTCGTGTAGAGCTGCCAGCTCTGGTGGCAACTCTAGCCTGTAGGCTAGGGGTCTGATCCACTCCAGATTCCGGTAAGGGCCCATATACCTAGGGATGAGCTTCTTCCTCCGACCGCGCACTCGTGAGACTCCGTGCATGGGCCGGATCTTCAAGAACACTCGGTCCCCTACCTGGAACTCCACCTGACGATGTCGGGTGTCATAGTACGTAGCTTGTCTGCTCTGCGCCTCCAACATCCTATCTCTGATCAGTCTCACCTGTGCCTCGGTGTCTTCAACAAAATCCGATCCCAACACCTTCGGGTCCTCGTCTTGAACCCAAGAAAGCGGGGTCTTACATTTTCTTCCATACAAGGCTTCATAAGGCGCCATCCTGATGCTGGACTGGTAACTATTGTTATAGGAGAACTCGACCAACGGTAACATCTTCTCCCACGGCTCCCCTCGGTCTAGTATACACAGTCGTAGTAAATCCTCCAAGGTCCGGTTGGTGCGCTCTGTCTGCCCGTCCGTCTGAGGGTGGAAGATCATGCTAAAAGTCAATCGGGTGCCCAAATATGCCTGCACTGACCGCCACTCCCTGGATGTAAACCGTCCATCGCGGTCCGACACTATCATCCGGGGCACGCCATGATATCGGACATACTGCTCCACGAACTTCCATACCAACACTCCCACCGAGTCATCTTTCCTGATTGGTATAAAGCGGGCCACCTTCGTCAACCGATCAACAATCACCCAGATCGAGTCGTTCCCCGTTCGAGACCGGGGAAGACCATGTATAAAATCCATAGCTATATCGTCAAACTTCCACTCCGGCACCGGGAGTGGCTGCAACAATCCTGCGGGGTTCCTGCACTCCGCCTTCACCAACTGACACGCCTCGCAATGGGTCACGAAGTACGTAATGTCCTTCTTCATGCCCGGCCAAAACATCGTCTTCTTCAGATCAGCGGTCATCTTTGTGATCCCCGGGTGCACAGAGTACCGGCTGCAATGCGCCTCCGTCATAATATCCTCTCGGATCTGGCCTCCTGCGGGTATATATACTCTGCCTCTGAAATATAGCAGTCCATCTCTCAGGGAATAATCTCCTGTCAAACCCTCCTCTAAGGCTCGGAAAATCGGCTCTAGCTTGGCATCCCGCCTCTGCCAATCTCTGACTCTGTCATGAATATCATAGGTGGTGCTCGTAGCGTCCAGGTACTCCTCGTACAGCTCAGTGTCTTCGGACGATACCAAGGTGATGTGCATATCTTCAAAGCTCCGCAATATCTCTAAAGACATGACCTGGGGCCCAGCTTCGGAAGTGCCACATTCCCTAAACTTGGTCTGAGGGAACCCAAGCCAATACTAATTTGCCCAATAAACAAAAGTTTAGCCCCCAATAAACAAAAGATAAGCCCCTACCTACCTTGGGCTAAGCATCTTTGATATTACCATGTTATCTCTGTCCCAGTTGGGTGCACAATCCCTAGGGCATCAATCTTCGACTTAGGGTTCCAACCTGAAACTTGTTGATATACTTCATACATAAAACTCTCTGAGTCACATTTATGACAACCTTATCCCAGTCAAAATATTCCTAATCCCAAATGGGTATCTTCCAAACTTGAATTCCTATCCGACCCTCGGTGTTTGTCTTGGTGGTTGTCTCCGAGTAATCTTATTATCGGTACAAGGGTTAAGACTACTTGTCTTCTACCATTCTGCTAAAGTATTATTGATCTCAATTCTCCTTAAAGAAGTCTACTGATTTGAGTAATTCTTGATAGGGGTCGTAGGGTCACCTGAGTTTATCTATCAGGTTGTCATTCTCATGTAAAACTCCTCCTTTTATTCTGTTTGGGTATCTCCTTACCTTAAATAAGTTCATACCCAAGGTCTATTTCGAACTAGGGCATGTTATAAGTCGTCATGGTTAGTCATGTGTCCTACTAGGTTGAGTCTAACTTATTGACTAAAGAATTATAAGATGAGGTCTTTACAGCCGGAGGTGTTCCCTGGTGGGGGCAGGGTTTGCCTCAAGCTACAAAGAAGAATTTCATTTGTTGAAGAAGTGGACAATTTATATGTGATCACCATATGGGCACACCACTGCTTCCGTTGCTTAGTTTGTCCCCAAACTAAACTCGCGCGGGGGTGACCCAGGGTTTGTGGACTGCTACTTTCTTCTGATCGATGTTTTCGCTCTGATACCACTTGTAAGACCACCCCCCCCCTTTTTTCTTTTTAAAACCCGGGGTCTTAGGCCCAGAGTCGCCGCTTTGCGGTGACACCTTCACGTCCTGAAGGGTCATCACCACAAGGCGCCGATTCTGCCGGCATATTCGATCACAGAAAGGTACCACAATAATTGAAGTAAGAGCAAGTACACAGAAAGTAAATCACATATATAAAATAAAATCTCCACGAAGGGAGTGTCCACAGAATAACAATAATCAGAGTACTATAAATGCGGGCTTATGCCCGATACATCATGTCCTCACTACAATCTCTCATGCGGAAGCTAAAATAGAAACTACTCAGGGTCGAGACTCACGGTCCCGGCTGTATGAACTCCGGAGCTAGACTGCCCCATCTCCAAGCGCACTAGTCTCTGGGGCCGCTCCACCATGCTGGGCTCCACGATCCCCTAAATGATGCGGTTCGAAAACCGTTAGTCATAAAGACTAAGCCCTATCATCCCCTACCCCTTCCCCCATGGCTCCTAAGTACCGAGCGGAGAGGAAGAAAGGGAAGGACATGAAGGTGGAGATTTAATCAAGAAACAAATGGCAGCGAAACTAATCTAGCAATTCTATAATAATATGACAGAAACAGAAAGTAAGAAAGGTAACCTTAACTTATGTGCGAAAGCGCATAAGCCAAGGGATCTTCTGCAAGGCTCCCATCATATAGAGTGTCCCATACCACTTATACATTGGGGTGTCGGTTATCAAACAACAGCATGTATATATATTGAAATTAACCTTTGATTTATAAACTTGCCCACACAAGCTTATAGACCAAGGGTCGTTTTGCAGGTCCTAACGTATAAGTGTCCCATACCACTTATACTTTAGGTGTCAGGATTAAATGAATCGATTATGCTATGACATGCAAGTGGGTATGATGAAACATGCAAGTGCAACCCACACACCCGACTCTGTGCACACAGACCTTTAGTTCCCCCTTTCGGAGCCGTTACCTCCCAGGATACCTCCGTAGTGGCAGACGGAAGCGGTGGGTTGGGCCTCGCCCACCTCTAAACCAGTAAAGCACTACCGGTCAGACCTATCGTACGCCTCAACGCTTGGTGCACTAAGCGGACGCCTGCGTACTCTTGCCGGCTGGCGCACCGGACTTCTGTTAGCAAAGTGCCAACCACACTTGCCGAGTCAGCGTATTGGCGTCGGTGCATCGACCCTCCAATACCGAAGACCCACCACCTTAATTTTCATTCCTTTTTATGCACATGCAAGTTTAATCGTAAACACACAAAAGCCGAGCAGAAGCTCCCCGGACCAAAACGTCCGTCTCCAAACCAACCGAGCCAAAGCTCCCCGGACCATCCCGTCCGTCTCTTAACCAACCGAGCCGAAGCTCTCATCCATCTTCCTGTGCCAATAGTGTTTGTGGAGGGTGCATCCCTAGTTACTAAGTTACTCTTGTCGGTTTGTTATTACAGTTTACGTTAGCCCAGGACTGCCCCCGGTATTCCCTGTGAAGGGCTCTCAAGGGGCACTAGGAACCAAGACGGCAGCATTACGGCCCGAAGTTCCCTTTCGCAAGACACTTATTGTTATTGGTTGATCTCCCTTAACCCGATTCCCTTCTCATATTACGATAGACTATCCTAGGGTGATTTTAAACCTTCCACTCTTCGGGGAAGACGATCTTTCGTCGAACCCGAGCACCCCTTAACTCTAGCTACCACAACTTCTCTCTACTCTTCATATCTTCCTATTGTGATTTCCTCCACAATTTTCCACCCAGACAAAATGATTAACTCTAATGACTTTCTCGGATCATGTCCTATTGCAATTCACAAATTTGCTATATGCAGACCGACCTAGACTATAAGACAAACTGGTTATGCAACGATCCCAAACTTATCCAAATGCCCTTAATTATTTACTGGAGACTTATCAGGATATAAATGGCTTAAATCCAGAATGTGGCAATTTTCCTAATTTATCTGACATTTAATTAATTTTCCCAAAAATCCCAAGGGCTACCAGTTTGAACATGAACTACCCTAAGTTCTCACGCAAGATGTCCAGTAAATTTTATGATAATTAGTAGGTTATCTCAATATGGTAAATCCAAAGTATCATAATTTTTCTATCATCAAAAGGACACTAATACTATTTTAGAAATAATCTCTATCTTTTGTTATTTATGAATCAAGTACAAAAAATATCCATCCAAAAATTGTAAATTAATTATACTAAGCAGATAAGACGTTCGAAATAACATTGGTCAGGTTTCATAATTTTCCAACAAGTATATCATCCATAATTAATTTTTAAACCATAAACCCCTTTCTAACATCTGTGAATGAAGTACTAGAATTACTCAACTAAAAATCATACAAAAATTCAGGGGCAACTATTCTGACCTAAGACATTTACCTCGAAGATTTCATGAGGTTTCAATGAACAGAAATTTCTAAAAAATTAAAACATCATTTAAGGCCATAGCAAGCTTTACAAATGAAGTGCTAGCAATAATCAACATGAAATTCCAGAAAAATTGCAATAAGTTCTACCGGATCCAAAACTCACTCTACCCGAATTTCACAGCTTTTAAGTAAGGTTTAGTGACTGGATTTACCTATTTGATATTTTACCCTAAAACTAAGGTTAGGGTTTTAAGGTATCTACTTGTCTCCAAATTCTCCAAGATTCCATCCAGACAATTATTATCAGGCCTTTGTCAACTCTACAAAGTTTCAAGGTAATACAAGAGTAATTGCCCCCATATCCTTCACAACCCTCAAAACCCTCCATCTAGGGTTTGAGTTTGGATCCTAGGGTAAACCAACCCTAAACCACACCATTTTCTCCAAGTGGGTTATAATAACCCTTACAAGTCAGTGGTCAAGGTATCAGCCTCAGTAGAGGTGATATGACCATTCTAACCTCTCGTGCACTTTTTACTCAAAAATGCCTCACTTTGCCTAGTTAAGAATAGGTGACCCCCTATCCAAAACTCATCCAAATGAGTTGAAAATTTGTACAGAGTGAATTTTTATAGCCAGGGACCACTCTCCAAAATTTGGGAGGGTTTGGAGGTCATTTAACTACCTAAATAAATTCCTCTAAGTTTATTAAATTAAAACAAAAACTTTAGGCAAAGTATCTCCAAAAATTCCCATTTTTAGTCTGCCTTTAGGTATAGCTAAGGTTAACCCCCTGCCCAAATTTCAGGTCATTTGGACAAGGGACGAAGAGTGGGCATCCATTTTAATTTCTGCCCAACTCTAGGTACAGCCCCCACTAAAACGTGTGCTGCAGTCGAACCGCTTACCCAGATGGGTTGAAATCAATTTTAAATTAAACTAGACTCAAAGGGCTACAACTTTCGTGACAAGTCATTTTTCCTAAAGCGGCCTCTAAGTGCCTCGTTTCGCAGCATCAAAATGTGCTCATCTAATTATATTTTCCATACAAATTATTTACATAATTTATATATTATAAACAGGTTTTAATATTCATCTTCTACAGAACCCGAAAAACCAGAACACAGAAACTCATATATCCTGTAGCTCTTTCGCGATCCGTCACCGGTCGTCCGGTCACTTCCCTGGCCGGCCACCACCACCACCACCTCCGTTGAGGCGATGGCTATCGGTCTGCGGTGGTTTGGCCGCCGGAGGTGGCGGTTTCCGGCGAACTCCAAAATACATTTTTTCATGGTTTTCCATGAAAACGAGAGATAGGTCCAGCTCCGTTGAGCACCTCCTTTCTAAGAATCCTAAGATCTACCACGAAAGAAGAAGCAGATGAGGACCTTGTTCGCGGTTTGGAGGCGAGATGAACGACGGGGTGCCATGGCGCGGTGGTGGCGTTGCTGAACTTCTCCTGCAGCAAGGTACAAAGATCTGAGTCCGTTTGGTCAAGAGTGTAACCTTCTCATCTTGCTCTAAGGGGTCTTTTATAAGTCAGCAAGTGGGGAGGTGATAGGGTAAAGCCTTAATGGTCCTGAAGGCTCCTCTTAATAACCTTTCGGTTACAGTGAAGGGATAAGAAACGGTGGAAGATGAATAGGTGTTTGCCAGATGGCGATTCCTATTGGACCAACACTTCCTCCTTTATTATATAATTACAGAAGGAAAAACGGCCCGTAATTACTCCTGGTGTAACTTCCCACACCAGCATTTATTACCACGCGTGTTAGAATAATTTCGGGCCTGAACCGTCGTTTCGGTCAATGTCACGGGCGTGACACATAGGTCACGGGTGTGACAGGCCCGGGTGGCCAATTCTGGGGTCGACGATCGTCGAACTGAGATCGACGGTCGTCGAAGGGTGGTCACGCCCTAGGTCACGGGCGTGACACCTTGGTCACGGGCGTGACATGCCCGAATGGCAAATTCTGAGGTCGATGATCGTTGAACTGAGATCGACGATCGTCGAAGGGTGGTCACACCCTAGGTCACGGGCGTGACACCTTGGTCACGGGCGTGACATGCCCGAATGGCAAATTCTGAGGTCGACGATCGTCGAACTGAGCTCGACGGTCGTCGAACTGAGCTCGACGGTCGTCGAAGGGTTGTCACGCCCTAGGTCACGGGCGTGACACCTTGGTCACGGGCGTGACAGGGCCGGGTTTAAAATTCTGCGCTCGACGATCGTCTCCCTGAGATCGACGATCGTCTCCCTGAGATCGACGATCGTCTCCCTGAGATCGACGATCGTCTCCCTGAGATCGACGATCGTCTCCCTGAGATCGACGATCGTCTCCCTGAGATCGACGATCGTCGGAGGAGTCACGCCCTAGGTCACGGGCGTGACGGGTCGGTCACGGGCATGACCAACCCGTGACCCGAAATCTCGGTCGATTTTATTTCAATTTTTGGGCTTCCTAGGGTTCTGTCACGACCAACCGACTCCTAGGGGTCTAGCCAGAAATGGGATGTTACACTGATACACCTCCACCAATACTATTTGGAAAGTTGTTATCCTATAAAATGCAGCTCACTGCTAGAAAAGAGGGGGAGAAAAATAGTAGGTCTGAGTACAAAGAGAAGTCAGTGACCTTCAAGGTTAAAGGCACAAGAAAGGGTAGGAGAAAGTCACCTTCTCCACCCAAAAGGAGTGCTGAGGTAGAAGAAGAAAATCCTGACAATAGCACATCAGATAGCCATACCTCTGATGAGGACTTTGCTGCCTTTACAAGGCAGTTTCAAAGGTTCATGAAAAAGAAGAAATGGAGAACCAGACCATCTACATCCTTCTCCAAGGATGAGTATTATAAGAAAAAGAAGACTCCCAAGGAGGATAGGTATGCCTCAAAACCTATTAAACAAACTAATTCTAAGATTGTTTTCTATTGTTGCAACAGGCTTGGACATGTCATAACTGGCTGTCCAGATAAGAGGACTGAATCTAAGGACAAGAATAAGCATCAAGTGGAAGGCAAGAAGGAGAAATCCTTTGTTGCTCAAAAGCAAAAGAGTTTGACAGACTCTTCATCTTCAGGATCAGGATAGGAAGATGATGCAAAATCATATGTTGGGTTATTCTCAACAGAAGAGGATTCTAGGGAACTAGAATTCCTACAAATGCTGGACTCCATAAATGGAGTTAAAGACTATTGCTGTAGAGGGCTGATGGCTCTGTCAGAAAATGATCAGTGTCAGGATCAGCCTGGTCCAAACAAGGTGAATTCAAGTGGTCATACCCCTATATGGTACTTGGATAGTGGATGTTCCAGACACATGACTGGAACAAGAATAATGTTGAGGGACTATGTACCCATAGAGAATGGACCCAAAGTAATCTTTGGTGGATCAGAAAAATGAATCATCAAAGGATTTGGTATCATTTCTAGTGATTCAATTACTATCACTAAAGTGGCTTATGTGAAGGGTCTAAAATATAACATGATTAGCATAAGTCAACTTAGTGATCTAGGTTATTACATCTCTTTCCTAAAAGGGGAGTGCCAAATAAGGAGGTCAAGTGATCAAGAGATCATTTTGACTGGCACTGGGAAAGGGAATATATATTGTCTTAACCTAGATTGTGAGTTTAACATCTCACCCATTTGTCTAGTTGTAGGAGATAAAGCTTCACTATGTGTCAAATGGCACAAGAGGCTAGCTCATCTGAACTATAAGTCTTTAGGACAGCTGTACAACATGGAGCTAGTGAGGAATGGTCCTCAAGTCATATGCATTAAAGAGGGTGTGTGTTCAGCTTTCCAAAAGGGCAAATAGACTAAGTCCTCTTTCCATGCACTTGATACCAAAGATTCAATGAGATGTTTATATCTCTTGCATATGGATTTGTTTGGTCATATGCCAGTCCATAGTCTTGGTAGGAAAGTATACACATTTATTATTGTGGATGACTATTTAAGATTCACATGGGTTTTCTTCTTAAGGCAGAAATCTAAAACTCCTTCTGTTTTCCAGACTGAGAGTACTAAGTTGTTAGCCTAAATCACCTAGAGGGGGGTGAATAGGTGAAATGCGTGTCAAATGCGGAATTAAAAAATAACACAGCACATATCAAGCAATCACAGACGACAAGAGATTTATAGTGGTTCCCCAATCTTGGGTATGTCCACTTTACTCACCGATCTAGCAAATCACTAGACTCAGCTACTCCACTATCTCGGATTGAAAACAATCCTACACCTCAGAACCACGTTCCTACAAACTCGATCCAAATCGAATCTACGCTCGGAAGATAAAGCCTTCCTACAAATCTCGGAGAAAAACTCCTACAAAGGAATTTGGTGTGAAAATAAAATACAAACAGTAATAATCTCAGATCTGGATCTTGACAGTCTTCTTCCTTGAGAGCTTTGGCTTGATTAGAATATGTTGAAGACAACTTGAGAGAGATCCACAAATCTGAAAAACGGAATCACCTCGATCGAGAAAATAGATCTGAAATCTTTGAGGCTTGGCGAGATCGAGTGATTAACTTTCGTCTGGATCACTAGAGAATCAGAGTTGAAAACATCGATCAAAGATCGTTGATCCAGAGCTTCTTCCGTGAACGTCAATGGCGGCGGCGTGAGAAATTAGGGTTCACGGAACTTTTTCTCTTTCTTAAAATAAAATCTATGTAAACTTGTTATTAGTCAAATCTGAGAGGACCTATTTATAGGAGGACTCCAACAGTCAGAAAATTAATTAGGGATGACCCGTGGACCAATCAGAAATGATTAATTTGAAATACACTGCGAAATTGACTTAGAGAATTTCAGGAAAATTTAAACAGATATACTCGATTCATAGAAGAAACATACTCGAGTATCAGATGGTATATACTCGAGTGGATAGAAGGAGTATACTCGAGTATAAGAAAAAAAGCTACTCGAGTGATTCAAAGATCAGCACTCGAGTGAATTTAGAACTACTCGAGTATGAGAGTATATACTCGAGTAAAAACACTTAGAGAAAATTTTGAGATAAGATAGGAAAAGCTACTCGAGTGAAAGGGTTGGAGATACTCGAGTGAGTGGAAAAAGAACTACTCGAGTATCTGGGGAAGATTACTCGGGTAATCACTAAGCTACTCGAGTATGAATAACAACTACTTGAGTACAGAGTCACTTACTCGAGTATATAGGGAACTACTCGAGTATGTAGACTTAGAATTTTTCTGAGATGAGAGGCACAGATCTACTCGAGTATGAACAGAACATTTACTCGAGTAACTAACCAACTACTCGAGTGCAAGTTATCATCTACTCGAGTATAATACAGTCTACTCGAGTATGTAACCTAACTTACTCGAGAGCAGACTCACTTACTCGAGTGTAAAAGGAGGTACTCGAGTATGTGGACTTAAATAAATTTTTGGATCTAAGAACAGAAGGATCTACTCGAGTATAATATATGACTTACTCGAGTGACTAACTATCTACTCGAGTATAAACTTATCTACACGAGTATACAGAGTCACACGAGTATGTCTGAGGATCTACTCGAGTACTAAGTCACTTACTCGAGTATATGAAGAAGGCTACTCGAGTATGTGGACTTAGAAAAATTTCTTCTGAGAAAATAAACTTCAATACTTCTGTCCATCAATCCAAGTGCATGTAGGAAGTGTATCCCAATAGAGAGGCTATACATGGGCCAACACTTTGGATCACACAATGAGGGATTACATTGTATGGTCCTGTGTTTGGTGACCCATTATAGACTGACATTGGTCTACACTTAGTAATAAAAACCTGCACACATACAACTTGAACACAATATCAAATACACCTTAATTCATCTTAGTTCAAGGTCCGACCTCCTACAAATCTGAGGTATTGTGGAGACAAATCCCAACAATCTCCCCCTATTTGTAGATGTCAGCACCCTCTATACTAAGGTGAATTACTTAAAGTAAAAAGAACAACACACATATACCAAAAGAATATAAACTGAAGCAGGATAAAGAGTCAAAAAGCCATAATCAGAATCAAAAATATATATATAGAAATGTTTTTAACAGATTAAAATATCCATTTCCACATTCTCATAAACTCAAGAAGGGGCTCCTTTGTGCATTCTTTCTCTCTTCAGCTCTTGTCTCTCTAGGTAACTGAAAGGTTTAGGAAAATAAATTCTGGGCCTAGGAGGAGCAGCTGGGTTGTTGTATCCCCAATTCCTGTCATGAAGTCTGATCTTGATCTGAGATGCTTCATAAGCCTTCCATTCTGAATAACTGTAATAGTGATCTCTATTCTCACCATGATCTGTTACTAACTTCAGGGTATCAAGGATCAGAGATTTGGAGGTTGGACTCCAAACTTCAGAATGAACAATTTCTGATCTACCTTCAGAAGCTTGGGCAGGCTCTTTTCTAGGTGCAGAACCGCTGGCAGAAGCACCATCACCATATTTTCTTTTCTTTCTTGGGGCACCTTGAGAACTGGGAGGAATTTAATCTTGCCACATATCAGAATAGGAGAGAGGGGGCTCAGTCACATCACCATCAGGTCTGGGTGAGAAGACTAGCACACCTTCTGGTATGGTTGCCTGAGCTGGGGCATCTGTTGGAGGTTTTCTTCAAGAGGATTTAAGAAGCTGGGAATGATGGTAGGATTGAGCTGGGCATTAGGGAAATTCTGATTATTTACCCATACAACTGTATCATAAATGTAGAATTTGATAGATTGGAGCTGGGCTAGGATGTCTGCTTTCATATCTTTTACAAGACCATCCACACCTACTTGAGCTTGTTTAGATAGTTTTTCAACTTGTTCTTTTACAACTGCTTGAGCTTGTTCAGATAGTTTTTCAACTTGTTCTTTTACAACTTTCTCCCCCTTGGTGATATCTACAGCTAGCTTGGCAATTGCTTCATCTCTGAAGGTGCCAACTTCTTCACATACTTTCATCACATTTGCTTCAGCATTCTTGTCCATTACTATCTGATTATGTGCAATAGTTTCTTGTTGATTTCTTAGTTCACCTATGCTTGTGATAGTGTGATCTAGTGCTTTTCCACCTAGCTGAAACAACCTCTTGAGCTCATCAGTATTGGCTTGCATTTCAGCAAAGCCTCTACTCATCTCCTCTTCAAGAGTAGTGACCTTGTTATTTACTGAGGCTAGAGATTCATCAAAGTACTTTCTCTGTTCAATGAGCATCTGTTCAATCTTACTCACCAGATCTGAAGAAGAAGAAGGAGCTGAGGTTGGTGCAGGAACTGAAGGAGCAGGAGCAACCCATGGAGGGATTTCAGTAATTTTCACTGAACTGACAGCTCTTTTGAAGGGTTCTACCAAATTTGAATCTTCAGTGTTGATGAAGGAAGGAAGGGTGAAGTCCAGTGTTCTCAGAGGAGTATCCACTGGTTCTGAAGATACTTCCTCATCATAAGACAACAGAATCTGTTCAGGCTGGCTGGACTCTTTAGCTGAGGACTGAGCAGGAGACTTTATAGGAGTCTGAACTGGATCCTGAGCAGGAGATTGTACAGGAGTTTGAACTGGATCCTGAGCAGGAGATTGTACAGGAGTCTGAACTGGATCCTGAGTAGGAGACTTTATAGCTGATTCATTCTCAAACAGGGGAGCATCTGAGCTGAGCTCATCAATGAATCTATTTATATCTTCTGCTGTAGACAGTAAGGTTGCTGGATCTGGAATTTCTGAATCAGGATTTGCTGGAGGAGGAAAAGCTCTGACTTCTGCTAGTTCTGAAGGTTCTGAGGAAGCTGGGTACTTTGGATGAGAAGAGGCAGGCTCCCCCTCAACTATTGCACCAGAGGTAGCAGCAGTTTGATGTAGAGGAGGAGATGGAATCCTGTCTTCAGATATACTGGGTTCTTGGGACATTCCTGAAGGAACAACAGCTTTGGATACCTGGGCAGAATTCAAAATTTTAATATCATATCTCTGGATGGAGGATATGGAAACTTTCTTCATGTGGTGGAGGGGAGTCCCTTTGGATAGGTCAAAGACTGATGGGTTAATCTCATGAAGCAGGAGGGAGATAATTCTGCCAAAGCTAGGATGCTTGATGCTGTCTCTGATTTTGTCTAGGATCAACAGTCCAAACTAGAACTGTTTGCGGAAGATGATAGCTTGCATTATGTCAAACATTTCCATAGAAATGTCTCGAATGGAATACGTCTTGCACAACAGTACCTTAGCTATAACATCCACTAGGAATTTTCCTTCTGAGTTGAAGTCGGCCCTGCTAAAGGAGTGGGCTTGAGGGTTAGCTCCACAGAATAAGCTAGCCCTTACTGAATCGTCTGCAGTCATTTCGGCATCTTCATCGACCACTAGAAGCTTTAACAGAGTTGCAAGAGAAACTTTATCCAGTCGAATTTTTATCCCTCTTACCTTGGTTTTCAGGAGCTTTCCATTGCGCTTTATCTTCAGATTCTGATAGAATTCCTCAACTGCTGGGAAAATGACTCGGCACGGCGACATGAGAACGAACGACAGACCGGCGGTTTCGAACAGAATTAGAAGATTGCGGAAATCATCTGAAAGATAGGCTATACCCGCGGGGGCGAGTTCAGAGCCGATGACGATTTTAGAGGAGGGGGCCATCTGCGACTCTGGAGGATGACAGAGGCGAAGAAGACGATGCTCTGTGATTTTCAGAAGATGAGGAGTCGGCGGCTACTCGAGTGAATGAGAAGTGGAAAGGGTTTCTCGATTTTTCTATATATATATATAATCCTAATTAGGTTTTAGGAAAAGTAAATATAATTTCATACCTGAATGAAGCGGCAAATAGCTCGGTGCGAATAGAAAAATTAGAAATCCAAAATAGAAGTCCGTATACTCGAGTAGATAGCATCATACACGAGTATTAGACGGAACATACTCGAGTAGGTAACACCATACATGAGTAGTAGACAAAATATACTCGAGTAGGTAGTGTTCATACACGAGTATTTTGTCAAATTCTCGAGTAGGTCAGACTTCTTACTCGAGTATTTTCCGTTTACTCGTGTAAGTCTTGATATACTCGAGTATCTAATACTTGAAAGACAATTTTCCTTGGCAGATGTCTATTGCCACTGAAAACTTTATCTCTGATCAGCCAACACCACTGATTTCTTCTTGATTTGTGAGTCCATCACTAGTCTTCTTTGTTGAGCAGTCCGAGTTCCGTTTGGAAGAATGAGAACTTGGACTCGTCCAGCGGCTTAGTGAATATATCTGTAACTTGCCTGTCTGTGGAGACATATTGTAGATCTATGTCTCCATTTTTCACATGCTCCCGGATGAAATGATAACGAAGCTCTATATGCTTGGTCCGGCTGTGGGAGACTGGGTTATTGGCTATTGCTATAGCGCTGGATGAGTCGCAAAACAAAGGAATGTTCTGGAACTTCATGTCGTAGTCTTCAAATTGGTTCTTGATCCATAAAAGCTGTGCACAACAGCTGCCTGCAGAGATATACTCTGATTCAGCCGTTGAGATGGCTACACAGTTCTGCTTCTTACTGCTCCAGGAAATAAGTCTTCTTCCGAGGAATTGGCAAGTCCCGGAAGTGCTTTTCCTGTCGTCTTTGCTACCTGCAAAGTCTGCATCTGAAAATCCAATTAGTTCACTATCATTACTTCTTGGGTACCATAAGCCAAGATTTGGTGTACCTTTGAGGTATCTCAGGATTCGCTTTGCAGCGATGTAGTGAGATTCCTTAGAGTTCACCTGAAATCTAGCACATACACATGTTGAGAACATTATATCTGGTCTACTTGCAGTAAGGTAGAGCAAGGACCTAATTATGCTTCTGTACTTGGTTTCATCAAAAGGTTTCCCTTTCTCATCCTTATCCAGAGACATAGCTGAGGCCATTGGAGTCCTCATAGAGGTTGCATTCTCCATTCCGAATTTCTTAAGTAGCTCTTTGGTGAACTTGGTCTGTGAGATGAAAATTCCATCCTCAGATTGTTTCACTTGAAGCCCTAAGAAATACTTCAGCTCTCCCATACTGCTCATTTCAAACTTCCCTTGCATAAGTTTAGAAAACTTCTTGCAGAGGTTGTTATCTGTAGAGCCAAAAATGATGTCGTCGACATAGATTTGCACTAGCAGAATCTTGCCTTTTATTTTCCTAAGAAATAATGTCTTGTCTATCTTTCCTCTTGTGAAATTGTTCTCAAGAAGAAAGGTGGACAGCGTCTCATACCAAGCTCGAGGAGCTTGTTTAAGACCATATAGTGCTTTTTGCAGTAAATAAACATAATTAGGAAAGGTTGAATCAACAAAACCTGGCGGTTGCTCTACATACACTTCTTCCTTTATGTCACCATTTAGGAAGGCGGACTTGACGTCCATCTGATAGACGGTAAAGCCCTTAAGTGCAGCGTAGGCAAGAAATAACCCGATCGCCTCCAGTCTTGCTACTGGAGCATAAGTCTGGTCGAAGTCGATTCCTTCTTCTTAACGATAGCCATTGGCGACACATCTGGCTTTATTCTTTATAATTGTTCCATCTTCGTCCATCTTGTTCCGGTAGACCCATTTTGTCCCAATGACGTTCTTACTCTTGGGTCTAGGAACAAGTGTCCAAACTTTGCATCGTTTGAACTGATTCAGCTCTTCTTCCATGGCTAGAATCCAGGATGCGTCGGAGTTGGCTTCCTCAAACTTCTTTGGTTCAACCTGTGAAAGAAAACTTAAGTATAAATTCTCGTTAGTTGTACCTCGATGAGTTCTGACGCCATCCCGAGGATCTCCAATGATTTGATCAACCGGGTGATCCTTCAAGTGTCTGAACTCTAAAGTCCTTGCATCTGGGATCTCTTCAGCCACTAGAGTTGCATCTTCAGCTGGGATGTATTCTTTATTTTGATCATCTACCTCTTCAATGGGGGTTGTAGAGGTGATCTTGATGAACGTCTCATCCTTATCTTTAGTAGTTTCATCCAGGCTAAGTTCTTTCAACTTTGTACCTGCATCTACAATAGGCACACTAGACAAGTTGCTTTGTAGCAGACTTGTCTCATCAAATACAAGATGTATCGACTCTTCCACCACCAGAGTTTTTCTATTGAATACTCTATAGGCCTTACTATGGCTACTATAACCTACAAAAATACCTTCAAAGCTTTTCTCGCTAAACTTGGTAGTGTGATACTTACCGTTGTTAAGTACGAAGCACTTACAGCCAAAGATTCTAAAATACGAAATGTTTGGTTTCCTGCCTTTTAAAAGTTCGTAAGGAGTCTTATCATGGTTCTTGTTGATGAGAGCTCGATTTTGCACGTGACAAGCCGTGTTGACGGCCTCAGCCCAGAAGTACTCTGGAAGTGAAGCATCACTCAACATGGTCCGGCAAGCCTCTATGAGTGTTCTGTTCCTTCTCTCAGCTACCCCATTTTGCTGTGGAGTGCGAGGAGAGGAAAACTCATGAAAGATACCTTGACTTTCACAGAATTCTGTCATGGCTCCAGACTTGAATTCCGTTCCATTGTCACTTCTGATTTTGACTACGGAACAGTTGTATTCATTCTGGATCTGCCTAACAAAATTAGTGAAAATACCGAAGGTATCTGACTTGTGTTTCAGAAAGAACACCCACGCAAAGCGCGAGTAATCATCCACAATAACCAACGTATATTCCTTACCTCCCAAACTTCTAACCTGCAGTGGACCAAACAAGTCCATATGGAGAAGCTGTAAGCTTCTATTGGAATCCTTGCCTATTATGCTTTTAAACGAACTTCTTGTTTTCTTGCCTTTGATACAAGCGTGACAAGGACTGTCCGTAACACACTTGACATTAGGTGCATCACGTACTAAGTTTTGAGAGAATAATTTATTAATAGTTTTGAAATTAATATGTGCTAGTCTCTTGTGTCATTGGTCAGCAAGGGATGCACTACTTTTTGCTAAAAGACATATTGGTGTAGAAGTGTCAATACAAATGCAATTTAAACAGAAAATATTTCTGCTTCGAGTGCCTGATAAAATAGTTTCCATGTTGTTAACCGATTTTATCAAACACTTGTCAGCATGAAATTCAACTACGTATCCTTTGTCGCATAAATGGCTTATGCTGATGAGATTGTGTTCCAATCCTTCAACATAGGCTACATCCGAAAAGGATACGCTACCGTTAGAGATCATACCATAGCCTTTAGTTATTCCTCGATCTGAACGTCCAAAGATGACCTTTGGTCCGTTGCAGACTGAGGTGTAATTCTGGAGTAGGCTCCTTGTCCCGGTCATATGCCGAGAACATCCGTTGTCCAAATACCAGATTGGCATTTTGGTGGCCTTTGGACATACCTGCAATTACAATCACTTAGCCTTAGGAACCCAAACATATTTGGGTCCTTGGTCTCGAGTTAGAGAACTCCCCCTATGAGTATTAGCCTCATGAGTGGTCATTCTCACGTTGCTAACTTGAGGGGTTGCAGCATTACTAGGATTGAACCAACAATCGATGGCAATGTGACCAATTCTGCCACAACACCAACAGTCGAACCAGTTGTATCTTTGCCTTGTATAGTCCTGCTTGACTTTCTGGAATGAAGGTCCAGCAGGAGCTTTACTCTTGGAGAAAGAGGCTTCATGATGATGGCAATTACATGAAGTCTTCTCCTTCATAGGCTTTTCTACAATGGGTTTTACTTTTGGTGTCTTTTTGATATTGTGACCATGAGCATAACGTCCATAGCTTTGAAGTTGAATCTCTTCATAAGGTGCTTTGAAGGCACTCTCGCCGAAGTTACGAGGACGAGTCCAACCTTGGTATCTTGACTTAGGCTTCTCAGGGATCGGCCTGGAAAAGTGTCCATAGGTAGACTCATAGTCGAGCTCGTTCGTAGGAAAGATCACTTTCTTGAACAGAACAGGTTCCAAGGGAGCTTTCCCTTTTTCTTCAGCTAGAGCCTTCCGGGCAGCCTTATTCTTTCTCTTGGCCTTGTTTCTCCTAGAGTATTTACTAGAAGAGCTAATGTGGCCTAAACCAGCACCCTTGGCCTTAGCAGAGAACTCAACAACGATTGGAAGAACTGTCTTAGGCTTAGAGAAACTCTTAACAAGTTTTTTTTCAGCCTCGAGTTGTTGTTCCAATTCTTTGATGATTTCCTCTTTAAGGTCGAGGTGCTTGAGAGCTTGATTGTATTCATCCATAGCACTATTGAAGTTCTCTTGAAGAGAGTTAGTCTTAGCGACTTCTTCTCTCAAGCTGCTCTCACTAGCCTGTAGAGATTTTATCTCTTTGGCTTGAGTTTTCACTACTCTACGATATTTCTCGTAGGTCATGAGTAACTCTTTGTACTGGGCCATGAGTTCAGATTCATCTTCAGAGGAATAGCCCTCTTGCTCATTATCATCATCAGAATCAGAGAGAGGAGTGTGAGATTTTACCTCCCCAGTGAACTGGGGGACTTGTTCATCATCTGAGTGAGCCATGAGCCCACAGTAAGCTTCCTCTTCTTCACTCGACTCAGATGAGTCGGAGTCGCTGAGAGTTTTGCTCTTCTTGGCTACTAGACTCTTCTCTATCCTCTTCTTATGGTGTGAGGATTTCTTTTACTCTCTTCTTCCACCTTCTTTCTTTTTGTGAGGGCAGTCGGCGATGACGTGACCTGGCTTATTGCAACAATAACAAACGATGTCAGTCGAAATCTGTTTGTTCTATTTAGAGTTATACCTGTCATGGCTACTTGACCCTTTCTTTCTCTGATCACCATCACGTCGTGATCTTCTGAATGAGGCATCTTTGCCTCTCCATTGCTTCTTCTTATTTAAGAATTTCTTGAATTGCCGGGAGAGCAATGAGAACTCTCCTTCAGATAGTTCTGAGCCAGATGAGCTTGGATCAGATGATTCTTCTTCATCAGCTTCAGGAACTGGGGCAGGAGAGCTAGCCTTTATCTTCCTTGAGCTATCTGCCTTTAGAGCGACAGACTTCTCCTTGGATGCAGACCTGCTGATCTCTTCTTCAGCTTTTCTTGAGTTGATTTGCAGCTCGTAAGACATAAGCTTTCCGAACAGATTCTGCGGGTCTGTCTCAGCTAACCTTCCAAACTCCCGAATGGCACATACCTTATTGTCCCATTCCTTGGTTAGGGATCTTAAGAATTTGTCATTGAGTTCCCTATTGGTGAAGACACGTCCATAAACTCTGAGGCCATTTACTATCTTGAAGAAGTTCTCAAAAGTGTCAGCTATGGCTTCCTTATGACCCTGCCTGAAGGCTTCATATTTTTGGTTCAGTAGGGACCTCCGATCATCCCTTACTTCTTCTGTACCTTCCATTAGAGTCACTAGGGATTGCCACATCTCCTTGGCAGACTGGCAATGAATCAGATTCTGCAGCATTGAGTCATCGACTGCACTTGCGATAATATTTTTGGCTTTCTTGTCCAACGAGATAAGTGCAATCTCGTCCTTATCAAGATCCATCAATTTCTTTGGAACTTGCTTAGATGAATCTATGGTGGAAGTGGTCATAGGAATGTGGGGACCTTATTCAACTATCATGAAGATCCGGGGATCTACTGCTTCCATGAAGAACTTTACTCTTTCCTTCCACATAGGAAAATTGTTCTTGGTGCAGATAGGGAGTTTAGCAAAATCCTTGGTCTTACTCATGCTTGATACTATTCAAGAAACAACTTAGAGGGATAAGATCAAGGTGTTAACCTTTTAACGATCAACCTCCCTCTGATACCAATTGAGAGTACTAAGTTGTTAGCCTAAATCACCTAGAAGGGGGTGAATAGGTGAAATGCGTGTCAAATGCGGAATTAAAAAATAACACAGCACACATCAAGCAATCACAGACGACAAGAGATTTATAGTGGTTCCCCAATCTTGGGTACGTCCACTTTACTCACCGATCTAGCAAATCACTAGACTCGGCTACTCCACTATCTCGGATTGAAAACAATCATACACCTCGGAACCACGTTCCTACAAACTCAATCCAAATCGGATCTATGCTCGGAAGATAAAGCCTTCCTACAAATCTCGGAGAAAACTCCTACAAAGAAATTTGGTGTGAAAATAAAATACAAACAGTAATAATCTCAGATCTGGATCTTGACAGTCTTCTTCCTTGAGAGCTTTGGCATGATCAGAATATGTTGAAGATGACTTGAGAGAGATCCACAAATCTGAAAAACGGAATCACCTCGATCGAGAAAATAGATCTGAAATCTTTGAGGCTTGGCGAGATCGAGTGATTAACTTTCGTCTGGATCGCTGGAGAATCAGAGTTGAAAACAGCGATCAAAGATCGTCGATCCAGAGCTTCTTCCGTGAACGTCAATGGCAGCGGCGTGAGAAATTAGGGTTCACGGAACTTTTTCTCTTTCTTAAAATAAAATCTCTGTAAACTTGTTATTAGTCAAATCTGAGAGGACCTATTTATAGGTGGACTCCAATGGTCAGAAAATTAATTAGGGATGACACGTGGACCAATCAGAAATGATTAATTTGAAATACACAGCGAAATTGACTTAGAGAATTTCAGGAAAATTTAAATAGATATACTCGAGTCATAGAAGAAACATACTCGAGTATCAGATGGTATATACTCGAGTGGATAGAAGGAGTATACTCGAGTATAAGAAAAGAAGCTACTCGAGTGATTCAAAGATCAGCACTCGAGTGAATTTAGAACTACTCGAGTATAAGAGTATATACTCGAGTAAAAACACTTAGAGAAAATTTTGAGATAAGATAGGAAAAGCTACTCGAGTGAAAGTGTTGGAGATACTCGAGTGAGTGGAAAAAGAACTACTCGAGTATCTGGGGAAGATTACTCGGGTAATCACTAAGCTACTCGAGTATGAATAACAACTACTTGAGTACAGAGTCACTTACTCGAGTATATAGGGAACTACTCGAGTATGTAGACTTAGAATTTTTCTGAGATGAGAGGCACAGATCTACTCGAGTATGAACAGAACATTTACTCGAGTAACTAACCAACTACTCGAGTGCAAGTTATCATCTACTCGAGTATAATGCAGTCTACTCGAGTATGTAACCTAACTTACTCGAGAGCAGACTCACTTACTCGAGTGTAAAAGGAGGTACTCGAGTATGTGGACTTAAATAAATTTTTGGATCTAAGAACAGAAGGATCTACTCGAGTATAATATATGACTTACTCGAGTGACTAACTATCTACTCGAGTAGAAACTTATCTACACGAGTATACAGAGTCACACGAGTATGTCTGAGGATCTACTCGAGTACTAAGTCACTTACTCGAGTATATGAAGAAGGCTACTCGAGTATGTGGACTTAGAAAAATTTCTTCTGAGAAAATAAACTTCAATACTTCTGTCCATCAATCCAAGTGCATGTAGGAAGTGTATCCCAATAGAGAGGCTATACATGGGCTAACACTTTGGATCACACAATGAGGGATTACATTGTATGGTCCTGTGTTTGGTGACCCATTATAGACTGACATTGGTCTACACTTAGCAATAAAAACCTGCACACATACAACTTGAACACAATATCAAATACACCTTAATTCATCTTAGTTCAAGGTCTGACCTCCTACAAATCTGAGGTATTGTAGAGACAAATCCCAACACAGACATTTGTTAGACAAATTCAAAATGAATTTAACAATTCAGGAGTTAAAATCAGAAGTGACCATGGAACTGAATTTCAGTCTTAATGTATGACAAAGTTCTGTGAAGAACTGGGGATCCATCAAGAGTTCTCCTCACCTAGAACACCCTAGCAAAATGGAGTTGTTGAAAGAAAGAATAGGACTCTAATTGAGCAAGTTGAACACTACTTAGTTATACTACTCACCCTGAGTACTTCTGGGCAGAGGCAGTAAATACATCATGTCATGTACTCAATAGAGCCTCCATCAATAAGAAACATAAGATGACTCCCTATCAGATTTTGAAAGGCAGAAAACCAAACATTTCCTACCTCAGAATCTTTGGTAGCAAGTGTTATGTCTTAGTTAATGGTAAGCACTACCAAACTAAGTTTCCTGGCAAATCCCTAGAAGGGATATTTGTTGGGTACAACAATAATAGTAGGGCATACAGGATCTACAACTTGACTACACAAGTTGTATAAGAATCTCTCCAGGTAGTATTTGATGAGTCTAAGTTGATTAACAGTGAATTGTCTAGCTCTTCAAGTAGTTCTACAAGTTTAAAGAATAGGCTGGCCAAGATGACTATCAATGAAGAAGCGCCTGCTAGGCTGGATGAAGAAAAGGATGCATGCTGTCCAGGGGGAGAACAAGACTCACTTGATGAAGAATACAATGAGGAGCATCAGATTGAGGAAAATGAAGAAGGCAAAGGGGTTGACAGATTTTCTCCAGCAAGAAGACACATAAAGGATCATCCAACTCATCAAATTATTGGTGATGCAAGTCAAGGTGTACTAACCAGGAGCAAGAACATGAACACAATTTAATGTTCAAGTTTCTTGTCATAGATAGAACCCAAGAAGTTTGAAGAAGCCATGCTAGGTACAAACTGGATTGATGCTATGCAAGAAGAGCTGAATCAATTTAGAAGATGTAAAGTCTGGGAACTAGTTCCTAAACCAAAGGATCAAAACATAATAGGAACCAAGTGGATCTACAGAAACAAACTTGATGAGAATGGCACTATAATCAAGAATAAGGCCAGACTGGTAGTAAAAGGCTACATGCAAGAGAAAGGGATTGACTTTGATCAAACTTTTGCCCCAGTGGCAAGGCTGGAGGCTATAAGGTTGTTCTTGGCCTATGCTTCCTATCAAGGGTTCAAGGTATATCAGATGGATGTAAAGTCAGAATTTCTGAATGGTGACTTAAAAGAGGAAGTCTATGTTGAACAACCCTCAGGTTTTGAAAATTCTCATTATCCTGATTATGTATATAGGCTTAGGAAAGCTCTATATGGTTTGAAACAATCCCCTAGGGCTTGGTATGAAACCTTGTCTGCTTTTCTTATTGAGAATAAATTCTCTAGAGGAAATATAGACTAAACTCTATTCTTTAGGGAATCTAAAGGAAGATAATCCTCATCTAGATATATGTTGATGACATTATTTTTGGATCTACTGAAAACAACCTTTGTAGAAAGTTTGTCAAACTTATTCAAGAGAAGTTTGAGATGAGCAGTATGGGTGAGCTGAAGTTCTTCTTGGGACTTCAAGTAAGATAGACTGATAGTGGATTGACCATATCCCACTCTAAGTTCACCAAGGAGTTGATTAAGAAATATGGAATGGACTCAGCCTCCACCATAAAAACTCCAATGGGAACAAGTATGTCTATAGGCAAAGATGAGACAGGAAAACCTATTGATGAGTCTTTGTATAGAGGGATAATTGAATCCCTACTCTACTTGACTGCTAGTAGACCTGACATCATGTATGCTATATGTGTCTGTCCTAGGTACCAAGCTTGCCCAAAGGAATCTCATTATACTGCAGTTAAGAGAATTTTGAGATATTTTAAGGGCACACCTAATCTAGGTTTTTGGAACCCTAAGAATAGAGATTTCTTACTAACAGGCTTCTCAGATGCAGACTTTGCAGGATGCAAAGAAGACATGAAAAGTACTACAGGAACCTGTTCAATTCCTAGGTGGTAGGCTGGTGTCATGGTGTAACAAAAAATAAATAAGTGTAGCTATCTCAACTGCTGAGTCAGAATATATAGCTGCAGGCAGCTGCTGTACACAGTTGATGTGGGTAAAGCATCAACTTTAAGACTATGACATCAAGGTAAGTAGAATTCCACTATTTTGTGATTCTACTAGTGTTATTTCTATTGCTAAGAATCCTGTATCACATAGTAGAACCAAGCATATAGAAATTTAGTTTCATTTAATAAGAGTACAGGTGGAGAAGGAAGATATTAATCTAGAATTTGTAAACACAAATAATCAAGTTTCTGATATTTTTACAAAACCTTTGGATGAAACTAAATTCAATTATTTTAAAATTGAATTAGGTATGTTAGACCTAGAATAGGTCAGCTCAAGCATTCCTAAGTAGAATATGTAAGCACAATATTTCTCAGGAAATTTGTCTAAGTACAATGTTTGTGTCCACACAAGCAAATTGTGTCGACACACTCAGTATGTTGTGTCTACAAAGAAAAAGGATGTGTCGACACAGAAATAGTATCTGTGTCGACTGAAAAATAGGTGTCGACACAATTATGTCGAGAAATGACCAGCCCGTGTCGACATTAACACAAGTATGTCGACACATAGATATGTCGATACATAGACATGTCAATTAAAGTTAAGTTTTGTCGTGACCTAAGTCTTTTATGTCTACACAAGTACAACTATGTCGACATGTATTTTTACTTAGTAAGGTGCGTCCTTTGACCTATCCTTTACCAGTAGACTATAAATAGGGGAAGACAAAATCTGGTCGACTACGCCTTTAGATTTCTCAGCTCTAGACCTTGTGTCAACTTAGATATTCACTTCTTTTCTCTTCTCTCTCTCCCTCTCATCAATGGCGCCCCACAAAGATGAAAAGGTGAATGAAGATTATGAGCTGGTTCATGGTGGATTCACGACAGCATCGTAATACATCCAAGGAGTAATTACCCTAATTTCGGAAATTGGGTTGGTGTTCTTGGTCTCAGAACCAACTAAGATTTTGAAAAAGGAAATAATGGAATTTTATTCATCAGCAACTATGGACACTGACGTGAAGAAGATCAAAGCCACAGTTCAGGATTCCCGAGTGAAACATACACTAAAGACGATCAAGAAGTCACTCCAACTTCCTAAGGTTACGGATGATGATGACATAAGTCCATCCATGACAAAAGATGCATTAAGATGGTGCGGTCTAAACCCTAATACCAAAGTTGGATCATCCATTACCAGGATAGGGATGAATTCACAAGGAAAGTATTTGTTCGAAATCGTAGGCAAGGTGATTCTATGTAAAACAGGTGGACATGACAGAATTTTAGCCTCTATGTTCAATCTAATGGCAAGAATAATATTCAGGCTAAAAATAGACTGGGCATCAATAGTATTTGACAAAATACAAGAAGGTATAAAGATACCAAATCTGGGAAGGATCCTCAGCTTATGTTTAGCTTCTACAATACCAGATGTTATGAACCAACTACAAGGATCCAAGATCATCCATATGAGGAGAATGGATGTAAGGATTCTATCGAGATGAGATAGAGTATTGACCAAAGAGGTTTCTACTCCACAGAAACAGGTCAAGAAAAATAAGAAAAAGAAAGAAATTGTTCAGCAAGAAGAATCCTCTAGTGATTATGAGGAGGAGGTAGTCTTCAGTTTAGATGAAGACCATCAATAAAAGGAAGCTCAAGATAAAATAGAGAGCAGTCAGCACCCACAGCAACAGATAGCCTCCACTCAAGGGAGAGAACACCCTGAACTAGAAGTACAAGTCACTGAATTATCTGAGCTGCCTGCCCAAAGGGGAGGCATTGCTGAAGCTACTCTGGAGAGTAAGGATGCTTCTGATACAATGATGGATATTGAATCAAATATAAACAAAGAAGCACTGGACATTACTGAGAAGGAAGCACAAGATGTGCAGATAAAAGATACAGCTCAAGATGAGCAAGTAAGTATCTTTTTTATAGAGAAGGCCCTAGATAAAAATCTGGATGTCCAGGGATAACCTTTTGTTTTTCAAACTAATCTTGTTACAGATGCATCAAGAGGTAACTATGGAAGAGCTGTTTCCTGATTTACCAGCTAGAAGGACTGAGGGGGAGCAATCACAGATAGAAAAGGAACTTCCAAGAACTGAGGGGGAGGAGCTACTGAATGCCCCATCTAATAAAGAAACAAGTTATATAGAAAGTTCATCACAACCCTCTGATGATGAGGAAGCCTCTATGGATAAGAAGAGGAAGATGGTTGCAATCAAGAAAAAGAGCACATGCTATAAAAAGGCCTTACAAATAGTCTGTAAGACCCCCCCCGGAACACAACACACGGCACGAGGGGAGTCTTATGCCCGAAATAGCCGCCTTGCGGTAGCACTAACACACGGGTTAGCCTTTACCACAAGACGCCTATTCCGCCGGCTACAATCCATATCACAACAATTATGCCAACCCAACCATAACAGAAAAGTAAAGCTAAAAGCAGTTCAGTTCACAGCTAAGTTAAGGTCCAAAAATAGCGGAAGATAACAAGCACAACAGGCTTGCACAAAAGAAACAAGAGTCTAGAAATGTTTTGCCAAACGGCTACATGAAAACACTCACTACTGTCACTGACGGTGCCGATGGCACCACCACCTCAGGTCCTATCATCCGGGCCTGGCTGTCCTGCTGCATAGTCCGTTGCCGCTCTACCTGCGGGGTTTCCTCCTAAAAAGGAAGACGTAGCAACCGTTAGTCATAAGACTAAGTGGCTTCACATCCGCTCCCCCGGCGACTCCTCGGCACCGGGCGGAGAAAGGAATACAGGTACAATATATATACATAAGCAAGTAAACAAGCAGGTGACAGTAAATATGGTGAAGTATAAACTACGCTACACAACTAGCAGTTCTACAAATATCCATATAAATGATAGCAGGTATAATTAATCAGAATAGCAACTTAACTTATAAGAGTGCCCATACAAACTTATAAGTTAAGGATCGGCTTAACAGTAAAGTAACTCATCGTATAAGAGTGCCCATACAAACTTATACGATGAGGATCTTGTGTATGCAATGAATGACATGTTATGAATGTTATGTTATGACCGACTCATGCGCACGCACATGCAAGTAGCTATGTCGACACAGACTAGAAGTTCCCACTTTTCGAGCAGGTAGCTAACCTCTCAGGCGTCGTCCGTCGTGGCCAGACGGCGACAGTGGAGCGGGCGTCTCCACTACTAGGTGGTATCACACTACCTATCCTAGGCCCCCGTACGCCTCAACGCTAAGAACACAACAGCGGAGCTCACATGCGTACTACGGCTCAGAAGGGGTCTTGGGTAAATGTGCACCAAGATCACAGCCCAACCTGGCCTTGATTTCGAACCGGATGGAACCTCGGAAACGCACGAGGTGCAAGCCCAACCGTTCTCATGGCACGGAGGAGATCTCGGGTTATGGACACCAAGTATCTAACCCTACCGCCCAAGGTCTACTCATTGGCTCCCATCGGTGTGACGACTGGCGAACCTGTAAACCTGCCACAATCATTATCTCAACACCGCGACACGATGAATCGTCGCACATCACATGCCCCAAAACAACTCACTCGATGCTACCCGTAGGGAGACTTCAACTCTAAGCATCGGTTGTTAATAAACCCCTCGGGCTCGGATTACAGTTACAAAATACTCTTCACATAGTATTCATCATGTTCACGCCCACCTATTCAATGATTTCACCTCAACACTACGTACATTAGATATGTTCAACACCAATTTGTATAAATATATCCTTTACCAATAGCAACTCCTAATATCTAGCCTTCCCATCCAATCCATTTCTCTACCATTGCATGGTTATCCCTTAATACACAACCAAATGAGTAACCATACTAAATTATAGTAACAACGACATTATAGTTATTTGGGAGCAGGATATCACATGAGCAAATCACAATCATTGCAAGAGTGCTAACATTATAATTTAACAAGTGCATTAACATAGGATAGTCCAATACTAAAACTGGGATTCCCGGAGCTACAGGAATCCGATCACAATGCACAACCCCTCGTTGGAAAGGTATTCGCGAGGGCTACGACTTTCGTGTTGAGTCGATCGCCCAGATCTGGTCGCAACATACCAGAAATTCAACTCGAATGCGTACAGGAAACAGTTTCCTGTACAGGAATTTTCCCGAACGCAGCGGACTCGAACCAGCTTTCCCGTGGCTACAGGTATCGCATGGAAACGAGCAACCCTTCGTTGGAAAGGTAATTTCAAGGGCTACGACTTTCGTGTTGAGTCGATCACCCAGATCTGGCCAGAACACCTCCGAAATTGGCCACGAAGGTCGCCGCATGCAGAAATCAGATTTCTGCACGCATCTTAAGGCGAGATGAACGGCATCCGTTCATCTTCTTCCTTGCAACGACCTCGCATAAACTTCTCCAGAAATCACACCCAACCTTATTTCTCCTTTCAAAGCCAAACCCTCAACGAAAACCCCTCTCATCTCCACTTTGAATGATGAGAAGGTTGAGGGAGACTAAGCCTAAAAACTAGGCATGGCTTATCCTAAGAACTCTCCTCCTCACCATCAAGACTCTATGGAGTCGATGTCTCTCCTAAAATAACTATAGATCTAGCACCAAGGGAGAGGGGAGGAAGCTCACCTCAAGTCCAGCGGTACCACCATGGCCGGCCATGAGCCTCGCACTCCTTCGCGGCGGCATTGTTTTTCCCTTGACGGTGGCGGCGTTTTGATTCCTCCAAGGATGGCTCCGGCAAGCTCTTCCTCCTCCTCCAGCCAAGAACCCTCTCAGGAATTTCGGGGCAGAAGAAAGGGGATGAAATGCTAGGGTTTCCCAACTTTTTCCTTTTTATACATCGCA
Source organism: Platanthera zijinensis (assembly GCA_039513925.1). Taxonomy (NCBI): domain Eukaryota; kingdom Viridiplantae; phylum Streptophyta; class Magnoliopsida; order Asparagales; family Orchidaceae; genus Platanthera; species Platanthera zijinensis. The sequence goes on from CM077087.1 coordinate 72,327,895, forward strand.
GACACGGGTAGGCACACGGCCGTGTTCCTACCCGTGTGCAGGTGACACGGCCGTGTGGCATGCCGTGTCTAGGGCCGTGTTCCTCCCAGAACCACTTTCTGCCGGGTCAGGGTTGCGGCACACGGGTAGAGACACGGCCGTGTCCCGACCTGTGTCCTTGGCACACGGCTAGGGACACGCCCGTGTCCCAACCCGTGTCCTTGGCACACGGCTAGGGACACGCCCGTGTCCCAATACCCGTGTACCTCTCTGACTGGTAAGCCTATTTTTATGAGGCACACGGGTATGGACACGGCCGTGTCCATACCCGTGTCAGCCAAAAATGCCGTTTGGCCTTGTTTTCCTCATTTCCCGCACGTCCGCACCTGTTCACCCACACCCCCATTGGGCTCACCACAGCCCCTTTGACTCAAATACGCAAACAAGGGGCCTAGCGCGAATTGGGACGTTACAAATCCTATAAACAAAATAAAAGATTTCGTCCCCGAAATCAGGGTAAGGCTATGGGAGTGAAACACATAAAAAAGGGAACTATGCTTTCAAATAAAATTTTACCTGGAGTAAATAATTCCGGGTAGCGCTCTTGCATCAAATCCCTTGGCTCCCATGTGCACTCTTCCTTCCCGTGATTAGACCATAGCACTTTCACCAAGGGAACACTTTTGCGGCGCAAGGTTCTTGTCTCGTTATCAACGATCCGCACCGGCTCCAGTCGCACAGACCTATCAGACGCCACAGCACCATCCGCCGTGGGGATATACTGTTCAGGCCGCAACAAAGCCTTCCGAAGCGACGATACATGGAACACGTCGTGAAGGTTCTCCAGCTCCGGTGGTAACTCCAATCGATAGGCCAGAGGGCCAATCCTTTCCACTACGACATAGGGCCCGACATACCTTGGGCTGAGCTTCTTGACTCCACGTACCCGCGACACTCCGTGCATCGGTCGAATATTCAGGAACACTTTATCACCCACTTGAAACTCTACCATACGGTGCCTTGCGTTGTAATATTTCGCCTGTCGGCTTTGAGCCTCTAGCATTCGATTCCGGATCAACCTAACCACCGCGTCCGTGTCATCAATATACTCATTTCCCAATGTCTTCGGATCTTCGTCTTGCACCCAGGACAAGGGTGTTCTACACCTCCTTCCATACAAAGCTTCATGAGGTGCCATTCCAATACTAGCTTGATGACTATTATTATAAGAGAACTCCACGAGAGGTAAGAGCCTCTCCCATGGTTCTCCTTTATCTAGCACACACAACCTCAATAGGTCCTCCAATGTTCGGATGGTTCGTTCAGATTGCCCGTCCGTTTGTGGGTGAAAGGCTGTGCTAAAGGCGAGGCGCGAGCCCAAATAAGCCTGTACAGCCCTCCATTCTCTTGAAGTAAACCGACCATCCCGGTCGGAGACGATCGTCTTTGGCACACCATGGTACCGCACAAATTGTTCCACAAAGAGACGCACTAAGACGCCCACTTGCGCCTCCTTCTTCATTGGGATAAATCGGGCTACCTTGGTCAACCGGTCAACTATCACCCACACAGAATCATTCCCCGAGCGCGAGCGAGGTAACCCATGGACGAAGTCCATGGAGATGTCCTCAAATTTCCATTCGGGGATGGGCAACGACTGTAGCATTCCACCGGGGCTTCGGCACTCTGCCTTCACCATTTGGCAGGCCACACAATGAGTAACAAAGTACTTGACATCCCTCTTCATGCCCGGCCAACACATCGTCTTTCTCAAATCGGTGTACATCTTCGCGATCCCCGGGTGCACCGAGTACTTGGAGCAATGGGCCTCCTTTAGAATATCCTCCCGAATGTTGTCACCTTCGGGGATGTAAAGCCGGCCACGAAAATGGACGAGGCCGTCTTTTAGGGAGTATTCTTCCGTAGTCCCATCCTCCATTGACTTGAAAGCCGGGGTTAAAGCCGCATCCTTCTTTTGTTCCGTACGGATCCGGTCTCGTATGTTGCAAACTATACTCATCGCGGCCAAATATTCGGTATACTCTTCCGGTTGATTCTTAAAGACCAAAGTGATTTCCATCTCTTGCAACGTCCGGATTAACTCCATCCTCATCAAGCGGGATTCCGTGCTCGCTTCCGGCGCTTTCCGGCTCAAGGCATCAGCTACGGAATTAACCTTCCCGGGGTGGTAGTTCAAGGTGAAATCATAGTCGCACAAGAACTCCAACCACCGCCGCTGTCTCAAGTTTAACTCCTTTTGGGTGTGAACGTACTTCAGATTTTTGTGATCCGAGTAGATCTCGCAGTGGACGCCGTATAAATAATGCCTCCACATCTTCAAGGCGAATACCACCGCTCCCAACTCTAGATCATGCACCGGGTAGCTGGCTTCATGCTTCTTCAACTGTCTTGAAGCATAAGCGATCACATGCCCATTCTGCATCAACACAGCTCCCATCCCTTGATACGACGCATCCGTGTAAACTTGAAAGCCCTCCTTCCCAGATGGAAGAGCTAGGATGGGTGCAGTCGTCAATCTGTCTTTCAACTCTTGGAATGCAGCTTCGCACTGGGGTGTCCATTCAAACGGCACACCCTTCTTGGTCAGCGTAGTAAGGGGAAGGGCGATCTTCGAGAAGCCTTTCACGAACTTGCGATAGTACCCGGCAAGTCCAAGAAAGCTTCGTATGTCGGCCGCTGACTTCAATGGCGACCACTCCTTCACGGCCCGCACCTTGGCCGGATCTACTGCTAGCCCCGCCCCACTAATCACATGGCCCAAGAACGCGACCTCTCGAAGCCAAAACTCACATTTGCTGAACTTGGCAAACAAAGTGTGCTCCTTTAGTTTCCTCAGCACTAAAGTTAGATGTTCGGCGTGTTCTGCTTCAGTCTTGGAGTAGACTAGGATATCATCGATGAACACGATGACAAAGATGTCCAAATAAGGGCCGAACACCTTGTTCATCAAGCTCATAAAGGCGGAAGGGGCGTTTGTGAGCCCAAACGGCATCACGGTGAATTCATACAAACCATATCTCGAACTGAACGCCGTCTTCTAAATGTCATCTTCTTGTATCCTCAGCTGATAATATCCCGAACGCAGATCTAACTTGGAGAACCAATACGATCCCACCAATTGATCGAACAATTCATCAATGCGCGGTAGGGGATAGGTGTTCCGCACCGTTAACCGGTTCAACTCTCGATAATCAATACATAACCGCAAGGTGCCATCCTTCTTTTTGACGAACAAAACGGGCGCTCCCCAAGGCGACGAGCTTGGGCGAACGAACCCTGCTTCCACCAATTCCTGAAGCTGAACTCTAAACTCTGCAAGTTCCTTCGGAGCCATTCGGTATGGAGCTCGCGAGACGGGCTTGGCACCCGGAATTAGCTTGATTTGGAAGTCCACTTCCCTATGCGGGGGTAGTCCTGGCAATTTCTCGGGAAATACCTCGTGAAATTCTCGCACCACCCGCACATCCTTGACCTCTAATGTCAATTTCTTCAACTCGAAGCAAATTACATAGACCTCGTCCCCTTCCATATGAGATTTCATAACTTGGATTGAAGATAATAATTTACGGGGTGCGAATTTAATACCTTGGAAGATGACTTCCGAGTCTCCATGCCTCAACATAACTTGCTTCTCCGCACAATTGATCCTGGCGTGGTGCCAGTCCAACCACTTCATGCCCAGGATGAGATCGAACTCCGGGATTCTTAACACTGTAGCCGGAGTTTCAAAGAACTTTCCTCCAATAAGGGTGTCGAAGTCGCAACTTGCTGACGACGTCATCTCAGAGCCGTCCGGAAGGCGCACCCTTTGAGTAATGCCCGTGAAGTGTTGCACTCCCTCCAAGTCCTTCACGAAGTCCTCCGAAATGAACGAGTGAGACGCACCCGTGTCAAATAACGTATAGGCGGGTCTCCCGCTAACCACGACAGTGCCTAGGTTCCAAAAGGGGTAATCACTATTCAGAATAGCGCGTATCATTTGTATCATAAATCCAACAAGTCATATAATATTAAAACAATTTTGCACGTACCGGTGATGACTTCCTGCGGATTTCTCTCCTGAGTCATATCCAATGCGAATACATGCTCCCGTGCATGTCCTTGATTTCTCCCTGGTGGTCCTCTTCCTCGGCCACGCATGTGCCCTCGTCCCCGTGGAGCTACTGGAGGGGGAGCAATAGGGGCACCCCCGATCAGTCGCGGGCAAACTCGTCGGACATGCCCCGGTTGGTTGCACTCAAAACATATCATCTCACGTCGGCCCCCAGGTTGTTGATAATATTGCTGCTGCGGTGGTGGTGGTAAAGGTAGTGGTTGCGGAGTTGGGTACTCCACCCGATAGTTCCGGTTGACCCACCGACCGCCTCTGTGGTTTCCCCTTCCTCTGCCAATATCATTCCGCCTTCTATTACTAGGGCCGACTTCAATTACTCCTTCCGCAGGTCTCTTGCCACATCCCATGTGGTCCGCCTCCAGTCTCTTTGCCAGGTCAATGATTTCTGCCAGGCTTCCATCGGCTATAAACAAAAGGGCCTGCCTCAGGGGGTCCCTTAACCCTTTGTAGAAGTGCTTCGCGTAGCCTCTATCGTCCAACTCATAGGAATCGGCAAACCTAGCGAGGTGTTGGAACTCCCTCTGGTACTCCGTTACCGAATTCGATCCCTGCTTCAGCTGCAGAAATTTTTCTTCAAGTCCATCCCGAGCAGAAGAAGGGATGAAGTGCTCCAGAAAAGCCTCGGTGAACTCGTTCCAACTGATGTCCGTGTACAACCGCCCTTGGAAGATGGAGCCCATGAGGGACTTCCACCACCTTTTGGCGTGCAGCTCTAGCAGCGTCACTACCAATGTCACCGCCATGCTGTTCGGACATCTTATGCCAGCCATCAATTCCTGCACGGTATCAAGCCATTCCTCGGTGCGCACCGGCGATTCTGTCCCAAGATAGGCAGGAGGGGACAGGGCACGGAAGGTGCTCAACCAGTTGGAGCTTGGCGCTTGTTGTTGCACCGGAGCTTGCTGGGCTTTAAATGCATCCAATATGGCTGACAGCGTTTGTCCCAGCTCCGACTGCTGGAATTGTGAAGGAACGGAAGGGGTAGGAGTGCCCCCAACCGGCTCCACCTGCGCTGGGACCTATACACAAGGTACAAATTAGGGTCAGGTTGGCTAAAACTAATGTCAAAGTTGGACAACTTAGTGTGAATTACATATGGGCACACCACTGCTTCCGCTAAGTCGGTTTGTCCCCAAACCGACTAATCGAACGGGAGTGGCCCATTGTTACCAGACTGCTATAGGTGAAGATCGGCTAAGTCTGATACCATTTGTAAGACCCCCCTCCCGGAACACAACACACGGCACGAGGAGAGTCTTATGCCCGAAATAGCCGCCTTGCGGTAGCACTAACACACGGGTTAGCCTTTACCACAAGACGCCTATTCCGCCGGCTACAATCCATATCACAACAATTATGCCAACCCAACCATAACAGAAAAGTAAAGCTAAAAGCAGTTCAGTTCACAGCTAAGTTAAGGTCCAAAAATAGCGGAAGATAACAAGCACAACAGGCTTGCACAAAAGAAACAAGAGTCTAGAAATGTTTTGCCAAACGGCTACATGAAAACACTCACTACTGTCACTGACGGTGCCGATGGCACCACCACCTCAGGTCCTATCATCCGGGCCTGGCTGTCCTGCTGCATAGTCCGTTGCCGCTCTACCTGCGGGGTTTCCTCCTAAAAAGGAAGACGTAGCAACCGTTAGTCATAAGACTAAGTGGCTTCACATCCGCTCCCCCGGCGACTCCTCGGCACCGGGCGGAGAAAGGAATACAGGTACAATATATATACATAAGCAAGTAAACAAGCAGGTGACAGTAAATATGGTGAAGTATAAACTACGCTACACAACTAGCAGTTCTACAAATATCCATATAAATGACAGCAGGTATAATTAATCAGAATAGCAACTTAACTTATAAGAGTGCCCATACAAACTTATAAGTTAAGGATCGGCTTAACAGTAAAGTAACTCATCGTATAAGAGTGCCCATACAAACTTATACGATGAGGATCTTGTGTATGCAATGAATGACATGTTATGAATGTTATGTTATGACCGACTCATGCGCACGCACATGCAAGTTGCTATGTCGACACAGACTAGAAGTTCCCACTTTTCGAGCAGGTAGCTAACCTCTCAGGCGTCGTCCGTCGTGGCCAGACGGCGACAGTGGAGCGGGCGTCTCCACTACTAGGTGGTATCACACTACCTATCCTAGCCCCCCGTACGCCTCAACGCTAAGAACACAACAGCGGAGCTCACATGCGTACTACGGCTCAGAAGGGGTCTTGGGTAAATGTGCACCAAGATCACAGCCCAACCTGGCCTTGATTTCGAACCGGATGTAACCTCGGAAACGCACGAGGTGCAAGCCCAACCATTCTCATGGCACGGAGGAGATCTCGGGTTATGGACACCAAGTATCTAACCCTACCGCCCAAGGTCTACTCATTGGCTCCCATCGGTGTGACACCTGGCGAACCTGTAAACCTGCCACAATCATTATCTCAACACCGCGACACGATGAATCGTCGCACATCACATGCCCCAAAACAACTCACTCGATGCTACCCGTAGGGAGTCTTCAACTCTAAGCATCGGTTGTTAATAAACCCCTCGGTCTCGGAATACAGTTACAAAATACTCTTCACATAGTGTTCATCATGTTCACGCCCACCTATTCAATGATTTCACCTCAACACTACGTACATTAGATATGTTCAACACCAATTTGTATAAATATATCCTTTACCAATAGCAACTCCTAATATCTAGCCTTCCCATCCAATCCATTTCTCTACCATTGCATGGTTATCCCTTAATACACAACCAAATGAGTAACCATACTAAATTATAGTAACAACGACATTATAGTTATTTGGGAGCAGGATATCACATGAGCAAATCACAATCATTGCAAGAGTGCTAACATTATAATTTAACAAGTGCATTAACATAGGATAGTCCAATACTAAAACTGGGATTCCCGGAGCTACAGGAATCCGATCACAATGCACAACCCCTCGTTAGAAAGGTATTCGCGAGGGCTACGACTTTCGTGTTGAGTCGATCGCCCAGATCTGGTCGCAACATACCAGAAATTCAACTCGAATGCGTACAGGAAACAGTTTCCTGTACAGGAATTTTCCCGAACGCAGCGGACTCGAACCAGCTTTCCCGTGGCTACAGGTATCGCATAGAAACGAGCAACACTTCGTTGGAAAGGTAATTTCAAGGGCTACGACTTTCGTGTTGAGTCGATCACCCAGATCTGGCCAGAACACCTCCGAAATTGGCCACGAAGGTCGCCGCGTGCAGAAATCAGATTTCTGCACGCATCTTAAGGCGAGATGAACGGCATCCGTTCATCTTCTTCCTTGCAACGACCTCGCATAAACTTCTCCAGAAATCACACCCAACCTTATTTCTCCTTTCAAAGCCAAACCCTCAACGAAAACCCCTCTCATCTCCACTTTGAATGATGAGAAGGTTGAGGGAGACTAAGCCTAAAAACTAGGCATGGCTTATCCTAAGAACTCTCCTCCTCACCATCAAGACTCTATGGAGTCTATGTCTCTCCTAAAATAACTATAGATCTAGCACCAAGGGAGAGGGGAGGAAGCTCACCTCAAGTCCAGCGGTACCACCATGGCCGGCCATGAGCCTCGCACTCCTTCGCGGCGGCATTGTTTTTCCCTTGACGGTGGCGGCGTTTTGATTCCTCCAAGGATGGCTCCGGCAAACTCTTCCTCCTCCTCCAGCCAAGAACCCTCTCAGGAATTTCGGGGCAGAAGAAAGGGGATGAAATGCTAGGGTTTCCCAACTTTTTCCTTTTTATACATCGCAGACACGGGTAGGCACACGGCCGTGTTCCTACCCGTGTGCAGGTGACACGGCCGTGTGGCATGCCGTGTCTAGGGCCGTGTTCCTCCCAGAACCACTTTCTGCCGGGTCAGGGTTGCGGCACACGGGTAGAGACACGGCCGTGTCCCGACCCGTGTCCTTGGCACACGGCTAGGTACACGCCCGTGTCCCAACCCGTGTCCTTGGCACACGGTTAGGGACACGCCCGTGTCCCAATACCCGTGTACCTCTCTGACTGGTAAGCCTATTTTTATGAGGCACACGGGTATGGACACGGCCGTGTCCATACCCGTGTCAGCCAAAAATGCCGTTTGGCCTTGTTTTCCTCATTTCCCGCACGTCCGCACCTGTTCACCCACACCCCCATTGGGCTCACCACAGCCCCTTTGACTCAAATACGCAAACAAGGGGCCTAGCGCGAATTGGGACGTTACATAGTCACTCAATCACCTTCTCCAAGCATGGACTTCAGTTCATTACTGGTCCAACTACAAGTAAAATTTGATGAACAAAGGCAGTCTTTAGAGAAGTATGTGGATGGGTCAAATAAAGAAATGCAGTTTCAGCTGGCTCAGGATATTAAATCAATCAGATTTGAAGTCAATCTGCATAAGAAAGAGATGACAGATTACTTCCATAAGAGAGGCAATGTTGTAGTATATTTGGCTGAGAAACAACAGCTGTTGAAGACTGAGGTTGAGGATATTGCCACCAAGCAAGGGTATGTTTTAGAAAATCAATTCCTGTCTAATGAAAATCTCAAAGACACCCATGAAGAAATACTCAAAAAACCCAGAAGTATTTCCACTGATTTGAAAACTGAAATATCAAAGCAAATATAAGAAGATCTAGCTGCTGTCCAAACAGCCATTGGAGCCTCTCAAAAGACTATTTTTGATTACCTGACTAAATTCAAAGCCTATTATCAAGAAGGTACAAAATATCTATTTGATTAAATAAGGTTTCAAAAGAATGATCTGGGGATCATATAGCTAGAGAAGTCATAAATGGGGAGAGATTATTAGTCAAAACTGGATCTGATCAAGCAAATTTGGTCTCTAATACCATCAGAGCTACACTTCGCTTTCTTCTTTTGTGTGATGATGACAATATTACTGAGTCTGGAGTGCAACCTGCTTATATTGAAGGAGATCAGTTTGAAGTTACACAGGTGGTTTACCCTCCTGCTGACTTTGACATTGTTCAACAAGAAGTGCAGACAATGTACAGCCCTCCACAGGAGGCACCAAATGTGATTATTGAAAAAGTAGAGATGTCAGAGGCTGCCAAGGAAGCTCAGAAGGAAGCCCAACTATCCAAGAAAAGGTTCAGAGAATAGGCTGAGTTGAAGCCATATTTTGAGGAATGGAGACCTACTTCCAGGAATATTATTTTGAATGCCTGGAAGGCTGTAAAGGATAAGACCTATGATAGGGGTAAATGGTATTCTGAGTAAGAGTGGATCAAGTATCAAGCCAGACAAGAAGCCATTCTACAGTACATAAGGAGTGCAAAAGCTGGGAAGTTAACTGCTAATGCTCTGGAGCCTAGCAGGTACTTCCCCAAGCCTTTTCGCAATTTTGAAAGGCAAAGGATAAAGGCTAAAGAACTGAAGAAGAAGGATCTCAAAGGGAAGAAACCTAGTAATAATACAGAACCTACTGTGCAGGCAAAGATTAGATCTGGAAGAGGCATAGTAATTAAGGAGCCTATTCAATCATAAGATAGATAGGCTTATGTATAGAACAATGTAACATTTTGCTTTTGTTCTAAGGAAAAACATATAAACAAAGAATTTTCTGATTAATAAATAAAATCAACTGAAATGTATGTATGTATGTACATACATTCATTTATGTACATCTATTTTAGTTGTTTATATTGTTTGTATGTTATCTTGCACTGAAATGTATGTACATCTATTTTTATGTGCTTTATTATGAGTGATGTATATCTTTGACTAAGGGTTATGACTTCTCCAAATAAGGAGAGATTGTTGGGTACACTAAAGAATACGTACCAGATTTGGAGAAGCCTCATCTTACTCAATGATATACATCAATTTGTATTTGATGGATGTTTGAGTTTCATTGTGCAGGTGTAAGGTTTGCAAGAAATTTCCCTAAGTACAAGTGTCGACACTTGTGAAGAATTGTGTCGACACCCAGAAGTTGTGTCGACACTAGAAGCAAGGCCTGTGTCGACACCTGAAGAAGAAGCTGTGTAGACACCCCGAATTGTGTCAAAACCTAAGGCAGGAATTGTGTTGACACCTAAAGCAGAAGTTGTGTCGACACCCAGCAGTTATGTCGACACCAAAAGAAAGGCATGTGTCGACACTCAGGAATTGTGTCGACACCTGAAGAAGGTTTGTATCGACACACACTCAACACCATTTGTTTACATCAGCTATGTCAAGACCAGAAGTAGTTGTGTCGACACATAGGACTTATGTCGACACACACTCAACGACATCTGGAAGACACTCAATGCCATCTAAAAGCAACAATTATACTGAGTCTGAAGGCTTGTGTCAACACACAGGACTTGTGTTGACACACACTCAACGATGTCTCGACACACACTCAACGACAGCTGGACATACACTCAACGCCATCTGCCAGCATCTGTTATGTCGAGACCAGGAGCAGTTGTGTCGACACACAGGACTTGTGTCGACACATACAAACATAAGCTGTGTCGAGTAGCAGAAGTATGACTATGTCAACACATGGAGTGTTGTATCGACATCATCAAGACTTGTGTCGACATCATCAAGACTTGTGTCGACACATGTGAAGCAGTTTTCTGTGTGGTTCATGCTGAGTTGTAAAGTCTTTGAGGAATCAACTGTCATGACTGGTGACTCGACAACTGTCATAACTAACAGGTCTGGCACCTTTGTCAGAACTGTCAGAAGGTTGTTACAAACCGGATCAACAATCATGTGGAAACTCTATATAAGCGACTAATCCTTGACAACCACAAGAACAACAACTGAGGAAGTAATCAAGCTATTACGGGAAAGAGAGTTTGACAACAAGTAAAGGGGAAACCCTTAAGAAGGCAGATCAAGAACAGTTTGTAAGAAAGATTCGGATCTAATTCTGAATCTAAGGAAGGAGCTATCTGAAGATCAACTTCTACATCATGTGAAGATCTACCTTATTTTATTCCATCAAGAAGCTTTGAAACAGCTAAGTCAGGTTGGATCTGAAGATTCCGTTTATTCAAGAACTGATCAAGAAGCTCACACCAATAAAGAGTTCTATCTGGTGAATTTATGTACCCTTAAAATCATTCAATTTTCTTGAAAGATTTTTTGTAAGATCTTAGTTGTAAGCCTGTAATTATAAAGGCTGAGGTAGGGCTGAGTGCCTGAGGTGTAGGACTTGTGAAAGTCTGAGTTGTAAGCCTAGTGATAAAGGCTGAGGTAGGGCTGAGGCCTAAGGTAGGATTCTTGGGAAGAATCTGAGGTAAGACTTGTATAAGTCTGAGCTGTAGGAACCAATCTAGTTCTGAGTTGTAAGATCTGTGGTTCTGAGTAAGTGGAAGGAAGTTGGGCTGAATCCAGTTCTCTACTGGATAGGCAAAGGGGGAAACTATGTGTACCCATACCTTAGGGAACCACTATAAATCTAGTGTACTGTACTATGCTGTGATTGCTGTGCTGTGATTGCTGTGTTGTGATTGTTGTACTGAGAATTGTATTATCTGTGCTAAGTTAGAACAAGCTAGTTGCCTAAAATTCTTAAAGAGAAATTAGAACATATTAACCCCCCCCCCTTTAGGTGTCTAGGCTCTTGAAATCAAGTCTTTCATAGTAACCACTTGATCCATGCCCCTGACTGAAGAAGGAGAGACAGGGAGGATAGATAGCTGGGCAGCAAGAGTAGAGATGGAAGAAGCAAGAGGTGAAATGGCCTCTTCTATGAGTTGTTTAAGAAGTGGTGTGATGGATTGTAGAATGGATGACATGGAGAGTGAAGTTATGTCCATGAATTCTGGTGGGGTTTTAGTAGAGGAAGATGGATTGAAAGTGGAAGAGGAGGGATGAGAGTTTATCATTTGCTCATCTGGAGTAGATGGAGAATGGCTTGGAGATGAAATAAGATTGAATGAAGGTAAGGATGTTAGATTATGAAGAGGAGGAATATTAGTGAGATGAGAAAGAAGAGGGGATAGAGGAGGAGTAACAGGTGTTGGTGAATGATCATGCTCAGGAGATAGATGTACTGATTATTGTACTAGAGAAGAGATTAGAAAATTTTGAGGTAGTGGTGATTGAATTGGTGAAGAAGGATGGATGGGGGGAAGCAGGAGGTGTAGGTTGATGTGCTAGAGTTGTGGGAGTTTGTTGGAGGGATGTTGAAGTTGTTTAAAAAGGGGAGGAGGAGGAGGAATGGAATTGTCCTCAGTAGGGTGGGAAGTGGCTTGAACAGTCCTTATACTCTCAGAAGTTTTGGAGGAGGAAGCCCTGAATGGCTTAGGGATGCTCCTCTTCCACCTGCCAAATAAGGCACAGGTTATCCTTATGGAGGCATTGATGAATATGGTCGGGGACACCAGTAATTCAGTGGTCTTGGCCTAGAGGAAGATTCCCAATATTCTCCCAAAACACACTTCCTTCTTTGTGTTTTCCTTCTTTATCAATTCAAACAAAATTCTAGCCCAGTTGACGGCCTTTTTGTTAACCACAACACACATTACTAGGAACTGTTGCCTAGTAATATGATCGTGGGCAGTATGCTTGCCTAGCAAAACTTTTCCTACTACGTCTGCAAGAAACTTGTACTCAGCAAATAGAAGTTTCTTCAGCAGCTTATTAGGGTTGTCTCTAGAATAACCCATTAAACTCAACATTTCATCAAATTCAGAAGTAATAATCGCTAGTTCTTCTTCTCCATTCACTAAGCTGAAAATTTCTGAAAGAATTTCAGGGGTGAGAGGGATGGCGTTACCCACTATGGTGCCTACCAAAGTATCATCATCTGGAGATGATAATGAGTAAACCCACTCTATAATCTCGATGAATGTTATCTTCATCCTGGTTGTCATTAAGTTCTTCAAGTACAAATCTTCAAACAATTACAGAATATCAAGAAAAATCTGATCTGAATGCTGAAATGATTCGAAGTCAATATCAAAACCCATATCAAATTTATTCCTACGAGAGCACTTGTCGGAATCGCCATAATCACTTGCAACAAAGAAAACAGAGAGATCAAGTGTGAGGGAACTGAAAGCGCGGGATGGAGGTCGAAGAAAACCTAGTTATTAGGTTTTTCAGAATATGAAACGACAAACTCCGTCCTGCAAAAATAGAAAAATTCTTCGATCTGGGGTCGACGAAATATTTTATTGACCAAAGAGTTTGTCGATCTCAGTCAGAAGAAGTGAAGACATTTCGTCGAGCTCCGTTCGACGAGGGTTTTCTGAAGCAATTTCGTCGATCTCCGGTTGACGAAAATAGCTTCACTCATAGAGAGTTCGTCGATCTCCGTTTGACGAATTTCCCTAAAACTTTTCCCTGTTTGTCGATCTCCGTTCGATGAAATTTGAAAATTTCATCGACCATAGACAGAAATTAAATTAAGGCTTCTCCATTTATCATACCAAACTGATTTCTGAAGAATAGATGGTTCCTCTTATCCAAAGGTTTGGTGAAGATATCTGCTCTTTGCAAATCAGTGTATATATAGACAAGGTTAATTTTATTTTGTCTACACACTCTCTAATGAAATGATGCCTAATGTCTATATGCTTAGTCCTACTGTGATGGACTAGATTTTGTGCAATGGAAATTGCACTTGTGTTATCACATAATAGAGTTGAATTATTTAAGTTGGCCTCATAGTCCAGAAGTTGGTTCTGGATTTACAGCATCTGGGAACAGATACTGCCAACAGCTATATATTCTGCTTCAGTAGTTGATGTAGACACAGATGACTGTTTCTTGCAAAACCAGGAGACTAATCTAGTACCAAGGAATTGGCATGTTCCATAGGTACTTTTTCTGTCTACTTTGCATCCAGCAAAGTCAGCATCTAAGTATCCAGTTAACTCAAACTCGGACTCAATAGGATACCAAAGTCCTAGACTAGGACAACTCTTTGTATATCTTAAAATCCTTTTTAAGAAAGTAAGGTGAGATTCTTTGGAGTTCACTTAGAACCTAGCATAAGACATGTAGAAAACATTATGTCAGGTCTGCTTGCTGTAAGGTATAGTAGGATCCAACAATGGCCCTATATAATTTGTGATCAACAGGTTTCCCATGTTCATCAGAGTCAATTACAGCAATTGTAGCCATAGGTGTTTTCTTGGCTGAGGCATCTGACATCCCAAACTTTTTGATCAGCTCTTTAACATATTTAGATTGGGATATAAAGATGACATCATGTAGCTTCTTCACTTAGAGACCAAGGTAGTAGGAGAGCTCACCCATGCTACTCATCTCAAGATTTGAATGCATGAGGTCAGAGAAATCCTTGCATAGTTTGGAATCTGTAGACCCAAACATAATATCATCTAAATAAATTTGTACTAATAAAATTTGATCCTTATAGTGCCTAGTAAATAATATCCTATCTACAATGCCTCTAAAAAATTTATGTTCTAAAAGGAAACTAGCTAAGGTCTCATACCAAGCTCTTGGAGCTTGCTTTAAACCATAGAGAGCTTTATGCAATCTAAAGACATAAGAGGGATGATTTGGAGAGATGAAAACTGGAGGTTGTTCAACATAAACCTCTTCTTTTATTTCTCCATTCAAAAAGGCGCTCTTGACATCCATTTGAAAAACATTGAATTTATTGTAGGCAGCATATGAAAGGAAGATCCTGATTGCTTCCAGCCTTACAATAGGTGCAAAAGTTTGGTCATAGTCAATCCCTTCCTCTTGCCTATAACCTTGAGCAACAAGTCCTGCTTTATTCCTTACAATGACACCTTGGGCATCCAGCTTATTTCTATATACCCACTTAGTTCCAATGACAGGGTAGTTTTTGAGTCTTGGAACTAAGTCCCAAACTCTGAATCTCTCAATTTGATTGAGGTCCTCTTGCATTGCAATGTTCCAGTGTGGATCTTGCTCTGCATCTTTAATGGATTAGGTCTCAATTTGAGATATGAAGCAGACATGCATCAAATCTTGGTTGAGTTGATGCCTTGTATGCACACCAGCAGATATGTCCCCAATTACTTAAGATATGGGGTGAACTCTAAGTGTGACAAAGTCAGTGGGTGGAGTTGGTTATTCAATAGATTGGGGAATAAATTCCTCTTATGGAATTAAGTTAGTTGTTGTTGGTTTATCACTGATTACAATGTCTTCTTCTTCACTTTCTTCAGCACATTGTGGAGAAGAATGGCTACCTACCTCATTGGTGAGGGTTAGGTCATTAAGCTTCTCACACAACTTATGTTCCTGTAAAGATTTATTGGTAGAAGAAGTCTTCTCCTTGAAAAAGATGTTAGACTCATCAAAAGAAACATGGATAGACTCTTCAATTTTTAAGATAGATTTGTTATATACCCTATAAGCCTTGCTTACTTGGGAATATCGAAGAAAAATTCCCATATCAAACTTAGCTTCAAACTTTCTAATGTGTTTCTTATTGTTGTTGTGTATATAACATAAACATCCAAATATTTTAAAGTAGTCTACTTTATATTTCTTCCCTTTCAGTAGCTCATAAGGAGTCTTATTCTTCAGTTTGTGTATAAGACTTCTATTCAGCACATAGTTTGTTGTTCTTACAGCCTCTGCCCAAAAGGATAATGGCAAATAAGCATCTGCAAGTAATGTGCCTGCAGATTCAATTAGTGTTCTATTCTTCCTTTCAGCAACCCCATTTTGTTAAGGTGTTCTAGGAGCTGAGAAACAATGTCTAATACCTTCCTTCCTACAGAACTCTTGCATAAGAAGAAACTCAAACTCAGTACCATGATCACTTTTGATCAATGCAACTGGAGTAGAGTACTCAATCTTTATTTTCTTGAGAAAATATGTAAGAATCTTAAAGTTATCAGACTTAGATCTCAGAAAGAAAACCCAAGTGAATCTAGAGAAGTCATCTATAATCACTAAAGTATAAGATTTCCCTCCTAGACTTTGTACTACTATAGGGCCAAAAAGGTCCATATGTACTAGAGTCACTTTTGTTTAATGATTTAAAACTATTTTGTTAGATCCCTAGTTGGATTTGGGCTAGGATCACTAACTTAGGCTGAGTCTGATCCAACATTATATAGCCAGGGTCATGTTTAGTTATCCTAAAGTTTAGGCTAAGTCCTAATTAGTGCTACCTCCTTGGACAAGCCAGCAGTTGACTTCAGAGACTCAAATTTAGCAGTTTTCAGAAGACAGTGATCAGTTCTAAATTCTTCGAACTCAACTCGACTGTGAGAACCCGCCAACCCATATCGCATCTCAAAACCCAGGTGTTGAGATGAAGGGTGGCGGGGTACATAAACACGGAGGAGAGAGCACTGCGAGCGATGTGGGACTAATCCCAACCACAAGACCGCGGGGATATTCCGCCACAGGGGGCCCACCGAGGTCAACACCCAGACCAGGAACGCGATGGGGAAAGCCACGGGGTTGGTCCCACACACACGTGTCCTGCTGGCAAATTATTCCAACACACCCCCGCAGCAGGACAACCTCCCTCTGATACCATGTGAGAACCCGCCAACGCATATCGAATCTAAAAACCCAGATGTTGAGATGAAGGGTGGCGGGGTACATAAACACGGAGGAGCGAGCGCTGCGAGTGATGTGGGACTAATCCCAACCATAGGACTGCGGGGATATTCTGCCACAGGGGGCCCACCGGGGTCAACACCCAGACCAGGAACGTAATGGGGAAAGCCACGGGGTCGGTCCCACACACACGTGTCCTGCTGGCAAATTATTCCAACATCGACGATCGTCGATCTCAAATCGACGAACTCATAGTTAATTCTCTGAGCTGAGTTCGACGTTCTTAGAGCTCAGGTCGACGCTTAGTTTTCTTCAGTCAGATTCTCAGCTCGACGAACTTGGAGTGTAGAATTGGAAAGTTTTTCTCAGTTAGAAGTTTGTAGAGCTCAGGTCGAAGAACTTTAATTCTCTTGTCGACGATCTTTGATCTCAGGTCGACGAATTCTGTTCAGCATTCGAAGTTTTCTGTGTAGTTCCAGAATGAGGCTTTCCTTCTTCTGTTCCTTATTTTCTCTATTTATTAGCTGTATTATTCTGAGTATTTAATGCAAATATTCTTCTAAATATAGCCGTTATTGGCTGCATTAAATATGGTATTCATCAGAATAAATATTTTCTTTTTCTATCAAGGACAGTTGGGAAACTCACTAATGCTCTTATTCTAGTCGTTTTATATTCTCCAGATCAGCCAACATTTATGGAAAGAATTCAAATTTCAAAGGAGAATTTTTAGCAGTAGAATAAAAGAGATTCTCTCTTTTTCGAGAAACATAGATAGAGATACAGAGAGAATAAATCAAGAAGCACTGTACAGAGAATATTCAACCAGCAGTCGACGCTCTCAACGCTTTCTCATTCTCTACCAACACTCTAGTTTGAAGAATATCAAATCATCAAGATCAAGAGTCTTCTTCAACTTCTGTTCCAGAAATCCTCAGAGACATTCTATTCAACATCAGTCACTGGATTTCCTAGACCTTGGTAGATCAAGATGAAGACTTACTCACCCTTAAGTAAAGCTCATTCTTCCTGAAATATTCAACTTATCAGGGGGAGCTTTGACAACACAAGAATCCACATAGTCTTCTCAAGTTGTATTGAGAAAAGAGAAGACTTCCATCAAACTCTTTCCACCACATTGTACAGGGTTATACCTCCATTCAAAAGTTAGTTTGGTTGACAAGTCTCCTTCCAAAAGACTTGAAGGTTGTTTTTGGGCACCTGAACAAAAGCCTGAAGGGTTTCCTAATCTACCTGAATAAGATCTTATAGTGGCAGTCACCTGATCAAAACCTGCTAGTGGATTCCTACCTAGGGTGGTAGAAGAGTGAATGTACCCAAGTTTAGGGGAACCACCATAAACTTCTTATGTCTTCTGGTTTCTCCTTTTCATTTGCTTTGTTTTTGCTGTGCTTGTGATTGCTGGAATAGTTAGCCTAACTTTCTTATTCTTAACTAATATATGGTTCCATTATATTTACTCTGATATAAACTTTAAAAAGAGCCAAAGTTTTAATACTCTATTCACCCCCCCCCCCCCCTCTAGAGTAATAAGATCTAACCCTTCCTTTCAATTAGTATCAGAGGCGTGTTTTTTTTGGTTGTACAAGTTAATACTTGAACCAAGATCCAATTAGATCAGATTTTCCTCTTCCCAACTATTCTCTTTCATAATGGCACAAAACAAGGATTATGCAAGCACCAGACCTCCAGTATGCAACCTAAATAAGTTTGCTATCTGGAAGGCAAGAATTAAGTTGTATATGAACTCTATTGATGAGGATATATTTAACTCTATCTTGACAGGACCTCCTATTGCAGCAACTGCCTCAACTTCTACTTCAAGCACTCATGTTGTTCCACCACCTGAGTGGACAGATGCCTAGAAGAAAACCAAGATTGCAGATGCAAGAGCCATGAACATTTTAGCTCAGACTATGTCTGATGACATATTTCAGAAAGTTGTTGAGTGCACTTCAGCCAAAGACATATAGGATTCCCTAAACCAGATGGTGGCTGGATCAAATGATGAGAGAAAGGACAGAAGATCCAATCTCATCTCTCAGTATGAGAACTTCAAGAAGGAAGAAGTTAAGTAAGTCAGTGACATGTACAACATGCTAAGCTCAATCATCAATGAGCTAAGGACCTTAGACAAGGAAATTACTCTGACTAAAGTGAATGACAAGATCCTTATGTGCTTCCACAACACATGGTATTCAAGGATCTGGCCTATCAAAGAAGCCAGAAGCATGACTGAAATTTCAACTGAGTCTCTCCTTAGAAAGCTCAAATCATATAAGCAACTGATGAATACCATTGAAGCAGCAGCTGAAGTAAATACTCCAACACCTACCAGGAAGGAGCGCAACATTGCTTTAAAGGCTGTTGAGGACTCTGAAGGGACTCCAGTCAATGAAGAACTGATGAGTCTATTTGCCAAGAGATTTTTCAAAATTGCAAAGAAGGACTTCAGAAGGAAGTCATCTAGACAAGATGACAAACCAAGGTATGACAAAACATTTTCTAAAAATATTGTCTGTTTGATTGCAGGAAGCCAAGAAACTACATCTTTGAGTGTCCAGAAGCTCAGAAGAAAGGTAGGAGAAGATAAAAAGATTCATGAAGAACTCATCACAGTAAACACTCCTCAAGCAAGCACAAGTGGAAGGAAAAGGGTTTTATTGCTGAGACCTGGAGTGATATAGAAGAAGAATCATCTTCTTCCAGCTCCAGTGATGATGAAGAAGAGGAAAAGGGAAAGGAAGTTTGCCTAATGGCAATTGATGCCTGCAGTAGCAAATCAGATGCTGAAGATTCAGATAATGAAGAATCAATGTCTGCTGAAGACCAGGTAATTGCTTCTTATGATTTTGAATCAGAAGAATTTAAATCTGAATTTAAAAATCTTTTCTTAGACTTAATAGGCTCTGAGAAGGAAATCAAACTTCTTAGAGAGAAATTAACAATTCAAGATAAATATCTTGCTGAAAATGCTAAATAGTCAATTGAACTCAATTCAGCTAATGAACAAATAGTTTTTCTGAAAATTGAACTAAGTAAGGCCAAGAAACAAGAGGAATCTCTAAATGGCAGGAGCATGAAATTGCTAGATATAATTAGTACCTTAAATGCTAGGACTACTAACAGTAAACAAGGATTAGGTGCCTCATCTAGTGAACCACCTCTAATCATGAAGAACAATCTATCAAAACCTGTAAATTTCATTTCTGATAAAGGCAAGAAGAACACTAAACAGGTTAATAAAGTTAATGAAGTTCTAAAGTAAATGGAATTAAAACAAAAATCTAAGAAAAAGAAAAATAATAAATATAACAATGTTCAGCAGTTTTCGTCGAACTTAGATCGACGAAAAGTGAACAGTTCGTCGACCTCAGAACGACGAACTCTGAACACAAACCATAATAATAAGAATTCTTTGATCTACGATCGATGAAAACAGTACGGTTCGTCGACCAGAGATCGATGAGATTAGTGCCCTGAGAATGAATACTTTCATTCTTCGAGTAAAGATCATAGATCTCATTCCAATTCGTCGAGCTCAGGTTGACGAACTCACCAGAATTCGTCGATCCCAGATCAAAATTACAGAAACTTAAATTCCAAGAGAAATTGTAATAATAAACCTAACCAACATAGGGAGAACATCAATCCATTCACCCAATGGATAATTCCTCCTAGAAGATTTCACCCCTTAGGTTATAAGAGCCAACCTGAATGTTCATTTATATCCAGTTTTTCATTTGAGAAGAAACAAGGACCCAAGGTTACCTGGGTCAAGAACTTTTAATTTGTTTTATTGCAGGTAAAGACCTATCCTATCACTCAAAATAAGTGGTATCTGGATAGTGGGTGTTCTAAGCACATGACTAGATTTAAGGACAGCCGCATCAACTTCAAGGCCAAGCTTGGTCCAAGAGTAATCTTTGGAGATTCAAGCTTTGGACAGACTGAAGGCTATGGATACTTCAACAGTGGAGATGTCACTTTCAAAAAGGTGGCATATGTTAATGGTCTCAAGCATAACCTCATATCCATAAGTCAGTTATATGATTCAAGTTATCAGGTTTGCTTTTCTGAATCTCAATGTATTATTTCTGCAAACCTCAAACTGTTTTAACTGGAATTAGACAAGGTAACATATACTTAGTAAACTTTAAATCTGCCAGTTTAGAAATTTGTTTATTTAATCTTATTAGCAATCAAAATGATTTGTGGCATAAAAGATTAAGTCATATAAATTTGAGAAATATTGCTAGGCTTTCTAAAGACAACCTTGTTAGAGGATTGCCTTCTTACCCCTATAAGATGGAAAGTCTTTGCAGGGCTTGTCAGTTAGGCAAGCAAACTAAATCTAGTTTTAAATCATTAAACAAAAGTGACTCGCCTAAGATATTGTACTTACTACATATGGACCTTTTTGGCCCTATAGAAGTACAAAGCCTAGGAGGGAAATCTTATACATTAGTGATTGTAGATGACTTTTCTAGATTCACATGGGTATTCTTTCTGAGATCTAAGTCAGATACTTTCATGGTTCTTACAGATTTTCTCAAGAACATACAAATTGAATACTCTACTCTAGTTGCATTGATCAGAAGTGATCATGGTACTTAGTTTGAGTCTCTTCTTATGAAACAGTTTTGTAGGAAGGAAGGTATCAGACATTGCTTCTCAGCTCCTAGAACACCTCAACAGAATGGGGTTGCTGAAAGGAAGAATAGAACACTAATTGAATCTGCAGGCACATTACTTGTAGATGCTTATTAGCCCCTATCCTTTTGGGCAGAGGCTGTAATCACAACAAATTATGTGCTAAATATACACAAACTTAAGAATAAGACTCCTTATGAGCTACTGAAAGGGAAGAAACCTAAAGTCACCTATTTTAAAGTATTTGGTTGTATATGTTATATTCATAATAATGACAAGAAAAATATTTGAAAATTTGAAGCAAAGGCTGCAATGAGAATTTTTCTAGGATATTCCCAAGTCAGCGAAGCTTATAGGGTATTTAATAAATCATCTTTAAAAATTGAGGAATCTGTGCATGTAACTTTTGATGAAGCTAATATGTTTTGCAAGGAGAAATAAATTTCTACCAATAAGCTATTGCAGGTACCTCACTTGTGTGATAAAATGGATGAACTAAACCTTACACCAAAGGTTATATCACATCCTCCTCCACAATGTGATGAAGAAAGTGAAGAAGAAACTGTGGAAGCAGTTGAACTTCCTACAACAGAAGATGTAATTCCACAAGAGGAATTCATTTCAAATGCTATTGCTGAACTAACTCCACCATCTGATCTTGTAACACTAAGGGATCACCCTAGATCTCAAGTGATTGGAGACATGTTAGTAGGTGTACAGACAAGACATCAACTCAACCATGATGTGATGCATGCCTATTTTCTCTCTCAAGTTGAGCCTCAATCCATAATTGATGCAGAGCAAGATCCCCACTGGATTATTACAATGCAAGAGGAGCTCAGTTAGTTTGAGAGATGTGGAGTTTGGGCTTAGTTCCAAGGCCTAAAGGTTATGCAGTAATTGGGACCAAGTGGTTTTTCAGGAACAAGCTTGATGCTTAAGGTGTGATTGTGAGGAACAAGGCTACGCTTGTTGCTCAAGGATATAGGCAAGAGGAAGGGATTAATTATGATCGAACCTTTGCACCTGTTGCCAGGCTAGAGGTAATAAGGATTTTCCTTGCTTATGCTGCTTTCAAGAAATTCAAAGTCTACCAGATGGATGTAAAGAGTGCATTTCTGAATGGAGAAATAAAAGAAGAGTTTTATGTTGAACAACCTCCAGGTTTTATCTCTTCATCTCATCCCTCTTATGTTTTTAGATTGCATAAAGCTCTTTATGGTCTAAAGCAAGCTCCAAGAGCTTGGTATGAAACCTTAGCTAGCTTTCTTTTAGAGCATAAGTTTTTTAAAGGCATGGTAGATAGGACTTTGTTTTTCAAGAATCAAAATGATAAAATTCTATTAGTACAAATATATGTATATGACATAATATTTGGCTCTACATATCCTAAACTATGCAAAAGGTTTTCTAACCTTATGCATTCCAAGTTTGAGATGAGTAGCATGGGTGAGCTCTCCTACTTCCTTGGCCTCCACGTGAAGCAGACTCTTGATGGCATTTTATTATCTCAATCCAAATATGCTTAAGAGCTGATTAAAAGGTTTGGGATGGCTGATGCCTCAGCAAAGAAAACACCTATGGCTACAAATGTTGTGGTTGATTCTGATGAATAAGGGAAACCTGATAATCAGAAATTGTATAGGGCCATTATTGGGTCCCTTCTATATCTCACAGCAAGTAGGCCTGATATAATGTTCGCTACATGTCTTTGTGCTAGGTTCCAGGTGAACCCTAAAGAATCTCACCTAGTTTTATTAAAAAGGATTTTAAGATATATAAAGAGTTGCCCAAATCTAGGACTCTAGTATCCAACTGAATCAGAATTTGAGTTAACTTGATACTCAGATGCTGATTTTGCTGGATGTAGAGTGGATAGGAAAAACACATTAGGCATATGCCAGTATCTAGGTGCTAGACTTGTCTCCTATTTTTGTAAAAAGCAAACATCTGTGTTTACATCAACATTAGAAGCTGAATATATATCAACTGGCAGTTGCTGCTCACAGATGCTATGGATACAAAATCAACTCTTGGATTATGGTTACAACTTAAATAATTCAACTCTATTTTGTGACAGTACCAATGCTATATCTAAAGCACAGAATCCAGTGCAACATTCAAGGACCAAGCATATAGATGTTAGAAATCATTTCATTAGAGAATGTGTGGACAAGAAGAAAATTAATATTACCTTCATTCCCACTAATTTACAAAGGGCAGACATCTTCACCAAACCCTTAGATGAGAAGACACATCTATCATTTATGAATCAGCTAGGCATGATGAATGGTGACTCATTAATTTAATTCTCTGTCTTTAGTTTAAGAATTTGCCAAATTTAATCGATCGGAGCTCGACAAACTAAGGGAAGTTCTTGAGATATTTCGTTCACCTGAGATCGACGAACTCTTTGTGCAAGTCATTTTTCGTCGACCTGAGATCGACGATCTGGCTTCATAAAAGTTTTCATCGACCTGAGTACGATGAAAAGTTTTCCCCTCTTCTGACTGAGATCGATGAATTCTTTTGAAAATAAAACATTTCGTCGACCTCAGATCGAAGATTTCTCTTGTTTCGTAGGACGGAGTTTGTCGGTTCATATTCTGAAAAACCTTATAACTAGGTTTTCTTCGACCTCCATCCCACGCTTTCTGTTCCCTTGCACTTGATCTTTTTGCTTTCTTGTTGCAGACAACTAATGGCGATTCCAGTAGGCGCTCTTTCTGGCATGAAATTCGACATGGGATTTGACATCGATTTCAATTCATTTCAACAATCAGACCTGATCTTCAAATATATTCTGCAGTTATTCGAGGAACTCAATTTGAAGACCCTAATGACTACCAGAATGAAGAATGCTGCTACTAAAATAAGAGAATGGGTTTATACTTCATCTACTCTAGATGATTACACGATGGTTAAGTTCGGCATGGCTAAAAATTTTAAGCCACGGATTGGCCGTAGAAAATAGTATTAGCCATGGGGAAAAACTGTCGTGGCAAATAAGCCAACTATTAGCCACGATATGAAACCCTTGCTAAAAGTGAACTCATCATTTTTTTTAAAACTATTTGCCACAGTTACAAGCCGTGGCAAATACTAATTTATGTTTTTTTAAAAACACATTCAAAATAAAATGATCAGGTGCATCTAGCAAATGGCAGCACTAATGACAGCACTTTATGCAATCCCATCAGCAACAAGTAGGCTTGTCAATTTCCATAATAATGCTTCTATCCTGGATCAGGTGCAGCTGCCAAAGGATGACCCGTTCAAACCCATAAAAATGTCAGCATCCACGTGTCACTTCAAGCTATCGTAGAAGAGGGACCCTAGGGACCCCCCGCCCAAAAATGCACATTGGGCACTGGTAGACATCTATAAAAAGAGGTGGACGAAAATCTATCCTTTCATGTATATTTTTTATTAGCAAACATGCACATATTTTTTACCTGCAGCTCTCAGACAAAGCCCTTGCTCTGCCCCCAAGAGTAAATGAGAATTCATGTCGGAAACTCCCTCTCAGATTGTATAATTGCAAGCTCCACCTCTCTATCTTTTAGAAATATGATTGAAATATGATAAAATCATTATCCTTTTAAACATGACATTATGTATTATGTGAAGATACCTGATGGAGACCTAATAATTGTAATAATAATAAACCCTCTACCTACTGTATTATGTATTATGTGAAGAACTTACTTGGCCAAGCAGCGCCGGGCCTGGATGGGCAGTTAATTGATGGTCGACAACCCCAAAACTCTCATAACAGTGTTCTGCTTTCAGGAAACCCGTTGGCACTCAAATTGAGTCAAATCAATAGTAACGAATTCCGATTTGGCAAGATATTCAAGAGACTTTCGAGTTTTGAATAATATGTTTAGTCTTAAATAGTGTCGTTCGAACATTGTGAGCAGATAAATTGGCTCCTTGCAGGCCAAGAACTCGGTTCAAACATAAGAGTACGTCAATTATCATAACAGATGGACATGACATGCCTCAAACATAAGAGTACATCAATTCGAAAGAACATGATATAACAATACAAATATAGATTAAAAAATTTTGTGCGAAATCAGGGATCCAACATCAAGTTGAACGAAGAACATATTTTACCCACCAAACTTTAAGGAAGACCAAAGAGGAGTGCAAAGAAGTTAAGAGATGATAACAAAAGTTTGAAATGTGATTCTTCTCTTTCTAAACATGCCTCGATGGATGCCAAACACACATAAATAAATATTACAAATTCATCAAAGGAATAATAAATTCATAGAAATACAAATTTTGATCGGGTCCAACTATAACTACTTTATTATATTTGGGATCACTTGGTTTTCTAACTAGAAACTTCATTACCCTGACCAATTAATCATGTAATGCAGTTGAACAAGTAATGGCACTCAAACTATTACTATAATGCCAATATTACCTAAAAGAAAACACTAGCCTGAGCTAAACAACTTGAAAAAAATCAAAATATACCTTCTCAAACCATTTTTCAAACAAGCCTAATCAAAAAAGTTAACAATTACAAGAGAGGGGGAGAAGAAAAAGGATGAAAATCTTCATACAGCTAGAGGAAGCTTGATCCTTGTCCACTCAGGCAAAACATTATCATTTGAGAATTTACTTCAGCTGCTACTGCTGCTGCTCTCCTGGGATTTGCACTTCAAAATATAAGGTCTTAGTTTTTGCGCGTCTGATTACTTCACTGGCTTCAAGAAGAACTCGTCTGCCCCTTCTTCCACGAACCTTCGCCGAAGATATTAGGCTTCTGTGACTACTTATTCCATCCTAATACATCTTGTTGTAAACAAAATTCTGTTTGTGTGTGGGCGTGCAGGGGTTGATGATAGATATTGTTTGAATCTATAGTGGACCGACCGCTCGGTAGGATTCAAAACCGGATGAAGTTCTGACCATTTGTCGGGGAAAAAAGAATGATTTGTTCTTGTAGGATTCCCAAGAAATTCTTCGATTTCTTCTGGAAGCATATGATTATTCATCCACTTCTTAGGTTCTATGAATAGGCAGAACATGGAGGAAGATCCAAAAAGACCTTTCGGGAATCAAATTCTTATGTGAACGGAGAGTTTTATGATTATTATGGAACAGACATTACCATTTGATTGATTCTCACCCATATAGCCCACACATATAAGCTTTTGAGATGAATACAAGTTTAATTGTTAGAGCATACGACTGAATTTTGATCCCCAAAATATGTTTTTTAAAGCAACCAAATGAGCCATAAAAGAACTGAATTGGATGTTTTCATTGGTATTCTTTACAGAAAATATTTATTTAACTAAATCCCTCTCTCTCTATATATATATATACAAGCATTCGTGCACGGGGGACCCCGTGCGGGCAACATTCGTCGTGGGTGCGACATTTGTTGAGGGGGAGATATTTGTCGTGGGGGAGACATTCGTCGTGGGGGCGTCATTTATCGTGGGGCGGCATTCGTCGTGGGGGAGGCATTCGTCGTGGGGGCGGCATTCGTCATGGGGGCAGCATTTATCGAGGGGGCGACATTCGGCATGGGGGCTACATTCGGCGGGGGTGACATTCGTTGTGGGGGAGACATTCGTCTGAAAAGCTAAATCCCAACCAAAAGTACCCCGTGCGGGCAACATTCGTCGTGGGTGCAACATTTGTCGAGGGGGCGACATTTGTCGTGAGATGGACATTTATCGTGGGGGTATCATTCGTTGTGGGGGCTAATATCATCTTGGCGGCAACATTCGTCGGGGGCGGCGACATTATTTGGGGGAGGCATCATTCGTCGGGGGCGGCGTCATTCGTCGGGGGCGGCGCCATTCATCGAGGGCGGCGCCATTCATCGGGGGCGATGCCATTCGTCGGGGGCGGCGCCATTCATCGATGGTCGTGTCATTCGTCGGGGCGGATATATTAGTCACATGAGGTGATGAGGATGTGTGTGAACAGATATAGCAAACAATATCATACTGCATGTGATGACATTGCTTGCCTATAATAATCATAAGGAAGGAATAACTTGCTACTTAAATTGAATCACCCAACACTAAATATAAAGTAATATATTCAAGAGCAATTTAATTTATATATATTTGTGACTTACGGAGAGATTAATTTTTAAGAAATTGCGATTTCACAGCTTTACTCATAATGGACCCATTTCCTGCATAGCTCCTGCTCCAAGTTAAGGGCATCCTGATCTTGCATTAACTTTGAATTCAATCAAAGTTATCAAACTAATCAAGAGAAAAAGTTTAAACAGAACTTTACTATGGAGATGCCCAATAAAGTACTGTAAGGTTTAAAGAAAGCAAATTTAAGAGGCCATTTGTAGGCAAAAAAGAAGCAAAATTTATAATCTACTAATTAAGAGTTTCATACAAAATTTAGACTCTGCTTAATAGAAATCAGGAAGAAACATATTCGAACCCAAAATAGAATTTAAAATTAGCAAAAAATAATAAAATAGACGTCACTCATTTCTATTTAGAAATCAAGATCGAGCAAGAACCTAAAATTATAATCATTAATGGATTAACAAATTAAACGATATAAGTGTCAACTAAATCTACATTCATAATTCAACTAAATTCTATGTACATTCCTACCGAATTGGAACACACTGAATTGGCAATAATGTGATGACATTTGAAACACTCATATTTGATTCCAACACACTTAAACTCAGTCAAGAGCATGTTCTCACTCAATAATATTTTTTGTACGTTCATCTTCGATCAAAAACCAATAATCTATTTTCTCATTAGATAAAAGAAAACATCTAATAAATTTTTTTTATAATTACTTTAATGTAAATACTTACAAATAGGGATATTGTTTGTTCATGGTTGGTTAAAAATAACCACTATATCCTTGAATCTCCACATTTAGCTTGAACAATTTGCATAAAGAGCATGCATTGTAATATCCAAGTTATCCTTAGAATTATAATAAATTAATAACAAATATTCATTACCCATCATGTTAGCAGGGCCACCTCTAAAACACAATAAATAAAGAGCATTGTATAAGATCCGCAACAACAACTGAAATCGAGCAAAACTGAATAATTTTTTGAAACATGAAATTCTAAGCACGGTCTGTTAATATTCCCACAACTTTTGTGTTGTTTATATCTCGTACAGAAATCAATCACTTTGCTCATGCCAGGATAAGAATGAGAAGCAATGGATATATTCATGCCGAGATAATAAAATAAATTAGATTCTATGATATTCAAATTAAACAAAGTATATAAAATGAGAAGAATGAACAAACCAACCTGTCCAGAAGAATAATCGCACCTGAATCGATGCAAACACTGTTCATAATATTGCAATGACAGAAAGGTCGGTCATGCCCTGCATCACAGAAGCCATCCTGGAGGTGGTCTTTGATGCTGCAAAAGGACTCCATGCAATATTTCTTAACTATGTATGAGATGTATTTTGCGGGTTTGCAAGACTTGCTAGGCTTAGGATTGTCAAGATCTTTATCTGATTGTCTTTTTGTCTTCCTTGTCAGCATCTGCATTCGAGGTATTTATGAAACTAAAAAAAGGTTGCAAACCCCCATTGAGCTATTTCTTTAGTGACCAATGGGGCTTGACACTACTCAAACAGAGCTCTAGTAAACATCATCATTAGGGATGTGTAAAGAAATCTATCAAATAAGCTATATGAACTCATAAAAATTCAAGTGGTAGAATTTGCGGATGCTATAAAAATTAGAATGCTGGAATGAAGATAGATTCATGGTGGAATGAGGAAGGTATCTTCTATATATATGGCATTTCAACAATGCAAGAATGAAGATTCTAGAATGAAGGGAAAACCTCAATAGGCAAACAACTTACGTGCACATATAACATAATCAGAAGCATGAACAATGGAGGAACTTAATGCATTGCACTTCATAGGTAATCTAGAACTTGCTAGTGGAAATTCTGTGCACCTTTGATGGAATTAGTTTTATCCATAAATAACTGAAAATGTCATAATATGAAATGAGCATGTCGTATGAAAAAATGATTCATACGACAATACAATGTTTTTTTATTAAAACCAAAATATATCGCCCTAAGATTGTTTTGTTTTATATCTTGTACAGGGAAGCTTAATCTACCTAAGCGAAGCTCACTAAATGCATACCATTGAATTGTTTTGCTTAAGGGCTTCAAAAAGAAAGATTAGGATTCAAAATTCAAGTGAAAATTAAGATCCAAAATTCAACTATTTTTGTTTCTGTTGGTTTATCAATGATTTTAGATATAAGATCCAAAGTAAGAGTGAATTGGAGGGACTGTTGACAACTTTCCTGATGAAGAACAGTCTCCACCACCTCCAGTTTACAATGAAATAGGACTCGGGGTGAATATGAAGGAGAATAGGCTCCGTGCAAAACTTGGTAGTCGCAGGCAGCACATAATATGCAAGTTGAATCAGAAAAATCCTCTTTTTCGGCTGCCCTCGGATGATAAACCCTCGAAATTATCCTGCAAGCTCCATATACAGGTAAAATAGTATCCAAATTATAATTTCATAGCCCTTATCATTGGTCCTCGTGAGCCCTAGACTGATGCTCTCTG
The DNA here is from genome assembly GCA_039513925.1 of Platanthera zijinensis. Lineage (NCBI taxonomy): Eukaryota > Viridiplantae > Streptophyta > Magnoliopsida > Asparagales > Orchidaceae > Platanthera > Platanthera zijinensis. The sequence continues at coordinate 72,357,801 of CM077087.1, forward strand.
CCTTATTTTACCCCCTCATCTCAGAAACAGGGAAACTGTAAACATGGAAGTTGTGGGGAGGAGGAGACATACCTGGATAGCCTAGGCAAAAATAGAGTCCGAAACAGGGAAACTGTACAGAAATATAAGAGAAAAAATCGCCGACATACCTGCTCGCAGCAATGGTGGAGGAGGAGCTTGCCGAAATCAAACCCTACTTTTACACCCTGCTTCTACTGTTACCTCAATGCTCCTACAATGAATAAGAAAATGTGAAGGTTAGAAGAAGAAGAAGAAACTGATCGAGGAGCTGCCGAGGAGGAGATGCTACCTGCGGATGAGATGCGGTGTTGCAATTGACGGAGACGTACTTGCGCAGAAGGTCTTGCGATGCGGAGGAGGAGATACGGTCTTTCGATTGAAGCAGAAAGAGGAGGATGTCGTAGGCGCTGCCCTACCTGCGTAGAAGAATGAAGGAAGAAGTTGTGTATCGCAAGTTTGAGGGGAGTGAACAGTACAGGGAAGATGAAATCTATATTAATTAATTGTTGATCTTGCCAAAAGACCGAAAGACCCCAAAGTTAACCCACAAAAACTTTTTTTATATGGGCATTTTAGGATTTAAAAGTTACACCATGAAGGAATTAGGGGTTTCCTTATATAATAAAGATAACATGACACTTTAATAACTAAAGTGTAAGATAATATTAATATTAACATAAGAGACAATAGAGGGAAGGGAAAGGGATGCTCCTCGCCTATTGATTCTGGAAGGCAAATTCTCAGAAGACATGATGACAACTGGCATGTCCTTCAACATTGATGATTCCTGCATTTATTTAATCAAACTCTATAACATATTCATAAACCCTCATCAATTTCAAATTTTGGATGTATGAAGCAGCAATATGAATATTTTCAAACCATTTTTTGTATCTTGGTCCAAAAAATCTTTTCCCACTTTTTTTGTACATTTCAACCCTAACATTCATGTTCTCATTCTTTTCACTCATTTTACCAATTTTTATCATGCAATATCAGTTTATGTATAAGAATAAATAATTAATGGTGATGAATCTAATAACTAGTGAAAATATTCTCATTGTGTTCCTGGATGAAGTATTGAATTCTCTACCAACAATATGAGTAGGTTCACATAAGGATGCACTTGGTTATTTAACCAAAAAACTCTACTAGATATTGATGAGATATAATTGAAAACTCTAACATAGTATTTAAAAATGTACTCATAAATCGTGTATCTCTATCAATATAATGGTTAAACAGAAATTGGAGAACTTAGGTAAAAATATGAATAATTTGGAATTAAAAGAGAATGTGGTGAATTGCTTACATTGATTTCAAGTGAATAAGCCTTGCAATTTCTGATGTAAGTTCCCCTTGAAGACAAATATCTCACAAATTACTACAAGAGAAGGAAAAAATTAGCAAAAGGAGAATACATTATAAAGCCAAATGACAACAAAATATCTGTTTGGCACTACGGTGGCAGACACCAATCATCTTTGAAGAAAGTTCTAGAGTCTACTTGTTGAGCCAAACCTTTAACCATTAAGAATGCAAATGACTTGAAAAACAATGAAAGTGAAAAAAATCCTAAACTCCAAAAAATACTAATCGCATATGAAATAGTGTGACAAAATCAAAAAATCAAGCATCTGTATTATCTTACATCACAGTTATACCTCAAAAATATGGCATAATACCCATTCTAGCACATGGATGATAGTAAAAAGTAAAACATGGTTGGAGTTTGTCTGACAGATCGACCCATAGTCTATGCCCAAGCTTTCAGATTCATAAAATGGATATGTGAATGGAATGGATTGGCCTTATAGAATAACCTGATAGGCTAAAGTGATGAAGCTGCACGAATCCATCAAATAAAAATTGATAGCAATATGTAACTATTTATTCAAACAGTAAATCAGTAAATATATTAATGACAGCTGATGGAATAGTATAAAACCATGACAGACACGTGAAGCATGGGTATACTTAAGAATCATTAGGAGGTCAAACTATAAGAGAAACTAATTCTGAACCAAAAAAGATTCACTAAGCATAAATTGAATATCCCATTTACAGGGCACTAGCAATGTTAGAAGAATTTTATAATTTAATATGTACAGTTTTGAGTATGCTCACAACCATTAAAAATGTTAGAGGCTAATTCTTCAATCATAATTGATATCCAACTTGCTAATCATGTAGTGAGCAATTTGCCTGCAACTAATTCTTCACCTGAAACCACCACAATAAAATCTTTCATAAACCGATTGAATCACTACAAATTGAAAAATAAAGGATTGAGAGAAGCAAACCGTTGGACATCTTACTGCCCGCAATAAGACTAAAAACTAAAAAGATTTATCTTTAGATTCCTCAGGCTTACTGCGTACTCAAACACTACTTAACAAGCTCTTCCAAGCTTTGAAAAAGTCAACCAAGACTACTATGAGTCTCACTCCCTTGGATAGAGAGCAAATCTTAATCACCTTCTCTAGGAAAATTATATGTTGACATTCGATTACCAGAGTTAAAAATTTGAGTTTTCATTTTCATGTACAGAAAAAAAAAGTAAGTTAGATTCACATTCCAAGCTTTCAGGAAACCGCACTATCCTATATTCATGGTGGGAAATGTAGAACATGTTTAAGCTATGGTCCCAAGAACTTAAACCAACAATTATCCCTAAACCCAAAGCTGAAAGCAACGTGACCAATGCAAGCAAATCCGAAGGGATAAAGACACAGAGATGGAGTGAAGGATGAGATTTGCACACAGAGGTGTTTACTTTTTTAGTTATATGTGGCGAGAGGAGACTGGCGATTCACCAATAGAACCGCCACCGTGGAGAAGCCATCAAGTGGAATCATTGGGAGCATGAGATTCACGATCAAAACTACTGTGCGAGACGGAGGCGGGTTGTGCGAGGGAAGCGAGCTTCCTGTGGCGGAAAGGATAAGGCGGGGTGGGCCGGCGGTGGCTGGTTCCAGTGCACGACAAAGGTGGGTGAGAAGATGAGTGAGCGTGCAGTAGTGCAGGAGAGAGGGAGCGATTGTTTAGGGAATGAAAGTGGCGGCGGGTTTTAACTTTTTTGGCAATAGAATAGGGGGAGTATGGTTGATGGGGGGGGGGGGGGTTAAGATGAAGGGTTGTGATTGGTTACATGTAGGTTAATACTAAATATTAGCCATGTTTTTTTTTCTTTTAATACAAAGGTATTAGCAATGCTTTTTAATAGTTGTGGCTAAAACCCAAATATTAGTCACAGTTTTGCGATCATGGCTAATACTAGTGTATTAGCCACGATTTTTGAACCCTGGAAAAAAATGTGTAGCTAATACTCATTTTCTAGTAGTGATTGGAACTATATCGGGTAACACTATTGCCTTAACCTTCGATACTCTTTCTGAAATATTTGGACTAGTAAACGGTGAAGAAGATATTGAACTTGAATCTTCTGAATATGAGGAAATGTTGACGTTGATGGGTTATTGTGGAGACAACCCAAAAAAATTGCTGAAGAAGCACCTATCTGCTGGGCATAAATTTCTTACAGATGTAGTCGGTAAGGTATTGCCGGGCAAACATAAAGCCCATGATCACATTACCAGACAGTAGTTTTTAGTGATGTATGCTGGGTGAATAAGAAGGTCGTTAATTGGGCCAAAATTTTGTTCAATCTGATTAGGAAGAAGAATAACAAGAAAGAAGTTTGCTTTGGAAGGATTCTTGGAATCTTCCTTCATGCCAAGGCCTCTGAATCCCTGGTCACCCCGACCATATTCATCAATGCCTCTAAGAGGCTGACCCGCGCCTTGTTTGACAGGTGGGAGAGGAATATCCCAAAGCCGTCCAGGTCTTCCTCCTTTAAAAATTCTGAGAGTACTAGGGACATACCAGCCACTCCCCACCCTGTAGAAGAAAGTTCCATTCCCCCTCCTCCTCCTCCTCTTCACCAAACTCCTTCATCATCCCTCCAACAAATCTCCTCAACTCCAGCATCTTAACCTATACCTCCTGCTTCCCCTGTCCACCCTGCTTCTCCAGTTCATCAACCTACACCTCCTCAGTCCCCCATCATTTCATCCCAATACAACAATAACAACTTCTAGAACAACCTCTATCTCCAGATTCTACAACTCCACCTCTATCCCCCCTTCCATCTCATCTTGCAGATATACCTCCTCTTCAAAATCTCACTTCTCTACCCTCTTTCAACCTTATTTCATCTCTAAGGAATTCTTTATCTCCTTCAGATGAACCAATGATAGATTGTCATCCATCATCCTCTTCCATCATCAATCAATCTATCTCTACCCAAACCCCTCAAGAATTCTTAGAATCATTTTCTCCCTCCATCTCTCTCATCTTAGAATCCATCACACCCCTTCTCAAATAACTGATAGCAGAGGCTATTTCACCCTTTGCTACTTCTATCTCAACCCTTGCTGCTCAGCTCTCTACCTTCCCTCTCCCATCTTCTTTTGTCAGGGGCCTGGCTCTAGTAGTTACTGAAACCAGGCAGGGGGAGATACTTAGTGAAGAAGTTGCTTTAGCAATAACAGCAGCAGAAGCTCCAACAGCAACAGTAGATATAGATTTTGTAGCTCCAGTAACTGAAATTGTAGCAGAAGATGAAATTATTGATACTAAAATTATTGATGCAGATGTTATTGAGTTTTTAGATACTGAGATTGAGACTCCTTTGGAAATTCTTTATGGAGATTTCTTCATTACTCTAGATTTTGACCTAGATTCAGTTTTAAGATCTTTTGATCTTTTGTACAGAAATTGTCTTCTTTTTGTATCTTTTCAATGGTGTACATATATTGTTTGCTACTCAGCTCCCATCAGTTCAGAGACCTTGTAGCAGATTCAGAAAAGTTTTGAAGCTCCTAAGCCTGAACTCATCTTAGTTCTAGAGGCTGAGCTTATCCAGGTGGCTGAGGATGAATCTTCTGAGCCCAAGGAATTTTCTCCTTCCACCTTTGTTTTATCCACCTCTCCATTGCCTGACATGGATGAGATTTTTGCTAAGGATATGGATCTGGAAACTGAAGAAGTTCCTACTAAAGTAATTCCACCTCCAGCAGTTCCTCCTCCAGTTTTCCCTCCTCCAGCTGTAAAGCAAGTTCTAAAAGAAGTTATTGCTGAGATTGATGCTATGTATGATAATCCTCAAGATCATTTGATGATGATCAAGCTGATGACTCAGATTCTAATTACAGTAAAAAGAAAGTGTCTAAGAAAAGGAAAGCCCCTCCTAAGGCAGTTCCAAAGCCAAATCCAAGAAATGACACTCTATACTATGTATTGCAAAAGATTACTCCCTACCCTCGTATGCCAAGTTGGATGTGTTTGTCAAAGAATGAGCAGAAAAAAGAAAGAAGAAGAGAAGGTATGGGTCTCCTCCAAGACAAGTCAGGAAAGACCCTCCTCCTCCTCCTCCTCCCTCTTCAGGTTCCTCAGGCAACTTCTCTCAGAAATCTGCTTCTATGTCAAGAACTTATCAGAGACAACCCAGACAAAGCTATCAATAGTTTTCTTCAAGCAATACACCTTCAGACTCTTCAAAGAAAGTCCCTACTGAAGAACCAATGCAGAATTCTAGTTCAAAAAGGCCAGAGTCTCCTCCAATTCCTTCTGTTGATCCAGAACAAGAGACTTCTGTCAAGATGGCTAGATTCCATGAGCTTATAGGACTTTCTCAAATTATCAAAGTAAAAGCTGAAGGCAAAGACATATCTCAATACTTAACTATGTCAACCTACAGAAAAGAAGAATTGATCAGGTATGTTAAGGCTAACAAGTTTTTCAATGTTGATGATTATATAAAACTGCACCCAGAGGTTATTGTACCCAGAACTTCATCCCAAACTATGATTGGAGCATCTGACATGTACATGTCAAAGAAAGCAGCTTCCAATCCTAACAGGGAAATAAAATTTAGACAACCTTCTGAAGGAACAGACAAAGATAAAGCCAAGAAGAAGAAATTAGTTTCTTTTCTGTAATTTTCTAATTATCTTTTGAACTCTATTCTCTAAGTATATCATGAAACACAACTCTGTAAATATATGCTGAATATTTTTTTTCTGTCAGATATATTTTCTTTTGCTTTATGATTATTTTGTTTTTGTGTTAGTGACCTCACCCAAATAGAGGGAGATTATTGGATCTCTAGTTGGATTTGGGCTAAGATCACTAACTTAGGCTGGGTTTGACTCAACATTGTATAGTTAGGGTCATGTTTAGTTGTCCTAGAGTTTAGCCTAATTCCTGATTAGTGCTACCTCCTTGGACAAGCCAGCAGTGGACATCAGAGACTAAGATTTAGCCATTTTTCAGAAGACAGTGATCAGTTCGAAATTCTTCAAACTAAACTCGACGATCGTCGATCTCAAATCGACGAACTCAGAGTTAATTCTCTGAGCTGAGCTCAACGTTCTCAGAGCTCAGGTCGACGCATAGTTTTCTTCAGTCAGATTCTTAGCTCGACGAACTCATAGTGTAGAATTGGAAAGTTATTCTCAGTTAGAAGTTCGTAAAGCTCTGGTCAACGAACTTGAATTCTCTGGTTGACGATCTTTGATCTCAGGTCGACGAATTCTATTTAGCGTTCGAAGTTTTTTGTGTAGTTCTAGAATGAGTCTTTCCTTCTTCTGTTCCTTATTTTCTCTATATATTTGCAGTATTATTCTGAGTATTAAATGCAAATATTTTTCTGAATATAGCCGTTATTTGCTGCATTAAATATGGTATTCATCAGAATAAATATTTGCTTATACAATCAAGGACATTGGGAAACTCATTAATGGTCTTATTCCAGCCATTTTCTATTCTTTAGATCAGCCCGCATTTATGGAAAGAATTCAAAATTCAAAGGAGAATTTTTAGCAGTAGAATAAAAGAGATTCTCTCTTTTTTGAGAAACATAATTAGAGATATAGAGAGAAGAAATCAAGAAGCACTACACAGAGAATATTCAACCAGCAGTTGATGCTCTCAACGCTTTTCTCATTCTCTGCCAACACTCTAGTTTGAAGAAGAACAAATCATCAAGATCAATAATCTTCTTCAACTTCTGTTCCAGAAATCCTCAGAGACATTCTATTCAACATCAGTCACTGGATTTCCTAGACCTTAGCAGATCAAGCTGAAGACCTACTCACCCTTAAGCAAAGCTCATTTTTCCTGAAGCATTCAACTTCTCAGGGGGAGCTTTAACAACACAAGAATCCACATAGTCTTCTTAAGATGTATTGAGAAAAGAGAAGACTTCCATCAAACTCTTTCCACCCCATTATACAGGGTTATAGCTCCCTTCAAAACTTAGTTTGGTTAACAAGTCTCCTTGTAAAAGACTTGAAGTTAGTTTTTTGGCACCTGATCAAAAGAATGAAGGGTTTCCTGATCTACCTGAATCAGATCATGTGGTGGCAGTCACCTGATCAAAACCTACTAGTGGATTCCTACCTAGGGTGGTAGAAGAGTGGATGTACCTAAGTTTAGGGGAACCACTATAAACTTCTTGTGTTATCTAGTTGCTCCTTTTCATTTCCTTTGTTTTTGCTATGTTTGTGATTGCTGGAATAGTTAACCTAGATTTCTTATTCTTAACTAATATATCGTATCATTATATTTACTATGATATAAACTTTAAAAAGAGCCAAAGTTTTAATACTCTATTCACCCCCCTTTAGAGTAATGAGATCTAATCCTTCCTATCATATTTTTAGTTTGCTTGCCTAATTGACAAACCCTGCAAAGGCTTTCCTTCTTGTAGGAGTAAGAAGGCAAACCTCTGACAAGGTTGTCCCTAGATAATTTGGCAATGTTTTTCAAGTTAACATGACCTAATCTCCTATGCCAAAGGTCATTGTTATTACTAGTTGAATTAAATATGCAAATTTCAGATTTGGCTGACTGGAAGTTGACTAAGTAAATGTTTCCTACTCTAGTGCCAGTCAATACTACATTATTGTCCAAAGAAGTGATAATACAAAAGGTTTTAGTAAATAATACCTGAAATCTTTCATCACATAATTGACTTATGGAGATAAGGTTGTGCTTCAGTCCACTTACATATGCTACATTCCTGAAGGTGACAACTCCAACTTTAACTTTTCCATAGCCTTCAGTCTGGCCACAGTTGGAGTCACCAAATATTACTTTTGGTCCTAGCTTTACATTGTAATGTGTTAGGTTGGCCTTATTTCCAGTCATATGCTTAGAACTGCCACTATCCAAATACCACTATTGCTCTGTGGTAGAACAGTCTTTCATCTACAATGAAATAGATTAGTTATTTCTGACCCAGGTTACCTTGGGTCCTTCTTTCTTCACATAACTAAAACTAGAAATAAATGAATACTCAAGTTTGCTTTTATATCTTAAAGGGTGATATTTCCTAGGTGGGATGATCCATTGATTAAATTCATTAATAAATGTTCTTGGTTGATTGTAGGTTTCAAAAGGATTAAGATATCTGTTATACTGATCTACGTTTGACGAATTCTGGTGAGTTCATCGACCAAAGTTCGATGAATTTGGATGAGTTCAATGAAAATATTCATTTTATGGGCCCCAATATCGTCGATCTCTGTTCAATGAACTATACTGGTTTCGTCGATTATAGTTCAGAGAATAATTAGGGTAAAAGTTAGTGTTCGGAGTTCGTCAACTTAAGTTCAACGAACTGTACACATTTCATCGATCTGAGTCCAACGAAATCTGCTGAACATTGTTCTGATTATTGTTTTTCTTACTCCCTTTCTTTTTCTTAATTTTGTGTTTAAGCTCTGTTTGATTGGGGTTTTTATTTTCTATCTTCTCTTTCCCTTTTTCAGAAACAAATTTTATTAGTGTTGTTAATATGTTCTTCTGAATTAGTGGGGATAGGCTTGATGAAGCACCCAAGCCCAGCTTGCCATTTAACCAAGCATTTATTATACTTGTTATGTCCATCAGCTTAAGGCTTCTCCCATTGAGAGATTCCTCAAGTTGCAAAGCCTCACATAATTTAGTATTTAATTTAGTTATTTGTTTATTTGCTAAGGTTACTTTATTTTTTCATTTGTCATTTTCCAGCATTAGGTTATCTTGTTCAGTTAGTTTCTCTCTAAGTTATTTATTTACTTTTTCATAGTTAATTAAATCTATGCACATGGTTTTAAATTCAATTTTAAAGCTATCAGAACTATAATCAAATGATGAAAGTACCTGATCAGCTTATGATTCTGAAGCTTCTTCATTATCAGATTCTTCTTCAACATCTGATTGGCCGTCAGAGGCATTGATAGCCATGAGGCAAGTGATAGAGAGAATCGTATTCTCCAATCTATACTCGATTAAGACAAGTGTACCTATCAAAATATAGCATAGGATATGAAAAATATCAAGGTCGTATAAAAACTCGGTGCAGGCAAGTACTATTACTCACAATGACTCTATTATCCTACCGAACGATTAATGAGTTTGAAAATTAAAATAAACTAAACTTAAAGAGAAATAAACTATTACGAGAAAAGAGTACTCGATCGATGACTCACTTTGAAATAAAATAACGGAATAAATTAGTTTAGCATTTGTAAATCTATTAAGACCATGACGGATCCGATATTAGGAAGTAATCTCGCTAGAGCATTAAATCCCATAACTTGTAGACGTTTTGACCGAAATCTCTTTACAAGTCAAAATGGCCTAAAGTCGCATTATCGAAGTGACCAGCACTATTGGATTTGACTCCAATCCGGAGGATTTACGTCATCCTATCTCTAGGGGTGCGTTCAACTCCTTCCTTCCTTGAGTGATCTTTCATATTCACGAGCCTCTCGGCTACTCAAATACGAGATCAGAATCTACTACCGTATACTAGAAATACGGAGTCGATACAAAATAGATCAAGGAAGAATCAAAAATAGAAAATTACAAATCCAAACATAGAATTAAAGATGCGTTATTTCATCGCAAAGATCGTCGCGATCGTGCACAAAAAGAACTAGCTAAGCATAATGAAAAAGGAAATGAGAATAAGAGAAGGAAATGACATTTGCATTACTTAAATAAAAGAGGTACAAAAATTATAACAAGACAAAATTAATCTACTAAAAAAAAGAAAGAAAACAACAACAACAAGGAAAGAACTCTCTCTTGCTCCCTACAAAAACTTCACTCTAAACTACTTTAGACTAAAACTACTTAACTTCAACAAGAGGGGAAGGGGTCCTTTATATAGGAGAGGGAGAACATTCTAGATGGAAATGAAGAGGGAGGAAGATAAAGGGGTGGCCGGCCATGCTAGGGGGGATGGTTCATGCATAAAATAAATAAAGGGGAGAGAGAAAAGGAAGGTTCGTTGTATTATATTAAATGGAAGGAGAGAGAGGAGGCTACATGCATGCATTGTATTTTAGAAAAATGAAAAGAAAATAGAAAATAGAAAAGGGGAGAATGAATGAGGAAGTGTGGAGAATAAAATAATAAAGGGGAGAGAGATAAGGGAGAGATTCATTGCATTATATTTATGGGAATGAAAATATAAAAATAAAATAGATAGGGGGAATGCATGTATGAAATAAATAAAGGGGGAGAGAGGGGCTCGGGTAGAGGCTTGATGCATCATTGGCTGCTCATGAGAGGTGGGCTCGGGTAGGCTTGATGTGGGCTGGCCAAGCTTCATGAAGGGGGCTGCATGGTGGTCGGGCTGCTCCATATTGATCCATGTAGGCTTGAGGGCTGCACCATGTTGAAGGGGCTCGGGTTTGGCTATAGGGGCTGCATGGGCTGTATGGAATTAAGTGAGGGCTGCTTGCTTGGCTGCATGGGCCTATAAATAAAACAAATAAAGACTAACATTAGACACGTAAAATTCTTATAAATGTTAAACATAATAATAATAACAAATGAAACGAAACATCTAATAAGACTAAAATTAAGAGATTAAACAAAACATTTAACCAAACATAAAAATAAAATAAATAACACACATATAAAACATAAACATAAACATAACATAAAAACATAATAAAGTTAGAAATTACAATAAAACAAACATAAAATAAAAGAAGTTATAAATAAACTTAGAGATTTATGCTTATAAATTATACCAAAAACGATGAACACACATAAGATAATATAAAACATACGAGATAAGAAATTATATCGTAACAAAACATACAATATAAAACATAAAATAATAAGATCAACACACATAAGAAATTAAAATATCATAACATAAAGGACATTAAATGAGAAAAATAAAACAAAACATACATAATATAAATAAACTTAGGGATTTAGGCTACTAAATTATACCAAAAACGATGACTAAAAAGTAGTCATCAAACACCCCCATGCTTAGACTTTTGCTATTCCAGAGCAAAAGGAAGAGAAATATTTATAAGACATTATATAATTTTCAAATAAACTAAAAATTTATTAACACCAAAATCTAGCCAAAAATTAAAATTTAGGGATTTAAGAATCAAGTCCTAAATTATGAAATTAAAGTGAAAAGAGAGAAGAATTTAGCCAAAAATTCTCTAATAAATTAACTAGCATTCAAAATGGAGTAAAGTGCAAACAAGGTTAGATTGAGATTATAAAAACCATGACTTAAAAGAAACTTAAGGAAGAAGACAACCTACTACTTATGCTCTCCACATATTTTAATTTAAAGACTAAGACAATGATATTGGCTAAGGGGGTTTAGGGAGGAAATTAGCATGAAGAGGTCTTTGATTGGAGGTGATCATCATATTTTTTTTCACACCGCACACAATTTTATTTTTTTGAAAAATATATATGTAATACCAGAAAATGATAGATTAACATCCTATCACTTCCCCCGACATATATGAACTTTTAATTCCTCTCTTCATTTTATTTTGAGTTGCATATGTTTACCAAGGAATAATGAATTTTATACTCTTATTCCCATGACATATGATCTAACAATAAAAGAAAAAATGGTGGGTTTAAACATAATTTTAGAAAATAAACTAAAACACTAGAGAGCAACTACTAGTAGATTGAGATTTCCTAAGAATCTAAAAGCATGAAGTAAGAATAATTAAAATCCAAAATTGTTTAGCAAAATTACTACAAAATTGAAACTATTTAAAATAAAAGAGAAAAAGTGCTAAATAAATTACTCTAAGCAAATTAAACCATAAGATGATTCTCAAAACAAAATCACTAAAAGTTAAATTTAACTAAATATGATGAAATAAAGATTAGCAAATAAAAATGCTTATAAACAAACTCAAACTAAATTTCTGAAAATAACAAAAAGCTAAGCATGAGGTTTATTATATTTTGATTTTTTGACATTTTTTCATTTTTTTTGGGTTTTGAAATATGATCTTTTTTTGGAATTTTTTTTGATTTTTCTAATTTTTTGGTTTTTGATAAGGCGAAATAGAAGTAGTACTAAAGAAAGTTAATAAAAAAAAAACTTAATAAAACTATACTAATTTTTTTGAAATTTAAAACAAAATTTTTTTTTGAAAAGAAAACAACAAAACCCTCCCCCATGCTTAAACCTTTCATTGCCCTCAATGAAAAATAAAAATAAGAAAGAAAAAGGAAGAAGAAAGGGGAGGGGGATACAATAAAGTAAAGAAAAAAAAAGAAAATGACTTCCCCGGAGTCGTGAGGCCGAATACAGATGTCGCTCCCCCATGCTTGAGCTGGACACCGGCTCAGGCCTAAGGAAGAGATGAAATGATGGAGCCAAACGAACCGCCGGGGGTTTTATTCCTACAAAACAAAACAAAAAGAGAAAAGAAAGAAAAGAAAAGAAAGAAATAAAAAGGATAAGCAAGGGGTGCCTCCCAAGAGCGTTCTCTGTTTAACGTCGGCTGAGCCCGACGTTATTTGTTAGCTAAATGGAAAATAAAAACTGAGGTGAAGTGGTAACTCCCTAAGTATGCGCTTAGGAGAGTAAATTAGAAAAAAAAAAATTGAAGAATCGCACCGACATGCGGTGCAATCTTCAAGAGAATGACGCCCAAAAAAGAACGGACGGAGTTATAGAAGAACTCCGCTGTATGTAAAACGGGAAAGAAGGGGTCGTCAAAAGAAGGAGAATAAAAAGAAGAAAAAATAGAAAGAGGAATAAAAGAAGTAGAAAAAGAATTTTCATCAAAGGAAATTTCACAAGGAGAAGGAGAGTCTTGTGAAATTTCGGGAGAAGAAGGAGTAGAGTGGACTAAAGAAGAATTATCTAAAAAAGAAGAAGAAAAAGTAGATTCGCTAAAAAGAGAAAAATTTGGAATAGTTGAATTTGAAAGCGTAATGGAATCGCAAACGTCTTCGGAATGAGAAATATAAAACATCTCGTCATCCTCAACGGGTAAGAAGCACACCGGAATATCCATAGAGGTGTCTTCCAAAGGAGGAAGGAAACAATCCGGGATATTCGAATAGTTATCCTCCTCGAGAGGAACAAGACAAGCCGGGATATCCGGTGACTCATTACAAGAAGAAATTGGAGGAGACGGAGAAGAAGACGAAGAAAAAGAAGCGGTCTCGCAAGAAAGATAATCTATCATGGTCTTGAAATGCGAACTAATATTATCAATAGAAGTTTGCAATTCAAGACACCCATGATCGATAGAATTAAAATAAAAATTTAGAGGCGCGGCGCTTTGCGGGGCAAAATCATAAGAAAAATACGGGTTGCCCATCTCCCAAGTTGGACAAAAATTGGAGTAAGGGTCAAATTGGCCAGTTTGACCCGCTCCAGAAAAATTGAAATCAAAAGAGGGAGGGGCTCCCGAAAGACATTCCGAATAGAAGTGGTCGGGCGACCCGCAAGAAGCGCAAAAATACGACGATTCCATAAAAAAATAAACTGCTACCAAAAAGAAAAATAAAAACTAATTTTTTTTTATTTGTTTTTTTTTAGATATATATATATATTTTAAAATAGGTTTTTTTAATGGATTGGCTCTCAAACTTCCCGAGGACTACCCGGTGAAGGGTTCGCCCGGTACTAGGTAAAATGGTGGTGCTTAAAGCCCCTTACCCTTTTCGAGAGATTTTAGGTTGGGTAGAATTTAGATGAGGTGGGTGGATAATAATAATAATAATAATAATAATAATAATAATAATAATAATAATAATTTTGTTTTTTTAAATTTTAGTAGAAGTAATAAACTCGAAGCTTTCTTAATATTGCCAGAAAAAGTCCCCGGCAAAGGCGCCAAAAACTTGATAGAGAGAATCGTATTCTCCAATCTATACTCGATTAAGACAAGTGTACCTATCGAAATATAGCATAGGATATGAAAAATATCAAGGTCGTATAAAAACTCGGGGCAGGCAAGTACTATTACTCACAACGACTCTATTATCCTACCGAACGATTAATGAGTTTGAAAATTAAAATAAACTAAACTTAAAGAGAAATAAACTATTACGAGAAAAGAGTGCTCGATCTACGACTCACTTTGAAATAAAATAACGGAATAAATTAGTTTAGCATTTGTAAATCTATTAAGACCGTGACGGATCCGATATTAGGAAGTAATCTTGCTAGAGCATTAAATCCCCTAACTTGTAGACGTTTTGACCGAAATCTCTTTACAAGTCAAAATGGCCTAAAGTCGCATTATCGAAGTGACCCGCACTATTGGATTTGACTCCAATCCGGAGGATTTACGTCATCCTATCTCTAGGGGTGCGTTCAACTCCTTCCTTCCTTGAGTGATCTTTCATATTCACGAGCCTCTCGGCTACTCAAATACGAGATCGGAATTTACTACCGTATACTAGAAATACAGAATCGATACAAAATAGATCAAGGAAGAATCAAAAATAGAAAATTACAAATCCAAACATAGAATTGAAGATGCGTTATTTCATCGCAAAGATCGTCGCGATCGGGCACAAAAAGAACTAGCTAAGCATAATGAAAAAGGAAATGAGAATAAGAGAAGGAAATGACATTTGCATTACTTAAATAAAAGAGGTACAAAAATTATAACAAGACAAAATTAATCTACTAAAAAAAAGAAAGAAAACAACAACAACAAGGAAAGAACTCTCTCTTGCTCTCTACAAAAACTTCACTCTAAACTACTTTAGACTAAAACTACTTAACTTCAACAAGAGGGGAAGGGGTCCTTTATATAGGAGAGGGAGAACATTCTAGATGGAAATGAAGAGGGAGGAAGATAAAGGGGTGGTCGGTCATGCTAGGGGGGATGGTTCATGCATAAAATAAATAAAGGGGAGAGAGAAAAGGAAGGTTCATTGTATTATATTAAATGGAAGGAGAGAGAGGAGGCTACATGCATGCATTGTATTTTAGAAAAATGAAAAGAAAATATAAAATAGAAAAGGGGGGAATGAATGAGGAAGTGTGGAGAATAAAATAATAAAGGGGAGAGAGATAAGGGAGAGATTCATTGCATTATATTTATGGGAATGAAAATATAAAAATAAAATAGATAGGGGGGAATGCATGTATGAAATAAATAAAGGGGGAGAGAGGGGCTCGGGTAGAGGCTTGATGCATCATGGGCTGCTCATGAGAGGTGGGCTCGGGTAGGCTTGATGTGGGCTGGCCGAGCTTCATGAAGGGGCTGCATGGTGGCCGGGCTGCTCCATATTGATCCATGTAGGCTTGAGGGCTGCACCATATTGAAGGGGCTCGGGTTTGGCTATAGGGGCTGTATGGGCTGCATGGAATTAAGTGAGGGCTGCTTGCTTGGACTGCATGGGCCTACAAATAAAACAAATAAAGACTAACATTAGACACGTAAAATTCTTATAAATGTTAAACATAATAATAATAACAAATGAAATGAAACATCTAATAAGACTAAAAATAAGAGATTAAACAAAACATTTAACCAAACATAAAAATAAAATAAATAACACACATATAAAACATAAACATAAACATAACATAAAAACATACTAAAGTTAGAAATTACTATAAAACAAACATAAAATAAAAGAAGTTATAAATAAACTTAGAGATTTATGCTTATAAATTATACCAAAAATGATGAACACACATAAGATAATATAAAACATACGAGATAAGAAATTATATCGTAACAAAACATATAATATAAAACATAAAATAATAAGATCAACACACATAAGAAATTAAAATATCATAACATAAAGGACATTAAATGAGAAAAATAAAACAAAACATACATAATATAAATAAACTTAGGGATTTAGGCTACTAAATTATACCAAAAACGATGACTAAAAAGTAGTCATCAGCAAGCTTCCCTTGCCTTTTCCTCTTCATTCTCTACACTGGCACTGGAAGATGTGGATTCATCTTCTGTGTCACTCCAGGTTTCAGTAATAAAGCCCTTCTCCATCTTTTCGTGTTTGTTGAAGGAAGGTATGCTATAGTGCTTGCTCCTGGAGTCTTTTTCTCTTCTCCTCTCCTTCTGATTCTCAGGACATTGGAAAATGAAGTGTCCAGGTTTCCTGCATCCAAAACACACTATTTCTTTAGTAGGAGTTTTATCATACCTGGGCTTGTCATCATTCCTGGATGACTTTCTCCTGAAGTCCTTTATTGCCATTTTGTAGAATCTCTTAGCAAAGAGACTCGTCAATTCTTCATTGACTGTTGAAGCTTCAGTCTCTTCAGCAGCTTTGAATGCTATATTTTGCTCCTTACTTCCCTGGATTTGATTAACTGCTCATAGGATTTGAGCTTTCCTAGGAGAGATTCTGTGGAAATCTCATTCAAGCTTCTGGCCTCTTTGATTGGCCAGATCTTGGAATCCCATGAGCTTGGGAAGCACATTAGGATCTTGTCATTCATCTCTATGAGAGAGATGTCTTTATCCAAGGTATTCAACTCATTAATGATGAAGCTTAATCTGTTGTACATGCCACTGACAGATTCAGCTTAATCTTTCTTGAAATTTTCATACTGTGAGATGAGAGTTGATCTTCTATCCTTTCTCTAATCAACTGAGTCAGCAACCATCTGGTTGAGAGAATCCCAGATTGCTTTTGCAGAGGTGCATTCATCCACCTTTTGGAAGATGTCATCTGACATGGTTTGAGCCAATATGTTCATGGCTTTGGCATCTGCAATTTTTGCTTTCTTCTGTGCATCTGTCCATTCAGGTGGTGGAATTGCATGAGTGCTAGAGGTTGATATAGATGTGGATGTTGTTGGTTGAGGAGGACCTGTCAGAATGGAATTGAAAATGTCCTCATCAATAGAGTTCATATATAGCTTGATTCTTATCTTCCAGATTGCAAATTTATTTAAATTGCAAAATGGAGGTCTGGTGCTTGAATAATCCTTTTTCTGTGCCATGCTGTGAAAATAGTCCTCAGAGAAATAAAGGATTAGATCTAACACAGGATCTTTTGGTTCAAGGGTTAGCTTGTATAACCAAAGAAAACTTCCTCTAATACCAATTGAAAGAGAGAGTTAGACCTGATTTACTCTAGGGGGGGTGAATAAAGTAGTTAAAAACTTTTGTTGTTTAAAAATTAATTAGAGTAGAAAGACTAGTGAATACCAAGATTATCAGTAAGCAAGAAAAAAACCTAAGTAAAACTAATCTAACACAAAACACAGATCTAATGATGTAGGGGTCACCGCGACAACGCAACATAGAAATAAAGAAAGAGAGGGATCCGACCAAAAGCGAACGAAAAGGGGTCGGTTGGCTCCCAAAGATTCGGGACTCGATACCACGTCCATAGGACCTAGCTCCAACAAGCACACATCTCACCGTTTAGCGGACTCGATACCACGTCCTTAGGACCTACCTCTCCAACAAGCACACAACTCACCGCACCTACACAAGCATCTATTCTATCAAATGATTTTAGCAAAACGCAGCGGCAATATTCGCGGAGCGGTGATAAACTTCAAGCGGCGACGAAAGATTTAGTGGTGATTAACTCCCTTGTTAACATGGCATGGATCGTTCCAATCCGGTTAGCAAGAGGTTTAATAACAACACTTTTAGTTCAGATTTTTGCAAGCGCGAAAAATTAAGATCACGGATAAAACGATTCGACAAAACCTCCACAAACGTTTAGAAGAATCACTAGAGAGGAAAGAGATTACCCAACCAAGATCAAGCATGCACTCAAGATAGATTTGTGGGAGAATCTCTCTCTCCACGGTTCCGTCGGCGTCGCACCGAACGGAGAAGCAACCCTTCTTCCTTGGAGTCACACCACGGAAGTCTCGCCGGAGTCGCACCGAAGAGGATGGAGGGAGGCGGCGGCCTTGGAGTCACACCAAGAGGGGAGGCAAGGAGGAACTCCTATGGCCGAAATTTCCAATTTAGGAAGGGTTAGGGTTTGATATTTTTCATCTCCTCATTCCTTCATAAAGACCTCCTTAAATAGGAGTTACAAAAACATCTTAACCATCCATGATGGAGATGAAATCTCATCCATCCGTATGGTTAAGTACACACCAAAATCAAATAAAGAGTTCTAAAATTAAAATACAACCATTATAATAAATATAAAATTATCATCAAACATGAAATAATTTTATATTTATTAATATAAAATAAAAGTGCATGAATTAAAAGTTCAATATTTCTTGGCGGCCTTGTCACGCCGCGGGCGGAGATTATAACGCGGGCTTCCATCATCGTCACGACGCCGCAGATCTTTATGTTGCAGCGCCTCGGCAGCCGGGTCTTCATCATCGATGAGTGGAGGGGGGACGCGCCATCAATCCTCCCCCACTCAAAATCAAGCATCTCCGATGCGTGGTCCGAGAGGTAGCGGCGGAGAAGAGCAGCATCCAGTCGTTGAAGCTCCGTCGCGAGGATCCAGGAATCGTCAGAAGGAGGGCGATCGCGCCAACGGATGAGGAAGCGGTAAGTAGCACCCTCCGAGGTAGTAAGTGGCTCCGCAGCAAGTATCATGGCCGGAGTGAGGAAAGTCTTCGGAAACCTGGGGAACATATCAGCAGTAGGAATAAAAGTATGCAACTTACCATCCGATGAAATACCAGTGGGAACCGACAGAGAGAGGTCATCCGTACTACCACTCCCCAACCCATTAGAAGATTTGGTGGAAGAAGAAAACGGCAAGGAACTCAACTCATGTGGAGGCGATACGAACATCGTTAAATCCGAGACGTTAAAAATAGGGGAGATTCCCCATTCGGCAGGCAAGTCTAAAATAAAAGCGTTGTCACCTATTTTCTTGATAATCCGAAAAGGGCCGGCGCGCTTAGGTGCTAACTTTTTAACGGTGCCAGATGGCAAACGCTCGGGAACTAATCGGACTAAAACCAAATCGCCAACCTTGAAGTGTGACGCTCTCCGGTGTGTATTGGCGTGTGCCTGATAAGAATCATACTGAGCAGTCAAGGTAGCTCGTATACGTGCATGAAGGTCGTGAATATGTTGGGCAAAGGATTGTGCAAAGTGACTTGCCTTGTATGTTGGGGGCAAGGGAACCAAGTCAAGAGGCACAGGGGCCTTGTATCCGTGGACAATCTCATTAGGTGACAGACCAGTGGACCGATTTTTGGAATTGTTGTAGGCTAGCTGAGCGTGGGGAAGAAGAAGATCCCATGTGCCTTTATGATCACTCACGAGGCATCTAAGAAGGTTTCCTAGACTCCGGTTCACCACCTCAGTTTGCCCATCGGTTTGAGGATGATAGGCGGAGGAAAACAATAGCTTGGTACCCATTAGGGTCCAAAGTGTCTTCCAGAAATAGCTCGTATACTTAACATCCCTATCCGAGACTATTGTCTTCGGCACTCCCCGGTGACTAACGACTTCCTTAAAATATAGCTTTGCAATATGAGACGCGTCGTTGGTTCTAGTACACGGTATAAAATATGCCATTTTGGAGAACCTATCCACAACTACGAAGATGGAGTCGTGACGACGAAAAGTGATGGGTAAGCCTAAGACAAAGTCCATGCTCACGTCCTCCCAAGGTGTGGACGGAATAGGCAACGGTGTATAAAGCCCTACGTTGGTTTTGGTACCCTTAGAGACTTGGCAAGCACGGCAACTACTCACTACTCGCCCTACCATTGCCTTTAACTTTGGCCAATAAAACTTTTCCTCAACCAGAGTGATAGTCTTATCTCTACCGAAATGGCCACTCAACCCGCCACTATGCAGTTCCCAGATGATATGGAGACGTAAGGAGGACTGCGGGATACACAACTTCCCGTGCCTAAATAGGTAACCATCCCTAATAACGAACGCGGTAATAGTGGTGGGGGAACTATCCTGGGCTGAGAGATAAGAATCCTGAAAATCCGGACATGTGGCGTACTCATCCTTGATGCGCTCGAACCCAACAACGTTAACCTCCATAGTGGTGACTAAAAGGGCTAGGCGACTAAGAGCGTCCGCAACCCGATTGTCCGCTCCCTTGAGGTGCTTGAGATTAAACGTATAACCCTGTAGGAAGGATACCCACTTGGCGTGACGCGGGCTGATTTTGTGTTGGCCATTAATAAATCGTAATGCTTCATGATCGGAGAGGATCACGAACTCCTTAGAGAGGAGATAATGCCTCCAGTGGTGCAAGCATCTAATAACTGCATAGAATTCCCTATCGTAGTTGGAATAATTTAATTTAGCGCCCGCCAACTTTTCACTAAAGAAACTCACAGGGTGCCCCTCCTGACTCAGGACACCTCCTATTCCCACGCCCGAAGCGTCACAAGTAAGCTCGAAGACTTTGGAGAAGTCTGGTAGACGTAGGACAGGTGCCTCCGTCATAAGCTTTTTGATGCGTTGGAAAGCGAAGGTGGCGGACTTCGTCCAAGTAAACTCACCCTTTCTCATGCAGTCACTAATGGGGGCCATAATGCTACTAAAGTCTTTGATGAAGCGGCGGTAGAAAGTGGCCAACCCATGGAAGCTTCTTACCTCACGTATCGTGGTCGGCTCGGGCCAGTCCTCAATGACCTTGACCTTGCTAGGGTCAACTCTAATGCCCTCCGCTCCAACAATGTATCCTAAGAACTCTACTTCTGTAACATGGAACGTGCATTTCTTGAGATTAAGAAATAAAGTTTCCTTCCGAAGGGTGGAAAGAACCTCTCTTAGGTGGGTGATGTGCTCGATCGTGGTGGTGCTATATACTAAGATATCATCAAAGTAAACTACCACAAACTTTCCCATGAATGGCTGAAAGACGTGTGTCATCATGCGGGAGAAGGTGCTAGGGGCATTGGATAGCCCAAAGGGCATCACAAGCCACTCGTACAACCCATCCTTGGATTTGAACGCCGTCTTCCACTCATCTCCCTCGCGGATCCTTATCTGGTGATAGCCGCTTCGTAAATCTAGCTTAGAAAATATGGTGGCGCCAGCCAAGACATCTAGGAGGTCATCTAGGCGTGGTATGGGAAATCGGTACTTTATGGTGATCTTGTTGATAGCGCGGCTATCAACACACATCCGCCACGTACCATCCTTTTTGGGGGCCAAAAGGGCTGGCACCGCACAAGGGCTCATGCTAGGCCTGATGAATCCTTTGTTCATCAAATCCTCGATCTGAGTCTGTAGCTCTTTGTGGGCCGCGGGATGAAGCCTATAGTGGGGTTGGTTCGGTAAGGATGAACCTGGGATGAGGTCTATCGCATGCTGTATGTTCCTCAGTGGAGGTAATACCGAAGGCAGCTCTTCTGGGTACACATCTTTGTACTCGTCCAGAAGCACTCGTAACGCTCTAGGGAGCTCTCTCAACGTTTCCGAATCACCCTTCGAACTCATAAGAACTAACACATACATAACTCTGTCCAGAAAGGGATCTCTCACAAACTCTCTCTTACCAACTAGGCTCAAAGCCTTTCTCTCTACCGGAACGATGGTGTCCTTAGCCATAACTACTGGCTCCTTTGGAGCGGTCGGTCTCAGGGTGATGGTCTTGCCGTTGAATTTGAACTCATATGTATTGGCTCGACCGAAATGTGTGACGTCACGGTCATAAAACCAAGGGCGGCCTAATAACACGTGGCACGCGTCCATGGGGAGGACGTCACACCAGACCTCATCCGTGTAAGATTTGAAGGTAAGGGGAACCAGGCAACGCTTGCTAACGGGGACAGTAACCTTGCTAATCCAAGCTACCTGGTAGGGTGTTGGGTGTGGTTCCGTGGTCAGATTCATACGTGTCACGGCGTTCTCAGAGATGACATTCACACAGCTACCGCTATCTATAATGAGTTTGCACAACTTTTCACCACTCTTAAAGATCAGGGAGAATATACTCGTCCTCCTCCAGTCATCTAGCGGACGTGGAGTGGTCAGAATACATCGCATCACCATGAGGTGGTGATCGTCTTCCATATCGCTTGGAACCCCTTCCGGGTCGCTCTCCTCGGCGGCCTCGTAGACGTAATCCGTGGAATCAGCTGCCATATCTAAGAGGGCAACGGCCTTAGTCTTAGTTGGGCATTCAAAGGCATAGTGGCCTTGAACACCGCAAGAATAGCACGTGGTATTGTCCTTGCTAACCTTCCCAATGGGCACTCGCTCACTCGTGGGGTTTCTAGTGTTCCTAGCGGTGATCACGACGGACTTAGACTCGGTGGTTCTCGACCTTCCCTTGTCCGGATAGGTGGAAGAAGACGCTCCAACATTGGTCTTAGTCTTCGTGTAGGAAGTACGGGAGTGAGCCTTGGCGGCTAAATGTTTTTCAATGTCTAGGGCGGCATTGAAGGTGGCATTCAGATCTGTGTGCCCATAGCGCAAGAGCTTCCGCTGGATATCGGGTTGAAGCCCCTTACGAAACCTAGATAATGTGACCTCCGGGGGTTCCCTAAGTTCGCAACGCACCATTCGGTCTTTCAAATCTCCCATATACTCGGCTACTGACTTTGAACCTTGCCGCAGGGTGGCTAGTTCATCGAACATCTGTGTTCGGTGGTAAGCGGGAACGTATTGGTCGGTGAGCAAATTTTTCATCACCGCCCATCCGATAGGTGGGATTCCCTCTCCGGCTCCCAACCTCCTTTCCTCATTCAGCCAAAAGGTTTTCGCACGATCAGTCAACTTCATGCGGGCAACTTGGACCTTTTGGATGTCCGTGAGATTGTGCCACTGGTAGTAACATTCCATATCAACTACCCAGCTAAGGAAGACTTGGGGGTCTCCCATGCCATCGTAGGTGGGGGCATCAATCTTGATGGCTCTAGTGATTTCGAAGCCACGCTCGGGGCGGCGTTCACGAGGGGGCACTCGGGGATAGCCCTCATCAGAATCCGAATCAGTGACCGGTTGGTGCCGGTTGGGCCTTTCAACGTCACCGGGTGGTGGCGGTGGACCACCTTGATTCCGTAAAATTTGTTCTAACATCGTCCTAAGCTCAGTCATCTCCGTACGTAGACCTGCTATGGCCTCGGTGTTGGGATCATTGTGCTGATTCGCGTCCATCCCAGATGTTGAAGGTAATGTGTACTCTGTGCCTAGTCTAGTGCGCATGCGAGTGCGGGCAAAACTAAGGACTTAAACGACCCTAAAATTTGACAGAAAATAGATTTAGGGATGACACTAAAGGGTAGGATATTCAGAATTTTTTTTCTGAATTTTTCGACAAAAACTGAGAATGTTAGCCCGCTATTTGCAGACCACATGGACAGAATTACAACGTTTCCAATTTTTAGGCTGACCTAACGAGGACGAATCGAAAAAGTTTCAGTTTTAAAGTTGCTGGAAATAAGTGCAGGAAGCTACAGAATTTTTTTCAGATTTTTTGGACAAGTTTTTAAAATTTAGGATTTTTTTCTAAACGCAGACCAATCCGAAAATTTCAGATTTTCTCTAACGACCGGATCGACCAACAAAGATCGCAGCGAGGATGTTTGCAACGTGGAAGTTGAAACAAACCGCCTCTGATACCAAATTGATGTAGGGGTCACCGCGACAACGCAACATAGAAATAAAGAAAGAGAGGGCTCCGACCAAAAGCGAACGAAAAGGGGTCGGTTGGCTCCCAAAGATTCGGGACTCGATACCACGTCCTTAGGACCTAGCTCCAACAAGCACACATCTCACCGTTTAGCGGACTCGATACCACGTCCTTAGGACCTACCTCTCCAACAAGCACACAACTCACCGCACCTACATAAGCATCTATTCCATCAAATGATTTTAGCAAAATGCAGCGGCAATATTCGCGGAGCGGTGATAAACTTCAAGCGGCGACGAAAGATTTAGTGGTGATTAACTCCCTTGTTAACATGGCATGGATCGTTCCAATCCGGTTAGCAAGAGGTTTAATAACAACACTTTTAGTTCAGATTTTTGCAAGCGCGAAAAATTAAGATCACGGATAAAACGATTCGACAAAACCTCCACAAACGTTTAGAAGAATCACTAGAGAGGAAAGAGATTACCCAACCAAGATCAAGCATGCACTCAAGATAGATTTGTGGGAGAATCTCTCTCTCCACGGTTCCGCCGGCGTCGCACCGAACGGAGAAGCAACCCTTCTTCCTTGGAGTCACACCACGGAAGTCTCGCCGGAGTCGCACCGAAGAGGATGGAGGGAGGCGGCGGCCTTGGAGTCACACCAAGAGGGGAGGCAAGGAGGAACTCCTATGGCCGAAATTTCCAATTTAGGAAGGGTTAGGGTTTGATATTTTTCATCTCCTCATTCCTTCATAAAGACCTCCTTAAATAGGAGTTACAAAAACATCTTAACCATCCATGATGGAGATGAAATCTCATCCATCCGTATGGTTAAGTACACACCAAAATCAAATAAAGAGTTCTAAAATTAAAATACAACCATTATAATAAATATAAAATTATCATCAAACATGAAATAATTTTATATCTATTAATATAAAATAAAAGTGCATGAATTAAAAGTTCAATATTTCTTGGCGGCCTTGTCACGCCGCGGGCGGAGATTATAACGCGGGCTTCCATCATCGTCACGACGCCGCAGATCTTTATGTTGCAGCGCCTCGGCAGCCGGGTCTTCATCATCGATGAGTGGCGGGGGGGACGCGCCATCATCTAAGCTATCACAGCCACAGCAAGAGCAAAGAGAAAAGGGCAACTAGACAACACAAGAACTTTTATAGTGGTTCCCCAACCTGGGTACAACCACTCTTCTACCACCCTAGTAGAAATCCACTAACAGGTTTTGATCAGGTGACTGCCACCTTTGAGCTTTAGATCAGGTGCTCAAATACAAATCTCAAGTCTTTTGATCAGGAGACTTGCAAACCATGCTAACTTTTGAAGGGAGTTTAAACCCTGTTCAATGGGGTGGGAAAGAAGATATTGTTTGTCTTCTCTTTTCTCAAAAACAACTTGAGAAGACTTTGTGGATCTTTGATGGTGCCAAAGTTCCCCCTGAGATGTTGAAGGTTCAGGAAGACTGGAGCTTTGCTTCAGGGTGTAGGTCTTTGGTTTTGATTTGTCAATGTTCAGGAATCTAGTAGACAAATGTTGAAAAGAATATTTCTGAAGATTCCCAAATCTGAAGATGAAGAAGACTCTTGATATTTTATGAATGTTCTTCTTCAGTATTGAGTATTGACAGGGATGATAGCACTGAGAAAAAAACGAGAGAGTTATGGATGATTGTGAGTTCTCTGTACTGTGTCCTTGAAAAAGACAGAGATCTCTTTTAATATTCTCAGTCAATTATTATTCCTTTGAAATTTGAATTACTGCCTTAAATGCTGACTGATCTGGAGATTATAAACGGCTGGAATAAAACATTAATGAGTTTCCCCAACTATCCTTAATAAAAAAACAAGCAAATATCCTGATGAATACCATAATTAATGCAGCCACTAACGACTATATTCAGAGGAATATATTCATTAATTACTCAGGAATAATACTATTAATAAATGTGGAAATAAATGATCAGAAGGAGAGGAAAAACTCTTTCTGGAACAGGGACAGAAATCGTCGACCACTGAAAAGAATTCATCGACCTGAGATCCAAGATCATCGACCTAAGAATGCCAGTTCGTCGACCTGAGAATCTGTCTGGAGAAAACTAAATGTCGACATGAGCTCGAATATCGTAGAGCTCAGCTCAGAGAATTAACTCTGAGTTCGTCGATCATAGATCGATGATCGTCGAGCTGAGTTCGAAGAATTTTGAACAAATCAAACTGTCTTCTGATATCTTCTAAATCTGAGTCTTCTAAGGTCCTCTGATGGCTGGTCCAAGAAGGTAAAACTAAAAGTACTTAGCCTCAACTCTTGGACTACTTATCATGACCCTGGCTATACAAGGTAGGTAACTCTCAACCTAAAATTAGTGAACCTAGCCCAAATTGAACTAGGGATCCAACATATCCACTCTTCTACCACCCTGGTAGGAATCCAATATAGGTTTTTGCTCAGGTGCCCTATCACCACAATATCTATTTTCTAAGGGAGATATAGCAACCCTTTGTGCTTTTGATCAGGTGCCCAAAAACCAACACACAGGTTTTTGATTAGGTGCCCTGCAAGCAAGAGGTTTTACTTTTAAAGGGAGTAATAGCCCTGTACACAGGAAAGGGAAAAGAAATGATGTTGTCTTCTCTGTCAATGATCTGAGAGAAGACTAGTGGATGTTGATGATGTCAAAGCTCCCCCTGAGATGAAGTGGATGATTAGGAAATGGAAGCTTTGCTTTAGGGTGTAGGACTTCAGATTGATGATCTCCAGCAAGCTTTTTAGACTGATTTTGTATTTTTGTCTCTTAAAAGCTTGGAGCAGATGAAAACTCTATAACTTAATGTAATTCTGCATATGAAGATCTCTGTTCTCTGTTACTGTCTCTCTCTTCTCGTCTTGCCTTTTGAAAAGCTGTATTATATTATTTTCCCCTGAAGAATTTAGATATTTTAATTTTTTATGACTGAAATGGCTTGAAGCATTCCCGAGTGTAGAAAATGCCTTGGGAAATAAATAAGAATTAACTTCTGAAACAGCCCACATTTAATGTTACTTTGAACGGCTATTTCCATTAGGAATGGTTAACATTAAGTGTTCTGGGCTTTAAATGACTGTTATTAATCCTTAAGATAATTTGCTAGCTCTAAATAAATAGGCCTGGAAAAACTGCACAGATTTCGTCGACCGGAGCTCGCAGATCATCGATCCCCGCTCAGAGATCGTCGAGCTGAATTTCTGACTTGAGGTCGAAGATCGTCGACCAGAGCTAAGAGTTTTTCGAGCTTAATTGGATTTCATCAAACTGAACTTCTGGCTTGAGATCAGAGATCGTCGACCAGAGCTCGGATTTCATCGAGCTCAGCTCAGAGATAGAACTCTGAGTTCGTCGACCTGAGTTCGACTTTCGTTGACCTGAATTCTTGACTTTGTCACAACTGCATTTCTTGGAATTCTTTTAGCAATTCTTGAGAGTCCTTCTGAGGCAAATATGGAAATAAACC
The DNA here is from genome assembly GCA_039513925.1 of Platanthera zijinensis. NCBI lineage: Eukaryota > Viridiplantae > Streptophyta > Magnoliopsida > Asparagales > Orchidaceae > Platanthera > Platanthera zijinensis. Next base: position 72,385,186 of record CM077087.1, read on the forward strand.
TATGACCCATGACTATATAATGTTGTGATCTAAGCAAGCCTAATCGTGATCCTTGCCCAAATTAGAACTACGGTTCCAAAAATCTCCCCCTATTTGGGTGAGGACATTATTTACAAAAACAAATAAAATACAAAGCAAAATAATCTGTCTTATAAATTTTTCAACAGATGTACAAGGGTGCTTTAAAAAATAAAATAGATAAAACAAATCTACTACTGCAATCTCAAAAAAAATAAACAATCTACCCTGCTGTTGTAGCATTCTAAACAATTTCTGCATATACAGCCACTGATGTATTCTCTGTATTGACTGAGATTATAGCTTTTGATTACTATCAAATACCACTATTCCTTTGTGGTAAGATAGGTCTTTTCCTGAAAAGAGATGTTAGGAGTTCTGGACCCAGATTACCTTGGGTCCTAGTTCTCTTTCATTATAACTAGATATAAAAGAGTATACAGGTTGATCCTTGTACCCAAGTGGATGATATTTCCTAGGAGGGATTATCCACTCAGTAAAAGGATTTATAAGATTTTGAGTTTGATTATGATTTTGAAATAAGTTAAAATTTCTGCTCTGAAGTTTTGGGTTCGACGAAAAATAATTTCATCGATCTGAGTTCGACGATTGGTTTTAAGTTCGTCGACCTCTGTTTACAGAATGATAATAGTTGTTTTTTTGTGTTCTAAGATCATCGATCTCGGTTCGATGAAGTGTATTTATTTCGTCAAGCATAAATTCCTAAATAGTTAAAAACAAAATCTTTGTTCATAGTTCGTCGATCTGAGTTCGATGAATAGTGTTTTTTTCGTCGAGCTTGGTTCGATGAATTATATTGAACAAAAAATTTCTAAAGATTTTTAGTTTGATTTGGTAAAACTTCAATTATTTTGTCTAAATCTATTAACTTTTCTTTGCCTTTAACTGATTCTAACGAGGCTATTTTTTCAGAAGTAATTTTTAAATCTTATTTGAGTTTTATGTTTTCAGAAGATAAATTATTTACTTTTTCTCTGAGAAGTTTTATTTCCTTCTCTGATAAAATTAAATCTTTACATAGGATTTTAAAATCTTCTTTAAATTGATCTGAAGAAAAATCAAAAGAAGAGATTATCTGATCCTCTTCTGATTCACATTCTGATTCAGAGTCTGATTCTTATATCAGAGTTATAGCAAAATGCATTTATTGCCATTAGGCAAAACTCTTTTGCTCTTGACACTTGTTCATCTTCAGTTGTACAGGATGAAGCTTCAGAGTCACTCCAAGTTTCAGCTTCAAGGTTTCTTCCATTAGCTGATCCAGCAGCCATTGCTGTGAGGGAGTCCCACATCTTTTGCTGAGGAGCATTCCGCAATTTCCTTAAAAATGTCATCATATATAGATTGAGCAAGAATGTTCATTGCTCTTACATCAGTAATTTTTAGCCTTTTCTTGGCATCTATCCACTCAGATGATGGAATAGCATTTGTGCTTGTTATTGCTTGAGATTGAAATGGACCTGTCAAGATAGAATTGAAAATTTCTTCATCAATAGAGTTCATAAAAAGCCTAATCCTTGCCTTCCATAGTGCAGGCTTATCTAGATTGCATATAGGAGGTCTGGTGCTTGAAAATTCTTCATTTTGTGCCATGATAAACTCTTAAGAAATATAAGATCTATCAGATCATTTTGGTTCAGGTGTTAGCAAGTACAACAAAAGAAAAGACCCTCTGATACCAATTGAAAGAAAGGGATAGTTTTGACTTACTATAGTTAAATATATATATTATATAAAAGAGCAAGCGCAACACAAAAATAAATAAAGAAAGCAAGCAATCCAGATGACACAAGGATTATAGTGGTTCCCCAAAATTGGGTACATTCACTCTTCTACCACCCTGGTAGGAATCCACTACAGTTTTTGTTCAGGTGCCCTGTCACCACAATATCTATTTTCTAAGGGAAATATAGCAACCATTTGAGCTTTTAATCAGGTTCCCAAAAACCAACACACAGGTTTTTGATCAGGTGCCCTGCCAGCAAGAGGTTTTACTTTTGAAGGGATTAATAACCTTATATACAGGAAAGGGAAAAGAAATGATGTTGTCTTCTCTGTCAATGATCTAAGAGAAGACTAGTGGATGTTGATGATGTCAAAGCTCCCCCTTAGATGAAGTAGATGATCAAGAAATGGAAGATTTTCTTTAGGGTGTAGGCCTTCAAATTGATGTTGATCTCCACCAAGCCTTTTAGACTGATTTTGTATTTTTGTCTCTTGAAAGCTTGGAGCAGATGAAGAACTCTATAACTTGATGTTATTCTGCAGATGAAGATCTCTGTTCTCTGTTATTGTCTCTCTCTTCTCTGCTTGCCTTTTGAAAAGCTATATTATGTTATATTCCCCTGAAGAATTCAGATATTTGAATTCTTTATGACTGAAACGGCTTGAAGTATTCCCGAGAGTAGAAAATACCTTGGGAAATAAATCAGAATTAACTTCTGAAACAACCCACATTTAATGTTACTTTGAACGGCTATTTCCATTAGGAATGGTTATCATTAAGTGTTCTGGGCTTTAAATGACTGTCATTAATCCTTAAGATAATCGTCCAGCTCTAAATAAATAGGCCTAGAAAAACTGCACAGATTTCGTCGACCGGAGCTCGCAGATCGTCGATCTCCGCTCAGAGATCATCTAGCTGAATTTCTAACTTGAGGTCGAAGATCATCGACTAGAGCTAAAAGTTTGTCGAGCTGAACTAGATTTCATCAAACTAAACTTCTGGCTTGATATCAGAGATTGTTGACCTGAGCTCAGATTTCGTCGAGCTCAGCTCAAAGATAGAACTCTGAGTTTGTCGACCTGAGTTCGACTTCCGTCGACATGAATTCCTGACCTAATCACAACTACATTTCTTGGAATTCTTTCAGCAATTCTGGAGAGTCCTTCTGAGGCAAATCTGGAAATAAACCTATGACCAATGACTATATAATATGGGTCAATCTAAGCAAGCCTAATAGTGATCCTTGCCCAAATTAGAACTAGGGTTCCAACACCTCTAATGTTGTAGTTGATAATGATGAACAAGGCAAACCTGTTGATCAGAAAACATATAGGACTATCATTGGGTCTCTATTTTATTTAATAGCTAGTAGAATAGATATTATGTTTGCAACTTGTATTTGTGCTAGGATCCAAGTTAATCCTAAAAAATCTCACTTAATTTTAGTAAAAAGAATTTTAAGATATATAAAGGGTTGTCCTCATCTAGGACTCTGGTATCCTATTGAGTCAGGATTTGAATTAACTGGATTCACACAGATGTTGACTATGTTGGATGCAAAGTTGATAGAAAAAGCACATCAGGAACTTGTCAGTTTCTTGGTGATAGGCTTGTGTCATGGTTTTGTAAAAAGCAAACATATATTTCTACTTCAACTGTTGAAGCTGAATATATTGTAGCTGGTAATTGTTGCTCACAGATTTTGTGGATTCAAAATCAGTTACTAGATTATGGTAACAACTTAAATAATTAAACTATATTTTGTGATAATACTAGTGCAATTTCTATTGCACAGAATTCTGTCCTTCATAGTAGTACTAAGCATATAGAAATTAAGCATCATTTCTTCAGAGACAACGTAGACAAAAATAAAATTAGCCTAGAATTTATTTCTACTAATTTACAAAGAGCTGACATTTTCACCAAACCCTTAAATTAAAAGAAACATATTTTCTTCTTAAATCAGTTAGGCATGATAGATGGATAGTCTTTAAATTGACTTTTGTTCTGAGATCGACAAATTGTTCATCTTTTATCGAACGGAGATCGACGAATTGTGGCTTTTCATGAAACTTTCGTCGAATGGACATCGACAAATTAGTTCTGAGCACCTTTCGTCAAATGGAGCTCGACGAACGTAATCCTTTCGTAAACTTTTCGTCGAATGAAGATCGACGAATTATATTTCTTTTATGAAATTTTCATCGAACAGAGTTCGATGTTATGTTTTTCGTCGGACGGAGTTCGTCTTTTCAACTTCTGAAAACTTATATTTAGGTTTTCATCGAACTCCATCCCGCGCATTCTCCATTTCTCTTGCACTTGAACTCTTCTATCTTGTAGGATAATGGCGATTTCAAAGGCGATTCTCTCTGTAATAAAGTTTGATACGGGTTTCAAAATTGACATGGATTCTTTCAGTCATTCAAATTAGATATTCAAGGATATTTTGCAACTCTTCGAGGCACAGCATCTGCGAAATTTCATGACCACTCGATTCAAACTCCTAGTCATCAAGATTAAAGAATGGATTCACACAGCCAAGATTTAGGATATCTCAACCATTATTGGTTCAATCTCAGGCAATCAAGTTCCTCTAACACCTAAAATTATTTCTGAAATTTTTGGTTTTGTTAATGGAGAAGATGATATAGAGTTATCAAGTAAAGAATTTTATGTAATGCTAGATAGATTGGGTCACTCTCAAGGAAACCCTAATCATTTATTAAAAAAGAACTTTTCTATAGAATATAAGTTCTTAGCAGATATGGTAGGCAAGGTACTTCTAGGTAAACACCCAGCCCACAACTATGTTACCAGGCACCAATTTCTGTTAATATATGCCTTGGTTGATAAGAAAACCATTAACTGGGGGTCAATTTTATTTTATTCTATTAAGAAGAAGATCACCAGCAAGTCTGTCGGATATGGCATAATTCTGGGCATCTTTCTTCAGGCTAAGTGTCCAGAGGTGTTGGTCTCTTAGACCATACACATCAATGCTTCCAAGAGGATAACCTCTGCCCTATTTAGAAAATCGGAGAGGGTTATTCCAAAGCCTTCAAGGCCAGCTCCCTCGAGGGAAGCTTTTGAAAGCACCAGGGCTTTTCCAGCAAATCTCCCTACCCCCAGAAGAGTGTTCTGCTCTTCTTGTTTCTTCTACTCTACATTCTCCACAACTTTCACCTAGACCTTCCACACCTCCTTCTCAACAACCCACTTTACCTGAAGAAATTCCATATTCAGCCTTCAGTCCCAATTCCCCAGCTCCACAGTCACCTCATCAGTCACCACCTCCATCTCCACTTCTTTCATCTCCACCTCATTCATCTCTATAGCAGTTATCTCCACCTCATTCATCTCCATAGCAGTTATCTCCACCTCACTCATCAATCCAGGAAATGGTTCCTGATGACATTCCCCCTGTCGTTAATCCTAACTCTTTTCCCGAGTCATCTTTTCTATGTTCCAACTATGCTAACAGTTCCATTCCCTCTTCTTCCATTCAATCCTCTGCATCTACTCAGGCTCCACCTAAGTTTATATATCTTTATTTATCTTCCATTGCTTCTAACCATCTTGAATTCATCACTCCAACTCTCAAGAAACTCTTGGCTAATGCTTTGGCTCCTGTTCTGACTTCTGTAGCAGAACTTTCTTCTAAGCTAGCCTCTTCTCATTAAGTCCCTTATTCTAGGGGCCTATATTCAGGTCTCCCTGGATCTAGGAAGGGGGAGATTCTTAATGAAGAAGCTCCAATTATTGCAAAAGTTCTAGTTATAGCCAATGCAGAAGTTTCAGTTACAGAAGCAGTAGTTTTTGATGAAATTCAGGATTCAGAAATGACAAGTGCAGTTGAGGATGAGTTATCAGTAGAGCAAGAAGTTCTTACTGTTGGTGATGTCATTAATCATCCCACAGTTCATTTATATTCTTTATTATCAGTTTTTTATTTACTGCATAGTTATTCTCCTAGCTTACTAGTTTATGAAGAACATCTCTCAAGAGCAGTAGTTTGCTACTCTGCTCCCATTGATGCTTCAGTTTTAGAAGAGCTTAGATCTAGTTTCAGAGTTGTTTATACTAGTTCTACCCCAGTCTCACAACCTATTGTAGTTGATAATATAATGAATATTATAGAGCAGGATTATTCCCTTATGTATGGGATGAGACTCCCATGCCCAATTTTGATGATCTTCTTAATGAAGACATGGAAGAGGCAGCTAATGTAGATGGTGTTTATAAACATCCAGAGGTTCAAGTTGATGATCATACTGATTTATATAAACAAATTGATGATTTATATGATCAGCCAAAGGAGGAATCTGATGATCATGCAGAGTATAATGATTCAGAAGACTCTTATTCTAAGAAAAGGAAATTAAGGAAAAGGATCCAGCTAAGGTTGCTCCTCAACCTTCTTCTACAGCAGGCATTAATTATTACATTCTACATGGGATAACTCTCACTCCAAACATTCCACATTGGATGAGGTATTCCAAAAATGAGTAGAAAAATAGGAAGAAGATGAAGAGGTATCATTCTCCACCAAAGTCTTGGAGATGACCTCCTCCTCCTCCTCCAGTAGAAGGATCAACTGGTAATGTTTCTTCTTCTCAGAGGCCTTCCACTCATCATTCTATACCAACTCAACACATGCAAGATAGACCTCCAAGGTCTGAAACTTATAGCAATCAAAGCAGCCAACAACACTCTATCCAACAAAGGCCAGCTTCATCAGTATTTGATCCAGATTTAGATCCAGTGTACAGAATGACAAGGTTCAAAGATCAAGTTGCTCTTTCTCAGATTAAGAAAGCAAGGACAGAAGGTAAGGGCACCTCTCAATTGTCTACTATGTCCTCCTACAGGCAATAGGAAAAGGATAGATATCAGAAGAAATGCATATTTAATGTTGACAAGTATTTGAGTTTGCATCCTGAAGTAGTTGTTCCAAGAACTACTTACCTAAAGATCATTGGTTCTCAAGATATTAAAATGAGTAAAATAGAAACTGAAGATCCAACTAGGAAGCTAATTTTTACCAAATCATCTTTAGATTCTCCTTAAGCTGCTCCTAAGAAGGACTCTTAATTTTTGTTTATACCTTTAAACTTTGTTGTTGTTTTTAAACTTTCTCAAAGTACCTTTTATATATCTGCTGAAAATTTTATTTCTGATAGATATTTATGCTTTGTGTTTTTTGTTTAACAGTACCCTCACCTAAATAGGGAGAGATTGTTGGAACACCCTTTTATTGATTTGGGATAGGATCACTATTACATGTTTAGGATGTTTTATTTGACCCAACTTGTATAGACTAGGTTCATAGGATTATTTCTAGGGTTGTTACTTCATAAGGAATAAAGAGAAGTTCAGTTCGACAAACACAGAGTTTAGTTCGACGAACACAGATTTCAGATCGATGAACATCGAGCTTAGTTTGACGAACACCGAGCATAGTTCGAAGAACTCAGGTTTCTAACTCTGAGTTTAGCTCGACAAACGCTGAGCTCAATTTGACAAACTTTGTTCTCAACTCAAAAGCTTAGCTCGATGAATTCCAAGCTCAGTTTGACAAACTCTGAGCTCAGATCGAAGAAACAAAAAACTCAATTCGACGAACTCCAGGCTTAGTTCGACGAATTCCTTGATGTGTTCGACGATCAGGCGGTTTCCTTATTCAGACGGCAGAATGATTTCAAAAGCTTTATTTGAGTTAGTTATAACTCTGATATTTAATGCCAAATATTCTAATTGAATATAGTCATTTAAGGCAACATTAAATATGGATTTATCACAGTGTTTTAATTCTAATTAATTCCCAGGGCATTTACAATTCTCAGAGATTCTTTAGGCGTTTCAATAATGGTTTTAATTCAAATGTTTAAATTCTTCCCTAATAGAATATAAATATATTCCCAGAAGATTGCTGCTTTAGGGTGACTGACTTAGATATAAAAATATTGAGAGACAGATATTCTGCTTGAGCTTCTTTCAGTAACAAATCTTCAATTTGAGACATCTTGATTCATATCTCTCAGAAACATCTACTGGATAGTGAAGCGTATAAGAAGGCGTATACCCTGAAGAAAAGTTCCCTCTCCTGATCACAATCTCTATCCAAATCAAGGTTAACTTTTTGCATCATCATCGACTAGTCTTCTGAGAGATTCTTGACAGAGAAGACAACATCATTTCTTATTGTTTATTTCTAAAATGTGTACAGGGTTTTTAAATCCCTTCAAAAGTTAACTTTTGGTTCCTAAGACACTTGATCAAAAGACTTAAGCTTGGTTTTTGGGCACCTGGTCAAAAGCTCAAAGGGTTGCTAGATCTCTCTTAGAAAATAGATCTTCTGGTGGCAGGGTACCTGATCAAAAAACTGTAGTGGATTCCTACCATGGTTGTTGAAGAGTAGACATACCCAGATTTATTGGGGAACTACTATAAAAATCCTTGTGTTGTCTGTGATTACATTACTTTCTATTGTATGCTGTGATTTTCCCATTTATATATATATATATATATATACATATCACTAACTTTAAATCCGCTATAAAAATAAATTAAAGTTTTTAAAATACTCTATTCATCCCCCCTCTAGAGTAAAGTTAGATTTATCCCTCACTTTCAGTTGCACCTCTATTCTCCATCCCTTCGTGTTAGGTTTGTTGCATAAGCAATTGCTAGTTGTGCTCTTTGCGACGAGGTGTTTGCGACCCTCATTCTGCTTGCCTTCTTGTTCATCCTCCTAGCAAAGCAATGCATAGCGTCCTTTGTAGTTTCCATTCCCGCCAGCAAAGCAGTGCATTGCAACCTGCATAGGAGTAGTTGATTTTGTTTTACTTTTTTTGTTTCTGCAAATCTAAAGCTCCGTTATAATTTCACCTATGAGGACTTCAATCTCAAGTCCTCCTCGAAAGCACAATCCACCTTACTGTGTTCCTTGAGAGATCGATACATGGAGAACATTCACTCATTTTATATTACTTGTGTGACTGGTACACTTGCTATAAGTGCATCAGCTAGCCATTCGACCACAAAGATGAAGCCACGCCTTATCTCGTAAGTGTACATTGCATTCCATAAACATTCAACATGCACATTTTTCTTGTTGGGAAGAGTACTCATAATATTCCTGATTTGAAAAAGTCCTCACTATATATATATATATATATATATATATATATATATATATATATATGAACACACTTGTATTTGACGCATGTGTATTCTTATTGTGATGCAGATAGGTATATGATAGTACAAGCCCAGCATAAGGATAGACTTAGTGTCCTAATACATAATATTGTCAGTGTAATCATGCAAGACACTATGTCGACCTAAGTTATATACTAGGTTTGACTTTTTTACTTCCTCTTAAAAATACCATTTAGCTAAGTTCAAGAAGTATCGGGATGTGCAAAGGAATCAATCTCAAAAGATTAATATTCATTTAAGTCAAAATTTGACACGACTTCAAGTCGATCTGTTAGACGATCTAGTTGATCGGTTAAAATAATCAAGTCAAATTGTGTTTATCAACAAAGCATAAGAATTCTTGTCAGGAACTTATTCGACTAGACAGTCAAACTGAATGATCACAGGTTTGAAGACTAATGTAGTATTATCAGTGAATTGGTTACGTAAGGAGTCAACTAGAAAATCCACTCACACATTTAGAAAAGTTGAAGTCGATTTATTCTGAAGTATCTTGTTGTTGAAAATCAACCAAAGTACAAATTTGAACAGAGATCAAGTCAATCGTATAAATCATTAGGTTGACTCTTACTAATGTTCAAGAAAAACAAAGTCTAACAAGGTTCAAAGTATTTGTGCAAATATGTCAAGGTGAATCGAGCTGGAGGAAGAATTGATAAGCTAACTATGCATTTTATAATTTGACTAGACATTTTTAGCTTAACTATGAGAAGAAGAATTACTATAAGTCCAATATCAATTGAAAGGAGTTCAAAAGGATAATTAAATCAGATGCTCTCAGTTTGACTTAAAGAAGAAACTATTTTACTAGATGATAAGTAGATTCAATAAGAAGGATTCTGAAGAAGCTATTCGACGGGATGAGAAAAGAATTCGACTAGATATCATAGATTTGGCCAAATTGAGAATTTAAGGGGGAATTCAACTGAACAATTTCAATTCAGCTTGACGAGAGAAATTTGACTAAACAAAGCTTATCAAGTTAATTTTTTGAGAAGATGCGGAAATTCAAATTGCTCGAAATTTTTCTTATTGCATTTAATGTTGTCGCTGAAAGGACCAATCCGATCCGTACTTTTTGAAAAGAAATTTCTGACAGTTGTATTCTGAGAAATGACCATTACACCTCGATTCTATAAATAGAAAAGAACAAGAACATTAACCCTAACAAGAAGAACAAGAATATAATCAAGAAATAGATAACAAATGAATCGATTAAGAAACTAAGAAGAGCGTTTTTGTCGCAACCTTCAGAAAGCTTGAAGGTTGAGAATACTTTTATAAGAACACAATTTTTATCCTTTAGAAGAAATAAATCAATTATTCATTGATTATACAAATTTAGATTCATCTTTCAGAAGCAGCAGAACCATCTTCAGTAGTACTGAGCAGTCATATTAAAGAAATTAATATTTCTCAGGTTGAAGATAAAGAAGAAGTTGTTCAACATTAAAGCTTCAAGAAGACTATTGTGACATTAAGATATATCAAATGGAGTCTATACAAAGTTTTCATTAATAAAAACTTCATCAGTTGTGGGATCTCATTGAGATCTGAGCTATAGAATCCTTTAAGGATATGAGTTATAGGATCCCTTACAGGGAGTCTGAGCTGTAGGGATCTAGGTTATGGAGTGAACCTGAGTTAATGTACCCAGCATGGCATAAAACATGGCCAAGGTCCCAGGGTATATTCATTCCCTAGTGTCTAGAGTCGTCAACCTTCTCGTACCAATATTAATGATCTATGGGCATGACTATCCCGCCACTTTTCACCACAAGCAATTCACAAGTATTTAAATAAAGTAAACAACTGGAACCTTATGGGTCTGTGGTGTTTTACCCTACTTAACATGAAATAATTTGGGCAGTTGACTATCTCATATGTAGCTTGATCATACCGCTCAACATTAGACATGGATCATGGCACTCAAAGGAGCCTATTATTTAAGGCTAGCCTTGGAGGAATACATTATCTCCAAGTTAACCCTAAATAATGCCCGACCAGATAAGCTATTTATCAGAGAGGGACCCAAAACAAAGGTGCAAAAATTAAAGCATTAGCAAATTACAGTAAATAAAATGTGGTAAATAGAATATTATTATAAATAAAGTGCAAAAAGGAAATGCATGAATAAAGCAGTAAAAGTGCGGGAATAAGAGAACAAGTAAGTAAGCAGGTAATAAGTAAAGTTATCATGTTCGTAGTTCCATCTCCATTATAAGGAGACTTCTTTGTTCCAAGGAGGCAACCCCATTCCAAGGAGACTTCTCTGTTCCAAGGAGGAACCTCCATAACAAGGAGGCTTCTTCGTTACAAGGAGGCAACTCCATTCGAAGTAGGCTTCTCTATTCCAAGGAGGCAACTTCATTCCAAGGAGGCTTATTTGTAATTCTACAACAAGTTCATCATATTTTATCATATTAAGGTTCGTTGATTTATTTGAATACGATGGTTACTTTTGTTGCACCTTTTAGGGCAGCTTATCGGGTTTGCGTCGATCTATTAGAGCATCATTAAAATTCCATGCCTCTTTATTATAAATACCTAATTTAGTCATTAAGACTCCAAATCTCTATGAGAGGTTTAATATGAGATCTTTTAACCTTGATTGATTGCATCGGGGCGAATCAAGTTCCTATAATATGACTGATATTATTTCTTATTATTTTCAAACTTCTTTTATTCGATAAATACCAAAAATAGTTAAATTTTTGAAACTTGAACTTGAGGTTGAATTTTCACTAACATACCCATAATATTCTCAAATAAATTGAGCTTGATTTGGCCTTCGATAAATTATTTGCCTCAAATAAACCCTTATATTAAACACCAAAAATATTATTATTAATCAAATAATTCCTAAATTTTAATTTAGGGTTTACATTAACATTAAGAGGCTTCCAAAATTTTATCATATTTATTTCACTAATTAGGAGCTCTTTAGAATATTTAAAATAAGGAAGAGGCCACAAATTAATTTCTCAAAAATAGATAAACTTTTCAATAATTCACCCAACATTTTATGAAGGTGAACACCTATCCTACTATCATCCAGTGATTTTCTCAGATATTTATACCAAAATTAAAAGCTTTAAATATTTTTAAATAATTAATTTCTGCCTTATTTATATCATTAGAAATATCGGGAATACATTACTAAATCTGATTATTTTCAGCTGTTGTGGCATCTACAAACCAACACTATATAAAAATTTCTGTAGTTTTAATCAAGCAGAATTTTCTCTTGAATATTTATAATTAAGGGAACTATAATATTAAATCACCAAAATGCTATATAATTGTTAGAAAATTCTTAAATAATTATAAAAGGTGTAAATAGACATTCTTAATCTCACCGATTTTCCTAAATTCTTAGCAACCAAATAAATTCCTCTGATCAGAGAAATACACCTTATTTTAATTATAAAAAACCAAATGATATAAAAAAATTACTAAATTTTTATGAGGGGTAGCTATCATCAAAGGAAATATTTTTCATCTTCAACATTTTCTCATCAGAGCCTCCAATCAGACTTAGAAAATTAAAACCCTTCTGCCTTAAAATTTGTGCGCACAGCGCAAATGTTGAAGTGTGATTTGCGACTAAGATCAAGCCGCGGCTTCTGTGCCTTGGCCCCATAGTGAATCTATCATCGATTCACTGTGGGGATTCAATGATGAGTTTGACAACTTTAAGGTAATATCGGTTGTTTGATCCCGATCACGGGATCAAATGGCAATTTTTACCCTCCCGCAAGCTTCAAGGTTATGGGGCCTCCCCACAGCCGCCTGACCAGTAGTTCACCACCCCCACACCCACCCACCCCCGACCCCCCCCCCCCCCCCCGGGGGGGGGGGGGGCTAACTCGTCGGAGGATGGTGCTTCCTTCAGCAGTGGGCCAGCAGCCTGGCGCCCCCGAAGACTGCCATAGTTAGCATTTATAGAGCTTTAGCTCTCGGGTGCTGTAAAAGCCTCGGTTTCTAGAAGCACCACTACCTTGCCTCTTCCCTGATTATTCACTGGTAAGTTATAACTCTTTGTGCTACCATATGGCGTAAGGATGCTCACAACCACCACCTGAGCCAAAAGTTTGGTTCAGGTGGCAGCGACGGCACTCCGCTGATCAGGAGTGCAATGCAGCTTATCGACAAGCTAGGGAGGTATGAGAGAAGGAGGTTCCACCTGAGTTGGGGCCTCCAAAATCTCCCCAAGGGATTTGCCATTATAGGTGGTGGAAAGAGGATGTGGCACAAGCAAGGTTTTTCGGCAATGTGGGGGCTCCGGTAGGGGTTGGCTTGGGCTCGTTTAATATTGGGAGAGGGGTGATTTCCTTCTAAGAGAAGGAGGTCCCTTATATAGGAAATAAGGACCCCTCCCACCGATATTCTCATGATGTGGGATATGTTCCCTTAAGTGAGGGATGGCCCAACTTTGATAATGAGCTGGCAACCATCTAGGAGGGTAGTACAACCAAATGTCACTATTTTGAGGGGCATGGAATATGTGGGCTTATAGAAGGAGAGAAAAGTAGGAAGAGAGGATTCTTGGGATTTGAACTTGACCGTCCTGAAAGAATTTAGTTTCAAGGGTAGCTAAACACCTAGAGGGCGAAGAATAGGTTTTTGGTCACTTTTTGATTTTCCTTCTTTAAGTGTGTTATGGGTTAGTAGTTTTCAGCTTTCAAGACACACCATAAAAGCACACAGAAAATTTATAGTGTTTCCCCAGATTATGGGTGCATCCACTGTCCTACCCACATTTCTAACAGTGTATTAAATAAGGCACTTCTCCAAAACTTGGCTCCTAAGAGCTTACAACTCAGATCCATCAAGATCTCTCAGTCTCCTCCAAGACTTACCTAAGGTACAAAGCCCAACCTCAGAGCAAGCATGCTCCTACAACGCAGTGATCCAAAGATCACCTACAGACTAAATTAATAGTCATACAACTCAGGCTAGGAGATTAGCCCTACAACTTAGAGAGTATGACTCTCTTATAGCTCAGGCACAAGGCCCTTCCTCAGATCCAAAGCTGGATCCTACAACTCAAGCACAAAGGCCCTAACACTTAGAGAGAATGACTCTCCTACCTCAGGCAAACCGCCCAATCTCAGATCCACACAGGATCCTACCTCAGGCACACAGGACCTACCACTCAGATCAACAAATGATCCTACACTCAGCCTTTATAAAAAAGGCCTACAACTTAGATCCAAAGGATCCTACAAAAGATAAAGGTTGGTGTTGATGTTTTGACTTTAGAGAAAGTTCTCTGAGCCTTCTGCTTCCTGAGCTAAGAAAATCTCAGCCATTCTTCACATCAACAAAAAAGATGATCTTTAATAAACTACTGCTTGTGTTGGAAGTAACTCAAAAACACACGTTTCTGATCTTACTGATGAAGCCAATGATTTGATGTTCTTAGTATTCTTCAATCAGTTAACCTTCACTATAGAAATAAGAATGCTTTTTGTATCTGGCATTGAGTGAACTGGATTCACTCGATGCCTGTGGACTTAGATGAATTTTTGTCTTTCCAGCATCCTTCCTTGACATCTGTCATTGAGTGAACTTGCTTTACTTGATGCCTGTGGACTTAGTCAAATTTATGTCCCTCCACCTTCCTTACTTATGACCACCTATCACAATAACTTAGTCAGCCTATCTAAACTTGTTCCATAGAACATCCCACATATATTGAACTTGAACAACATCAGATATAATTATGCTCTTTGTATTGATTATGATGCCTCTTCAAATCTAGGGAACATTGAGAGCAATATTCTCAACAATCTCCCCCTATTTGAAGAATGCAGAACACAAAATAATACTAAGAAGCATTAACACATAAAACATATAAATTCAAATCAGTTGTAAGCTAGCGGATGTAGCTTTCTCATACCACTTCTGTAAGACCCCCCTTTTTTCATTTCAAAACACCGGGGTCTTAGGCCCAGAACCGCCACTTTGCGGTGACACCTTCACGCCCTAAAGGGTCATCACCACAAAGCGCCGATTCTGCCGGCCAATTCGATCACAGAAAGGTAGCACAATTAAGTAAAGTAAGTCCACAAGATAATCACATATATAGAAATAAAACTCCACGAAGGGAGTGTACACAGAATAATACATCAAAGTAATAGAATATGGGCTTATGCCCGGTACATAATAATCCTCACTACAGGTCACTCATGCGGAAGCAAAACAAAGCATCTACTCAAGGTCGAGACACACGGTCCCGACAGTATGAACTCCGGAGCTAGACTGCCCCATCTCCAAGTGCACCGGTCTCTGGGGCTGCTCCCCTGTGCTGGGCTCCACGATCCCCTAAAATAATGCGGTTCGAAAATCGTCAGTCATAAAGACTAAGCCCTATCATCCCCTACTCCTTCCCCCATGGCTCCTAGGTACCGAGCGGAGAGGAAGAAAGGGAAGGACATGAAGGTGGAGATTAAATTAAAAGAAAACAGGTGGCAGCGGA
This sequence comes from Platanthera zijinensis, assembly GCA_039513925.1. NCBI lineage: Eukaryota > Viridiplantae > Streptophyta > Magnoliopsida > Asparagales > Orchidaceae > Platanthera > Platanthera zijinensis. The sequence goes on from CM077087.1 coordinate 72,400,659, forward strand.
ACTATTCTAGCAATTCTATAATAACTAATAGCAATGACAGAAAGTAAGAAATGTAACCTTAACTTTGGCGCGGAAGCACATAAGCCAAGGGATCTTCTACAAGGCTCCCATCGTATAAAGTGTCCCATACCACTTATCCGTTGGGGTGTCGGTTATCATACAGCAGCATATATATTGAATTTAACCTTAATTTATAAACTTGCCCACACAAGCTTATAGACAAAGGGGTCATTTTGCAAGTCCTAATGTATAAGCGTCCCATTCCACTTATACTTTAGGTGTAAGGGGTTAAATGAATCGATTATGCTATGACATGCAAGTGGGTATGATGGAACATGCAAGTGCAACTCACACACCCGACTCTGTGCACACAGACCTTTAGTTCCCCCTTTCAGAGCTGTTACCTCCCAGGATACCTCCGTAGTGGCAGACGGAAGCGGTGGGTTGGGCCTCGCCCACCTCTAAACTAGTAAAGCACTACCGGTCAGACCTATCATATGCCTCAACGCTTGGTGCACTAAGCGGACTCCTGCGTACTCTTGCCGGCTGGCGCACCAGACTTCTATTGGCGAAGTGCTAACCATACTTGCCGAGTCAGCGTATTGGCGTCGGTGCATCGACCCTTCAATACTGAAGACCCACCACCTTAATTTTCTTTCCTTTTATGCACATGCAAATTAATCGTAATAAAAAAAACCGAGCTGAAGCTCCCTGGACCAAAACGTCCGTCTCTTAACCAATCGAGCCGAAGCTCCCCGGACCATTCCGTCCGTCTCTTAACCAACCGAGCTGAAGCTCTCAACCATCTTCCTGTGCTAACGGTGTTTGTGAAAAGTGCAACCCTTATTACTAAGTTACTCTTGTCAGTTTGTTATTACAGTTTACGTTAACCCAGGACTGCCCCCGGTATTTCCCGTCAAGGGCTCTCAAAGGGCACTAGGAACTATGATGGTAGCTGAAGACCATCGTTCCCTTTCGCAAGGCACTTATTATTATTGGTTGATTCCCTTTTACCCATTCCCTTCTCATATTACGATAGGCTAACCTAGGGTGATTTTTAACCTTCCTCTCTCGGGAAAGACGATCTTTCGTCGAACTCGAGCACCTCTTAACTCTAGCTATCACCACTTCTCACTATTCTTCATTTCATTCTATTGCGATATCATCCTCATCTATCCACCCAGACAAAATGACTAACTCCAACCACTATCCCAGATCATGTCCTATTGCAATTTAACAGTACGTTATATGCAAACCAACCTAGACTATATGTCGAACCGGTTATGCAATGATCCAATACTCATCCAAATGCCCTAAATTATTTTCTGGAGACTTATCATGAAATAACTAGCCTAAATCCAGAAAATGATAATTTTCCTAATTTATCTGGCATTTAATTAATTTCCTTAAAAATTCCAAGGGCTATCGGTTGAACATGAACTATCCTAAGTTCTCATGCAAGATGTCCAAAAAAATTATATTAAATAGTATGTTATCTCAATATGGTAAATACAGAGTATCATAATTTTTCTATCATCAAAAGAGCACTAAAACTATTTTGCCATATCTTCTATATTTTGTTATTTGTGAATCAAGTACAGAGAATATTCTTCCAAAAATTATAAAAAAAAATTATACTATGCAGATAAAGCCTTAAAAATAGCATTGGCCCAATTTCATAATTTTTCAGCAAGTATTAATCTCTGAACAAATTATTTATCAAGTATCTCCTTAAGGTGGACTTGTAAAGAAAGTACCATAACTACAATTCTAAAAATCATGAATAAATGTCTACAAGTATATTTTGGCCTGAAAATTTTAATTCCTAAGCCTCATAATTTTTCAATAGAATTATTATCCATAATTAATTTTTAAACCATAAAAGCCCTTTCTAACATTTGTGAAGGAAGTACTAGATTTATTCAACTAAAAATTATAAAAAAAATTCAGGAGCAACCATTCTATCCTAAAACTTTTACTTCCAAGATTTCATGGGGTTTTCAATGAACAAAAAGATCCAAATAGTTAAAACATCAATTAGGGATATAACAAATGTTACAAATGAAGTGCTGGAAATAGAAATCATAAAATTCCAATAAAATTGTTATAGGTTCTACCCGTCTTAAAACTAACTCTACCCGAGTTTCACAGCCTTTAGATAATGTTTAGTGACGGATTATGCTTAATTAGTATTTTACCCTAAAGCTAAGATTAGGGTTTTGAGGTATCTACTTATCTCTAAATCCTCCAAGATTCCATCCAGATGATTCTTATCATTCTAATGTCAACTCTACAGAGTTTCAAGGCAATACCAGAGCAATTGCCCCCATATCCTTTACAATCCTCAAAACCCTCCATTTAGGGTATGAGTTTGGATCCTAGGGTAAACCAACCCTAAACCACATCATTTTCTCCAAGTGGGTTATAATAACCCTTCCAAGTCAGTGGTCGAAATATCAGCCTGTGTTAAGGTGATTTGACCATTCCAACCTCTTGTGCACTTTTTACTCAAAAATGCCTCACTGTTGCCTAGTTAAGAATAGGTTACTCCCTATTCAAAACTCATCCAAATGAGTTGAAAGTGTGTACAAAACTAGGTTTTATAGCCAGGGACCACTCACCAAAATTTGGGAGGGTTTGTAAGTCATTTGACCACTTAAAAAATTACTCTAACTTTATTAAATTAAAACAAAAACACTAGGCAAAGTATCTCCAAAAATTCTCATTTTTGACAGCCTCCAGATACGGCTAAGCGTAACCTCCTGACCAAATTTCAGGTTATTTGGACGAGGGACGAAGAGTGGGCATTCATTTTAGTTCCTGCCCAACTCTAGGAATAGCCCCCACTAAAACAGCTGTTGCGGTCAAACCGCTTACCCAAACGAGTTGAAATAAATTTTAAATTAATCAAGAGTCGAAGGTCTACAACTTTACTGGAAATTTTTCCTAAATCGGCCTCTAAGTGCCTTGTTTTGCAATATCAAAATGACCCATTTAATATATATCTACCTTATATATTATATACTTAATTTTATATTATAAAAATATGTTTACTGTTCATCTTCCCAACCAAACAGAACCCGTAACAACACTCAGAAAAATACATTTCCTGTAGCTCTTCCGTGATCCGTCGCCGGCCGGCCGGTCACTTCCCTGGCCAGCCACCACCACCACCACCTCCGTAGAGGCGATGGCTATCGGTTGGCGGTGGTTTGACCGCCGGAGGTGGCGGTTTCCGGCGTACCCGAAAAATATATTTTTCATGGTTTTCCATGAAAACGTGAGATAGGACCGGATCATTTGAGCACAAACTTCATTTCTAAGATCCTAAGATCTACCCATAAGAGAAGAAGTAGAGGAGGACCTTGTTCGCAGTTTTGAGGCGAGATGAACGTCGGATTGTCATGGCGCGGTGGTGGCGTTCCCGAACTTCTCCTACAGCAAGAACAAAATCTGAATCCGTTTGGTCAAGAGTGTAACCTTCTCATCTTGCTCTAAGGTGGATTTTATAGATCTCCAAGTGGGGAGGGGAAACGGTGAAGCATCCATGGCAATAAAAGCTCCCTTAACAAATGGCTTTTCGGTTATGGTGGAGGAAAGGAAACGCTGGAATAAGAAGAAGTGTTTACCAGGTGGCGATTTCCTATTGGACCACACTCTCTCTTTCTTAAGTAATTAGAGAAAGAAACGGCCCATAAATACTCTTACTGTAAATTCCCATAATCAGAATTGATTATGACTCGGGTTACAGAAATTTCTAGCCTGGCTGACGTTTCGGCCTTTGTCACGGGCGTGACACGTGGTTCACGGGCGTGACAAGCCCGGGTGGCAAATTCTGAGTTCGACGATCGTCGTCCTGAGATCAACGATCGTCGAAGGGTGGTCACGCCCTAGGTCACGGGCGTGACACGTGGGTCACGGGCATGACAGGGCCATGATGCAAATTCTGCACTCAACGATCGTCTCGCTGAGATCGACGATCGTCGAAAGGGGTCACGCCCTAGGTCACGGGAGTTACACCTAAGTCACGGGCGTGACGGGGCCATGATGAAAATTCTGCGCTGGATGATTGTCTCACTGAGATCGACTTCCGTCTAAGGGGTCACGCCCTAGGTCACGGGCGTAATACATAGGTCACGGGCGTGACAGGCCCGGGTTGCAAATTCTGCTCTCGACAATTGTCTCACTGAGATCGACGATCATCGTGGGTGTCATGCCCTAGGTCACGGGCGTGACGGGTCAGTCACGGGCGTGACCAACCCGTGACTCGATGTCTTGGTCGATGGACTTCAATTTTTGGGTTTCCTAGGGTTCTGTCACGAAAGACCGACTCCTAAGGGTCTAGCCGAAAATGGGATGTTACAAATCTGAAAGTGAGGGATAAGATCAAACCTAACTCTAGAGGGGGGTGAATAGAGTGATTTAAAATAATTTTGAAAATTAAAACTTATGTGGAGAAAAGGCTTAGATTTACTTAGTGTATGGTGCTATAGCAATTAATCAAAGAAAGAAGAGAATCACAGCACAAAGCAAAACACAAAGAAACAAGCAACCAGAATGCACAAGGAGGTATAGTGGTTCCCCAAAATCTTGGGTAGTCCACTCTTCTATCACCCTTGATAGGAATCCACTTCAAGATGAGTTGATCAGGTGTCTTGAGCACCAGAGAGTTTTTGACCAGGTTCTCACAAACCAAAGGGCTGATTTTTGACCAGGTTTCAGCAAAACCAAAGGTAACTTTTGAAGGGAGTTAAAACCCTGTACAGAAAGAAAAAGAAAAAGCTGATGGTGTCTTCTCTATCAATAAGTAGAGAGAAGCAAAGTGGATCTGTTGATGTTGTCAGAGCTCCCCCTGAGATCAAGAAGTAGTTCAGGAAGGAGAACTTTGCATAAGGGTGACAGGTCTTCAATGATCTGATCTGCTCCAGCAAAAGATGATCCAAACAAGTTGGATGGTTGTGTCTGAAGCAATCAGAATTCCTGTGTGTAAGCTTGAATGAATATCACAGAGAGCAAGAGAGAGAGGTATTGTGTTGTTCTCTGTTGACTGATAGAATATATCTCTGAATTCTTCTTCTGAGTCTTTGATAACCGTTGGCAGCCAGCATTAAATGCTTTCCTTAAATGTCCATGTCTCCAAAGGAAGTGTCAGGCAAACATTCCTTAGAAAATTCCTTGAGCCATGCACTAGATTTGCTGTAACGGTCAATAAATCTTCAGCATTAATTGTTCTGATAGAAGGAATTTGAATTCCTATTCAAAACTGACGGGAGCCTGGAAAACGTCGAGCTCACAATAAAACGTCGATCTGAGCACGACACACGTTGGCCAGAGAGTGGTTTCAGAAAGCAAAACTGGGGTTGACGAAACGTCGAGCTGAGGTCGACTCCACGTCGAGCTGAGGTCGACTCAGCGTCGAGCTGAGTTCGACTCTGCGTCAAGCTAAAGTCGACTCTGCGTCGAGCTGAAGAAGACTCTAACTAACCTATGTGACCTTTATAGCAATAAGGAGGTCACAACACAAAATCCCTATAGAAATATAGTCATCCTGACCCAAATAGTAATAGGGTGTTCCAACAATCTCCCCCTATTTGGATTAGGATTACTATTTACATGCGTTTAGGGGAAAAAAAAAGTAAAGCAAAACAGAGCTGAATAAAATACAACCAGACATATGACAGAATAAAGCAGCATATATATAACACTATATAGCAGCAATAATGTTTAATGTCCTGTATCCAGCAGAAAAAAAAGAAATGAGATGCCTTACATTACTTTTCCTTTGGAGCTTTGTCTTGATCACTTCCCTTGAAGATAATTTCCCTGTTAGGATTTGTAGCATCCTTCTTGGATCTGTAATCTTCAGCTGCACCTAAGGATTTCTGGCTTTTTCCACTAGCTGGTACAGCTGCAGGATGAAGCTGCATATACTTATCAGAATCAAAGAATTTCTTTGATTTGTATTTCTCCAATTCTTCTCTCCTTTGATCTGACATGGTGCTGATTTGAGAGGTGTATAGACCTTTTGCTCTAGCTCTGTCAATCTTATTCAGAGCAGCCATCTCAGTCATCCTGGCCTTCCAGTAAGCTGGAGTTTTAGTAGGATCTTCAAAAGGAATAGCTGGTTCATATCTGTTGGCAGAGTGTTCTTGATGAGTTCTTGGAGTGAAGTCAACTCTGGGTCTGTAAGGATAGGGACCAGAGGTTGGATCAATGGGTCCTCCCCTTTGGTAAGGTTGAGATCCTGATCTTCCTCTGGGCTGCCTGCCTCAATTGTATCCTCTTTGCTGGTTTCCACTTTGCTGATTTCCCCTTTGCTGGTTATACCCTTGAGATCTTCTTGACTGATAGGTCTTGCCATGCAGAGATGATGGGGCAGGATTGGAAGAGAGGCTTGCACTTGCACCTGCATCTGGAGGAGGTGGAGGTGGAGGCTGAAGGACAGACTTGGAGGGGCCTTCATTGAACTTTCTTTTCTTCTTCATTGCCTTTCTTTGGTTTAGAGAGTATTGCATCCAGGGCTCAGTGATTTCACAGTTGTACTTGATGTAGTAAGGGATGTAATGATCTGTGGTTCTAGCCAATGGAACTCTTTTCATTGCTTTGGATCTTGCTTTCCTCTTCCTTGCAATGGTTGCAGAGGAGTCATCAGAATCAGTTGCAAATTCATCCTCTGAGCTTTGAGATTCATCATAAGGATCTATGTAGGTTCTCTTTGAGATAGGAAAATTGATGGGGGCTGGAGCATCTGAAGAGGTAACTAGAGGAAGGTCTGCTGACAGTGTAGAAGAGGAGTCTAACACTGCAGGAGAGGGAATAGCCTCAGGAGCCATAGAGGCTGAGGTGGCTAGTTCCTGAAGAACTTGTGAGACAATGGTCTCAACTTCATCTGGTGTCTCAATCAATTCACCTGAAGTTTCTGAGGGAACAGTCTTAGCAGCTACTACTGCTTCAACAACAATATCATCACAAGCAGGAGCCACAGCTACCACTACTGCATCAAGGATCATGGCATCAACAGCCAAGGAGGATGGAATGATCTTCTGAAAAGGGACAATGGCCCTAGACAGGTCTTCTTGAGGAGGCAGGAGGCTGTAGTTACTGAAGTGAAGATGTGCTGGAAGGTGGAAGCTCTGGACAGAAGATTCCAAGGACTGAAAGTCTAAGGCACTGTTGATCATCTGAACTGAACCTTGAGGAGGAGCCTCAGAGGTCATCTGAACTTCTACTGTTGAGACTGTCTCTGAACAAGCCTGTACTACCTGTACTGCTGAAGGCTGCAGCTCTTCTTCTGCTGACATCTCCCCCTGCCTAGAATCAGTGGCAGCTGACTCTAGGCCCCCAGAAGAAGGGCATGCCAGATAGGATGAGAGGGATAAGACTGAGGCAGAGAGAGAGCTCAGGGAAAGGACTAGAGGAGCCAGCTTGGCATCCAATAGAGAGGAGAGCCTAGGGGCCAAAATATCAAAAAGCTTACTGGCCAAGGGCAAAAGATCTACTTGCTCAAGTGGGACTTGAGTAGAGGTAGAGGGAGCAGCAGAGAAGGTGAAGGTAGAAGATGTTGTTGGTGTTGCAGACATGGGAGGGATAGCTGATTCATGGATGGAGGATAGAAGAAGTTCTGAAAAAGTTGATGAAGGATGGAAGTTATGAGGAGAGGAGGGATAGGCATCCATGAAGGATTCATCATGAATGTCAAGGGAAAGGATGTCCTCATGAGATGAGAAGTCCAAGCTCATGGAAGAAGAGGTGATGAGTGGAGGAATGGAGGATGCAATAGTAGAAATGGATGAAGGGATGGGTTGAGTGGATGAGATGATTGATGTTGTTGGAATGAAAGAGGATGGGAGGATGATGGAGGAAGATGGCAAAATCCCTGCTTCTGGGCCAGTAGACTGAGGAAGAGTGACCTCTACAGTCCTGGTGTCTGCAGAAGTCCTCATTGCTGCAGCTGCCCTGGAGTTCACAATCTTCCTGTCCCACTTGCCAATCAGTGCACAAGTGAGCCTCTTAGAAGCATTGATGTGCTTCTTTGAGGACACAAGCAACTGAGGGCAACAGTGGTTCAGAATCAAACCAAGAACCCTTCCAAAGTGGACAAAGTTCTTATCCATTTTCTTCTTAATCATATCAAAAACAATCAAACCCCAATTGGGATGCTTCTTATCCAAAATTGCAGCCATAATGCAAAACTGATGCCTAGTAATGGCATCGTGTGCAGTCCTCTTTGCACAGATTACCTTGCCTGTGATATCTGCTAATAGCCTAAACTCAATAGCTAGGTTAACTTTTAAAAGTTTAGAGGGGTTACCAGAATTATGCCCCATTCTGTCTAGCATCACAGCAAACTCTTCTACAGAGAGTTCTATCTCATCATCTCCAACAGCAAAACCGAAAACCTCTGAAATGATTTGAGGAGAAATGGCTACCTCATTCCCTGAAATTGTTCCAGTCATCGTACTGTTATCTGAATTCACTGCAGTAAAAATCCATTCTTTGATTTCAGCTTCTGGAAGAGGGATCCTGGTTGTCATGAAGTTAACCAGGTGCTGCTCTTTGAATAGCTCCAGAATATCCAGAAAATTCTGCGAAGATCCATCAAAGGAGTCGATGTCGATGTCAAAACCTGAATCAAACTTCATTGCCGCCAATACACCTGCAGCAATCGCCATTATCCTGCAAATAGATACCTTCTAAGATCAAGAGTAAAGGATTTTTAGGGAAAAAGCTTGAGTAGAAAAATATGAGAGCGCAACTGCGAACGACGGAGAAGAATGATTTTATACTAGGGTTCGACGCAGAATTGGAAAGAACGTCAAGCTCAGGTCGACGCTCTAAGGCTCTAGGGGAACTGAAACGGCTCAACAGCTTGCAGCTTAGGTCGATGTTCGACGCTTGGGCTGATGCTATACGTCGAGCTCAGGTCGACGTTGAACGAAGGCGTCGACCGAAGGGAGAAAAACTCAAGAAGCCAGGGAGCTGTGAACTTAGTTCAACACTAGAAGTTGAGGTCGACGTTCGACGCTTTTGAGGGCGACGGACCGTCGATCTTAGTTTGACGCAGCGTCGAGCTTAGTTCAGAGCTCAAAGAAACCACTCAGACAGAGGAATTTTAAAATGAAATTTTTCCTATTCCTGTTAATTAAGGATTTCAAAATCTTGGAGTTTTAATTTATACTGTCTCCATCTAGCATTCCCAACTGATTGAGGAAGAAGAAGTGCTTCTTTTCATCCAAGAGCTTGGTGAAAATATCTCCTCTTTGTAGTTCAGTGGAAATGTACTCTAGTGCAATTTTCTTCTTTTCTACATTATCCTTTAAGAAGTGATGTCTGATCTCTATGTGCTTAGTCCTACTATGGAGAACTGGATTTTGTGCAATGCAAATTGCACTAGTATTATCACAAAAGATTTTAGACATCTCTAAGTTGTAGCCATAGTATAGGAGCTGGTTTTGAATCCACAAAATCTGTGAGCAACAACTGCCTGCAGCCATGTATTCAGCTTCAGCAGTTGATGTGGACATAGAAGTTTGCTTCTTACAAAACCAGGAGACAAGTCTATCACCAAGGAATTGACAAGTTCCACTGGTGCTTTTCCTGTCTACTCTACATCCAGCATAATCAGAATCTGAAAATCCAGTTAGATCAAATCCTGAGTCATGTGGATACCAGAGACCTAGATTAGGACAACTTTTTACATACCTAAGAATCCTCTTAACTAATGTGAGGTGGGACTCTCTAGGGCTTACTTGGAATCTAGCACAAATGCATGTAGCAAACATTATGTCTGGTCTACTAGCTGTTAGATAAAGTAATGAGCCAATGATTGCTCTATAGTTTGTCTGATCAACTGGTTTTCCAGATTCATCAGCATCTAAAACAACATTTGTAGGCATAGGTGTTTTCATAGAGGTTGCTTCAGACATTCCAAATTTCTTAACCAGTTCTCTTGCATACTTGGTTTGAGAAATAAAAATGCCATCCACATGTTGTTTAACTTGCAGTCCTAGAAAGAAAGCAAGCTCACCCATGCTTCTCATTTCAAACTTTGAATGCAAGAAAGATTCTTATGGCCTCCAACCTTGCAACTGGTGCAAAGGTTTGGTCATAATCAATCCCTTCTTCTTGGCAATATCCTTGTGCAACAAGTCTTGCCTTATTTCTCACAATTATTCCTTGATCATCCAACTTGTTCCTGAATACCCATTTGGTTCCAACAATTTGCTGGTTTCTTGGTCTTGGTACTAATTCCCAAACTTTATTCCTTTCAAATTGATTCAACTCCTCTTGCATTGCAATGATCCAGTTTGGATCTTGCTCTGCATCTTGTATTGTTTGAGGCTCAATTTGAGAAAGAAAGCAAGTGTGCATAATATTGTGATTAACTTGATTCCTTGTTTGCACACCTACTGAGATATCTCCAATTACTTGTGAAATTGGGTGATCTCTTGCTGTTACTAAATCAACAAGGGGTGTTGATGGTGCATCAACCTGTGTTGTTGTTTCCTCTTGTGGAACAACAACTGGTTCTTCAATTTGTTGACCATTTGAGCTTTCCAAACCCTGAGATTCCTCTTCATTGTCACTAAGTTCAGTGTCTTGCTGAATTATTGAAGGTAATGAATCTTTGTCTATGATGGTAAGCTGCTTCAGATTTTCTGAAATTGAATGTTCCTGCAAATTGCTTATGGTAGAAGTCTCCTTCTCCTTATAAGACATATTAGTTTCATCAAATGTAACATGCATGGATTCTTCAATTTTATTAGAGCGCTTGTTAAAAACCCTATAAGCCTTGCTAATCATGGAGTATCCCAGAAACACTCCTTCATCGGCTTTGGCTTCAAATTTAGCTAGGTATTTCTTGTCATTATTGTGAATGAAGCAAATGCAACCAAAGATTTTGAAATAGTTTACTTTAGGTTTCTTCCCTTTGAGTAACTCATAGGGAGTCTTACCCTTCAGTTTATGTATCAGGCTTCTATTCAACACATAGTTGGAGGTGTTCACAGCCTCTGCCCAAAAGGTTAGAGGAAGGTGAGCATCTGTCAACAATGTTGTGGCAGATTCAATAAGTGTTCTATTTTTCCTTTCAACTACCCCATTTTGTTGAGGAGTTCTCGGAGCTGAGAAAGTGTGCCTGATACCTTCCTTCTGACAGAACTCTATCATAAGAAGAGAATCAAACTCTGTCCCATGATCACTTCTGATCAGGGCAATGTGAGTATTGAACTCAATCTGTATGCCTTTGAGAAAATCTGTTAAAATCTTGAAGTTATCAGACTTCTTTCTCAGAAAGAACACCCAAGTGAATCTTGAGAAGTCATCTACAACTACTAAAGCATAAGATTTCCCTCCTAGGCTTTGTACATTAATTGGTCCAAAAAGGTCCATGTGTAATAAGTACAAAATTTTAGGTGAATCACTCTTATTAAGTGACTTGAAACTATTTTTAGTTTGCTTGCCTAATTGACAAGCCTTGCAAAGTCCTTCCTTCTTGTAGGGACCAGAAGGTAGTCCTCTAACAAGGTTGTCTTTGGATAACTTAGCAATGGTTCTAAGGTTCACATGTCCTAATCTTTTATGCCATAGTTCATTAGGTTTGCTAAGGGAGTTAAATAAACAAATATCTACTTTAGATGAATTGAAATCAACTAGGTATATGTTATCTTGTCTATTACCAATTAAAACAGTGTTGTTATTTAATGCAATATTACATGCTGAGTTGGTAAACCAAACCTGATAACCAGCATCACATAGCTGGCTGATGCTGATTAAGTTGTGCTTTAGTCCTTCCACATAGGCCACTTTCTTGAATGTAATTGACCCTATTTTGACTTGGCCATAGCCTTTTGTTTGTCCAAAATTTGAATCTCCAAAGATTACTTTGGGTCCATGTTTGGCTTTGAAGGACACAAGGTTCTCCTTGTTGCCAGTCATGTGCTTTGAGCACCCACTGTCCAAGTACCACTGCTGGTTCTCAATTGGATAGGTCTTTATCTGCACATACAACAAATCAATTATTTTTGACCCAGTTTACCTTGGGCCTTTCTTGATATCCTTTAAATTCTGAAATAAAAGACATCTCAGGTTGGCTCTTATAGCCTACAGGGTGATATCTCCTAGGAGGTATTATCCATTCAGCATAAGGGTTAAAGTGATGAGATGTGGAGCTGGAATTAAATCTTGAATTAACCCCTGAGAACTGACTTTTGCTCTGAACTTGGCTCGACGCACGTCGAGCTTCGGTCGACGGACTCTGGTGAGTGCGTCGAGCTCCATTCGACGGCGAAGTCTTGCTTTGTTCAGAAGGTAGAAGGCGTCGACCTGAGTTCGACGTTTTCTTGCGATTACGTCGAGCTCTGGTCGACGTCCGTCGAGCTTCGTTCGACGCTTTTTGTCCAGTTTCCTGGGTTAAGTCAGCATTCTTCCTAGCCACTATCAAGACTCCTTTACCTTTGTCACTGGTAAATTTGATTGGAGTTGTCAGCACTATGGGTTGGCTGGATGAAGCACCCAAGCCCAGTGAACCATTCAATCTTGAGTTCACTGTACTTGTGATGTCCATTAATTTGATACTTCTCCCATTAAGGGTTTCTTCAAATTGTTTGGCCTTAGATAGCTCACCTTTCAGTGAAGCTATCTCCTCCCCACACTGCTTCAACTCTTCTAAGAGTCTAAGATTATCTGAGTTAACGGATTTGCATTCAATCAATTGTTCTCTAAGAGTTATAATTAACTTTTGAGATTCAATCAAGTCAACGCACATAGATTTGAACTCAGATTTAAATTCATCAGAATTAAAATCAAATGAATCTATTACCTGATCCTCAGTAAGTTCCTGATCAGATAGGTGGTCATCATCAAGCTCTGAATCAGTATTCTTTTGAGATGCATTGATGGCCATCATGCAGAATCCTTTTTCTTCTACATCATCCTCATCATCACTAGAGCTGGATGATGAATCAGACTCATCTGAGTCACTCCAGGATTCAGCCACAAATCCTTTTCTGGTGTGCTTGCTGTTGCTGGAGGAAGGCTTGTCATGGTACTTCCTTGACTCCTTATCCTTCCTTTTATCTTTTCTTTCCTTCTTGTCCCTTCTGTCCTTATCTTGATTTTCTGGACAGTTGGTGACAATGTGTCCTGGTTTCCTGCAGCCAAAACAGATAATATCTTTATTAGTAGATCTGTCATACCTTGGCTTGTCTTTGTCTTTGTCTTTGGATGACCATCTTCTGAAGTTCTTTTTATTCAGCTTATTGAACCTTTTGACAAGTAGGCTCATAAGCTCTTCATTTCCCAACACCTTTTCTTTAGGTTGTTCTTCCTGTGCCTTGAAGGCAATGGTTTTCTCAACCTTTTCAGTTGGTGTGGATATCTTCTGCTCTTCTTCTCTCTTCTTAATGAATTGCTCATAACTCTTGAGCTTTCCTAGAAGAGCTTCTGTGGATAACTCACAGACATTCCTTCCATCTTTAATTGACCAGATTCTTGAGTCCCAAGAGCTAGGGAAACAAGTCAGTATCTTGTCATTTATCTCAGTGAGAGATATGTCCTTTTCTAGTGATCTAAGCTCACTGATGATTAGGCTCAGTCTGTTGTACATGTCAGCAACTGACTCAGACTCTGCCTTTTTGAAGTTCTCATACTGGGTGATGAGGTAGGATCTCCTATCCTTTCTTTCATCTGCAGAACCTGATACAATTTCTGAAAGTTTTTCCCAGATCTCTTTGGCAGTATTGCATTCAGCTACTTTCTGGAAAATGTCATCTGACATGGTTTGAGCCAAGATGTTCATGGCTTTAGCATCTGATGCCTTCCACTTCTGTATGTCAGCATCAGTTCCTGAAGGAGGAGGAACAGCTGATGTACTTATTTCTGTGGGAGGCCTTGGACAATCTGTCAACACAGAATTAAAGATGTCATCATCAAATGAATTCATGTAAAGTTTAATCCTTGCTTTCCATAGTGCAAACTTAGAGAGATTGCACATAGGAGGTCTGGTGCTAGCAAAGTCCTTGTTTTGTGCCATGAGTTTTAAAGATAAGTAAAACTAAAAGAAATAACCCTTTTGAGAGAGATGATCTTATCAGAGATCCTTTGATCCAAGTGTTAGCCTGTATGAGTGATCAACTTGGCTCTGATACCAATTGAAAGTGAGGGATAAGATCAATCCTAACTCTAGAGGGGGGGGGTGAATAGAGTGATTTAAATTAATTTTGAAAATTAAAACTTATGTGGAGAAAAGGCTTAGATTTACTTAGTGTATGGTGCTATAGCAATTAATCAAAGAAAGAAGAGAATCACAGCACAAAGCAAAACACAAAGAAACAAGCAACCAGAATGCACAAGGAGGTATAGTGGTTCCCCAAAATCTTGGGTAGTCCACTCTTCTATCACCCTTGATAGGAATCCACTTCAAGATGAGTTGATCAGGTGTCTTGAGCACCAGAGAGTTTTTGACCAGGTTCTCACAAACCAAAGGGGCTGATTTTTGACCAGGTTTCAGCAAAACCAAAGGTAACTTTTGAAGGGAGTTAAAACCCTGTACAGAAAGAAAAAGAAAAAGCTGATGGTGTCTTCTCTATCAATAAGTAGAGAAAAGCAAAGTGGATCTGTTGATGTTGTCAGAGCTCCCCCTGAGATCAAGAAGTAGTTCAGGAAGGAGAACTTTGCATAAGGGTGACAGGTCTTCAATGATCTGATCTGCTCCAGCAAAAGATGATCCAAACAAGTTGGATGGTTGTGTCTGAAGCAATCAGAATTCCTGTGTGTAAGCTTGAATGAATATCACAGAGAGCAAGAGAGAGAGGTATTGTGTTGTTCTCTGTTGACTGATAGAATATATCTCTGAATTCTTCTTCTGAGTCTTTGATAACTGTTGGCAGCCAGCATTAAATGCTTTCCTTAAATGTCCATGTCTCCAAAGGAAGTGTCAGGCAAACATTCCTTAGAAAATTCCTTGAGCCATGCACTAGATTTGCTGTAACGGTCAATAAATCTTCAGCATTAATTGTTCTGACAGAAGGAATTTGAATTCCTATTCAAAACTGACGGGAGCCTGGAAAACGTCGAGCTCACAATAAAACGTCGATCTGAGCACGACACACGTCGGCCAGAGAGTGGTTTCAGAAAGCAAAACTGGGGTTGACGAAACGTCGAGCTGAGGTCGACTCCACGTCGAGCTGAGGTCGACTCAGCGTCGAGCTGAGTTCGACTCTGCGTCGAGCTGAAGTCGACTCTGCGTCGAGCTGAAGAAGACTCTAACTAACCTATGTGACCTTTATAGCAACAAGGAGGTCACAACACAAAATCCCTATAGAAATATAGTCATCCTGACCCAAATAGTAATAGGGTGTTCCAACAAAATCCCAATAAACAAAACAAAAATTTCGTCCCCGAAATTGAGGTTAAGCCTACAGGGATTTCTACCGGAATAAAATAAGCTTGTAACATCCCATATGGTTTTTCCTATTGGGTCGAAGCGACTGCTTGTTTGATAAACAAAGGCAATCTCCCCAATAAACGAAATATTATCCCCTACTTTCCTGCGCATGCCTAGGTTCTCAATTTCCCTTACCTAGTCCTACTTGTTCAATACAAGAAGGTAATTCATAATATACTGAGAGGTGGTGATATATACCTGACTGAACAACTCCGGGTATTTTTGCCTCATCAGGTCCTGCGGTTCCCAGGTGTGCTCCTCCTGACCATGATTCCTCCACAGAACCTTGACTAAGGGGATCTTCTTGCGGCGCAAGATCCGTACTCCTTTGTCATCGATCTGAGCCGGCTCCAAGTGAATAGACCGGTCTGAAGCTACCGGCCCTTCAGAGGTCAAAATATGCTGCTCTAGGCGTAGTATAGCCCTCCTCAGCAAAGAAATGTGAAAGACGTCGTGTAGAGCTGCCAGCTCTGGTGGCAGCTCTAGCCTGTAGGTTAGGGCCCCGATCCGCTCAATGATCCTGTAAGGGCCCATATACTTAGGACTGAGCTTCTTTCTCTGACCGCGCACCCGTGAAACTCCATGCATGGGCCGGATCATCAAAAACACTAGGTCCTCCACCTGAAATTCCACCTGATGATGTTGGACGTCATAATACTTAGCTTGTCTACTCTGCGCCTCTAACATCCTGTCTCTGATAAGTCTCACCTGAGCCTCGGTGTCCTCAACAAAATCTGATCCCAACATCTTCGGATCCTCGTCCTGAACCCAGGAAAGCGGGGTCCTGTATTTCCTTCCATACAAGGCTTCATAAGGCGCCATCCTGATGCTGGACTTGTAGCTGTTGTTATAGGAGAACTCGACTAGGGGTAAGAGCTTCTCCCATGGTTCCCCGTGGTCCAAAATGCATAGCCTCAAAAGATCTTCCAGCGTCCGATTGGTGCGTTCCATCTGCCCATCCGTCTGGGGATGGAATGCGGTGCTGAAGGTCAATCGCGTGCCTAAGTAAACCTGCATGGATCTCCACTCCCTGGAGGTGAACATGCCATCCCGATCTAACACGATCGTCTTGGGCACCCCGTGGTATCGAACAAACTGCTCCACAAATATTCGCACTAGTACTCCCACAGAGTCATCCTTCCTGATCGGAATGAATCTGGCCACCTTCGTCAACCGATCGACGATGACCCAAATCGAGTCGTTTCCTGTCCGTGATCGGGGGAGTCCATGAATAAAATCAGTCGCGATTTCCTCAAATTTTCACTCCGACACCGGGAGTGGCTGTAGCAATCCAGCGGGGTTCCTGCACTCCGCCTTCACCAACTTGCATGCCACGCAATGAGTCACGAAGTACATAATGTCCTTCTTCATCCCTGGCCAAAACATCATCTTCTTCAAATCTGCCATCATCTTGGTGATCCCCAGGTGCACCGAGTATCCGCTGTGGTGGGCCTCCGCCATGATATCTTCCCGTACCTGGCCTCCTTTTGGTATATAAGTCTGACCTCTAAAGCATACCACGCCGTCCCTCATCGTGTAATCCCCCTGCTGTACCGTTCTCCAAGGCCCGGAATATCGGCCCCAATTTGGCATCCTGTCTCTGCCCATCTCTAACTCGGTCCCGGATATCGTCTGTAGCACTCATCGTAGCCAAATACTCCATGTAAAGCTCGGGGTCCTCGGACGACACCAGTGTGATGTGCATATCCTCCAATCTCCTAACCAACTCCATAGACATAACCTGGGGCCCGGCTTCAGAAGTGGCAGCTCTCCGACTCAACGCGTCGGCCACCACGTTTTCCTTTCCTAGATGGTAGTGCATCTCATACTGGTAATCCGCTAAGAACTCCACCCAGCGCCTCTGCCTGATATTCAGCTCCTTCTGCGTGTCCACATATTTCAGTTTCTTGTGGTCGGAAAATATCTCACAGTGAACCCCGTAGAGGTAGTGTCGCCAAATCTTCAAAGCAAAGATCTCTACACCCAATAAACAAAAGATAATCCCCTACATACTTTGGGCTATGTATCTTTGTTATGACAATGTTATATCCGTCGTAGCTGGGTGCACAATCCCTAGGACATCAATCTTCGAATTGGGGTTACAGCCTGAAACTTGTTGATATACTCCATACCTTAAAGTCTCTGAGTCACATTTACGACAACCTTATCCGGGTCAAAATGTTCCCAATCCCAAATGGGTATCTTCCGATCTTTAATTCCTATCTGAACCTCGGTGTTTGTCTTGGTGGTTGTCTCCGAGTAATATTATTACCAGTATGAGGGTTAAGACTACTTTTCTTTTACCATTCTGCTAATGTATTATTGGTCTCAATTCTCCTTAAAGCAGTCTACAGCTTGAATAATCCTTAATAGGGACCGTAGGATCACCTGAGTTTACGTCTTAGGTAGTCATTCTCATGTTGAAAATCTCCTTTATTATCATTGGGTATCTCCTTACCTTAACCAAGTCCATACCCATGGTCTATTTCGGACTAGGACATACTATAAGTCGTCATGGTTAGTAGTGAGTCCTAGTGGGCTGGGTCTAACTCGTTGACTAGATAATTATGTGATATGTTCTTTGCAGCCAGATGTGCTTCCAGCTGGGGGAAGGGTTTGTCGTAGGCTATAAAGAAGAATTCAAATTAATGAAGAAGTGGACTTCTACATGTGATTTCCCTTATGGGCACACCACTGCTTCCGCTGCTTAGTTTGTCCCCAAACTAAACTCGAGCGGGGGTGACCCAGGGTTAGTGGACTACTACCTTTTTCAGATCGATGTTTTCCTCTGATACCACTTGTAAGACCCCCCCCCCCCTTTTTTCTTTTCAAAACACCGGGGTCTTAGTCCCAAAACCGCCACTTTGCGGTGACACCTTCACGCCCTGAAGGGTCATCACCACAAAGCGCCGATTCTGCCGGCTAATTCGATCACAGAAAGGTAGCACAATTAAGTAAAGTAAGTCCACAAGATAATCACATATATAGAAATAAAACTCCACGAAGGGAGTGTCCACAGAATAATACATCAAAGTAATAGAATATGGGCTTATGCCCGGTACATAATAATCCTCACTACAGGTCACTCATGCGGAAGCAAAACAAAGCATCTACTCAAGGTAGAGACTCACGGTCCCGGCAGTATGAACTCCGGAGCTAGACTGCCCCATCTCCAAGTGCACCGGTCTCTGGGGCTGCTCCCCTGTGCTGGGCTCCACGATCCCCTAAAATAATGCGGTTCGAAAACCGTCAGTCATAAAGACTAAGCCCTATCATCCCCTACTCCTTCCCCCATGGCTCCTAGGTACTGAGCGGAGAGGAAGAAAGGGAAGGACATGAAGGTGGAGATTAAATCAAAAGAAAACAGGTGGCAGCGGAACTATTCTAGCAATTCTATAATAACTAATAACAATGACAGAAAGTAAGAAATGTAACCTTAACTTAGGCGCGGAAGCACATAAGCCAAGGGATCTTCTGCAAGGCTCCTATCGTATAAAGTGTCCCATACCACTTATACGTTGGGGTGTCGGTTATCATACAGTAGCATATATATATTGAATTTAACCTTAATTTATAAACTTGCTCACACAAGCTTATAGACCAAGGGGTCGTTTTGCAAGTCCTAATGTATAAGCGTCCCATTCCACTTATACTTTAGGTGTCAGGGGTTAAATGAATCGATTATGCTATGACATGCAAGGGGGTATGATGGAACATGCAAGTGATACTCACACACCCGACTCTGTGCATACAGACCTTTAGTTCCCCCTTTCGGAGCCGTTACCTCCCAGGATACCTCTGTAGTTGCAGACAGAAGCGGTGGGTTGGGCCTCCCCCACCTCTAATTCAGTAAAGCACTACCGGTAAGACCTATCATACGCCTCAACGCTTGGTGCACTAAGCGGACTCCTGCGTACTCTTGCTGGCTGGCGCACCAGACTTCTGTTGGCGAAGTGCTAACCACACTTGCCGAGTCAGCGTTTTGGCATCGGTGCATCGACCCTCTAATACCGAAGACCCACCACCTTTATTTTCTTTCCTTTTATGCACATGCAAATTAATCGTAATCAACAAAAACCGAGCCGAAGCTCCCCGGACCAAAACGTCTGTCTCTTAACCAATTGAGCTGAAGCTCCCCGGACCATTCCGTCCGTCTCTTAACAAACCGAGCCGAAGCTCCCAACCATCTTCCTGTGCTAACGGTGTTTGTGAAAAGTGCAACCCTAATTACTAAGTTACTCTTGTCAGTTTGTTATTATAGTTTACGTTAACCCAGGACTGCCCCAGGTATTCCCCGTGAAGGGCTCTCAAAGGGCACTAGGAACTATGATGGTAACTGAAGCCCATCGTTCCCTTTCGCAAGGCACTTATTGTTATTGGTTGATTCTCATTTACCCATTCCCTTCTCATATTACGATAGGCTAACCTAGGGTGATTTTTAACCTTCCTCTCTCGGGAAAGACAATCTTTCGTCGAACCCGAGAACCTCTTAACTCTAGCTATCACCACTTCTCACTATTCTTCATTTAATTCTATTGCGATATCATCCTCATCTATCCACCCAGACAAAATGACTAACTCCAACCACTATCCCAGATCATGTCCTATTGCAATTTAACAGTACGCTATATGCAGACCAACTTAGACTATATGTCGAACCGGTTATGCAATGATCCAATACTCATCCAAATGCCCTAAATTATTTACTGGAGACTTATCATGATATAACTAGCCTAAATCTAGAAAATGGTAATTTTCCTAATTTATCTGGAATTTAATTAATTTCCTCAAAAATTCCAAGGGCTACTAGTTGAACATGAACTACCCTAAGTTCTCATGCAACATGTCCAACAAAATTATATTAAATAGTATGTTATCTTAATATGGTAAATCCAGAGTATCATAATTTTTCTATCATTAAAAGGGAACTAAAACTATTTTAGCCATATCTTCTATATTTCATTATTTGTGAATCAAGTACAGAGAATATTCATCCAAAAATTATAAAAAAATTATACAATGTAGATAAAGCCTTAAAAATAGCATTGGCCCAATTTCATAATATTTCATCTGAACAAATTATTTATCAATTATCTCCTTAAGGTGGACTTGTAAAGAAAGTACCATAACTACAATTCTAAAAATCATGAATAAATGTCTACAAGTATATTTTTGCCTGAAAGTCTCAATTCCTAAGCCTCATAATTTTTCAACAGAAATATCATCCATAATTAATTTTTAAACCATAGAAGCCCTTTCTAACATTTGTGAAGGAAGTACTAGATTTATTCAACTAAAAATTATAAAAAAAATTCAGGAGCAACCATTCTGTCCTAAAACTTTTCCTTCCAAGTTTTCATGGGGTTTCCAATGAACAGAAAGATCCAAATATTTAAAACATCAATTAGGGCTATAACAAACGTTACAAATGAAGTTCTTGAAATAGACATCATAAAATTCCAATAAAATTATTATAGGTTCTACCCATCCTAAAACTTATTCTACCCGAGTTTCACAGCCTTTAGTTAATGTTAGGGACGGATTATGCCTAATTAGTATTTTACCCTAAAGCTAAGATTAGGGTTTTTAGGTATCTACTTATCTCTAAATCCTCCAAGATTCCATCCAGATGATTCTAATCATTCTAATGTCAACTCTACAGAGTTTCAAGGCAATACGAGAGCAATTGCCCCCATGTCCTTCACAATCCTCAAAACCCTCCATTTAGGGTATGAGTTTGGATCCTAGGGTAAACCAACCCTAAACCACCCCATTTTCTCCAAGTGGGTTATAATAACCCTTCCAAGTCAGTGGTCGAAATATCAGCCTCTGTTGAGGTGATTTGACCATTCCAACCTCTTGTGCACTTTTTACTCAAAAATGCCTCACTATTGCCTAGTTAAGAATAGGTGACTCCCTATTCAAAACTCATCCAAATGAGTTGAAAGTTTGTTCAAAACTACTTTTATAGCCAGGGACCACCTACCAAAATTTGGGAGGGTTTGGAGGTCATTTGACCACTTAAATAAATTACTTTAACTTTATTAAATTAAAACAAAAACTTTAGGCAAATTATCTCCAAAAATTCTCATCTTTGGACAGCCTCCAGATACGGCTAAGGGTAACCTCCTGCCCAAATATCAGGTCATTTAGATGAGGGACGAAGAGTGTGCATTCATTTTAGTTCTTGCCCAACTCTACGTACAGCCCCCACTAAAATGGGTGTTGCGGTCAAACAGCTTACCCAAACGAGTTGAGATAAATTTTAAATTAATCTAGACTAGAAGGGCTACAACATTCGTGACTCGCTATTTTTCCTAAATCGTCCTCTAAGTGCCTCGTTTTGCAATATCAAAATGACAAATTTAATATATATCTACCTTATATATTATATACTTAAATTTATATTATAAAAATATCTTTACTATTCATCTTCCCTACCAAACAGAACCCGTAACAGCACTCAGAAAAATACATTTCCTGTAGCTCTTCTGTGATCTGTCGTCGGCCGTCCGGTCACTTCCCTGGCCAGCCACCACCACCACCACCTCCGTCGAGGCGATGGCTATCGGTTGGCAGTGGTTTGACCGCCGGAGGTGACGGTTTCCGGCATACCCGAAAAATATATTTTTCATGGTTTTCCATGAAAACGTGAGATAGGTCCGGCTCTTTTGAGCATGAAATTCATTTCTAAGATCCTAAGATCTACCCATAAGAGAAGAAGTAGAGGAGGACCTTGTTCGCGGTTTGGAGGCGAGATGAACGTCGAATTGTCATGGCGCGGTGGTGGCGTTCCCGAACTTCTCCTACAGTAAGAACAAAATCTGAATCCGTTTGGTCAAGAGTGTAACCTTATCATCTTGCTCTAAGAGGGCATTTATAGATCTCCAAGTGGGGAGGGGAAAGGGTGAAGCATACATGGCAATAAAAGCTCCCTTAACGAATGGCTTTTCGGTTATGGTGGAGGAAAGGAAACGCTGGAATAAGAAGAGGCGTTTACCAGGTGGCGATTTCCTATTGGACCACACTCTCTCTTTCTTAAGTAATTAGAGAAAGAAATGGACCATAAATACTCCTGCTGTAAATTCCTATAATCAGAATTGATTATGACTCGGGTTACAGAAATTTCCAGCCTGGCTGACGTTTCGGCCTTTGTCACGGGCGTGACACGTGGGTCACGGGCGTGACAAGCCTGGGTGGCAAATTCTGAGTTCGACGATCATCGTCCTGAGATCGACGATCGTCGAAGGGTAGTCACGGCCTAGGTCACGGGCGTGACACTTGGGTCATGGGTATGACAGGGCCATGATGCAAATTCTATGCTCGATGATCGTCTCGCTGAGATCGACGATCGTCGAAAGGGGTCACGCCCTAGGTCACGGGCGTGATACCTAAGTCACGGGCATGACGTGGCCATGATGCAAATTCTGTGCTCGACGATTGTCTCACTGAGATCGACGACCATCGAA
This sequence comes from Platanthera zijinensis, assembly GCA_039513925.1. Classification (NCBI taxonomy): domain Eukaryota; kingdom Viridiplantae; phylum Streptophyta; class Magnoliopsida; order Asparagales; family Orchidaceae; genus Platanthera; species Platanthera zijinensis. Next base: position 72,423,573 of record CM077087.1, read on the forward strand.
GGGTTCACGCCCTAGGTCACAGGCATGACACATAGGTCACGGGCGTGACAGTCCCAGGGTTGCAAATTCTGCGCTCGACGATCGTCTCACTGAGATTGACGATCGTCGAAGGTGTCACGCCATAGGTCACTGGCGTGACGGGTCGGTCACGGGCGTGACCAACCCGCGACTCGAAGTCTTGGTCGATGGACTTCAATTTTTGGGTTTCCTAGGGTTTTGTCACGAAAGACCGACTCCTAGGGGTCTAGCCTGAAATGGGATATTACAACATGAGAATTCAACGCAGCTGTAAGTTAGCAGATATATCTCTCTCATACCACTTGAATTACCAGTATAACAATTCAATATTCTCCATTTAAATGCATTGATTGAACATGTCATTTAACACTTAAATGGAGCACTTTCCACATTCCACTTCAAGCACTTTCCTCATACCACTTCGAGGTGGGAAAGTAATATGCAATAGCTCAATATGTAGTCATTGCACTCCTTATACTACTTGAATTTTTTTCAAGTAATATGCACTTACTCAACATGACCTGGTCATGTCAATTGCCCACACCTCCCCCTTTAGGGTTTAGGGTATTGCTCTCACCTCCTTCTTTTTGGCTTTTTCAAAAAAAAAGTTATTTAATGAGGGAGGTGAAAGTATCATGTGAGAATTCATCTCTTGACCCTAGCCTAATTTCACAACACTAGTGATCAAACTAGTTGCCTAGAGAACATACCTCTTGTGTTGATACCACTAATACAACACTTCACTATAGTCATTTGACACTTGAGTGGTCCATTGATCCACTTGAGCTAGCGGATATCAGTGATCGACTTGAGCTAATGCCACTCCTCATACCACTTAAAACTTCTGCAAAATGCAGTTGTAGTCAGGGAGGTACTGGCTTTTCCTCTTCTTCTACAACAGCTTTGTCTTCTCAACAGCACAATCCACTAGTGTTGATCTCCCCATCGGTTTTCGCATTGTCCTGAGTACATATTGTTCAGCAATGTTGATCTTTGATCCATTATTGCAGCTGTTGTACTTTCTCCCCCTCAATAGGAGCATCTTGACTTACTCCCCCTCAATTGGAGCATCTGATGTCATTCTCTTTACTGGACACTTGAGTCCATCTAATTCTTGACACCAAATGAAAGACTGACAGTCTTGATATCACTTAAAAGACATATCTACCTACAAGCAAAGTAAGTCCTGCAACAAAACAAAATTTGGAGCAACTGAAGCTATACCAAGTTTAACATACCCAACTAAAACTTTATGGTGTTGGGCTTGACTTCATCTGGTGGCTTAGTAAAGATGTCAGCCACTTGCTTGTCTGTTGGGACAAACTCAAGGCTTATGTCTTCCTTCTCCACATGCTCCCTAATAAAATGATACCTAATCTCAATATGCTTAGTCCTACTCTAAGAGATAAGATTCTTAGCAAAGGAGATTGCACTTGTAGAATCACAAAACATGGGGTTGTTACTTATATTGAGGTTATAGTCCTAGAGCTGATGCTGGATCCACAGTAACTGTGCATAGAAGCTACCTGCTGAGATATACCTTGACTCAACTATTGAAATTGTTATACTGGTCTGTTTTTTACTTCTCCAAGATACAAGTCTTCCTCCTAAGAACTGACAGGTGTCTGATATGCTCTCCATGTCCTCTTTACAGCATGCAAAATCTACATTTGAATAGCGTGTTGTTCAAAATCCCTATTTCTAGGGTACCATAGGCCAAGATTTGGTGTGCCCTTAAGATACCTAAAAATCCTCTTAGCAGCAGAGTAGTGCGATTCTTTAAGGCTAGTCTGATACCTAGCACAAACACATGTAAAATACATGATGTCTGGCCTACTTGTAGTAAGATATAGAAGGGAGCCAATTATCCCTCTATATAAAGTTTCATCAATAGGTTTCCTTCCCTTATCTTTGTGTATAGGCACACTTGACCCCAATGGAGTTTTCATGGTGGAGGCATTCTCCATTCCAAACTTTTTAATCAACTCCTTAGTGAACTTAGCCTGTGAAATGGATAATCCATCTTCAGTCTGCCTTACTTGGAGTCCCAAGAAAAACTTAAGCTCACCCATACTGCTCATCTCAAACTTATCTAGCATAAGTTTGGCAAACTTCATATAAAGGTTGTCATCAGTAGACCCAAAAATTATGTCATCTATATAAATTTTGGCTAGGATAATCATGTAACGACCCCATCCGTTCAATAACATATAATAGAAGGTTTGTTCGGGGACCCACACTATATGCCACAAAACAGGCGGCGAGGTTACAGGTTAATACCAAAATATATTCACTTCCTAACTCAGAGCTTGCTAGCGGAAGATTAAAGTGGCGTTTGGCACGTCTTATTCACTCCGGTGCAGTTGGACCGCACCGCCATTTGGCCTATAAGCGTCGTTTGGCGCAGCTTATTCAAGAAAAATAGTTTGTTAATAAACGTGTTTTCCTAAATAACCCCAACCGCGACTCTTTCTCGCGTTCAGCAGCAGCCGCCTCGCTAGGTTTTTATTCCTCTCCCGCTGCAATCGGCGCGACGCCGCTTCTCCTCTTCACCGCCGATCACGGGCGAGTTCGCCGGTGAATTTCGACGTCGGCCTGCATGTTTCAGTTCCGCCGCTTGTAAGGCGGTGCGTGGCCTGCGTGTTTCTTCCCCGTCGATGCCGCTTCGCCTCTCCGTCGACGATCACGGTTGATCTTTCTTCCCCTTCGACGCCGACCAGCACAAAGGGCTTCCTTGGGGTCGACTGCTCTCCCTTCACCTGCACACTTCTCTGGTTCTCCCTCCATTGAGGTATATCCCTTCTCCCCCTTTTTTTTTGCAATTTTTGTGAATGTCTTCCTTCACCTGCAATTTTTTTGAATGTCTCCCTTCAATTAAACAGCAATTTGTATGTGTTTGTGTGTGTGTTTATGTATATGTGTGTGAGATGATCTGTATGCAATGTGTGTGTGTGTGTGTATGTCTGTGTGTTCATGTATGTGTGTGTGTGTGTGTGTGTGTGTGTGTGTGTTTGTTTATGTATATGTGTGTTTATGGAATGTATGTGTGTGTGTGTGTGTTTATGTATATGTGTGTGTGTGTGATTATATATGTGTGTGTGTGTCTGTATGTGTTTAATATATTTTTGTGTATGTGTGTGTATTTGTGTGTATTTGTGTGTGTGTGTGTTTTATATGTGTGTGTTTGTTTGTGATTGTATATGTGTGTGTGTGTGTGATTGTATATGTGTGCGTGATTGTAATATGTATTTGATTGTATATGTTTGTGATTGTATATGTGTGTCTTTGTGTGTTTTATATATGTATGTGTGTGTGATTGTATATGTGTGTGTGTGTGTGTGATTGTATTTGTGTGTGATTGTATCTGTGTGTGATTTCAATGAGTGCGAGCAGGAGGGTCAAGATGATAGGGTGGCCTCACAAGGGCGACAAGAAACCTGCTCTGACACTGCAGGTGGAGTAGAGGAGATGATCGCGCTACGTGATAGTATAGCGGATCAGTTGTATGAATTGAGATCATAGCTCGAGATAGCGGGTGTACCTGGATTTCTTGTGTTATGTGTTTATTTAGCCTAAAGATTTTTTTTGGGAAAAAAAAATTTAATTCAAAAATCCGTTCCAAACAACTTATTCAAAACTCTGTTTTAAAAACTCCATTTCATCCAAACAGTGTTTTAACAAAACTCTGTTTTCCAGAATCAACACTTTTTCCATCAACAACTTCTCATCAGCAGCTTTCCATCAGCAATAACCCAACCAAACAGAGCCTAAGATTAATATGGAACTCAATAGCCACAAATGTCCATTATATATAAACAACCACATTTATATATATAACCCCAAAGGAAAGTACACCAAATACACAAAAGTTTGGCCCTAAGGCCTTCCAGTTAAGTTTCACAAATGTGGATTACAAACATCGGCACTCAAGCCGATGACACATGAACATAATAAACTTCTTCACTCAGCATTCGAGGGCCAGCAGCAGCAGCAGGGGCTTAAACCCCTTATTTCCCGCTCAGCTCTCCAGCACCTGCACAAGGACAGCCCACCATGATGGTGGAAAACAAGGCAATGGTCAGCATTCAGCTGACCAATTTATAATGACCCTACCCCTTTCCAGGGGCAGTGGTATTCCTTCCCTGCAGGCATAGCATTTCACAAGCAGATATATCACAAGATGTGCACTTAAGCACAATCAATATATCATAAATGTCGGCCACTTGGCCCGACGCTCCGTGCACTCAGGGCACATTCTTGGTGTACCGGAAAACCAGGGTCCCACCACCGTTCAAGGTCCGAAACCAAATAGTATTGAGCATTATGCTACGTAACCTCTCGTCAGAGACTTTATTCTTAATGGCGCATAGGCCTAAGACTCTCATTGTGCGATTCTGACAAATGCCACTATTTCAGGCACTCATGTCAGACAACCATAACATGGATATAGATGAGCCCTTGCCCGTTGCTCAAATCGCCAGTTCAATACTAGACTGACACGGGTCGGCGTCCCCCCTGTCCATCCGGCACGAAGCCTTCAAGAGCTCACAGCTCACAATAGCCACACTGTCCACAAAGGGCTGGCTTCACAATCCAAAAGGGGAGCTAGTGCCAGCGTTCCTCGCGGTCGCTTTGCGGGTTCTGCAGAAGCTCTCTTTCTGCACCAAAACTCAACCCAAATCCTGCAGCATCCTACAGTGCAAGAAAACTTGTCTTTCATAGCATACAACACAAGAATTACGAGGGTATTTTCCTGGAATTCCGCTACAGTACTTCCTGTTACTTTCCTTCACAGGCACAACCCATCGACTCCATAACATACACGTTTATATGCGGAGTCTTCTCCAGTGAGTAAAATAAAACATCACCAATCTAGACCAACCTATCAAGATAGGCTTCACACAGCATGCCTATTTCGTACTATACATTTCCAGATATATATATAAGACTTATTAGGGAGTTCAAGAATCAACCAAAGGGAAATCCCTCAATAATCCACCTTTTGGTGGGGGAAATCCATGCACATGCCAAAAAAAGGACTTCACATGTCAAAGAAGGAAGATCATTACCCTTAACGATATCTTTGGAGCCATGGAAAACTAGCCGGATGAAAAGCACCGCAATAGACTTGCCTCCATGAATCTGGACCCGACTCGCGATTCTGGGCTCTGAAGCTCCATCGGCAGCCGGATTCCTCCTCCTCCTTCTTCCTTGCTCTCCCCACTCTCTAACTCTTTTGAGATAGAAAGGCCTAAGGTAAATGAGAGTTTATCCCTAAACTCCCGGCATTAATATAGAAGGGATAATTCTGGACCGTTGGATCCTATTTGAAGGGAAAGAATGGCCACGAATCACCCTGAAAATCACTTTCCTAGGCCGAACACGGCTTATGACAAGCCTGTGTCACAGGCCGTGTGCCTTAAGTGGGAAAGAAACCGATTTGACCTGACTAGGACACGGCCCTGTGACACGTCCATGTCACAGGCCGTGTGCCAGACATGGCTTCAGACATGCCCGTGTCCAGCCCGTGTTCAACGGTCCTTACAGACCTGGCCAAACACAGAGAAGGACATGGCCCTTGACACGCCCGTGTCACAGGATGTATGCCCAACATATCTCATCTCTCGAGGATCGTCGTGTAAGACCCTTTTTTTTTCAAACCCGGGGTCTTATGCCCAAAATCGCCGCTCTGCGGTGACACCAACACGCCCAGGATGGTCGTCACTACATAACGCCGATTTTGCCGGCCATATCGAATCATAACGCAGCAATAACATAAGAGTTTATAAAAATCATAACTCCAACATCAGTCCACATAAATCACATAAAAAGATAATCTCCACGAAGGGAGTGTCCACAGAAAATCATCAGAGTATAAATTGTCTGGAAATAAAAGGGCTCATGCCCGGTACATCAAATCCTCACTACAAGTTCACTCATCGCGGAAGCAAAACTATATAGCTACTAATGAATAGGGACTCATGGTCCCAGCGGTCTGAACTCCGGAACTAGACTGTCCCGTCTCCAAGCGCACCGACCTCCGTGGCTGTGCCTCCATGCTCGGCTCCACAATCCCCTAGAATGATTTGGACAAACGTCCGTTAGTCTAAAAGACTAAATCCCATCATCCCCCACCTCTTCCCCATGCCCTAGGCACCGAGCGAAAAGGAAGAAAGGGTAGGTAAACATGGTGGAGAATATAAATATCAGATGGCGGCGGAACTAGTCTAACAATTATTTACAATAATATTTATAACAAATAACGAAATATGTAACCTTAACTTATATGAAGACATATAAGCCAAGGGGTCTTTTGCGGGGCTCTCATCGTATAAAAAGTCCCATTCTGATTTATACGATGAGGTGTCAACTTAAACAACAAGCAACATAAGTATATATGAAATTAACCATAACCTATAAGCAAGATCACTCAAGCTTATAGACTAAGGGGTCGTTTTGTAGGGCCTAATGTATAAGACGTCCCATACTGCCTTATACTTTAGGTGTCAAGGTTTAATGCAATGCTTATGCTATGACTTGCAGGTATGCCATGATATGTACATGCAAGTGCAACACACACACCCGACTCTGTGCACACAGACCTTTAGTTCCCCCTTTCTGGAGCCTAACCTCCCAGGATACCTCCGTAGTGGCAAACGGAAGCGGTGGGTTGGGCCTCGCCCACCTCTAAACCAGTAATTACACTACTAGTCAGACCTATCGTACGTCTCTGAAGGACACACCAGAGTTTCCACGTACTCTTTGCCGGCCAATCCACCGGACTTATTTGGCTAAGTGTTAATCCACACTTGCCGAGCCAACGTATTAGCGTCGGTGCATCGACCACTAACACCGAAGACCCACCACCTTATAACTTATGCACATGCAAGATTATTATGTTTTCATCGAGCCAAAGTTCCCCGGACAATACCGTCCGTCATAATTACCTACCGAGTCGAAGGCTCACCGGACTATCCCATCCGTCACCATTAACTACCATGCCGAAGGCTCGCCGGACTATCCCGTCCGTTTCCACAACCACCGAGCCTACTGTCCGACCATCCTAATCAATCTAACCTTCCCGTCACCGGGAGTGTGAAAGTGAATCCCTAGTTAAACTAGTTACTCTTTAAAAGATTATTACCTCTACAGTTTACGTTAGCCCAGGACTGCCCCCGGCATACCCCGTGAAGGGTTCTCAAAGGGCACTAGGAACCAAGACGGCGGCATTACGGCTCGAAGTTACCTTTCGCAAGGCACTAATTATTATTGGTTGTCCCTTTACCCAATCCCTTTTTAATGTTATAATGAATCTAACCCTAGTGTACTTGACTCTTCCACTCCTAGGACAAGACGATCTTTCGTCTACCCCGAACACCTCCTATGCTAGCCAAACACATCTTTACTCATCATAATCTCCAATGATGAATTCCATGCTCATTTTCCCAAACCTATAAGGTACAAAACTCCACCCTTATATCCAAGTCCCATACTAACACTGTTCATGCCTTTTTCACACCAGACATACCCTTCTACCCTATACGTTGCCCATGATAGAACGTCCATTAAATTCTCTTCCAAAACCCCTGGTAATAATTACTGGGAATCTACCATGTCATAATATGCCTAAATCCAGAAAATTATAATTTCCCTAATTAAATTGATAATTAATTAATTTTCCAAATAATTGACCATGGGTGATAATGAATATGAACTACATGATCTACTCAAGTATTGGTCATCCAAAAATTATAGTTACTGTATAACAGTGAATTATTACTAAATATTATCTCCCATGATTTTACAAATAGTATTTATCCTCTAATTAAATTATTCATCAAAATTCCACAATTCATATTTAATGAAGGAAGTACAACAATTAATCATCATAAAATTATGTAAAAATTACAGAGCCTTGGTAATCATCAGAAAAGTCCTTTGCCCAAAAATAATAATTTTATTTGCAATAAATATACCAAATTGAATTTATCTAAATTTTTATGGGCAATAACATTTAATGAAGCAACCCCTAAATTTATAATTCAAATAATTCCACAAAAATTCACAGAGATGTAATATGATATTAAAACTCCTCTGACTAAATTTCACAAACTTTAAATGACTGGTTACTTCATAAATTATTCCTAAGTAAAAATCTCTATTTGCTAAGTTGTGAAGAAAGTACTCTAAGTATTATCCCATAAATCATGATAAAATTTCCAGAGGTTTAATATATCCTAAAAACATGATGTACACAATTTCATTAAAATCTAAATCATATTACCACATAAATTATTTCTCCAAAGATTCTACAATTATGCACTTTTGTTAAGATACCCATATGAAAACTTATTTAAATTTCATGAAATAACAACTACTGTTCAATATATCAAAATTAACATCCTCTATCACAATTTTACATGAACTTAAAATCATTTGACTCATCATCCATTCCATAAGATATAAAGACCTAATTTTGTATAATTAGAATTAAGTGATGTGACTAAGTACCCATACCATGAAACTCCTTCCTAGGGCATAATTCCACCCATAGAACATCATGGACTAAACTCTAGATCCATACAAGGACATAAAACCCTATGTCCTTCACAAACCCCATAGTTCAACCCTTAAGGTTTGAACTTGGATCCTAGGGCAAACCCACCCCAAACCATCTCAAATTCCATGAGGGGGTGTTTTTTCTGTCCATGGGGCTCTGGCCAAAATCCCAACCCATTTGGGTAAGAATTGGACCCACCTTGCCCCAACAACCCCTTGCCCTAATTTTCCCCTTTAAGGACCAATCTTTGATCACATCAAAACCCAATCATTTCAAACCCAATTGGGCTGAAATTTTTATCAGAGCTATATGATAACCCTAAAAACATGCCTCCAAAATTTTGGAGACTTTTGAGGTGATTTGACCCTTTAAATAATTCCTACATGAATTATTAAATTTTTACAAAACTATAGAAAAATTATATCCAAAAATTCCCATTTTTGGATATGTTGTCGGGACAGATATAAGTAGCCCCCACACCAAATTACAGCTCGATTGGATGGCTGGATTGATGGGGGCATTCAAAACATTGTCTGATCAGCCCTAGGTATAGACCCCACCAAAATGAGTGCTGAGGTCAAACCTGATATCTAAATTGGTTCAAACCAATTTTAAAATAAACTAGACTCAAAGGGCTACAATGTTCATATTAACCATTTTTCCTGTAGAGGTCTCTAAATATTTTTAATATTTAGTTTAAAACAAACCAATAACTGTTACAGAAAAATATATTAATCTGGAAATCTAATATCAGATCTTGCCCGAATCTCAAAGCAAATCCGACGGCGCTCCGTCATCGTCTTCCTCCAGCCGACGACGGCGATTCACCCATCCTGGGTGATTTTGCGGGAGGTTTTCCCGGCCACCCGGCTACCTCCTCGGCCGACCACCACCACCACCACCTCCGGGGAGGTGGGGGCTACCCCTAGCCGGCGGCACAGCCGCCGGAATAGTAGAATCCGGCCAACCCGAGAGGTCAATTTCCAGCCAATTTTCTCATTTTTTTCATATTGGATCGGGCTCAATTGAGCCCGATTCTTGTTCTAATTGATTCCTAGGATCTATACATGAGTAAAGAGGAGGAGGAGGACCTGAGTTGCGGCTTGTAGACGGGCTGAATTCCTCCTTGCCATTTTCGGCCACCAAGCTTGAGCTCCTCTCCAATTTCTACACCAACCTCTCTAGAATTGGAAAAGGAATGGGGGAAAAGCTTGCCCTTGCTCTGGTGAAGCTTCTTAATGAAGGAATTTGGGAGAGGAGAAGTGTAACTCCCCAATTTTGAATTTGCCCATTAATGGCCATTAAGCCTATTTTCAGTTTTTCCCCCAATTGGTGGGGCTGAGCCACCCCCTTAGCTGGCCACCTTAGGGAAACTCTTCCCCTCCACCAGAGGAGTAAAAGCCCATGATGGTGGGGGTTATGGAGCCTCCATGGCCATGATGGCCATTAAGCCCCTCTTTCTCTCTCCTCCAAATTGGGGAAAATTTGAATTCCTCTCTCCTAGTCACCCCTTTCTGAATTTGGTGGGCCCAAACATGTCTCATTATTTCCTAAAACTCATGGGCCACACTACATGGGCTTAGCCCACTTGAAATGGGCTAGGTTAACCTTATAAAGCCACTTTCTCTCTCTTAAATTAATGGGGAAAATCCCATTTTTCTCTCTCCTAATCATCATGGATGATATTGCTGGTGGGTCCAGCCTAAATACACCCCTTTTTAAACTCATCAAACAAGGTTAGCCCAAGTGGATTGAGCTTGGACTTGAGTTAGCCTATTTGGGCTAGTTTGACCAAATTAGGGCTTGGGTTGACTTTGGTCAATTTGGCCACTTCACTTGCCCCCAATGGGTTCTTAGTGACCCTATGAACCACCTAAAAAGTTAAGGGTGGTGAAGTCCTGGGGACAAGATGGGGTCCTTAAGTCAACCCTAAGTTAGGTAATTATCAAGTGTTATTTGCAGCCCATGATGATCTCACCTTCCTTCCTTAGTACACTTGGCTTTCTTGGGCTCCTAAGGGTTTTGTCATGACCTAATCATGACAAAACCACTCCTAGGGGTCTAGCTGTCTGAGGGATGTTACAAATACCAATACATAAAAATAAAAATTTCGTCCCCGAAATTCAAGTTAAGCCTACGGGTTTCAATAAAACGAAAAATAATGTAACATCCCGAGAGGTTTAAGGGAGTACCTGACACGAAAAGTTCCGGATACCTTTGCTGCATCAAGTCCTGCGGTTCCCAAGTGTGCTCCTCTTGTCCATGATTTCTCCACAAGACCTTGACCAGCGGAACCTTCTTGCGTCGTAAGACTCGCATCCCAGTATCGTCTATCCGGATCGGCAAAAACCTAGCCACCTTTGTCAGTCGATCGACGATCACCCATATCGAGTCATTCCCCGCGTGTGACCGAGGAAGACCATGTATGAAATCCATGGCGATATCGTCGAATTTCCACTCCGGCACCGGAAGTGGCTGCAATAATCCGGCCGGGTTCTTACATTCCGCCTTTACCAACTGACACGCCTCGCAATGTGTCACAAAGTAGGTGATGTCCCTCTTCATGCCTGGCCAATATACCGTCCTTTTCAAATCAGCTGTCATCTTGGTGATACCCGGGTGCACCGAAAACCTGCTGTGGTGAGCCTCGGTCATAATATCCTCTCGAATCCCATCACCAGCCGGTATGTATACCCGTCCTCTAAAGCATACCAAGCCATCCTTTTCCGTATAATCCCCAGCTGCGCCCTCCTCCAGAGTCCTGAATACCGGCTCCAGCTTATCATCCCTCCTCTGTTGAGCCCTGATGCGATCTCTAATATCCCCAGTGTCGCTTATCGCCGCCAAATACTCCTCATAAAGCTCCGCATCGTCGGAGGACACCAAGGAAATCTGCATATCCTCCATCATCCGCACTAGCTCCATAGACATCAGCTGCGGCTCTACTCCTGAATTTGTAGTCTTCCGGCTTAATGCGTCTGCCACCGCATTAGCTTTCCCTGGGTGGTAATGTATAGTATACTCATAATCCGATAGAAACTCCACCCATCGTCTCTGGCGGATGTTCAGCTCCTTCTGTGTGTCGACATATTTCAGATTCTTGTGATCCGAAAATATGTCACAATGCACGCCATAAAGATAGTGCCGCCAAATTTTTTGAGGCGAACACCACCGCTCCCATTTCCAAATCATGCACGGGATAATTCTGCTCGTGCTTCTTCAACTGGCGAGAGGCGTATGCTATCACGTGCCCACGCTGCATTAGTACCGCGCCCATCCCCTGAAACGATGCATCGGTATACACCTTAAATCCTTCCTTCCCAGATGGAAGAGCAAGGATAGGGGCCGAAGTAAGCCGACCCTTTAACTCCTGAAAGGTCGCCTCACACCACGGCGTCCAATTAAATGAAGTGTCCTTCTTCGTCAAGGAGGTGAGGGGGAGGGCTAACTGAGAAAACCCCTGCACAAACTTCCTGTAGTATCCAGCCAATCCCAAGAAGCTTCGAACATCCGTGGCCGTCTTCAGTGGAGGCCAGTCTCGCACAGCCTGAATCTTGGCAGGATCCACCGCCAATCCCGCTCCACTGATAATGTGGCCTAGAAAAGCCACCTCTGTCAGCCAAAACAGACATTTGCTGAACTTGGCGTACAATTGGTGCTCCCTAAGCTTTTCCAGAGTCAAGGCCAGATGACGCGCGTGCTCCTCCTTCGTCTTCGAGTAAATAGAATGTCATCTATGAATACGATGACAAACCTATCAAGGTATGGCTCGAATACCCCGTTCATTAAACTCATAAATGCTGATGGTGCATTTGTGAGTCCAAAGGGCATCACTATAAACTCATACAGCCTATATCTGCTGCTGAACGCCATCTTCGGGATGTCTTCTTCCTGAATTCGCAGCTGATAATACCCCGACCTCAAGTCTAGCTTCGAGAACCAATGTGCTCCCTCCAGTTGGTCAAACAACTCATCAATCCTGGGTAGCGGGTAGGTATTCCGAACTGTCAACCGGTTTAGTGCACGGTAATCGATGCACAACCTGAGAGTCCCATCTTTCTTTTTCACAAATAGGACCGGAGCTCCCCAAGGCGAGGAACTCGGTCTAACGAACCTAGCATCCACCAGCTCCTTTAGCTGACTCCTGAACTCCACCAGTTCCTTTGGAGCCATCCGATAAGGAGCCCTAGACACCGGCTTTGCTCCCGGCACCAACTGGATTTGGAAATCTTTCCCTCGATGTGGCGGCAATCCTGGCAGCTTCTCTGGAAAGACATCCGCAAAGTCTCGCGCCACTGCTATATCTGCAAGCACCGTCTTAACTTCGACCATCTCGAAGAATACCTGATAAACCTCATCTCCCTGCATATAGGCCTTGACGGCCTGAGTAGAAGATAGTAACCTACGGGAGATAGGAGTAATACCTTCAAAGGTCACAGAGGTGCCGTCGTAACTTAGTACCACCCTTCTCGCCGGGAAATCTATCTGGGCATGGTTCCAAGTAAGCCATGTCATGCCTAGAACCAAGTCAAAGTCTGGCATCCTCAAGACCGTTGCTGGGGCCTCGAGAGTCAGTCCCTCTATAGTCATCTTCAGGAGACACTTAGCAGTAGCTAATATCTCCGTCCCGTTGGGAAGACGCACCCTCCTGACGGCTCCGGAATACTGTCTGACTCCTTCTAGTCTCTTCACAAACTCCCCGGACACGAAGTTGTGTGACGCCCCCGTATCCACCAATGTGTGGGCAGGTTTTCCGCACACCATAACTATTCCTGTTTATTTAAGTATGGTTAAGTGACTAAGCCTATGGTTTTCTTTCCTAATAATTTACTATTAATTGTTGTATTCCAAACTTCAAGGAAAGAAAATATTAACATAATAATACCGGCATACCTGTAATCACCCTGCCCGGGTCCTGTGGTGGAGTTAGATCCAGAGCATACACCTGCTCCCTTCCTTGCCTCTGATCCCTGTCCTGGAAACCACGACCTCTTCCACGGCCTCGTCCCGCAAAATGCTGAGCTGGTGGAACACCTTGGGGTCCTTGTAGAGGTGCTCTTCTTATAGGGCAGTTCCTCCGAATGTGTCCCAATTGGTGACAGTTGTAGCATACTGGTGGGGGAAAAGCCATACCCTCGGGCCTCTGCTCCTCCCGCATCTGAATGGGTTGTGGAGCCAACACAACCGGCTCCCTGGGCTCTTGTCTCACTTCTTGGCGGGGTTGTTCCCCCACCTTACTCTCTCCAGCAATGCGGCTCCTCCGCTAATCGTCTCTATTTCCCCGGCCTTGATCTTCAGTCGGCCTTTTCTGGCCTCGGGTCGTGTTCCAGACCGCTTCCATCCTTTTTGCCATCTCTAATATCCGAGAGATGGGTCCGTCAGATACAAACAGAAGGGCCTCCCTCAGGTCCTCCCGAAGGCCCTTATAAAACCTCTTCGTATATCCTGCCTCATCCAGCTGGTATGAATCTGCAAACCGGGCTAAATGATTGAATTCCCGGTGGTATTCTACTACTGTCCTATTACCCTGCCTTAGTTGCAGAAATCTGTCCTCTAACTCATCTCTGGCCGACTGTGGAACAAAGTGCTCCAATAATGCGGCCCTGAACTCCTCCCAAGTAATCTCAGTAACTTCCCGATCCACGAACGTCGTGTCCAGCAACGTCTTCCACCACCTTTTTGCATGTGACTCCAAATAGGAGACCACTAAAGGTACCCTTTCCTCCCATGGGCACCGAATCCCCGCCAGCATCTCGAACATAATGTCCAGCCATTCCTCTGTCCTTACAGCCGTCTCTGTCCCAATGTAAGAAGGAGGAGAGATTCCTCAAAAGATGCTCAACCAATTTGCTCCCGGATTCGGCTGCGGAGTCGGAGCCTGCTGGGCCCTGAAGACCTCCAAAATGGCCGTCAGAGTTTGCCCCATTTTCGTCTGCTGAAACGGAGTGGGAGCCGGAGTAGGTGGTGCCACATTTGGATTTTGCTGGACTCCACTCTGTGGTGTGGGGTGTGCTGGAGGCTGCACAACAAAGATCTTTTGTGAGAAACTTACTTATCTTTAATTAATAGTGGACAAATTACATGTGATTCCCCCATGGGCCCACCACAGCTTCCGCTGCTTAGTTTGTCCCCAAACTAAACTGGAGCGGGGGTGACCCAGGGTTAGTGGACTGCTATATGTTCGATCGAGGTTTCCTCTGATACCACTTGTAAGACCCCATTTTTTTTTCTTTTCAAACCCGGGGTCTTATGCCCAAAATCACCGCTCTGCGGTGACACCAACACGCCCAGGATGGTCGTCACTACATAACGCCGATTTTGCCGGCCATATCGAATCATAACGCAGCAATAACATAAGAGTTTATAAAAATCATAACTCCAACATCAGTCCACATAAATCACATAAAAAGATAATCTCCACGAAGGGAGTGTCCACAGAAAATCATCAGAGTATAAATAGTCTGGAAATAAAAGGGCTCATGTCCGGTACATCAAATCCTCACTACAAGTTCACTCATCGCGGAAGCAAAACTATATAGCTACTAATGAATAGGGACTCACGGTCCCAGCGGTCTGAACTCCGGAACTAGACTGTCCCGTCTCCAAGCGCACCGACCTCCGTGGCTGTGCCTCCATGCTCGGCTCCACGATCCCCTAGAATGATTTGGACAAACGTCCGTTAGTCTAAAAGACTAAATCCCATCATCCCCCACCTCTTCCCCATGCCCTAGGAACCGAGCAGAAAGGAAGAAAGGGTAGGTAAACATGGTGGAGAATACAAATATCAGATGGCGGCGGAACTAGTCTAACAATTATTTACAATAATATTTATAACAAATAACGAAATATGTAACCTTAACTTATATGAAGACATATAAGCCAAGGGGTCTTTTGCGGGGCTCTCATCGTATAAAAAGTCCCATTCCGATTTATACGATGAGGTGTCAACTTAAACAACAAGCAACATAAGTATATATGAAATTAACCATAACCTATAAGCAAGATCACTCAAGCTTATAGACTAAGGGGTCGTTTTGCAGGGCCTAATGTATAAGACGTCCCATACCGCCTTATACTTTAGGTGTCAAGGTTTAATGCAATGTTTATGCTATGACTTGCAGGTATGCCATGATATGTACATGCAAGTGCAACACACACACCCGACTCTGTGCACACAGACCTTTAGTTCCCCCTTTCTGGAGCCTAACCTCCCAGGATACCTCCGTAGTGGCAAACGGAAGCGGTGGGTTGGGCCTCGCCCACCTCTAAACCAGTAATTGCACTACTAGTCAGACCTATCGTACGTCTCTGAAGGACACACCAGAGTTTCCACGTACTCTTTGCCGGCCAATCCACTGGACTTATTTGGCTAAGTGTTAATCCACACTTGCCGAGCCAACGTATTAGCGTCGGTGCATTGACCACTAACACCGAAGACCCACCACCTTATAACTTATGCACATGCAAGATTATTATGTTTTCATCGAGCCAAAGTTCCCCGGACAATACCGTCCATCATAATTACCTACCGAGTCGAAGGCTTACCGGACTATCCCATCCGTCACCATTAACTACCATGCCGAAGGCTCGCCGGACTATCCCGTCTGTTTCCACAACCACCGAGCCTACTGTCCGACCATCCTAATCAATCTAACCTTCCCGTCACCGGGAGTGTGAAAGTGAATCCCTAGTTAAACTAGTTACTCTTTAAAAGATTATTACCTCTACAGTTTACGTTAGCCCAGGACTGCCCCCGGCATACCCCGTGAAGGGTTCTCAAAGGGCACTAGGAACCAAGACGGCGGCATTACGGCCCGAAGTTCCCTTTCGCAAGACACTTATTATTATTGGTTGTCTACCCTTTACCCAATCCCTTTTTAATGTTATAATGAATCTAACCCTAGTGTACTTAACTCTTCCACTCCTAGGACAAGACGATCTTTCGTCTACCCCGAACACCTCCTATACTAGCCAAACACATCTTTACTCATCATAATCTCCAATGATGAATTCCATGCTCATTTTCCCAAGCCTATAAGGTACAAAACTCCACCCTTATATCCAAGTCCCATACTAACACTGTTCATGCCTTTTTCACACCAGACATGCCCTTCTACCCTATACGTTGCCCATGATAGAACGTCCATTAAATTCTCTTCCAAAACCCCTGGTAATAATTATTGGGAATCTACTGTAAGACCCCCTTTTTTTTTCTTTCAACCACCGGGGTCTTAGGCCCAGAACCGCCGCTTTGCGGTGACTCCTTCACGTCCTGAAGGGTCATCACCACAAGGCGCCGATTCTACCGGCCAATTCGATCACAGAAAAGTAGCATAATTATTGAAGTAAGAACAATGCAGTCCACAATAATAAATCACATGTAAATAAGATAAAATCTCCACGAAGGGAGTGTCCACAGAAATCATCAGAGTACTATAAATACGGGCTTATGCCCGGTACAATATGTCCTCACTACAAGTCTCTTATGCGGAAGCGAAAACAGAAACTACTCAAGGTCGAGACTCACGGTCCCGGCTGTGTGAAATCCGGAGCTAGACTGCCCCATCTCTAGGCGCACCGATCTATGGGGCTGCTCCTCCATGCTGGGCTCCACGATCCCCTAAATGATGCGGTTCGAAAACCGTTAGTCATAAAGACTAAGCCTTATCATCCCCTACCCCCTTCCCCCATGGCTCCTAGGTACCGAGCGGGGAGGAAGAAAGGAAAGGACATGAAGGTAGAGATAATCATGAAACAGATGGCAGCGGAAACTAATCTAGCAAGTTGTATTCGGTGAGCAGTTAATATGAAGGTTATAATAGGTCTAGCAGTAAGAAAAGCATTTATATGAATTTAAACCTTCACTTATGCGAGAACGCATAAGCAAAAGGGATCTTTTGCAAGGCTCCCATCGTATAGAGTGTCCCATACCACTTATACGTTGGGGTGTCGGTTATCAAACAGCAATGGTTGTTATATAATGAAATTAACCTTTGATTTATAAACTTGCCCACACAAGCTTATAGACCAAGGGGTCGTTTTGCAGGTCCTAATGTATAAGCGTCCCATACCACTTATACTTTAGGTATAAGGGTTAAATGAATCAATTATGCTATGACATGCTAGTGGGTATGATGAAACATGCAAGTGCAACTCACACACCCGACTCTGTGCACACAGACCTTTAGTTCCCCCTTTCGGAGCCGTTACCTCCCAGGATACCTCCGTAGTGGCAGACGGAAGCGGTGGGTTGGGCCTCGCCCACCTCAAAACCAGTAAAAGCACCACTAGTCTGACCTATCGTACGCTTCAACGCTTGGTGCACTAAGCGGACGCCTGCGTACTCTTGCCGGCTGGCGCACCGGACTTATGTTGGCGAAGTGCTAACCACCTCGCCGAGTCAACGATATCGGTGTCGGTGCAATCGAACTCCCCGATATCGTAAAACCCACCACCTTAACTTTTCCTATCTTATGCACATGCAAGTTTAATCGCAAACACACAAAAACCGAGCCGAAGCTCCCCGGACCAAAACGTCCGTCTCCAAAACAACCGAGCCGAAGCTTCCCGGACCATCCCATCCGTCTCCAAACCGACCGAGCCGAAGCTCCCCGGACCATCCCGTCCGTCTCTTAACCAACCGAGCCGAAGCTCTCATCAATCTTCCTGTGCCAACAGTGTTTGTGAAAAGTGCAGCCCTAGTTACCTAGTTATTCTTGTCGATTTGTTATTACAGTTTACGTTAGCCCAGGACTGCCCCCGGTATACCCCGTGAAGGGCTCTCAAGGGGCACTAGGAACCAAGACGGCGGCATTACGGCCCGAAGTTCCCTTTCGCAAGGCACTTAATTTTATTGGTTTATTTCCCTTAGCCCGATTCCCTTCTCATATTACAATAGACTATCCTAGGGTAATTTTTAACCTTCCTCTCTTCGGGAAAAGCGATCTTTCGCCCAACCCGAGCACCTCTTAACTCTAGCTATCACCACTTCTCGCCATTCTTTATATCTTCCTATAGTGATTTCCTCCACTATTGCCCACCCCGACATTATGATTAGCTCCAGTGCCATCCTCAGATCATGTCCTATTGCATTTCACAAATTGCTATATGCAGACCGACCTAGGCTACATGTCGAACCGGTTATGCAATGATCCATTACTCATCCAAATGCCCTAAATTATTTACTGGAGACTTACCATAATATAAATGACCTAAGTCCAGAAAATGGAAATTTTCCTAATTAATTTGGCATTTAATTAAATTCCTCGAAAATCCTAAGGACTACCGGTTTGAACATGAACTACCCTAAGTTCTCATGCAAGATGTCCAGCAAATTTATGATAAATACTAGGTTATCTCAATAGGTTAAATCCTAAGTATCATAATTTTTCTATCATTATAAGAGCATAAAAACTATTTTAGAAATAATCTCTAACTTCTGTTGTTTATGAATCAAGTACAGAAAATATTCTTCCAAAAATTATAAATAATTTTTTTCATGCAGATAAAGGCCTAAACTTAGCACTGGCCAAGTTTCACAATTTTCCAGCAAGTATTTTATCCATAATTAATTTTTTAAACCTAAAAGCCCTTTCTATCATCTGTGAATAAAGTACTAGATTTACTCAACATAAAAATTCTATAAAAATCCAGGGATCAATGTTCTACTGGTCAAGATCTAAATCCAGAATTTTAACCGATTATAATTAATTTAAAACCTCCAAATATTTGAAACAACAATTCGGGCTAATAATCCTTTAACACATGAAGTATGATATTTATTAATCATAAAATTCCAGGAAAATTACCATAAGTCTAGAACATCCTAAAACCCCCTCCTCCCGAGTTTCATAATTTTTGGATTAGATTTAGTGCTTAAAATAACTAAATTACATTTCTATCCTAATTCAAACTCTCAACTTCCGAGGTACCCGATTACCTCCAATTCCTTCACCATTTCAACCAGAGGGTTTTCAGCATATCATGCCACTCTCCTCCAAATTTCAAGGGCATACAAGAGCTTTTGCTCCTATGTCCTTCACAAACCTCAAAACCCTTCATTTAAGATTTGAGTTTGGATCCTAGGGTAAACCAACCCTAAACCACTCCATTTTTCTCCACGCAGGTTATAATACCATTCTAAGTCAGAGATCAGAAAATCAGCCTCTGTTGAGGCGATTTGACCTTTCCAAATTCTCAGTGCACTTTCTATTAAAAGGTGTCTCACTAACGCCTAGTTAAGGGTAGAAGATTTCTCACCCAAAACTCCTCCAAATCAATTGGAATTTTACACAGACCTAGGTTTTATAGCCAGGGACCACTCACCAAAATTTGGGAGGGTTTGGAGGTCATTTGACCATCTAAATAAATTCCTCTAAGTTTATTAAATTAGAACAAAAACTTTGGGCAAAGTATCTCCAAAAATTCCCATTTTTGGACAGCCTCTCGATATACATATTATAGACCTCCAGCCCAAATTTCAAGTCATTTGGACATGTTATGAACCGTGGGCAACCATTTCAATTTCTGGTTAGCCTAGGTCTTGATCCCACCAAAATGAGTGCTGTGGTCAAACCACTCACCCAAATTGAATAAAATCAATTTTAAATTAAATTAGACCCAGAGGGCTACAACTTTTATGACTGGTCATTTTTCCTAATTCGGCCTCTAAGTGCCTCGTTTTGCAGCCTCAAAATATATTCAAATAATCCATTTTTCCATTATGTAATATATAATAATCTATGTATTATAATATTAATTCTACTGTTCATCTTCTTCATGAACCCGAAAACAGACAGAAAACCATTTTTTTCCTGTAAGCGCTCCGTGATCCGTCGCCGGCCGTTCGGTCACTTCCCTGACCAGCCACCACCACCACCACCTCCGTTGAGGCGATGGCTATCGGTCGGCGGTGGTTTGGCCGCCGGAGGTGGCGGTTTCCGGCGAACTCAAAAATACCTTTTACATGGTTTTCTCATGAAAACGAGAGACGGGTCCGGCTCCGTTGAGCGCGAACCTCCTTTCTAAGAATCCAAAGATCTACCCATGAAAGAGAAGGAGCAGAGGAGGACCTTGTTCGCAGTTTGAAGGCGAGAAGAACGACGGGGTGCCATGGCGCGGTGGTGGCGTTGCTGAACTTCTCCTACAGCAAGAACAAAGGTCTGACCCGTTTGCTTGAGTGTGTAACCTTCTCCTCTGGTTCCAGGTGGGCTTTTATAAGTCAGAAAGTGGGAAGGTGAATGGGTAAAGCCTTTATGGCCATGAAGGTTCTCCCCTTAACGTTTCGGTTACAGTGAAGGGATAAGAAACGGTGGAAACTGAATAGGTGTGTCCAGCTGGCGGCTTCCTATTGGACCATATCTTCCTCATTTATTATATAATTACAGAAGGAAAACGGCCTGAAATTACTCCTGGTGTAACTTCCCACACCAGCATTTATTACCACGCGTGTTAGAATAATTTCGGGCCTGAACCGTCATTTCGGCCAATGTCACGGACGTGACACATAGGTCACGGGCGTGACAGGCCCGAATAGCCAATTCTGGGTTCGACGATCGTCGAACTGAGATCGACGATCGTCGATGGATGGTCACGGGCGTGACACCTTGGGTCACGGGCGTGACAGGCCCGAACGGCAGATTTTGGGGTCGACGATCGTCGAATTGAGATCGACGATCGTCGAAGGCTGGTCACGCCCTAGGTCACGGGCGTGACCTCTAGGTCACGGGCGTGACATGCCCGAACGGCAAATTTCGAGGTCGACGATCGTCGAATTGAGATCGACGATCGTCGAAGGCTGGTCACGCCCTAGGTCACGGGCGTGACACTCATGTCACGGGCGTGACATGCCCGGGCTGCAAGGTCGACGATCGTCTCACGGAGATCGACGATCGTCGAAGGAGTCACGCCCTTAGTCACGGGCGTGACACCTTTGTCACGGGCGTGACATGCCCAGGCAGCACGTTCGACGATCGTCTCGTGGAGATCGACGATCGTCGAAGTAGTCACGCCCAAGTCACGGGCGTGACGGGTCGGTCACGGGCGTGACCAACCCGTGACCCGAAATATTGATCGCTTTATTTCAATTTTATGTGCTTCCTGGGGTTCCGTCACGACCAACTGACTCCTAGGGGTCTAGCCGGAAATGGGATGTTACAAATCCCAATAAACAAAACAAAAATTTCGTCCCCGAAATTGAGGTTGAGCCTACGGGGATTTCTATCGGAATAAATTAAACTTGTAACATCCCATACGATCTTTTATTGGGTTTAGGCGACTATTCGTTTGATAACGAAGACAATCTCCCCAATAAACAAAAGATTAGCCCCTACCTTTCTGATTAAGTGTGCATGCCTAGGTCCTGGATTTTCCTTATCTAGTCTTAACATTCCAAAACAAGAAGGTAGTCTATAGTATACCGAGAGGTGGTGAGATGTACCTGACTGAACAACTCCGGGTATCTTTGCCTCATCAGATCCTGCGGTTCCCAGGTGTGCTCCTCCTGACCGTGGTTTCTCCACAGAACCTTGACTAAGGGGATCTTCTTGCGGCGCAAGATCCGCACTCCTTTGTCGTCGATCCGAACCGGCTCCAAGTGAACAGATCGGTCTGAAGCTACCGGCCCTTCGGTGGTCAAAATCCACTGCTCCGGGCGTAGTAGAGCCCTTCTCAGCGAAGAGATGTGGAAGACGTCGTGTAGAGCTGCCAGCTCTGGTGGCAACTCTAGCCTGTAGGCTAGGGGTCCGATCCTCTCCAGGATATGGTAAGGGCCCATATACCTAGGGCTGAGTTTCTTCCTCCGACCGCGCACCCGTGAGACTCCGTGCATGGGCCGGATCTTCAAGAACACTCGATCCCCTACCCGAAACTCCACCTGACGATGCTGGGCGTCATAGTATTTAGCCTGTCTGCTCTGCGCCTCCAACATCCTATCTCTGATCAGTCTCACCTGAGCCTCGGTGTCTTCAACAAAATCCGATCCCAACAGCTTCGGATCCTCGTCTTGAACCCAAGAAAGCGGGGTCCTACATTTTCTTCCATACAAGGCTTCATAAGGTGCCATCCTGATGCTGGACTGGTAGCTATTATTATAGGAGAACTCGACCAACGGTAACATCTTCTCCCACGGCTCCCCTCGGTCCAGTATACACAGCCGTAGTAAATCCTCCAAGGTCCGGTTGGTGCGCTCGGTCTGCCCGTCCGTCTGAGGGTGGAAGGCCGTGCTAAAAGTCAACCGGGTGCCCAAATATGCCTGCACTGACCGCCACTCCCTGGATGTAAACCGTCCATCGCGGTCTGACACTATCGTCCGGGGCACGCCATGATATCGGACATACTGCTCCACAAACTTCCGTACCAGCACTCCCACCGAGTCATCCTTCCTGATCGGTACAAAGCGGGCCACCTTCGTCAACCGATCGACAATCACCCAAATCGAGTCGTTCCCTGTCCGAGACCGGGGAAGACCATGTATAAAATCCATCGCTATATCGTCAAACTTCCACTCCGGCACCGGGAGTGGCTGTAACAATCCTGCGGGGTTCCTGCACTCCGCCTTCACCAACTGACACGCCTCGCAATGGGTCACGAAGTACGTAATGTCCTTCTTCATGCCCGGCCAAAACATCGTCCTCTTCAAATCAGCGGTCATCTTTGTGATCCCCGGGTGTACCGAGTACCGGCTGCAATGCGCCTCCATCATAATATCCTCTCGGATCTGGCCTCCTGCGGGTATATATACTCTGCCTCTGAAGTGGAGCAAACCATCTCTCAGGGAATAATCTCCTGTCGAACCTTCCTCCAAAGCTCGGAACATCGGCTCCGCCCACGCATCTGTCCTCTGTCCGTCCCGAATGCGATCACGAATATCGTCTATGGCCACCATCGATGCCAGATACTCCCTATACAGAACTGGGTCATCCTCGGACACTAGGGATATCTGCATATCTCTGAATGACTGGACTAGCTCCATGGACATAACCTGGGGCCCAGCTTCGGAAGTGGCAGCTCTCCGGCTCAACGCGTCGGCCACCACGTTTGCCTTCCCTGGATGGTAGTGCATCTCATACTGATAATCTGCTAAGAACTCCACCCAACGCCTCTGCCTGATATTCAGCTCCTTCTGCGTGTCCACGTATTTCAAGTTCTTGTGATCGGAGAAGATATCGCAGTGGACTCCATAAAGATAATGGCGCCAGACCTTCAGAGCAAAAATGACCTCTCCCATCTCGAGGTCATGGACCGGGTAGTTCCTCTCATGGGTCTTCAGCTGGCGGGAGGCATATGCTATGACATGTCCGTTCTGCATCAGCACCGCTCCCATCCCTTGGTATGATGCGTCGGTATACACCTGGAATCCTTCCTTTCCGGATGGAAGGGCCAGAATAGGGGCCGAGATGAGTCGGTCCTTCAGCTCCTGGAAAGCCGTCTGGCACTGCGGGGTCCAAACAAAAGGTGCCTCCTTCTTTGTCAAAGATGTGAGGGGGAGGGCAATCCGAGAGAACCCCTCCACGAACTTCCGGTAGTAACCGGCAAGTCCCAAGAAACTGCGTACATCGGTGGCTGTCCTCAGCTGCGGCCAATCGTGAACTGCCCGAATCTTTGCTGGATCTACTGCTAACCCGGCTCCGCTGATGATGTGGCCTAGGAAGGCCACCTCCTTCAACCAGAACTGACACTTGCTGAATTTTGCATAAAGGCGATGCTCCCGCAACCTCTCCAAGGTCAGTGCCAGATGCCGAGTGTGCTCCTCCTCCGTCCTAGAGTAGATCAGGATGTCGTCTATGAATACTATGACGAACACATCCAAGTAGGCCTCGAAAACCCGGTTCATGAGACTTATGAACACCGATGGAGCATTCGTGAGCCCAAAGGGCATCACGGTGAACTCATACAGGCCATATCTGCTACTAAAGGCCGTCTTCGGGATATCCTCCTCCTGGATCCGCAGCTGGTAGTATCCTGATCTCAAGTCCAGCTTCGAGAAATAATGGGCCCCCTCCAGCTGGTCGAATAATTCGTCTATCCGTGGGAGCGGATAGGTATTCCGGACGGTCAGCCTGTTTAGTGCTCGATAATCGATGCACAGGCGGAGTGTCCCATCCTTCTTCTTCACGAACAGGACCGGTGCTCCCCATGGCGAGGAACTCGGCCTAACAAAACCTGCCTCAACTAATTCCTGCAACTGAGTCCGAAACTCCGCCAACTCCTTTGGGGCCATCCGATAAGGGGCCCTAGACGCCGGCTTGGCTCCCAGCACAAGCTGTATCTGAAAATCCTGCTCTCGGTGTGGAGGTAGTCCTGGCAGTTTCTCCGGAAAGATGTCAGCGAAATCTCGCACCACCGGGATGTCTGTCACCGACTCCTTAACCTCCGCCATCTCAAATAGAATCTGATAGACCTCCTCTCCCTGCAGATGGGCCTTAACGGCCTGTACCGAAGATAAGAGTATACGAGAGACAGGTCTTATACCTTCGATGGTAATGAAAGAGTCCCCGTGTCTCACGGTGATCCTCTTTGCCTGGCAGTCAATCTGGGCATAGTTCCAGTGCAGCCATACCATGCCCAGGATCAGGTCGTAGTCCGTCAGCTTCAAAATCGTCGCTGGAGCCTCGAACGCTTTTCCACCAATTTCTGTCTCCATATTGCAGTGATCTGTGGTAAGGAGCTCAGATCCATCTGGTAGTCGCACCCTCATCCTCGAGCCTTTGAACCGCTCCACACCCTCCAGTCCTTCTACGAACGTCTCCGACACAAAGGAGTGAGTAGCTCCAGTATCAAACAGCGTGCGGGCCGGCTTGCCATTGATGAAGACTATACCTGCTATGACCGGCTCCGGATTTCGAGGCTGTGCAAGGTCCAAAGCATATACCTGCTCTCTTTCCTGTCTACGATCTCCCCACTGGTATCCACGACCACGGCCGCGTCCTCGGCCTCCGTAATGCTGAGCTGGTAAGCCGCCCTGATGTGTTGGAGGTGGTGCCCCCCTCATGGGGCAGTTCCTCCGAATGTGCCCAATCTGATGACAAAGAAAACACTCTGGTGGGGGATACGCCATTCCCCCGGGTCTCGGCATCTCCTGCATCCGAAGAGGGGGAGGGGCTAATACCACCTGTTCCCTCGGCTCCTGCCTCACGTCCTGACGAGGCTGGTCCTCTGTCCTCCTCCCCTCTGGTACAGCACCCCGCCGCTGGTCATTCCTACCTCTCCGTCCCTAATCCTCTGCTGGCCGCTTCCGGCCCGGGTGGTGTGCCAGTCAGCCTCAATCCTTTTGGCCATCTCCAAGATCCGGGAGATGGGCCCGTCAAATACAAACAACAGAGCCTCCCTCAAGTCCTCCCGCAGGCCCTTATAGAACCTCCTGATATACCCTGCCTCGTCCAGCTGGTAGGAATCTGCGTATCGAGCCAGATGGTCAAACTCTCGATGGTACTCCACCACGGTCCGGGTACCCTACTTCAGCTGTAAGAACCGCTCCTCCAAATCATCCCTAGCCGACTGCGGAACGAAATGCTCCAGCAGTGCGGCCCTGAACTCCTCCCAAGTAACCTCCGCAACCTCCCTATCAGCAAATGTCGTGTCCAACAGCGTCTTCCACCACCTCTTTGCATGGGACTCTAGGCAGGAGACAACCAGAGCCACCCTCTCCTCCCATGGACACCGAATCCCGGTTAGCATCTCGTACATG
This sequence comes from Platanthera zijinensis, assembly GCA_039513925.1. Taxonomy (NCBI): domain Eukaryota; kingdom Viridiplantae; phylum Streptophyta; class Magnoliopsida; order Asparagales; family Orchidaceae; genus Platanthera; species Platanthera zijinensis. The sequence goes on from CM077087.1 coordinate 72,449,837, forward strand.
ATATCTAGCCACTCTTCCGTCCGAACAGCCGACTCTGTCCCCAAATAGGACGGGGGAGCCAGTCCTCGGAAGATGCTTAGCCAGTTGGCCCCCGGATTTGGCTGCGGGACCGGAACCTGCTGGGCCCTGAAGGCCTCCAGGATGGCAGTCAGGGTTTGTCCCATGTCTGACTGAAGGAAAGGAGTGGGGGCCGGTGGGGGTGGTGCAACATACTGAGCCTGTTGAACTCCACCTTGTGGCGTAGTCCGTGCTGGAGGCTGCGTAACAAAAACACACGCTGAGAAAACGTTCAAATATTACATAAAGGTGGACAATTTATATGTGATCCCCATATGGGCACACCACTTCTTCCGCTGCTTAGTTTGTCCCCAAACTAAACTCGAGCGGGGGGTGACCCAGGGTTTGTGGACTGCTACTTCCTTCTGATCGATGTTTCCTCTGATACCACTTGTAAGACCCCCCCCTTTTTTTTTCTTTCAACCACCGGGGTCTTAGGCCCAGAACCGCCGCTTTGCGGTGACTCCTTCACATCCTGAAGGGTCATCACCATAAGGCGCCGATTCTGCCGGCCAATTCGATCACAGAAAAGTAGCATAATTATTGAAGTAAGAACAATGCAGTCCACAATAATAAATCACATGTAAATAAGATAAAATCTCCACGAAGGGAGTGTCCACAGAAATCATCAGAGTACTATAAAAACGGGCTTATGCCCGGTACAATATGTCCTCACTACAAGTCTCTCATGTGGAAGCGAAAACAGAAACTACTCAAGGTCGAGACTCACGGTCCCGGCTGTGTGAACTCCGGAGCTAGACTGCCCCATCTCTAGGCGCACCGATCTCTTGGGCTGCTCCTCCATGCTGGGCTCCACGATCCCCTAAATGATGCGGTTCGAAAACCGTTAGTCATAAAGACTAAGCCCTATCATCCCCTACCCCCTTCCCCCATGGCTCCTAGGTACCGAGCGGGGAGGAAGAAAGGAAAGGACATGAAGGTAGAGATAATCATGAAACAGATGGCAGCGGAAACTAATCTAGCAAGTTGTATTCGGTGAGCAGTTAATATGAAGGTTGTAATAGGTCTAGCAGTAAGAAAAGCATTTATATGAATTTAAACCTTCACTTATGCGAGAACGCATAAGCAAAAGGGATCTTTTGCAAGGCTCCCATCGTATAGAGTGTCCCATACCACTTATACGTTGGGGTGTCGGTTATCAAACAGCAATGGTTGTTATATATTGAAATTAACCTTTGATTAATAAACTTGCACACACAAGCTTATAGACCAAGGGGTCGTTTTGCAGGTCCTAATGTATAAGCGTCCCATACCACTTATACTTTAGGTGTCAGGGTTAAATGAATCGATTATGCTATGACATGCTAGTGGGTATGATGAAACATGCAAGTGCAACTCACACACCCGACTCTGTGCACACAGACCTTTAGTTCCCCCTTTCGGAGCCGTTACCTCCCAGGATACCTCCGTAGTGGCAGATGGAAGCGGTGGGTTGGGCCTCGCCCACCTCAAAACCAGTAAAAGCACCACTGGTCTGACCTATCGTACGCCTCAACACTTGGTGCACTAAGCGTACGCCTGCGTACTCTTGCTGGCTGGCGCACCGGACTTCTGTTGGCGAAGTGCTAACCACCTCGCCGAGTCAACGATATCGGTGTCGGTGCAATCGAACTCCCCGATATCGTAAAACCCACCACCTTAACTTTTCCTATCTTATGCACATGCAAGTTTAATCGCAAACACACAAAAACCGAGCCGAAGCTCCCCGGACCAAAACGTCCGTCTCCAAAACAACCGAGCCGAAGCTTCCCGGACCATCCCGTCCGTCTCCAAACCGACCGAGCCGAAGCTCCCCGGACCATCCCGTCCGTCTCTTAACCAACCGAGCCGAAGCTCTCATCAATCTTCCTGTGCCAACAGTGTTTGTGAAAAGTGTAGCCCTAGTTACCTAGTTATTCTTGTCGATTTGTTATTACAGTTTACGTTAGCCCAGGACTGCCCCCGGTATACCCCGTGAAGGGCTCTCAAGGGGCACTAGGAACCAAGACGGCGGCATTATGGCCCAAAGTTCCCTTTCGCAAGGCATTTAATATTATTGGTTTATTTCCCTTAGCCCGATTCCCTTCTCATATTACAATAGACTATCCTAGGGTAATTTTTAACCTTCCTCTCTTCGGGAAAAGCGATCTTTCGCCCAACCCGAGCACCTCTTAACTCTAGCTATCACCACTTCTCGCCATTCTTTATATCTTCCTATAGTGATTTCCTCCACCATTGCCCACCCCGACATTATGATTAGCTCCAGTGCCTTCCTCAGATCATGTCCTATTGCATTTCACAAATTGCTATATGCAGACCGACCTAGGCTACATGTCGAACCAGTTATGCAATGATCCATTACTCATCCAAATGCCCTAAATTATTTACTGGAGACTTACCATAATATAAATGACCTAAGTCCAGAAAATGGAAATTTTCCTAATTAATTTGGCATTTAATTAAATTCCTCGAAAATCCCAAGGACTACCGGTTTGAACATGAACTATCCTAATTCTCATGCAAGATGTCCAGCAAATTTATGATAAATACTAGGTTATCTCAATAGGTTAAATTCTAAGTATCATAATTTTTCTATCATTAGAAGGGCATGAAAACTATTTTAGAAATAATCTCTAACTTCTGTTGTTTATGAATCAAGTACAAAAAATTTTCTTCCAAAAATTATAAATAATTTATGTCATGCAGATAAAGGCCTAAAATTAGAACTGGCCAAGTTTCACAATTTTCCAGCAAGTATTTTATCCATAATTAATTTTTTAAACCTAAAAGCCCCTTCTATCATCTGTGAATAAAGTACTAGATTTACTCAACATAAAAATTCTATAAAAATCCAGGGATCAATGTTCTACTGGTCAAGATCTAAATCCAGAATTTTAACCGATTATAATTAATTTAAAACCTCCAAATATTTGAAACAACAATTCGGGCTAATAATCCTTTAACACATAAAGTATGATATTTATTAATCATAAAATTCCAGGAAAATTACCATAAGTCTAAAACATCCTAAAACCCCCTCTCCGAGTTTCATAATTTTTGGATTAGATTTAGTGCTTAAAATAACTAAATTACATTTCTATCCTAATTCAAACTCTCAACTTCCGAGGTACCCGATTACCTCCAATTCCTTCACCATTTCAACCAGAGGGTTTTCAGCATATCATGCCACTCTCCTCCAAATTTCAAGGGAATACAAGAGCTTTTGCTCCTATGTCCTTCACAAACCTCAAAACCCTTCATTTAAGATTTGAGTTTGGATCCTAGGGTAAACCAACCCTAAACCACTCCATTTTTCTCCACGCAGGTTATACACCATTCTAAGTCAGAGATCAGAAAATCAGCCTCTGTTGAGGCGATTTGACCTTTCCAAATTCTCAGTGCACTTTCTATTAAAAGGTGTCTCACTAACGCCTAGTTAAGGGTAGAAGATTTCTCACCCAAAACTCCTCCAAATCAATTGGAATTTTACACAGACCTAGGTTTTATAGCCAGGGACCACTCACCAAAATTTGGGAGGGTTTGGAGGTCATTTGACCATCTAAATAAATTCCTCTAAGTTTATTAAATTAAAACAAAAACTTTGGGCAAAGTATCTCCAAAAATTCCCATTTTTGGACAGCCTCTCGAAATACATATTATAGACCTCCAGCCCAAATTTCAAGTCATTTGGACATGTTATGAACCGTGGGCAACCATTTCAATTTCTGGTTAGCCTAGGTATTGATCCCACCAAAATGAGTGCTGTGGTCAAACCACTCACCCAAATTGAATAACATCAATTTTAAATTAAAGTAGACCCAGAGGGCTACAACTTTTGTGACTGATCATTTTTCCTAATTCGGCCTCTAAGTGCCTCGTTTTGCAGCCTCAAAATATATTCAAATAATCCATTTTTCCATTATGTAATATATAATAATCTATGTATTATAATATTAATTCTACTGTTCATCTTCTTCATGAACCCGAAAACAGACAGAAAACCATTTTTTTTCCTGTAAGCGCTCCGTGATCCGTCACGGCCGTTCGGTCACTTCCCTGGCCAGCCACCACCACCACCTCCGTTGAGGCGATGGCTATCGGTCGGCGGTGGTTTGGCCGCCGGAGGCGGCGGTTTCCGGCGAACTCAAAAATACCTTTTACATGGTTTTCTCATGAAAACGAGAGACGGGTCCGGCTCCGTTGAGCGCGAACCTCCTTTCTAAGAATCCTAAGATCTACCCATGAAAGAGAAGGAGCAGAGGAGGACCTTGTTCGCGGTTTGAAGGCGAGAAGAACGACGGGGTGCCATGGCGCAGTGGTGGCGTTGCTGAACTTCTCCTACAGCAAGAACAAAGGTCTGACCCGTTTGCTTGAGCGTGTAACCTTCTCCTCTGGTTCCAGGTGGGCTTTTATAAGTCAGAAAGTGGGAAGGTGAATGGGTAAAGCCTTTATGGCCATGAAGGTTCTCCCTTAACATTTCGGTTACAGTGAAGGGATAAGAAACGGTGGAAACTGAACAGGTGTGTCCAGCTGGCGGCTTCCTATTGGACCATATCTTCCTCATTTATTATATAATTACAGAAGGAAAACGGCCTGAAATTACTCCTGGTGTAACTTCCCACACCAGCATTTATTACCACGCGTGTTAGAATAATTTCGGGCCTGAACCGTCATTTCGGCCAATGTCACGGGCGTGACACATAGGTCACGGGCGTGACAGGCCCGAATAGCCAATTCTGGGTTCGACGATCGTCGAACTGAGATCGACGATCGTCGATGGATGGTCACGGGCGTGACACCTTGGGTCACGGGTGTGACAGGCCCGAACGGCAGATTTTGGGGTCGACGATCGTCGAATTGAGATCGACGATCGTCGAAGGCTGGTCACGCCCTAGGTCACGGGCGTGACCTCTAGGTCACGGGCGTGACATGCCCGAACGGCAAATTTCGAGGTCGACAATCGTCGAATTGAGATCGACGATCGTCGAAGGCTGGTGACGCCCTAGGTCACGGGCGTGACACTCATGTCACGAGCGTGACATGCCCGGGCTGCAAGGTCGACGATCGTCTCACAGAGATCGACGATCGTCGAAGGAGTCACGCCCTTAGTCACGGGCGTGACACCTTTGTCACGGGCGTGACATGCCCAGGCAGCACGTTCGACGATCGTCTCGTGGAGATCGACGATCGTCGAAGTAGTCACGCCCAAGTCACGGGCGTGACGGGTCGGTCACGGGCGTGACCAACCCGTGACCCGAAATATTGATCGCTTTATTTCAATTTTATGTGCTTCCTGGGGTTCCGTCACGACCAACTGACTCCTAGGGGTCTAGCCGGAAATGGGATGTTACATCTACCATGTCATAATATGCCTAAATCCAGAAAATTATAATTTCCCTAATTAAATTGATAATTAATTAATTTTCCAAATAATTGACCATGGGTGATAATGAATATGAACTACATGATCTACTCAAGTATTGGTCATCCAAAAATTATAGTTACTGTATAACAGTGAATTATTACTAAATATTATCTCCCATGATTTTACAAATAGTATTTATCCTCTAATTAAATTATTCATCAAAATTCCACAATTCATATTTAATGAAGGAAGTACAACAATTAATCATCATAAAATTATGTAAAAATTACAGAGCCTTGGTAATCATCAGAAAAGTCCTCTGCCCAAAAATAATAATTTTATTTGCATTAAATATACCAAATTGAATTTATCTAAATTTTTATGGGCAATAACATTTAATGAAGCAACCCCTAAATTTATAATTCAAATAATTCCACAAAAATTCACAGAGATGTAATATGATATTAAAACTCCTCTGACGAAATTTCACAAACTTCAAATGACTGATTCTAAAAACATGATGTACACAATTTCATTAAAATCTAAATCATATTACCACATAAATTATTTCTCCAAAGATTCTACGATTATGCACTTTTGTTAAGATACCCATATGAAAACTTATTTAAATTTCATGAAACAACAACTACTGTTCAATATATCAAAATTAACATCCTCTATCATAATTTTACATGAACTTAAAATCATTTGACTCATCATCCATTCCATAAGATATAAAGACCTAATTTTGTATAATTAGAATTAAGTGATGTGACTAAGTACCCATACCATGAAACTCCTTCCTAGGGCATAATTCCACCCATAGAACATCATGAACTAAACTCTAGATCCATACAAGGACATAAAACCCTATGTCCTTCACAAACCCCATAGTTCAACCCTTAAGGTTTGAACTTGGATCCTAGGGCAAACCCACCCCAAACCATCTCAAATTCCATGAGGGGGTGTTTTCTCTGTCCATGGGGCTCTGGCCAAAATCCCAACCCATTTGGGTGAGAATTGGACCCACCTTGCCCCAACAACCCCTTGCCCTAATTTTCCCCTTTAAGGACCAATCTTTGATCACATCAAAACCCAATCATTTCAAACCCAATTGGGCTGAAATTTTTATCAGAGCTATATGATAACCCTAGAAACATGCCTCCAAAATTTTGGAGACTTTTGAGGTGATTTGACCCTTTAAATAATTCCTACATGAATTATTAAATTTTTACAAAACTATAGAAAAATTATATCCAAAAATTCCCATTTTTGGATATGTTGTAAGGACAGATATAGATAGCCCCCACACCAAATTTCAGCTCGATTGGATGGCTGGATTGATGGGGGCACTCAAAACATTGTCTGATCAGCCCTAGGTATAGACCCCACCAAAATGAGTGCTGAGGTCCAACCTGATATCGAAATTGGTTCAAACCAATTTTAAAATATACTAGACTCAAAGGGCTACAATTTTCCTATTAACCATTTTTCCTGTAGAGGTCTCTAAGTATTTTTAATATTTATTTTAAAACAAACCAATAACTGTTACAGAAAAATATATTAATCTAGAAATCTAATATCAGATCTTGCCCGAATCTCAAAGCAAATCCGACGGCGCTCTGTCATCGTCTTCCTCCAGCCGACGGCGGCGATTCACCCGTCCTGGGTGATTTTGCGGGAGGTTTTCCCGGCCACCCGGCCACCTCCTCGGCCGACCACCACCACCACCACCTCCGGGGAGGTGGGGGCTACCCCTAGCCGGCGGCACAGCCGCCGGAATAGTAGAATCCGGCCAACCCGAGAGGTCAATTTCCAGCCGATTTTCTCATTTTTTTCATATTGGATCGGGCTCAATTGAGCCTGATTCTTGTTCTAATTGATTCCTAGGATCTATACATGAGTAAAGAGGAGGAGGAGGACCTGAGTTGCGGCTTGTAGACGGGCTGAATTCCTCCTTGCCATTTTCGGCCACCAAGCTTGAGCTCCTCTCCAATTTCTACACCAACCTCTCTGGAATTGGAAAAGGAACGGGGGAAAAGCTTGCCCTTGCTCTGGTGAAGCTTCTTAATGAAGGAATTTGGGAGAGGAGAAGTGTAACTCCCCAATTTTGAATTTCCCCATTAATGGCCATTAAGCCTATTTTCAGTTTTTCCCCCCAATTGGTGGGGCTGATCCACCCCTTAGCTGGCCACCTTAGGGAAACTCTTCCCCTCCACCAGAGGAGTAAAAGCCCCATAATGGTGGGGGTTATGGAGCCTCCATGGCCATGATGGCCATTAAGCCCCTCTTTCTCTCTCCTCCAAATTGGGGAAAATTTGAATTCCTCTCTCCTAGTCACCCCTTTCTGAATTTGGTGGGCCCAAACATGTCTCATTATTTCCTAAAACTCATGGGCCACACTACATGGGCTTAGCCCACTTGAAATGGGCTAGGTTAACCTTATAAAGCCACTTTCTCTCTCTTAAATTAATGGGGAAAATCCCATTTTTCTCTCTCCTAATCATCATGGATGATATTGCTAGTGGGTCCAGCCTAAATACACCCCTTTTTAAACTCATCAAACAAGGTTAGCCCAAGTGGATTGAGCTTGGACTTGAGTTAGCCTATTTGGGCTAGTTTGACCAAATTAGGGCTTGGATTGACTTTGGTCAATTTGGCCACTTCACTTGCCCCCAATGGGTTCTTAGTGACCCTATGAACCACCTAAAAGGTTAAGGGTGGTGAAGTCCTGGGGACAAGATGGGGTCCTTAAGTCAACCCTAAGTTAGGTAATTATCAAGTGTTATTTGCAGCCCATGATGATCGCACCTTCCTTCCTTAGTACACTTGGCTTTCTTGGGCTCCTAAGGGTTTTATCATGACCTAATCATGACAAAACCACTCCTAGGGGTCTAGCTGTCTGAGGGATGTTACACGTCGAGTGCATTTCATCGAACTCATAAGACACGGCCCTGGACAGGCAAGAATTATAGGCCGTGTGCCACACTCGAGACCTCCCTGCACCACACTCGAGACCGCCATGTGCCACACTTGGGTCCACCCTGCAAACACAGAGTAGGACACGGCCTTAGACACGCCTGTGTCCAAGGACGTGTTGCTCAGCCTACACAACCCACTCCTAATCGAGATTTGGGGCGTTACAATCCTCCCCTCCTTACAAGAAATTTCATCCAAAAATTTGTATACATTACTCAGGAAATAGTAATCAAGATGTTTATAATATTTTATGTTCTGTACAACATAAAATAAACTGTTATACAAGTTTAGACAAATAGTTTAGGAAATTCAACATGCATGGTCTGCTCTCGCTCCCATGTTAGCTCCTCACGACCGCAGTTTTCCCATCAGACCTTGACCATCCCTATTGTCTTGTTTTGCAACTTCTTATCGGCTTTATCCTTGATCCGAATGGGCCTAACCTTCGTCGTTAGCCCAAATTCGACTGGTACGCGATCATTCACATTCACTTGAGCTGGATATTTTACGACTTTTGAAAGCATTGATATGTGGAACACATCATGCAATCCACTCAATTCTACCAAAAGAGCTAGCCGATATGCAGCTTCTCCAATTCGCTCCACCACTTCAAACGGACCAAGATATCTTGGACGTAACTTTTTCAAGCGCTGAATCCAAAACACGCCTTTGAAGGGTTTGATTTTCAAATATACCCAATCTCCAATCGCAAACTCAACATTTCGATGCTTGGCGTTGTAATACTTTGTTTATCTATCTTGGGCTATTAGTAGCCTTTCCCGAATAGAGTGTATCATCGAATTAGCTTCTTCGACTTCCTTACGCTTATATAATTTAGATTCGCCATCTTCCGCACAAGCTAATGGTGTACGACATTTCCAACCATACAAAGCTTCAAACGGTGCCATACTTATGCTAGCTTGGTAGCTATTATTGTAGGCATACTCTACCATATAGAGATAATCTTCCCATTTCTTACCAAAATCCAAGGGCATATTCTGAGCATGTCCTCAACCATTCTATTGGTCCTCTTAGTTTGGCCATCATTTCAGGGATGAAAGGCGGTACTGAACATTAACTTTGTTCATAACAACTGATGGATTAGCCTCCAATCATTCAAAGTGAATCGCCCGTCACTGTCACTTACGATGCTACGGGGAACACCGTGCAATCGTATGATTTGCTTAACATAAAGTTTCGCCAAGGCTTCCACTGAATCATCCCTTTTGTTCGGAAGGAGGTGAGCAAGTTTAGTCAACCGGTCTACGAACACCCAAACTGAATCATTACCGTGTTGAGATCTCGGCAAATCGTGCACAAAATCCATCGAAATATCATCAAACTTCCATTCCAAAATGGGTAACAACTTCAAGAAACCTCTCGGTTTAAGGCATTCTGCTTTCACCAAGGCACATGTTTGACATTTAGCCATATAATGTGCTATGTCTTTCTTTAACCCTGGTAACCAGAACAAATTTTTCATTTCTTTGTACATCTTTGTGCTCCCTGGGTGAATTGATTATTTCGTAAAGTGAGCCTTATACATCAATTCTTCTCTTAGATTACCCATACTTGAGATGCACAAACGACCCACTTTCCTCAAAAGGCCGTCATCCCAGGAGAATTGGTCATGTGACCCATCCACTGCATAGCGTTGCAGACATTCATCAAGTTCTGTTGTTGGCTGAATTCTGTCCGCAAGGTCATACTGTATCTCCATCCAGTTCAAGCATGCATTTGATGTGGAATTCTTGTCAACACAAGAAATCTCTAATGCTTCCAACTCCTGGATCAGACGCTCATCATGCATCTGCAACCAATTTGCCCTTGACGGAGTCCTGTGACTTAAGGCATCTGCGACCACGTTTCCCTTTCTGGGATTGTAGTGAATATCAAAGGTGTAGTCGCCGAGGAACTCCATCCACATTCGTTGTCGCATATTGAGATACTTCTGATCCAATAGGTACTTTAAGCTCTTGTGGTCCTTAAATATATCCATTTTTATGCCATATAGATAGTGATGCCTCAATTTAAATGCAAAAATTACCGCCACCAACTCCAAGTCATGGACGGGATAGTTTCGCTCATGCACTTTCAACTGGCGTGAGCCATATGCAATCACCTTTCCAAACTAAAGAATAACACAGCCTAAGCTGCTCCCTGAAGCATCACTATAAATCTCGTAGCCGTCTGTACCATATGGCGATGTCAAAACAGGCGCCGTGGTCAATAATTCTTTAGCTCTTCAAAAGCTCGCGCGCACTCAGGCGTCCAAATGAACTTCTGATCCTTCCTCGTTAATGTGGTAAGAGGCAAAGCGATCCGTGAGAAGTTTTCTACAAAACGTCTATAGTAGCCTGCCAGTCCAAGGAAACTCCTGACTTCGGCCACCGAAGACAATACCGGCCACTCCCGTATGGCTCTTATCTTTGACGGATCCACTATAATGCCCTCTCCACTTATCACATGGCCAATAAAAGCCACTGACGATAGCCAAAACTCACACTTTGAGAACTTGGAATAGACCTTATTTCTCCGCAGGGTATACAACACCAACCATAAATGGTTTGTATGGTCAGCTTTAGATTGAGAGTATACCAAGATATCAACAATGAAGACGATCACAAATAAGTCCATGTACTCTCGGAATGTTCGGTGCATTATATCCATGAACACCGATGGCGAATTACATAGCCCAAACGACATTATAGTGAACTCATAATGACAGTAGCGTGTTCCAAACGCTGTCTTGGGAATCTCACCTTCCCGAATCCTCAACTGGTAATAACCAGATTTTAAGTCCAGTTTAGAATATACGGTTGATCCCACTAGCTGATCGAACAAGTCATCTATCTGTAGAATCAGATACTTTTTTCTCTGTCATCTTATTCAATTCGCGATAATCGATACACAACCGCAGACTACCGTTCTTCTTTTTCACAAAAAGAATATGTGCGCTCCAAGGTGACATACTAGGGAGTTTGTATCCCATGTACAGCAACTCTTGCAATTGAACTTTAAGTTCTGCCATTTCCTTTGACGCTACTCGATATGGCAAGCCGGCCATAGGTTTCGCACATGGCACAAGCTCAATAGTGAAGTCGATCTCCCGTAGGGGTGGTAACCTAGGAAGATCTTTAGGAAACACATTAGTAAACTTTGATACAATCGGAACGTCACTCACACTGGCCTTTGGCTCAATAGCCTGAATAAGCGTGAAGAATAACTCCGCACCCTTCCGAATAATATTAACGACTTAGAGAACAGACCTCATGTAAGACGCCATTTTTTTTCTTTTTAAACACCGGGGTCTTAGCCCAGAACTGCCGCTTTGCGGTGGCACCGACTCACGGGAAGGCCGCCACTACAAAACGCCAATTCTGCCGGCCCTTTTCAAGCGCAGAACAGTAGCATAAAGAAGTAAAAGCAAATCCACAATAATCACATGTATATAAATAAATCTCCACGAAGGGAGAGTCCACAATAATAATAATAATCAGAGTACAAAAGGAGGGCTTATGCCCGGTACATCATATCCTCACTACAAGTCACTCGCGGAAGCAAAACTAAAACTAAGCATCACCGTAACTGTCACTGAACCGAGAGCACCCAAGCTAGACTGGCCCATCTCCACCGACTCCGTACTTTGCTGGTGCTGCATCTCTGGGTGCTTCTTCCTTTTTGGCCTGTCGTCGCCGCCTCGCAATCCACGTCTGCGTCTACGTCTTCGGCCTCCTGGCGACTGAGCTGGTGGGATCCCACCCATCAAGGGGCATTTAACCCGTGTATGTCCCGGCTGGTGATAATGGTAACACGGTCGCGGGGTCAACTCTGTCAGAAACTGCAACACCCGTGACCCTTCCATATGGTACACCTAAAATGTTGTTGTTCGAAAACCGTTAGTCATAAAGACTAAGCCCTATCATCCCCTACCCCTTCCCCCATGACTCCTAGGTACCGAGCGGAGAGGAAGAAAGGTAAGGATATGAAGGTGGAGAGTAAGTCAAAAGCAGGTGACAGTGGACCTTTGCTAGCAATTCCATAGTAAACATGATAGAAGCAGAAAGTAGGAAATGTAACCTTAACTTATGCGCGGAAGCGCATAAGCCAAGGGATCTTTTGCAGGGCTCCCATCGTATAAAGTGTCCCATACCATTTATACGTTGGGGTGTCGGTTATCAAACAGTAAGGAGTAGCAAGTAAGTAAAAGCACAAGAAATATAACCATTGATTTATAGGGATTACCCCTATAGACCAAGGGGTCATTTTGCAGGGCCTATCGTATAAAACGTCCCATACAATCTTATACGATAGGTGGCAATGTTTATGCTTGACATGCAAATATGCTATGGAATGCACAAGCAAGTGCAACACAACCACACAACTCCATGCGCACAGACCTTTAGTTCCCCCTGTTTGGAAAGCTAGCTTCACTCCCAGGAACCTCCGTTGTGGCAAACGGAGACAGTGGGTCGGGCCCCCCACTCCTAGGCGGGTAACCACACTACCAGGCCTAGCCCTTCCGTACGCCCCTAGAAGAACACAACCTAGAGTATCCGCGTACTAGTTCTGGCTATACCCACCAGGCTTTCTTTAGCTAAGTGTCCCACACCGCCGAGTCAACGTACCGCTGTCGGTGTGATCGATCACCCAATACCGATGACCCACCACTTTTATGCACATACAATCATGATAATTATATTTGTACATGTTCTCATATTACTGAGCCTCCAGCTCTCTAGGCTACCAAGCATATACTAAGTCCTCGAGCATCCCGCTCCCTGGACTTCCAAATTACAAACCAAACCATTGTCATTACTAGTAGGCCCTTCGACCACGGACCTACTCTACCCATTTCATGCCAATTCTTCTTCCTAAGTATATAAGTGTAGGTGTGAGGTAGAACTATTATTAGGGTTACTCTTGATCATTTTATTCCTAAGAGTTAAGGTTAACCTTGGACTTCCCGAGGTTTGCCCGGTGAAGGGCTCGCAGCGGTACTAGGAGCTATGATGGGGTGAATCCCAAAACTCCCTTTCCAAGGCACTTACTATAATTGATTAGTTCCCTTAACCCATTCCCTTCTCACATTACAGTGGGCTAATCCTATGGTGACTTTGACTCTTCCTCTTCTCGGGGAGGACGATCTTCCGTCGAACCCGAATACTACTTATCGCTAGTCAATCTCACACCCTACCCATCCTGACTTCCAATAATGAACTTGATTTAACTCACCCTATCCAAACCAGCAAACTGTAAGACCCCCTTTTTTTTCTTTTTCAACCACCGGGGTCTTAGGCCCAGAATCGCCGCTTTGCGGTGACACCTTCACGTCCTGAAGGGTTATCACCACAAGGCGCCGATTCTGCCGGCCAAATCGATCACTGAAAGGTAGCAAAATAAATGAAATAAGAGCAATGCATTCCACAGCAATAGATCACATATATAGAATAAAAATCTCCACGAGGGGAGTGTCCACAGAAAACATCAGAGTACTATAAATGTGGGCTTATGCCCGGTACATCATGTCCTCACTACAATATCACTCATGCAGAAGCTAGAACAGATACTACTCAGGGTCGAGACTCACGGTCCCGGCTGTATGAACTCCAGAGCTAGACTGCCCCATCTCTAGGCGCACCGATCTCTGGGGCTACTCCTCCGTGCTGGGCTCCACGATCCCCTAAATGATGCGGTTCGAAAACCGTTAGTCATAAAGACTAAGCCCTATCATCCCCTACCAGGGACGGAGCCAGAATTTTTGTTCAGCGGGGTCAAAAAATTGTAATATACAAATGATTTTTAAAATGTCAACATATATGAAAAAAATTACCTCATAAGTCAAAATTAAAATACATTGAAAGTTGATACATTATTTATAATTGACTGAATATGTTTGTAGAGTTGATAATAACAAGACTTTAAAATATTTATCCATAACTGATTAATTTGCACAATGCCTAAACCCCAAAAATTTAGAAATCCTACCATTAAGTTATATCAGAGAAATGAGAATATCACAATCTTTTTGAAGCATCAAACCACACAATCTGAGAAAATATTCAGGAAAAGCACATTTGGCGGGAAGAAGATGACCAGTACCTGGCTTGGAGACGGCCACGCGGCGCGGGATCGCGATTTTCCGGCAACGACAAGGCTTCGAGAGTTGGAGGCGGGCCAGGCGGCGACTGGGTTCGCGGTTTTCCGGCGAGGCCAAGGCTTCGAGTCGTCGAGGCGTCGAGAGTTGGAGGAGGCCACGACTGGGTTCGTCCAGCGAAGAAAAAAATCAAGAGTTTAGGGTTGAGGGAAAATTGAAGCGCCGTGCGTATTTATGCGGGGGACTGTTTGGCTCACGACTCCTACGTCCTAATTATCCTGCTAAATGCTAATATATATATATATATATTAAATTCAGGGGGGGTCAATTGACCCCCCTGGTTCCTTGATAGATCAGTCCTTGTCCCCCACCCCTTCCCCCATGGCTCCTAGGTACCGAGCGGGGAGGAAGAAAGGGAAGGACATGATAGTAGAGATTAATCAAGAAACAGATGACAACGGAACTAATCTAACCAGTTGTATTCGATGAGCAGTTAATATAATTGTTATAATAGGTCTAGTAGTAAGAAAAGCAAATATATGAATTTAACCTTCACTTATGCGAGAAAACATAAGCAAAAGGGATCTTTAGCAAGGCTCCCATCGTATAAGTGTCCCATACCACTTATACCTTGGGGTGTCGGTTATCAAACAGCAAAGGTTGTTATATATTGAAATTAACCTTTGATTTATAAACTTGCCCACACAAGCCTATAGACCAAGGGGTCGTTTTGCAGGTCCTAATGTATAAGCGTCCCATACCACTTATACTTTAGGTGTCAGGGTTAAATGAATCGATTATGTTATGACATGCTAGTGGGTATGATGAAACATGCAAGTGCAACTCACACACCCGACTCTGTGCACACAGACCTTTAGTTCCCCCTTTCGGAGCCGTTACCTCCCAGGATACCTCCGTAGTGGCGGACGGAAGCGGTGGGTTGGGCCTCACCCACCTCAAAACCAGTAAAAGCACCACTAGTCTGACCTATCGTACGCCTCAACGCTTGGTGCACTAAGCGGACGCCTGCGTACTCTTGCCGGCTGGCGCACCGGACTTCTGTTGGCTAAGTGCTAATTACCCCGCCGAGTCAACGATATCGGTGTCGGTGTAATCGAACTCCCCGATATCGAAAAACCCACCACCTTAACTTTTCCTATTTTATGCACATGCAAGTTTAATCGTAAACATACAAACACCGAGCCGAAACTCCCCGGACCAAACGTCCGTCTCCAAACCAACCAAGCCGAAGCTCCCCGGACCATCCCGTCCGTCTCCAAACCAACCGAGCCGAAGCTCCTCGGACCATCCCGTCCGTCTCCAAACCAACCGAGCCGAAGCTCCCCGGACCATCCTGTCCATCTCCAAACCAACCGAGCCGAAGCTCCCCGGACCATCCCGTCCGTCTCCAAACCAACCGAGCCGAAGCTCCCCGGACCATCCCGTCCGTCTCCAAACCAACCGAGCCGAAGCTCCCCGGACCATCCCGTCCGTCTCTTAATCAACCGAGCCGAAGCTCTCATCAATCTTCCTGTGCCAACAGTGTTTGTGAAAAGTGCAGCCCTAGTTACTAAGTTACTCTTGCCAGTTTGTTATTACAGTTTACGTTAGCCCAGGACTGCCCCTGGTATTCCCCGTGAAGGGCTCTCAAGGGGCACTAGGAACCAAGACAGCGGCATTACGGCCCGAAGTTCCCTTTCGCAAGGCACTTATTGTTATTGGTTGATCTCCCATGACCCGATTCCCTTCTCATATTACGATAGACTATCCTAGGGTGATTTTTAGCCTTCCTCTCTTCGGGAAAAGTGATCTTTCGCCGAACCCGAGCACCTCTTAACTCTAGCTATCACCACTTCTCGCTACTCTTTATATCTTCCTATTAAGATTTCCTCCATTATTACCCACCCAGACAAAAATGATTAACTCCAATGACTTCCTCAAATCATGTCCTAATGCATTTCACAATTGCTATATGCAGACCGACCTAGACTTCATGTCGAACCGGTTATGCAATGATCCAATACTCATCTAAATGCCCTAAATTATTTACTGGAGACTCACCATGATATAAATGACCTAAATCCAGAAAATGAAAATTTTCCTAATCTATTTGGCATTTAATTAAATTCCTCGAAAATCCCAAGGGCTACCGGTTTGAACATGAACTACCCTAAGTAATCATGCAAGAAGTCCAGCAAATTTATGATAAATAGTAGGTTATCTCAATAGGTTAAATCCTAAGTATCATAATTTTTCTATCATTAAAAGGGCATGAAAACTATTTTAGAAATAATCTCTAACTTCTGTTGTTTATGAATCAAGTACAGATATATTCTTCCAAAAATTATAAATAATTTATTCCAGGCAGATAAAGGCCTAAAATTAGCACTGGCCAAGTTTCATAATTTTCCAGCAAGTATTTTATCCATAATTAATTTTTAAACAATAAAACCCCTTTCTAATATCTGTGAACAAAGTACCAGATTTATTCAACATAAAATTCTATAAAAATTCAGGGATCAATGTTCTACTAGTCAAGATCTAAATCCAGAATTTTAACTGATTATAATTAATTTAAAACTCCAAATATTTGAAACAACAAATCGGGCTAATAATCCTTTAACACATGAAGTATATTATTCATTAATCATAAAATTCCAGGAAAAATTACCATAAGTCTAAAACATCCTAAAACTCCCTCCTCCCGAGTTTCATGATTTTTGGATTAGATTTAGTGCTTAAAATAACTGAATTACATTTCTACCCTAAATCAAACTCTCAACCTTCGAGGTACCTAATTACCTCCAATTCCTTCACTATATCAACCAGAGGGTTTTCAGCATATCATGCCACTCTCCTCCAAATTTCAAGGGCATACAAGAGCTTTTGCTCCTATGTCCTTCACAAACCTCAAAACCCTTTATTTAGGGTTTGAGCTTGGATCCTAGGGTAAGTCAACCCTAAACCACTCCATTTTTCTCCAAGCAGGTTATAACACCCTTCTAAGTCAGAGGTCGGATTATCAGCCTCTGTTGAGGTGATTTGACCTTTCCAAACTCTCAGTGCACTTTTTATTAAAAGGTGTCTCACTAATGCCTAGTTAAGGGTGGAAGATTTCCTACCCAAAACTCCTCCAAATCAGTTGGAGTTTTGTCCAGACCTAGGTTTTATAGCCAGGGACCACCACCCAAAATTTGGGGAAGTTTGGACTTATTTTCATCCCTTAATAAATTTTATAATGTCTATTAAAATTTTACAAAAACTTTAGGCAAAAGTTCTCCAAAATTTCTCATTTTTGGATAGCCGTTAGGTATAGCTAAGGTTAACCCCCTGCCCAAATTTCAAGTCATTTGGACAAGGGACGAAGAGTGGGCATCCGTTTTAATTTCTGCCCAACTCTAGGTACAGCCCCCACTAAAACGGGTGCTGCGGCCGAACCGCTTACCCAAACGAGTTGAAACCAATTTTAGATTTGTCTAGACTCGAAGGGCTACGACTTTCGTGTCTGGTCACTTTTCCTAAAACGGCCTGTAAGTGCCTCATTTTGCAGCCCCGAAATATATTCAAATAATACCTCTTTCCATTACGTAATATATAATAATCTATATATTATAAAATTTATTCTACTGTTCATCTTCTTCATGAAACCGAAAACAGACACAGGAAACCATTTTTCCTGTAAGCATTCCGTGATCCGTCGCCGGCCGTCCGGTCACTTCCCTGGCCAGCCACCACCACCACCACCTCCGTTGAGGCGATGGCTAGCGGTCGGCGGTGGTTTGGCCGCCAGAGGTGGCGGTTTCCGACGAACTCAAAAATACCTTTTTCATGGTTTTCCCATGAAAATGAGAGATGGGTCCGGCTCCGTTGAGCGCGAACTTCCTTTCTAAGAATCCTAAGATCTACCCACGAAAGAGAAGAAGCAGAGGAGGACCTTGTTCGCGGTTTGGAGGCGAGAAGAGCGACGGGGTGCCATGGCGCAGTGGTGGCGTAGCCGAACTTCTCCTACAGCAAGAACAAAGATCTGATCCGTTTACTTGAGCATGTAAACTTCTCCTCTTGCCCCAAGTGGGCTTTTATAAGTCAGAAAGTGGGTAGGTGAAAGGGTAAAGCCGTAATGGCCATGAAGGTTCCTCTTAATGGCCTTTCGGTTACAGTGACGGGATAAGAAACGGTGGAAGATGAACAGGTGTGTCCAGTTGGCAGTTTCCTATTGGACCAACACTTCCTCCTTTATTATATAATTATAGAAGGAAAAACGGCCCGTAATTACTCCTGGTGTAACTTCCCACACCAGCATTTATTTCCACGGGCGTTAGAATAATTTCGGGCCTGAACCGTCGTTTCGGCCAATGCCACGGGCATGACACCTAGGTCACTGGCGTGACAGGCCCGGTTGACAATTTTTGGGGTCGACAATCGTCGAACGGAGATCAACGGTCGTCGAAGGGTGGTCACGCCCTAGGTCACGGGCGTGACGCTTAGGTCACGGGCGTGACAGGCCCGAATGGCAATTTCGAGGTCGACGATCGTCGAACTGAGATCGACGGTCGTCGAAGGTTGGTCACGCCCTAGGTCACGGGCGTGACACATAGGTCACGGGCGTGACGGGACCGAGTTCAATTTCGACGATCGTTTTACGGGGATCGACGATCGTCGAAGGAGTCACGCCCCTGGTCACGGGCGTGACATGTCCGGGCTGCCAGATCGACGATCGTCTCACGGAGATTGACGATCATCGAAGGGGTCACGCCCTAGGTCACGGGCGTGACACCTTGGTCACGGGCGTGACATGCCCGGGCAGCAAGTTCGACGATCGTCTCGCGGAGATCGACGATTGTCGAAGCAGTCACGCCCAAAGTCACGGGCGTGATGGGTCGGTCACGGGCATGACCAACCCGTGACCCGAAACCTCGATCGATTTGTTTCAATTTTTGGGCTTCACAGGGTTCTGTCACGTCCAACCGAATCCTAGGGGTCTAGCCGGAAATGGGATGTTACAAATCCCAATAAACAAAACAAAAATTTCGTCCCCGAAATTGAGGTTGAGCCTACGGGGATTTCTATCGGAATAAATTAAACTTGTAACATCCCATACGATCTTTCTATCGGGTTTAAGCGACTATTCGTTTGATAAACGAAGACAATCTCCCCAATAAACAAAAGATTAGCCCCTACCTTTCTGATTGAGTGCGCATGCCTAGGTCCTGAATTTTCCTATCTAGTCTTAACTGTTCAAAACAAGAAGGCAATCTATAGTATACCAAGAGGTGGTGAGATGTACCTGACTGAACAACTCCGGGTATCTTTGCCTCATCAGGTCCTGCGGTTCCCAGGTGTGCTCCTCCTGACCGTGATTTCTCTACAGAACCTTGACTAAGGGGATCTTTTTGCGGCGCAAGATCCGTACTCCTTTGTCATCGATCCAAACCGGCTCCAAGTGAACAGATCGGTCTGAAGCTACCGGCCCTTCGTTGGTCAATATCCGCTGCTCCGGGCGTAGTAGAGCCCTTCTCAGCGAAGAAATATGGAAGACGTCGTGTAGAGCTGCCAGCTCTGGCGTCAACTCTAGCCTGTAGGCTAGGGGTCCGATCCGCTCCAGGATCCTGTAAGGGCCCATATACCTAGGGCTGAGCTTCATCCTTCGACCGCGCACCCGTGAGACTCCGTGCATGGGCCGGATCTTCAAGAACACTCGATCCCCTTCCCGAAACTCCACCTGATGATGCCGGGCGTCATAGTATTTAGCCTGTCTGCTCTGCGCCTCCAACATCCTATCTCTGATCAGTCTCACTTGAGCCTCGGTGTCTTCAACAAAATCTGATCCCAACAGCTTCGGATCCTCGTCTTGAACCCAAGAAAGCGGGGTCCTACACTTTCTTCCATACAAGGCTTCATAAGGCGCCATCCTGATGCTGAACTGGTAGCTATTATTATAGGAGAACTCGACCAACGGTAACATCTTCTCCCACGGCTCCCCTCGGTCCAGTATACACAGTCGTAGTAAATCCTCCAAGGTCCAGTTGGTGCGCTCTGTCTGCCCATCCGTCTGAGGGTGGAAGGCCGTGCTAAAAGTCAACCGGGTGCCCAAATATGCCTGCACTGACCGCCACTCCCTGGATGTAAACCGTCCATCACGGTCCGACACTATTGTCCGGGGCACGCCATGATATCGGACATACTGCTCCACAAACTTTCGTACCAGCACTCCCACCGAGTCATCCTTCCTGATCGGTATAAAGCGGGACACCTTCGTCAACCGATCAACAATCACCCAGATCGAGTCGTTCCCCGTCCGAGACCGGGGAAGACCATGTATAAAATCCATAGCTATATCGTCGAACTTCCACTCCGGCACCGGGAGTGGCTGCAGCAATCCTGCGGGGTTCCTGCACTCCGCCTTCACCAACTGACACGCCTCGCAATGGGTCACGAAGTACGTAATGTCCTTCTTCATGCCCGGCCAAAACATCGTCTTCTTCAGATCAGCGGTCATCTTTGTGATCCCCGGGTGCATAGAGTACCGGCTGCAATGCGCCTCCATCATAATATCCTCTCGGATCTGGCCTCCTGCAGGTATATATTCTCTGCCTCTGAAATGTAGCAATCCATCTCTCAGGGAATAATCTCCTGTCGAACCTTCCTCCAAAGCTCGGAACATCGGCTCTGCCCACGCATCTGTCCTCTGTCCGTCCCGAATGCGATCCCGAATATCATCTATGGCCACCATCGATGCCAGATACTCCCTATACAAAACTGGGTCATCCTCGGACATTAGGGATATCTGCATATCTCTGAATGACCGGACTAGCTCCATGGACATAACCTGGGGCCCAGCTTCGAAAGTGGCAGCTCGCCGGCTCAACGCGTCGGCCACCACGTTTGCCTTCCCTGGATGGTAGTGCATCTCATACTGATAATCTGCTAAGAACTCCACCCAGCGCCTCTGCCTGATATTCAGCTCCTTCTGCGTGTCCACGTATTTCAGGTTCTTGTGGTCGGAGTAGATGTCGCAGTGGACTCCGTAAAGATAATGGCGCCAGACCTTCAGAGCAAAAACGACCGCTCCCATCTCAAGGTCGTGCACTGGGTAGTTCTTCTCATGGGACTTCAGCTGGCGGGAGGCATATGCTATGACGTGTCGATTCTGCATCAGCACTGCTCCCATTCCCTGGTATGATGCATCGGTATACACCTGGAATCCTTCCTTTCCAGATGGAAGGGCCAGAATAGGGGCTGAGATGAGTCGGTCCTTCAGCTCCTGGAAAGCCGCCTGGCACTGCGGGGTCCAAACAAAAGGTGCCTCCTTCTTCGTCAAAGATGTGAGGGGGAGGGCAATCCGAGAGAACCCCTCCACGAACTTCCGGTAATAGCCGGCAAGTCCCAAGAAACTTCGTACATCGGTGGCTGTCTTCAACTGCGGCCAATCTCGAACTGCCTGAATCATTGCCGGGTCCACTGCCAACCCGGCTCCGCTGATAATGTGGCCTAGAAAAGCCACTTCCTTCAACCAAAACTGACACTTGCTGAATTTTGCATAAAGGTGATGCTCCCGCAACCTCTCCAAAGTCAGTGCCAGGTGTCGAGTGTGCTCCTCCTCCGTCCTAGAGTAGATCAGGATGTCGTCTATGAACACTATGACGAACACATCCAAGTAGGCCTCGAAAACCCGGTTCATGAGACTCATTAACGCCGACGGAGCATTCGTAAGCCCGAAGGGCATCACGGTGAACTCATACAGGCCATATCTGCTACTAAAGGCTGTCTTCGGGATATCCTCCTCTTGGATCCGCAGCTGGTAGTATCCTGATCTCAAGTCCAGCTTCGAGAAATAATGGGCCCCCTCCAGCTGGTCGAACAATTCGTCTATCCGTGGGAGCGGATAGGTATTCCGGACGGTCAGCCTGTTTAGTGCTCGATAATTGATGCACAGGCGGAGTGTCCCATCCTTCTTCTTCACGAATAGGACCGGTGCTCCCCATGGCGAGGAACTCGGTCTAACAAATCCTGCCTCAACTAATTCCTGCAACTGAGTCCGAAACTCTGCCAACTCCTTTGGGGCCATCCGATAAGGGGCCCTAGACGCCGGCTTGGCCACCGGCACAAGCTGTATTTGAAAGTCCTGCTCTCGGTGTGGAGGTAGTCCTGGCAGTTTCTCTGGAAAGATGTCAGCGAAATCTCGCACCACCAGGATGTCTGTCACCGACTCCTTAACTTCCGCCATCTCAAATAGAATCTGATAGACCTCCTCTCCCTGCAGATGGGCCTTAACGACCTGTACCGAAGATAAGAGTATACGAGAGACAGGTCTTATACCTTCGATGGTAATGAAAGAGTCCCCGTGTCTCACGGTGATCCTCTTCGCCTGACAGTCAATCTAGGCATGGTTCCAGTGCAGCCATACCATGCCCAGGATCAGGTCGTAGTCTGTCAGCTTCAAAATCGTCGCTGGAGCCTCGAATGCCTTTCCACCAATTTCTGCCTCCATATTGTAGTGATCCGTGGTAAGGAGCTCAGATCCATCCGGTAGTCGCACCCTCATCCTCGAGCCTGTGAACCGCTCCACGCCTTCTAGTCCTTCTACAAACGTCTCCGACACAAAGGAGTGAGTAGCTCCAGTATCAAAAAGCGTGCGGGCAGGCTTGCCGCTGATGAAGACTATACCTGGGGTGATTAAATATCTTAGGGTTCTATAAAGAATTTTCTTTCCTTGTTAATCCATCTAGTGCGATTCAAAGTTTTAACAACTTAAAGAGAAATTCTATGAAAATAAAGAAGCATTGCAGCGTACCTGCGATGACCTGCTCCGGATTCCGAGGCTGCGCAAGGTCCAAATCATATACCTGCTCTCTTCCTTGTCTATGATCTCCCTCATGGTATCCACGACCGCGGCCGCGTCCTCGGCCTCCGTAATGCTGAGCTGGTGGGCCGCCCTGTGGTGCTGGAGGTGGTGCCCCCCTCATCGGGCAGTTCCTCCGAATGTGCCCAATCTGATGACAAAGGAAGCACTCCGGTGGGGGATACGCCATTCCCCCGGGTCTCGGCATCTCCTGCATCCGAAGAGGTGGAGGGGCCAATATCACTTGTTCCCTCGGCTCCTGCCTCACGTCCCGACGAGGCTGGTCCTCTATCCTCCTCCCCTCTGGTACAGCACCTCGCCGCTGGTCATTTCTACCTCTCCGTCCATGATCCTCTGCTGGCCGTTTCCGGCCCCGGGTAGCGTGCCAATCTGTCTCAATCCTTTTTGCCATCTCCAAAATCCGGGAGATGGGCCCGTTAGATACAAACAACAGGGCCTCCCTCAAGTCCTCCCGCAGGTCCTTATAGAACCTCCTGATATACCCTGCTTCGTCCAGCTGGTAGGAATCTGCGTATCGGGCCAGATGGTCGAACTCTCGATGGTACTCCACCACGGTCCGTGTGCCCTGCTTCAACTGTAAGAACCGCTCCTCCAAATCATCCCTGGCCGACTGCAGAACGAAATGCTCCAGCAGAGCGGCCCTGAACTCCTCCCAGGTAACCTCCGCAACCTCCCTGTCGGCAAATGTCGTGTCCAACAGCGTCTTCCACCACCTCTTTGCATGGGACTCCAGGCAAGAGACGACCAGAGCCACCCTCTCCTCCCAGGGACACCGTATCCCGGTCAGCATCTCGTACATGATATCTAGCCACTCTTCCGTCCGAACCGCCGACTCAGTCCCCAAATAGGACGGAGAGACAATCCTCGGAAGATGCTTAGCCAGTTGGCCCCCGGATTTGGCTGCGGGGCCGGAACCTGCTGGGCCCTGAAGGACTCCAGGATGGCAGTCAGGGTCTGTCCCATGTCTGACTGAAGGAAAGGAGTGGGGACCGGTGGGGGTGGTACAACATCCTGAGCCTGTTGAACTCTACCTTGCGGCGTAGTCCGTGCTGGAGGCTGCGTAACAAAAACACACGCTGAGAAAAAAAAAACGTTCACACTTAAATAAAAGTGGACAAGTTATATGTGATCCCCCTTTGGGCACACCACTGCTTCCGCTGCTTAGTTTGTCCCCAAACTAAACTCGAGCAGGGGTGACCCAGGGTTTGTGGACTGCTACTTCCTTCTGATCGATGTTTCCTCTAATACCACTTGTAAGACCCCCTTTTTTTTTCTTTTTCAACCACCGGGGTCTTAGGCCCAGAATCGCCGCTTTGCGGTGACACCTTCACGTCCTGAAGGGTTATCACCACAAGGCGCCGATTCTGCCGGCCAAATCGATCACTGAAAGGTAGCAAAATAAATGAAATAAGAGCAATGCAGTCTACAGCAATAGATCACATATATAGAATAAAAATCTCCACGAGGGGAGTGTCCACAGAAAACATCAGAGTACTATAAATGCGGGCTTATGCCCGGTACATCATGTCCTCACTACAATATCACTCATGCAGAAGCTAGAACAGATACTACTCAGGGTCGAGACTCACGGTCCCGGCTGTATGAACTCCGGAGCTAGACTGCCCCATCTCTAGGCGCACCGATCTCTGGGGCTGCTCCTCCATGCTGGGCTCCACGATCCCCTAAATGATGCGGTTCGAAAACCGTTAGTCATAAAGACTAAGCTCTATCATCCCCCACCCCTTCCCCCATGGCTCCTAGGTACCGAGCGGGGAGGAAGAAAGGGAAGGACATGATAGTAGAGATTAGTCAAGAAACAGATGACATCGGAACTAATCTAACCAGTTGTATTCGGTGAGCAGTTAATATAATTGTTATAATAGGTCTAGCAGTAAGAAAAGCAAATATATGAATTTAACCTTCACTTATGCGAGAAAACATAAGCAAAAAGGATCTTTAGCAAGGCTCCCATCGTATAAGTGTCCCATACCACTTATACCTTGGGGTGTCGGTTATCAAACAACAAAGGTTGTTATATATTGAAATTAACCTTTGATTTATAAACTTGCCCACACAAGCTTATAGTCCAAGGGGTCATTTTGCAGGTCCTAATGTATAAGCGTCCCATACCACTTATACTTTAGGTGTCAGGGTTAAATGAATCGATTATGCTATGACATGCTAGTGGGTATGATGAAACATGCAAGTTCAACTCACACACCCGACTCTGTGCACACAGACCTTTAGTTCCCCCTTTCGGAGCCGTTACCTCCCAGGATACCTCCGTAGTGGCGGACGGAAGCGGTGGGTTGGGCCTCGCCCACCTCAAAACCAGTAAAAGCACCACTGGTCTGACCTATCGTACGCCTCAACGCTTGGTGCACTAAGCGGACGCCTGCGTACTCTTGCCGGCTGGCGCACCGGACTTCTGTTGGCGAAGTGCTAATCACCCCGCTGAGTCAACGATATCGGTGTCGGTGCAATCGAACTCCCCGATATCGAAAAACCCACCACCTTAACTTTTCCTATTTTATGCACATGCAAGTTTAATCGTAAACATACAAACACCGAGCCGAAGCTCCCCGGACCAAACGTCCGTCTCCAAACTAACCGAGCCGAAGCTCCCAGGACCATCCCGTCCGTCTCCAAACTAACCGAGCCGAAGCTCCCCGGACCATCCCGTCCATCTCCAAACCAACCGAGCCGAAGCTCCCCGGACCATCCCGTCCGTCTCCAAACCAACCGAGCCGAAGCTCTCCGGACCATCCCGTCCGTCTCCAAACCAACCGAGCCGAAGCTCCCCGGACCATCCCGTCCGTCTCCAAACCAACCGAGTCGAAGCTCCCCGGACCATCCCGTCCGTCTCTTAATCAACCGAGCCGAAGCTCTCATCAATCTTCCTGTGCCAACAGTGTTTGTGAAAAGTGCAGCCCTAGTTACTAAGTTACTCTTGCCAGTTTGTTATTACAGTTTACGTTAGCCCAGGACTGCCCCCGGTATTCCCCGTGAAGGGCTCTCAAGGGGCACTAGGAACCAAGACGGCGGCATTACGGCCCGAAGTTCCCTTTTGCAAGGCACTTATTGTTATTGGTTGATCTCCCATGACCCGATTCCCTTCTCATATTACGATAGACTATCCTAGGGTGATTTTTAACCTTCCTCTCTTCGGGAAAAGTGATTTTTCGCCGAACCCGAGCACCTCTTAACTCTAGCTATCACCACTTCTCGCTACTCTTTATATCTTCCTATTGTGATTTCCTCCACTATTACCCACCCAGACAAAAATGATTAACTCCAATGACTTCCTCAAATCATGTCCTAATGCATTTCACAATTGCTATATGCAGACCGACCTAGACTTCATGTCGAACCGGTTATGCAATGATCCAATACTCATCCAAATGCCCTAAATTATTTACTGGAGACTCACCATGATATAAATGACCTAAATCCAGAAAATGGAAATTTTCCTAATCTATTTGGCATTTAATTAAATTCCTCGAAAATCCCAAGGGCTACCGGTTTGAACATGAACTACCCTAAGTAATCATTCAAGAAGTCCAGCAAATTTATGATAAATAGTAGGTTATCTCAATAGGTTAAATCCTAAGTATCATAATTTTTCTATCATTAAAAGGGCATGAAAACTATTTTAGAAATAATCTCTAACTTCTGTTGTTTATGAATCAAGTACAGAAAATATTCTTTCAAAAATTATAAATAATTTATTCCATACAGATAAAGGCCTAAAATTAGCATTGGCCAAGTTTCATAATTTTCCAGCAAGTATTTTATCCATAATTAATTTTTAAATAATAAAACCAGAATTTTAAATAATAATTAATTCAGGGATCAATGTTCTACTAGTCAAGATCTAAATCCAGAATTTTAACTGATTATAATTAATTTAAAACCTCCAAATATTTGAAACAACAAATCGGGCTAATAATCCTTTAACACATGAAGTATATTATTCATTAATCATAAAATTCCAGGAAAAATTACCATAAGTCTAAAACATCCTAAAACTCCCTCCTCCCGAGTTTCATGATTTTTGGATTAGATTTAGTGCTTAAAATAATTGAATTACATTTCTACCCTAAATCAAACTCTCAACCTTCGAGGTACCTAATTACCTCCAATTCCTTCACTATATCAACCAGAGGGTTTTCAGCATATCATGCCACTCTCCTCCAAATTTCAAGGGCATACAAGAGCTTTTGCTCCTATGTCCTTCACAAACCTCAAAACCCTTTATTTAGGGTTTGAGCTTGGATCCTAGGGTAAGTCAACCCTAAACCACTCCATTTTTCTCCAAGCAGGTTATAACACCCTTCTAAGTCAGAGGTCGGATTATTAGCCTCTGTTGAGGTGATTTGACCTTTCCAAACTCTCAGTGCACTTTTTATTAAAAGGTGTCTCACTAATGCCTAGTTAAGGGTGGAAGATTTCCTACCCAAAACTCCTCCAAATCAGTTGGAATTTTGTTCAGACCTAGGTTTTATAGCCAGGGACCACCACCCAAAATTTGGGGAAGTTTGGACTTATTTTCATCCCTTAATAAATTTTATAATGTCTATTAAAATTTTACAAAAACTTTAGGCAAAAGTTCTCCAAAAATTCTCATTTTTGGACAGCCGTTAGGTATAGCTAAGGTTAACCCCCTGCCCAAATTTCAGGTCATTTGGACAAGGGACGAAGAGTGGGCATCCGTTTTAATTTCTGCCCAACTCTAGGTACAGCCCCCACTAAAACGGGTGCTGCGGCTGAACCGCTTACCCAAACGAGTTGAAACTAATTTTAGATTTGTCTAGACTCGAAGGGCTACGACTTTTGTGTCTGGTAACTTTTCCTAAAACGGCCTATAAGTGCCTCATTTTGCAGCCCCGAAATATATTCAAATAATACCTCTTTCCATTATGTAATATATAATAATCTATATATTATAAAATTTATTCTACTCTTCATCTTCTTCATGAAACCGAAAACAGACACAGGAAACAATTTTTCCTGTAAGCATTCCGTGATCCGTCGCCGGCCGTCCGGTCACTTCCCTGGCCAGCCACCACCACCACCACCTCCGTTGAGGCGATGGCTAGCGGTCGGCGGTGGTTTGGCCGCCGGAGGTTGCAGTTTCCGGCGAACTCAAAAATACCTTTTTCATGGTTTTCCCATGAAAACGAGAGATGGGTCCGGCTCCGTTGAGCGCGAACTTCCTTTCTAAGAATCCTAAGATCTACCCACGAAAGAGAAGAAGCAGAGGAGGACCTTGTTCGCAGTTTGGAGGCGAGAAGAGCGACGGGGTGCCATGGCGCAGTGGTGGCGTAGCCGAACTTCTCCTACAGCAAGAACAAAGATCTGATCTGTTTACTTGAGCGTGTAAACTTCTCCTCTTGCCCCAAGTGGGCTTTTATAAGTCAGAAAGTGGGGAGGTGAAAGGGTAATGCCGTAATGGCCATGAAGGTTCCTCTTAATGGCCTTTTGGTTACAGTGACGGGATAAGAAACGGTGGAAGATGAACAGGTGTTTCCAGTTGGCGGTTTCCTATTGGACCAACACTTCCTCCTTTATTATATAATTATAGAAGGAAAAACGGCCCGTAATTACTCCTGGTGTAACTTCCCACACCAGCATTTATTTCCACGCACGTTAGAATAATTTCGGGCCTGAACCGTCGTTTCGGCCAATGTCACGGGCGTGACACCTAGGTCACGGGCGTGACAGGCCCGGTTGATAATTTTTGGGGTCGACGATCGTTGAACGGAGATCGACGGTCGTCAAAGGGTGGTCACGCCCTAGGTCACAGGCGTGACACTTAGGTCACGGGCGTGACAGGCCCGAATGGCAATTTCGAGGTCGACGATCGTCGAACTGAGATCGACGGTCGTCGAAGGTTGGTCACGCCCTAGGTCACGGGCGTGACACATAGGTTACGGGCGTGACGGGCCCGAGTTCAATTTCGACGATCGTTTTACTGGGATCGACGATCGTCGAAGGAGTCACGCCCCTGGTCACGGGCGTGACATGTCCGGGCTGCCAGATCGACGATCGTCTCACGGAGATCGACGATCATCGAAGGGGTCACGCCCTAGGTCACGGGCGTGACACCTTGGTCACGGGTGTGACATGCCCGGGCAGCAAGTTCGACGATCGTCTCGCGGAGATCGATGATCGTCGAAGCAGTCACGCCCAAAGTCACGGGCATGACGGGTCGGTCACGGGCGTGACCAACCCGTGACCCGAAACCTCGATCGATTTGTTTCAATTTTTGGGCTTCACAGGGTTCTGTCACGTCCAACCGACTCCTAGGGGTCTAGCCGGAAATGGGATGTTACACAAACTACCAAAATTCCATCTCCCAAGTTCATTACCCACTCTAGTTCAGCTTCTGGTGATTTTTACTAAACGCAGACCATCCTAAGCTTTAGGAGGTTTGCAAGGGGTGGTACTCCAAACTATCTTCCAAATCTCATATAATATTTACTGGAGGTCTACCATGACCTTATTAGTCTAAATCCAGAAAATAATAATTTTCCTATTTCATTTGGCATTTAATTTATTTATTCTAAGATTCCAAATGCCCTAATATGAACATGAAGTGCACTAATGAGCCAACAATAAATACTCCTAAAATCAGTAAAAATCCTATGAGACATGTAAACAACAATTCCAAGTTTTGAGAAATTTCAGAGGTGTTTAGGCCTACATTTCCTAATTTACTATTTTAGGCCACTTTTACTATATTATGAAGGAAGTACTGTAAATATATATCCAAAAATCCCAAGAAAATTATAGAAGCTATATAGTGACCTAAAACCATCATAAACCAAGTACCATAATTTTTCTCCAACATTTGAATTCTGAATATATTTTAATGTAAGATACTAATTTTCCTCACTTAATGAAGGAGGTACTGGTTTTAATCATCAAAAATTCTAGAGAACATAACAGGGTGACTCTCATAATTTGAAACACCCTCTTACCAAATTTCATAATTTTCCATATAGTAATTGGGCCTTAACTGTATTTTTGACTACATATCACAATTAGTACGTTAAAGAATAAAGTACCCAAAATAATCAGATAAAACTTCCAATAAAAATACAGAAGGTATAATATACTATAAGATGCCCTAATCCAAGATTTCGTAACATTCCAGTGAACAGAAATTCCAAAATCATCAAGATAAATATCTATGGCACAATTAGAGTTGTAAATGAAGTACTGTATAAATTAGCCCAAAAATCTCAACAAAATTATATTATGTCTACTTGGAACATAAAATCACTCTATCCAAATTTTACTTGATTTGTAGTTCAGTTGATAGCTTAATAATTCAAATTAAAGTTGGTGACCTAAACTAGGGTTAGGGTTTGAGGTGGGCTAAAGGTCTCCAAATACCATAATATTTTTACCACAGGACTTTAATGTCCCTATGGTCCTGTCCACCAAATTTCAAGTCAGTCCAAGGTCATTTGACCCCATGACCTTCACAACACTACAAATCCCCATTAAGGGACCTACCCTAGGGTACTAGGGCTACCCTACACCAAACCACTCCAAACTCCCTTGGAAGGTGTGTCATGCCCTAAAAAGTCAGTGACCAAAATATCTGCCCCTATTGAGGTGATATGGCCACTCAAATATCAATGGAGTGTTTGATCCTAAATTATCCTATGAGGATCAACCTAGGGTTGGACACAAACCTAATCAAAACATCTCCAAATGAGATAAAATTTTTATCAGAACCTTATTTTACACCCAGGGACAACTCAACAAAATTTGGGAGGGTTTGGAAGTCATTTAGCCATCTAATTAAATTATGCTAGGATTATTAAGTTTTCCTAAAAACTATAGAAAAACATTCTCCAAAAATTCTCATTTTTGGATAGCACCTAGATATAGGTAATATTAGGTCACACCCCAAATTTCAAGTCATTTTGATGACTGGATTGGAGTGGGGAATTTTTCTAAGGTCAATATAGCCCTATGGATAGGCCTCACCAAAACGTGTGCTGTGGTATAACCAGGACTCCAAATCGAGTGAAATTAAATTCACATTAAACTAGACGTCAAGGGCTACAGTTTCTATGTTGACCACTTTTTATGTTTCAGCCCCTACGGGCTATAATTTTCAGTTTTAACCCAGTGTACAGTAAAGGGATTTAATTCCTAATTATACAATATATAATATAATAAAATGTTACTGTTCATCTTCTTCTTTAGCCCGATCCAGCAACTAAAATGCTTAAAACCTGTAGCTTTTCTAAAGCTATTTTCCGGCCACCCAGCCATCTCCCTGGCCGGCCACCACCACCACCACCTCTGTTGAGGTGAGGGCTACCGTCGGGCGGCGGCACGGCCGCCGGAGAGGCGGTTTCCGGCGAACCCGACCACCATTTATTTTTGAAAAATATGGAAAAACTCACTCAATCTAGCTCCTTTGAGCTCGACATCTCTCCTAAGTAATTTCTAAGATCTATCCATAGAAGAAAGAGTAGAGGAGGACCTTGTTCGCGGTTTGAAGGCGAGATAAACGTCGGATTGTCATGGCGCGGTGGTGGCGTTCCCGAACTTCTTCAACAGCAAGAGCAGAAATCTGAATCCGTTTGATCGAGCGTGTAACCTTCTCCTCTTGCTCTAAGGAGGCTGTTATAGATCTCCAAGTGGGGAGGGGAAAGGATGAAACATTCATGGCCATGAATGTTTCTCTTAATAACATTTCGGTTGTGATGCAGGGAAGAGGAAAAGGTGGAAGATGAAATGGCTGATCCAGGTGAAGATTTTCTATTGGACCTCACTCTCTCTTTCTATTAAATAATTAGGGATGGAAATGGCCCATAATTATTCCTGTTGTACATTTCCATAATCAGAATTTATTAAGACGTCGGTTACCGAAATTTAAAGTCTGGCTGACGTTTCGGCCTTGGTCACGGGCGTGACACATAGGTCACGGGCGTGATAGGCCCGAATGGCAAATTTTGGGATCGACGATCGTCGAACTGAGATCATCGATCGTCGAAGGGTGGTCACGCCCTAGGTCACGGGCGTGACACTTGGGTCACGGGCGTGACAGGGTCAAGAAGCAAATTCTACGCTCGGCGATCGTCTCGCTGAGATCGACGATCGTCGAAGGGGGTCACGCCCTAGGTCACGGGCGTGACACCTGGGTCACGGGTGTGACATGGCCATTACGCAAATTCTGCACTTCGACGATCGTCCCGCTGAGATTGACGATCGTCGAAGGGGTCACGCCCTAGGTCACGGGCGTGACACATAGGTCACAGCGTGACAGGCCCGGGTTGCAAGTTCGACGATCATCTCACGGAGATCGACGATCGTCGAAGGAGTCACGCCCTAGGCCACGGGCATGACACATAGGTCACAGGCGTGACAGGCCCGGGTTTCAAATTCGACGATCGTCTCACGGAGATCGACGATCGTCGAAGGAGTCACGCCCTATGTCACGGGCGTGACACATAGGTCACGGGCGTGACCAACCCGTGACCCGAAGTGTCGATCGTTGTACTTCAATTCTTGGGCTTCTGTTAAGACAAAACCATTCCCAGGGGTCTAGCCGGAAATGGGATGTTACAAATCCCAATAAACAAAAAAAAGATTTCGTCCCCGAAATCAAGGTTAAGCCTACGGGGGCTCCAATCCGGAGAAAAAGGCTTGTAACATCCCATGAGAGTTGAAAGATCTATATCTCTACGTTACGTTTGCAGTGTGCAATTTTGATTCTAAGACCAATTCGTCCAATTGTCAAGGTATATACCCCAATAAACAAAGGATTAGCCTCTATTCTTGAATTTTCGGTCTTATTGGTTTAAAATAGGAATGAAAATTGATTGTCCAGAGGGGTTGTGAGGTATACCTGACCGAAAAGTTCCGGGTATTTTTGCCGCATCAAGTCCTGTGGCTCCCATGTACGCTCCTCCTGCCCATGATTGTTCCACAAAACCTTGATTAATGGAACCTTCTTCCGTTGCAAGACCCGCACTGCCATGTCATCGATCCCGATCGGCTCCAAATGAACTGACCGGTCAGAAGCTACCGGTCCATCTGTGGTAAAAATCTGCTGCTCCGGGCGCAGTAGAGCCCTCCTAAGCGAAGAAACGTGGAATACGTCGTGCAGAGATGCCAGCTCTGGTGGCAATCTCCAGCCTGTAAGCTAGGGCCCCGATTCGCTCCAGGATCCTGTAAGGGCCCATATACCTAGGACTGAGCTTCTTGCTCCGACCACGCACCCGTGAAACTCCATGCATGGGCCGGATCCTCAAAAAAAACACTCGGTCACCCTCCTGAAACTCCACCTGACGATGTCGGGCGTCATAATACTTAGCCTGTCTACTCTGCGCTTCTAACATCTTGTCTCTGATTGGTCTCATCTGAGCCTCGACGTCTTCGACAAAATCCGATCCCAACGCCTTCAGTTCCTCGTCCTGAATCCAAGAAAGCGGGGTCCTTCATCTCCTTCCATATAAGGCTTCGTAAGGCGCCATCCTGATGTTGGACTGGTAGCTGTTGTTATAGGAGAACTTGATCAAGGGTAGGAGCTTCTCCCATGGTTCCCCGTGGCCCAAAATGCATAGCCTCAGAAGATCTTCTAGCGTCCAATCGGTGCGTTCTATCTGCCCATCCATCTGGGGATGGAATGCGGTGTTGAAGGTCAATCGCGTGTCCAAGTGAGCATGCACGGATCTCCACTTCCTGGAAGTGAACCAGCCATCCCGATCCGACACGATTGTCTTGGGCACCCCGTGGTATCGAACAAACTGCTCCACAAATCCCCGCACTAGTGCCCCCCCCACAGAGTCATCCTTCTTGATCGGAATGAATCTGACCACCTTCGTCAACCGATCGACGATGACCCAAGTCGAGTTGTTTCCCGTCCGAGATCGGGGAAGTCCATGAATAAAATCCATCGCGATGTCCTCAAATTTCCACTTCGGGGGTACATGTTCTGAGATACATCATCCTTCTGATGATACAACCTAGCGATTAAATCTTTACCTTCTCAGATATCCCGAATCTTGTTACCCATCACCTAATTTCACGTGATAATAGTTAATTCTCGTAATTATTCCGTCTTATTACAATGTCATTGTCTTGGTAACGCTACGGGTCATCATTCCAACCATGTTTGTTATGCCACTTTCTCTAAACTAGGTCCAAGGGAACCCAAGCCAATACTAGTTTGCCCAATAAACGAAAGTTTAGCCCCCCAATAAACAAAAGATCAGCCCCTACCTATCTTGGGCTAAGTATCTTGACATTACCCTGTTACATCTGTCCTAGCTGGGTGCACAATCCCTAGGGCATCAATCTTTGACTTGGGGTTCCACCCTGAAACTCGTTAATATACTCCATACTTTAAACTCTCTGAGTCACATCTACGACAACCTTATCTGGGTCAAAATGTTCCCAATCTCAAATGAGTATCTTCCGAACTCGAATTCCTATCCGACCCTCAGTGTTTGTCTCGGTGGTTGCCTCCAGGTAATTTTATTACCGGTATTGAGGGTTAAGACTACTTGTCTTTTACCATTCTGATAATGTATTATTGGTCTCAATTCTCCTTAAAGTAGTCTACCGCTTTGAATAATCCTTGATTGGGATAGTAGGGACACCTGAGTTTACGTCTTAGGTAGTCATTCTCGTGCTAAACTCCTCCTTTATTCTCATTGGGTATCTCCGCACCTTAACCAAGTTCATACCCATGGTCTATTTTGGACTAGGACATACTAAAAGTCGTCATGGTTAGTAGTGAGTCCTAGTGGGCTGGGTCTAACTCGTAGACTAGAGAATTATGGGAAATGTTCTTTGCAGCCGGAGGTGCTCCCTGTTGGGGGCAGGACTTGCCGTAGGCCACAAAGAGGAATTCCAATTAATGGATAAGTGGACTTCTACATGTGATTTCCCTTATGGGCACACCACTGCTTCCGCTGCTTAGTTTGTCCCCAAACTAAACTCGGGCGGGGGTGTCCCAGGGTTAGTGGACTAGTACTTTTCCGATCGAGGTTTCCTCTGATACCACTTGTAGGACCCCATTTTTTTTCTTTTTAAACACCGGGGTCTTAGCCCAGAACTACCGCTTTGCGGTGGCACCGACTCACGGGAAGACCGCCACTACAAAACGCCAATTCTGCCGGCCCTTTTTGAACGCAGAACAGTAGCATAAAGAAGTAAAAGCAAGTCCATAATAATCACATGTATATAAATAAATCTCCACGAAGGGAGAGTCCACAATAATAATAATAATCAGAGTACAAAAGGAGGGCTTATGCCCGGTACATCATATCCTCACTACAAGTCACTCGCGGAAGAAAACTAAAACTAAGTGTCACCGTAACTATCACTGAACCGAGAGCACCCAAGCTAGACTGGCCCATCTCCACCGACTCCGTACTCTGCTGGTGCTGCATCTCTGGGTGCTTCTTCCTTTTTGGCCTGCCGTCGCCGCCTCGCAATCCACTTCTGCGTCTACGTCTTCGGCCTCCTGGCTGCTGAGCTGGTGGGATCCCACCCATCAAGGGGCATTTAACCCATGTATGTCCCGGCTGGTGACAATGGTAATACAGTCGCGGGGTCAACTCTGTCAGAAACTGCAACACCCGTGACCCTTCCATATGGTACACCTAAAATTTTGTGGTTCAAAAACCGCTAGTCATAAACACTAAGCCCTATCATCCCCTACCCCTTCCCCCATGGCTCCTATGTACCGAGCGGAGAGGAAGAAAGGGAAGGATATGAAGGTGGAGAGTAAGTCAAAAGCAGGTGACAGCGGTCCTTTGCTAGCAATTCCATAGTAAACATGATAGAAGTAGAAAGTAGGAAATGTAACCTTAACTTATACGCGGAAGAGCATAAGCCAAGGGATCTTTTGCAGGGCTCCCATCGTATAAAGTGTCCCATACCACTTATACGTTGGGGTGTCGGTTATCAAATAGCAAGGAGTAGCAAGTAAGTAAAAGCACAAGAAATATAACCATTGATTTATAGGGATTACCCCTATAGACCAAGGGGTCGTTTTGCAGGGCCTATCGTATAAAACGTCTCATACCATCTTATACGATAGGTGGCAATGTTTATGCTTGACATGCAAATATGCTATGGAATGCAAAAGCAAGTGCAACACACCCACACGACTCCATGCGCACAGACCTTTAGTTCCCCCTGTTCGGAAAGCTAGCTTCACTCCCAGGAACCTCCGTTGTGGCAAACAGAGACAGTGGGTCGGGCCCCCCACTCCTAGGCGGGTAACCACACTACCAGGCCTAGCCCTTCTGTATGCCCCTAGAAGAACACAACCTAGAGTATCCACGTACTAGTGCTGGCTATACCCACCAGGCTTTCTTTGGATAAGTGTCCCACACCGCCGAGTCAACGTACCACTGTCGGTGTGATCGATCGCCCAGTACCGATGACCCACCACTTTTATGCACATGCAATCATGACAATTATATTTGTACAAGTTCTCATGTTACCGAGCCTTCAGCTCTCTAGGCTACCAAGCATATACTAAGTCCCCGAGCATCCCGCTCCCTGGACTTCCAAATTATAAACCAAACCATTGTCATTACTAGTAGGCCCTTAGACCACAGACCTACTCTACCCATTTCAAGCCAATTCTTCTTCCTAAGTATACAAGTGTAGGTGTGAGGTAGAACTATTTTTAGGTTTACTCTTGATCATTTTATTCCTAAGAGTTAAGGTTAATCTTGGACTTCCCGAGGTTTACCCGGTGAAGGGCTCGCAGCGGTACTAGGAGCTATAATGGGGTGAATCCCAAAACTCCCTTTCCAAGGCACTTATTATAATTGATTGGTTCCCTTAACCCATTCCCTTCTCACATTACAGTGGGCTAATCCTAGGGTGATTTTGACTCTTCCTCTTCTCGGGGAGGACGATCTTCCGTCGAACCCGAACACTACTTATCGCTAGTCAATCTCACACCCTACCCATCCTGACTTCCAATAATGAACTTGATTTAACTCACCCTATCCAAACCAGCAAACTACCAAAATTCCATCTCCCAAGTTCATTACCCACTCTAGTTCAGCTTCTGCAGTTTTTTACTAAACGCAGACCATCCTAAGATTTAGGAGGTTTGCAAGGGGTGGTACTCCAAACTGTCTTCCGAATCTCATATAATATTTACTGGAGGTCTACAATGACCTAATTAGTCTAAATCCAGAAAATAATAATTTTCCTATTTCATTTGGCATTTAATTTATTTATTCTAAGATTCCAAATGCCCTAATATGAACATGAAGTTCACTAATGAGCCAACAATAAATACTCCTAAAATCAATAAAAATCCTATAAGACATTTAAACAGCAATTCCAAGTTTTGAGAAATTTCAGAGATGTTTAGGCCTACATTTCCTAATTTACCATTTTAGGCCACTTTTACTATATTATGAAGGAAGTACTGTAAATATATATCCAAAAATCTCAAGAAAATTATAAAAGCTATATAGTGACCTAAAACCATCATAAATCAGGTACCATAATTTTTCTCCAACATTTGAACTCTGAATTTATTTTAATGTAAGATACTAATTTTCCTCACTTAATGAAGGAGATACTGTTTTTAATCATTTAAAATTCCAGAGAAAATTAGAAAGTGCCTCTCATAATTTGAAATACCCTCTTACCAAATTTCATAATTTTCCAAATAGTAATTGGGCCTTAACTGTATTTTTGACTACATATCACAATCAGTACGTTAAAGAATAAAGTACCCAAAATAATCAGATAAAACTTCCAATAAAAATACAGAAGGTATAATATGCTATAAGATGCCCTAATCCAAGATTTCGTAACATTCCAGTGTATAGAAATTCCAGAACCATCAAGATAAATATCTATGGCACAATTAGAGTTGTAAATGAAGTACTGTATAAATTAGCCCAAAAATCTCAACAAAATTATATTATGTCTACTTGGACCATAAAATCACTCTATCCAAATTTTACTTGGTTTGTAGTTCAGTTGATAGCCTAATAATTCAAATTAAAGTTGGTGACCTAAACTAGGGTTAGGGTTTGAGGTGGGCTAAAGGTCTCCAAATACCATAATATTTTTACCAGAGGACATTAATGGCCCTATGGTCCTCTCCACCAAATTTCAAGTCAGTCCAAGGTCATTTGACCCCATGACCTTCACACCCCTACAAATCCCCATTAAGGGACCTACCCTTGGGTTCTAGGGCTACCCTACACCAAACCACTCCAAACTCCCTTGGAAGGTGTGTCATGCCCTAAAAAGTCAGTGACCAAAATATCAGCCCCTGTTGAGGTGATATGGCCACTCAAATACCAAGGGGGTGTTTGAACCTAAATTATCCTATGAGGATCAACCTAGTGTTGGACACAAACCTAATCAAAACATCTCCAAATGAAATGAAATTTTTACCAGAACCTTATGTTACAACTAGGGACCACTCACCAAAATTTGGGAGGGTTTGGAAATCATTTAGCCATCTAATTAAATTATGCTAGGATTATTAAATTTTCCAAAAAACTATAGAAAAACATTCTCCAAAAATTCTCATTTTTGGACGGCACCTAGATATAGGTAAGATTAGGCCACACTCCAAATTTCAAGTCATTTTGATGACTGGATTGGAGTGGGGAATTTTTCTAATGTCAATACAGCCCTATGGATAGGCCTCACCAAAAAGTGTGATGTGGTCTAACCAGGACTCCAAATCGAGTGAAATTAATTTTAAATTAAACTAGACTTCAAGGGCTACATTTTCTATGTTGACCACTTTTTATGTTTCAGCCCCTACGGGCTATAATTTTCAGTTTTAACCCAGTGTACAGTAAAGGGATTTAATTCCTAATTAAACAATATATAATATAATAAAATGTTACTGTTCATCTTCTTCTTTAGCCCGATCCAACAACTAAAATGCTTAAAACCTGTAGATTTCTTAAACCTTTTTCCCGGCCACCCAGCCATCTCCCTGGCCGGCCACCACCACCACCACCTCTGTTGAGGTGAGGGCTACCGTCGGGCGGCGGCACGGCCGCCGAAGAGGCGGTTTCTGGCGAACCCGACCACCATTTATTTTTGAAAAACATGGAAAAACTCACTCAATCTAGCTCCTTTGAGCTCGAAATCTCTCCAAAGTAATTTCTAAGATCTATCCATAGAAGAAAGAGTAGAGGAGGACCTTGTTCGCGGTTTGAAGGCGAGATAAACGTCGGATTGTCATGGTGCGGTGGTGGCATTCCCGAACTTCTTCAACAGCAAGAGCAGAAATCTGAATTCATTTGATCGAGCGTGTAACCTTCTCCTCTTACTCTAAGGAGGCTGTTATAGATCTCCAAGTGGGGAGGGGAAAGGATGAAACATTCATGGCCATGAATGTTTCTCTTAATAACGTTTCGGTTATGATGCAGGGAAGAGGAAAAGGTGGAAGATGAAATGGCTGATCCAGGTGGCGATTTTCTATTGGACCTCACTCTCTCTTTCAATTAAATAATTAGGGACGGAAACGGCCCATAAATATTCCTGCTATACATTCCCATAATCAGAATTGATTAAGACGTCGGTTACCGAAATTTAAAGTCTGGCTGACGTTTCGGCCTTGGTCATGGGCGTGACACATAGGTCACGGGCGTGATAGGCCCAAATGGAAAATTCTGGGATCGACGATCGTCAAACTGAGATCATCGATCGTCGAAGGGTGGTCACGCCCTAGGTCACGGGCGTGAAACCTGGGTCACGGGCGTGACAGGGTCAAGATGCAAATTCCGCGCTCGGCGATCGTCTCGCTGAGATCGACGATCGCCGAAGGGGGGCACGCCCTAGGTCACGGGCGTGACACCTGGGTCACGGGCGTGACATGGCCATTACGCAAATTCTGCGCTTCGACGATCGTCCCGCTGAGATCGACGATCGTCGAAGTGGTCACGCCCTAGGTCACGGGCGTGACACATAGGTCACGGGCGTGACAGGCCCGGGTTGCAAGTTCGACGATCGTCTCACGGAGATCGACGATCGTCGAAGGAGTCACGCCCTAGGTCACGGGCGTGACACATAGGTCACGGGCGTGACAGTCCCGGGTTTCAAATTTGACGATCGTCTCACGGAGATCGACGATCGTCAAAGGATTCACGCCCTATGTCACGGGCGTGACACATAGCTCACGGGCGTGACCAACCCGTGACCCAAAGTGTCGGTCATTGTACTTCAATTCTTGGGCTTCTAGGGTTCTGTTAAGACAAAAACATTCCCAGGGGTCTAGCCGGAAATGGGATGTTACATATCAAGATCTCGCTCACGCCTCATATACCAGCGAACTTAGTCTCAAGCTGGTTATTTTGTCCCAGTGTGATCTCCTTTGAATTGCAATCAATAAAGGCATGCTGCTCTGAGAGCTAACAAATTAAATTCTGATATCAGTAGCATAGATGCGTTCAAACCGAAATCCTGACTTCCTATTTGAACCTCCACGTAGCAAGTCCTATCCGCACGCATCACACATCCGTTTGGTAACAACACCTTCACATTATCAATCGTCATATGACTAGGTACTTTGATTTGTGCTACAAAGTCCTTAGACAGAAATGAAAGTGAAGCACCCGTATCAAATAGTTCTCTCATCGGATTGTTCCGAATAAGGACAATTCCTGTGACAAACACATCATACACAAGATACACACAAGGAATGAAATGTAAGCAAGGTAAGCAATCAATATCTTAGATCGTTCCTATGACGACGTCACTTTGCTTTATGGCCTCCTGCTGGCCAAGATTATATACTCGGGGCTGCGCCTGGGATACAGAGGACTCCACCACTGCTTTTACCTTATCAGCATATGACGCTCCTGTCTTCTTTTCCACCTTTGGCGGACCAACCCGACATTCACGGGCTATATGCCCCACTCTACCACATGTGTAGCAGGTACGAGACTCTTGCCTCGAAGTTTCCCCCGACGCAACTGTAGAAGGAGCCTGTCCAGAAGACTTGGATCTCTTTCCCCATTTCTTTTTGTAATACAATTTTACAGAATGGGGCGCTTTGAACTCGGACTTTTTCATAGCCAAGTCCCTCTTTCCTTTCACCTGCTTCATATCCTTCTCCAACGCATAAGCCATATCGACCAACACTTGAAACCCCTAGTTTACTGAACTTGAGAGCAGGAATCTCAACTCATCCCACAACCCTTCGTAGAACCTATTGGTTTTATATTGTTCATCAGCGAAGATAAATCCCGCATAGCATCCCAATCGTGTAAGCTCATGTAAGTAGATATCAACACAACTGTATCCTTACGTTAGACACTAGAACTTATTTTCCATGGCGATACGTTTTGCTGCTGGCAGGTGCTTTGCCAAGAATAGTCGCAAAAACTCCTCGATCGAGACTTCTGTTATTTTCCTGCCCGCTAAGTGGTGCAACTCTATCTTGCCCCATCATAGCCGAACCTCTTCTTCCAACAAGAAGGTGGCCAAGGTGACCTTCTGATCTTCCTCCGTCCTTATCACCGTCAATATTCGCTTGAAGCACGACAACCAATCTTCCGTCTGTATTTGGGATCCCACACTAGTAAACGTAGGAGTATTGAATCTCATAAACTTCTTCAACTGTTGTTCAGCTGCTCGAGGATCAACAGCCTAACAGGTTCTGGCCTTACACCAACCCGTTCTAGCACTAATGCCGGTTGCGCCTGCCCGGTAGGCTATGCATGAATCATTGCAAATAGTGCCTCAGCAACTAAGCATACTATTTCTGCAGAAGGAGGAGGTGTAGGCACCTAAGCTGGTGCTGCACTCTCATCAGAACGATGGGGATCAGATTGCCCAACACCACTACGAGTCACCTATAGGTGAACAAGACACACACTTTTGCGACCTTTTATAATCAATAACAACAATAATGGAATGCGCAAGTTCCTCAAATAGTTGTATTTGCATTCCTTAGTGGAAATTTTTGAGTTCATTAATGTTAAAGTGGGTCGCACTTACACGTGCTCGCCACCCTACAAAAGAATTCGACCACGAATTCGAAAGAGGAAGACCGAGACAAGTTGATACCAAAAATGTCACAACCCCATCCATTCAATAACATATAATAGAAGGTCTGGCCAGGGCCCTATACTATATGCCACAAAACAGGCGGCGAGGTTAAAGGTTAATACCAAAAAATATTCGCATCCTAACTCAGAGCATGCTAGCGGAAGATTAAGATTAATATGGAACTCAACAACCACGAAAGTCCACTATATATAAACAACCACATTTATATAAATAACCCCAAAGGAATGTACACCAAATACACAAAAGTTTGGCCTTAAGGCCTTACAGTTAAGTTTCACAAATGTGGATTACAAACATCGACATGCAGGACAGCCACACATGAACATAATAAAGTTTTTCACTCATCCTTTAAGGGCTAGCAGTAGCAGCCGCAGGGGCTTTAACCCTCTATTTCCAGTTCGGCTCTCCAACACATGCACAAGGATAGCCCACCATGATGGTGGCAAATAAGGCAACGGTCAGTATTCAGCTAACCAATTTATAACGATCCTACCCCTTTCCCGGGGCAGTGGTATTCCTTCCTTGCAGGCATAGCATTTCACAAGCAGATATATCATAAGATGTGCACTTAAGCACAATCAATATATCACAAACGTCGGCCACTTTGCCCGATGCTCCGTGCACTCAGGGCACATTCTTGGTGTATCGGAAAACCTTTGTCCCACCACCATTTAAGGTCTGAAACCCAATGGTATTGAGCATTATGCTCCACAACCTCTCGTTGGAGACTTTAGTCTTAATGGCGTGCAGGCCTAAGACTCTCATTATGTGATTCTGACGAACACCACTATTTTAGGAACTTATGTCAGACAACCATAACGCGAATACAGTTCATACCTTGCCCATTACTCAAATCACTGGTTCAATACTAGACTGATGTGGTTCAGTGTCCCCTTATCCGTTCTGCACGAAGCCTTCAAGAGCTTGCAGCTCACAATAGCCACACTGTCCAACAAGGGCTGACTTTATAATCCAAAAGGGGAGCTAGTGCCAGCGTTCCTCGCTGTCGCTTGGCGGGTTCAGCAGAAGCTCTCTTTCTGCACCCAAACTCAACCCAAACCCTGCAACATCCTGTAGTGATAGAAAACTAGTCTTTCATAGCATACACCACAAGAATTATGAGGGTATTTTCCTATAATTCCGCTCTAGTACTTCCTGATACTGCCCTTCACAGACACAACCCATCGACTCCATAACATACACGTTTATACGGGGAGTCTTCTCCGGTGAGTAAAATAAAATATCACCAATCCAGACCAACCTATCCAGATGGGCTTCACACAAAATGCATATTCCGTACTACACATTTCTAGATCTATATGCAAGACTGATTGGAGATTTCAAGAATCAACCCAAGGGAAATCCATCAATAATCCACCTTTTGGTGGGGGAAATCCATGCACATGCCAAAACAAGGACTTCACATGTCCAAGAAGGAAGATCGTTACCCTTGACGATCTCTTTGGAGCCATGGAAAACTAGCCGGATGAAAAGCACCGCAATAGACTTGCCTCCATGAATCTGGACAAACAGCTCCACCGGAAGCAAGATAACTCCTCCTCCTTATTCCTTGCTCTCCCCACTCTCTAACTCTTTAGAAAGAGAAAGGACTGAGGTAAATGAGAGTTTATCCCTCAACTCCCGGCCTTAATATAGCAGGGATAATTCTGGACCGTTGGATCCTCTTTGAAGGGAATGAACGGCCACGAATCTCCCTGAAAATCACTTTCCTGGGCTGAACACGGCTTGTGACACGCCCGTATTATAGGCTGTGTGCCTTAAGCGGCAAATAAACTGACTTGACCCGACTAGGACACGATCCTATGACACACCGGTGTCACAGGCCGTGTGCCAGACATGGCTTCAAACATGCCCGTGTCCAGCCCGTGTTTAACA
Organism: Platanthera zijinensis; assembly: GCA_039513925.1. Classification (NCBI taxonomy): domain Eukaryota; kingdom Viridiplantae; phylum Streptophyta; class Magnoliopsida; order Asparagales; family Orchidaceae; genus Platanthera; species Platanthera zijinensis. The sequence goes on from CM077087.1 coordinate 72,494,153, forward strand.
GTACTCATAGACTTGGCCAAACACAGAGAAGGACATGACCCTTGACATGCCCGTGTCATAGGCCATATGCCCAACATGTCTTACCTCTCGAGGATCGTCAGTGCATTTTGTCGAACTCATAGGACACGGCCCAGGACACGCCCGTGTCATATACCATGTGCCACACTCGAGACCGCCCTGCGACACACTCGAGACTGTCATGCGCTACACTCGAGTCCGTCTTACAAACATAGAGTAGGATACGGCCTTGGACATGCCTGTGTCCTAGGACGTGTTGCTCAGCCTACACAGCTAACTCCTAATCAAGATTTGGGGCATTATAAATCTTGCCCTTAGATTCCCTTAGGAATAGGGTCTTGTCTATCTTCCCCCTTGAGAATTTGTTCTAAATGAGGAAGCTATACAATGTCTCATACCATGCTCTAGGGGCTTGCTTCAACCCATATAGAGCTTCCCTAAGTCTATAAAAAAAATTAGGAGAGTTAGAATCAACAAAACCTGGAGGAAGTTCAACATAGCCTTCTTCCTTTAAGTCACCATTCAGGAAGGCTGACTTTATATCCATCTGGTAGACTTTAAATCCTTTGTATGCAGCATATGCAATAAAAAGTCTGATGGCTTCCAATCTTTCTACAGGAGCAAAGGTTTGATCAAAGTCAATATCTTCTTCTTGTTTGTACCCCTTAGCTACCAGCCTAGCCTTGTTCTTGATTATAATGTCATTTTCATCAAGCTTATTCATGTAGATCCACTTAATTCTAATAATATTATGTCTTTGTGGTATGAGAACCAGCTTCTATACCTTACACCTCTTAAACTTGTTAAGTTCCTCTTGCATTACTACAATCCAGAACTGATCTATGTTGGCCTCTTCAAATCTCTTGGGCTCAACTTGTGACATGAAACGTGAATACGTTGCTGTATTTAGACTTCTGCTCCTTGTCACAACTCCTTGGTTAGCATCACCAATAATTTGGTGTCTTGGATGATCCCATAGATTCCTGACTGCTGGAGGCAATCTTCCTTCAGCATCTTGAGCATCAGTGGTTGCATATTGTTGATCTTCATCCACTTCAAGTGTGGCTTGTACTTCTTCTGGAATATCCACTCCATCTTAGAATATTGGAGCAGCTTTCTTGATGGTTAGCTTATACATCATCGGCTCTATACCTGTAGGTATACAAGAGGAGCTTGGCAGATCACTGTTAATTATAGGTTACTTAACAAATACTACATTAACAGACTCTTCTACAGCTTGACTTTCCAAGATGTAGATTTTTTAGGGCTTACTATGATTATTGTATCCAACAAAAATCTCATCATAGGACTTGGAAGTAAACTTAGTCACATCGGACTTCCCATTATTTGGCACATAGCACTTGCCACCAAAGATCTTGAGATAGGCTAGGTTTGGTTTTTTTCCCTTCATAATCTCATAAGGAGTTTTTTGTAGCTCTTGGTGATAGAGGCTCGATTAAGGACATGACATGTAGTATTTACTGCCTCATCCTAGAAATATTCTAGGAGAGATGTGTCACTCAATAAGATCCTACCAGCCTCTATGAGAGTTATTTTTCCTCTCAATAATTCCATTTTGCTGGGGTGTTCCTTGAGAAGAAAATTCTTGATGAATCACTTGCTATTCACAGAACCATGTCATGCTTTCAGACTGAAATTCAGTCTCATGGTCACTTATGATTTTGACCACAATGCTGTCTAGCACATTCTAAATTTGCAAGACAAAAGTATTGAAGACATCAAGGGTTTCAGACTTTTCTTAAGAAAGAAAACCCAAGAAAACCTAGAATATCATCGAGCGCAGCTCAACAAAGATTATCGAGCAGAGCCCGACAAAGATCGTCGAGCGGAGCTCGATGAAGATCGTTGAGCTGAGCCCGACGAAGATCGTCGAGAGGAGCCCGATGATGATTGTCGAGCAGAGCCCGATGAAGATCGTCGAGCGGAGCCCTATGAAGATCATCGAGCGGAGCCCGACGAAGATCATCGACTGGAGCCCGACGAAGATCATCGAGCAGATCCCGATGATTTTGGCCTATTATCAGCCTCGTTCGACGATCTGTCAAAAACTGAGGATATGGTCGAGCGGTGACTCGTGTCAGATAACTGGTGAGCGGCCAGTAGGCGGTGGATAACCTTTTAGCCTAAACTCGAGTCATTGTTGTGTTTTGATGAGTTTATCGTGTGGTTGGGGTGAAATTAGAGACCACTTATGCAGAGGGGTTGGAATAAGGAAATCATTATTTCCTTTTTTTCTCTCTCTCTCTCTCTCTTTCTTATATTCAAGTTCTGGAGCAGAGAACTCGCGGCTGGAGCTATGGCTTGTTGAAGTTGCTGGAGTATTTTGTGGAGTCGGTGGGTTGTGTCTGTGAAGTGGAGTAACAAGAAGTACTAGAATGGAGTTCTGGGAAAAAACCTTCAAAGATTGTGTGCTATATGCTGGCACTACAGGATGCTGCAGGGTTTGGGTTGAGTTTGGGCGCAGAAAGAGAGCTTCTGTTGACCCTGCCAAACGATCCTGATGAATGCTAGCATTGACTCCAGCTTTGATTGTGAATCAAGTCCTCCGGGGATGTTGTGGATATTGCGAGCAATGCGCTCTTAAAGGCCGTTGAGCCAAACATACAAGGGGAAGCCGACCCGCATCAGTCTAGACATTGAACTGGCGATTTTAGCAACGGGCAAGGGCTGAACTGTATCCGCATTATGGTTGTCTAACTTGAGTGCCTAAGTTATTGGCTTCGTTAGGATCACATATTGAGAGTCTTAGGTTGTTTACCATCAAGACTAAAGTCTCCGTCTGTGGGTCGTGGAGCATGAATGCTCAATGTTTACCGTTGGGTTTTGGACCCTTGAACGGTGGTGGGACCCTATTTTTCCAGTACACCGATAATGTGCTCTGAGTGCACGGGACGTCGGGTCATGCGGCGGACATTTGTGATATCTTAAACTTTATATCTGCTTGTTAAATTGCTATGCCTACAGGGAAGGAATACCACTGCCTTGGGAAAGGGGTAGGGTCATTATAAATTGATCAGCTGAATGCTGACCGTTTCCTTGTTTTCCACCGTTGCGGTGGAATATCCTTGTGCAGGTGCTGGAGAGCCAAGAAGGAAATAGCGGGCTGAAGCCCTTGCTGCTGCTACTGGCCCTCGAAGGTCGAATGAAGAATTTTACTGTTTTCATATGTGGTCGGCCTGTGTGCCGATGTTTATAATCCACATTGATGAAATGTAACTGTAAGGCCTTGAGGCCATAACTTTTGTGTTAAGATACATTCTTATGGTATTATATATAAATGGTGTTTTATATATTGTGGACATTCAAATGGGTTTGAGTTCAAAAAAACCTTAAAGCTTCCGTTAGCATGCTCTGAGTTAGGATGTGAATAGCTTTTGGTATTAACCTGTAACCTTTCCTCTTGTTTATGAACTATGGTGTGGGGCCCCGGCCGGACTTGCTATTATATTTCATTAAACGGATGGAGACGTTCATAGTCATCAACCACCACAAGGGTGTAGACTTTCCTACCTAGACTATAAACTGGCATAGGACCAAACAAGTCTATATGCAGGAGGTATAAAAACCTCACAAAGTCTTTGGTCCCAATGCCCTTGAAGGAAGGTTTGGTCTGCTTGCCCTTTTTTCATGCTGAGCAAATGCCTTCCTTGGTGCATTTCATCTTGGGACCATTCCTAACTTGCTCTTCACTAAAGAGCTTACCAATGGTCTTATAGTTCAAATGAGCTAGTCTCTTGTGACATTGTACACAATATGAGACTTTCTCATTTGCAACTAGACATATAGGAGAGTCTTTATTAAGACATAGAAAGTTTAAGCAATAAACATTTCCACTCCAAGTGCCTGTCAATATGACCTCTTGTTCACTTGACCTCTTGATTCGTCACTCATCCTTATGGAATACAATGGCATAGCCAAGATCACAGAGTTGGCTTATGTTTATCAGGTTTTGTTGCAACCCTTCCATATAAGCTACATTTGAGATGTTGACTATGCCATTGGTAATCTTACCATAGCCTCTTTTCACTCCTCTATCTAAACCACCAAAGATTACTTTGGGTCCATCCTTCACTGGAGTATACTCCTTTAAGTTGCTCCTTGTTCCAGTCATGTTCCTGGAACAACCACTGTCCAAGTACCATATAAGGGTATGGGCTCTTGGACTAACCTGCAGCATATAAATTATCTTACCTTAGGACCCCAATATTTATTGGGACTTAGGTTCTTATTAGTCTGAAATAGAAACTGTCTTCATGTAGATTTTCTGACTGGAAGACTAAAATTTGCTCTGGGCACACTTGGATTGTGCAAGCAATCTAGGGAAAAATGCCCGACCTTACCACAACACCAACACTCATGAATATTATATCTTCTTTTCTGATCAGGTCTTGCAGTTTGGTTAACTACTGACTGTATAGAAGGAAGAGGAGTAGCAACCTTCTTCAAGTTCCTTTCAATATGGATCTGACTATAGGTAAGTCTTTCAATAGACTTATTTGGCTTGCTCTGACTGTCATTGACATCAATTTTCTTTGCAGAGAATTGGGTCTTAATAGCAACATAGATAGCCAAATCAGGCTTACTGATAGACTTACTCTTAGTCTGAGTCTTTGTGAATGGTCTTGAGAGTTGACCACTGCTACTTTCTTGAGTGACGGGGCTAGTGCACCAAATACAAAAGGTCCATGATGGGTCATTTGAATTTCCTCATGGGGAGCCTTAGAGGCACTCATTCCCCTACTATATCTTCCACCATAGTTGTCAACATCTTTGTTCACACTAGTGGATCTACCATTCATCCAGTGACCATAGATACTTTCTTGGTCATACCTATTTGAAGGCATCTGAACTTTCTTGAAAGGAATGGGAGGCTTGGATGCCAGAGGTTGAACAGGAGCTTTGCCATTCCCTTTGGAATAGGCAACTCTTGTGCTACCCTTGAATCTCAACCCCTTCTTACCCTTTTAAGAGTAGGAGTCTATCAGGGGCAACACAGTACTGGGCTTAGAGTAACTAGCCACAATTCTCTTCTCCCTCTAGAGTTTTATTCAAGATCCCAAATGAGATTATTCTTGAATCTGATGGTGCCAATTTGAATGAGAGAGATGTTTATCAGTTGGCTGATTTCCCTAGCCTTCTGATCAAGCAGGGTTGTTATCTCAACCTGCTGGGAAGCAGCTAGCTGAAGGGAGATAATCACCTCAGCTTGCTTCTTAGCTAGATTCTTACTTATTCTAAAGACATCCAAAAGGACACCACACTTGTCAATCAATTGATTGACATCTTCCTTAGATTCTGACCAATCATCATCACTTGATGATGATACATTAGAATTTGGACTAGCCTCATAATCTGAGTCAAAAGAAGATGTTGGTACCCTAGTTTGATTTGAGTTTAGTCTTGCCTTTTTAGTCCCTTGACCTAAGAATTATCTATGGTCAATGGTTAGTAGTCTAGCTGTAGAGTCCTCACTTTTCCAGATTGAGAATTTGGTTAAGTAGTTTTTCGTTCGACTATAGTCAAACGCCGCTCGACTATCGTCTATCGGCTGATCGACGATCGTCTATCAGTTGGTCGACGCTCTGTCTGCGTTGATAGTTCGACTATCTGTTGATAGGTCGACTATCTGCTTGGCGTGGTAGTTCGACTATCTGTCCTGATAGATCGACTACCTGATAGTTCGACTATCTGTTGATAGGTCGACTATCTGTTCCGCTTTGATAGGTCGACTATCTGTTGATAGGTCGACTATCTGTCGTCTTTGATAGTTCGACTATCTGTCCTGATAGTTCAACTATCTGATAGTTCGACTATCTGTTGATAGATCGACTATCTGGTCTATTTTGATAGTTCGACTATCTGTTGATAGGTCGACTATCTGTTTTCTGAGGTAGGTCGACTATCTGCTTGATAGGTCGACTATCTGTTTGTTTTTGATAGTTCGACTATCTGTTGATAGGTCGACTATCTGATAGCTCGACTATCTGTTGATAGCTCGACTATCTGTTTTGCCCTGATAGTTCGATTATCTGTTGATAGGTCGACTATCTGATAGTTCGACTATCTTCTGGTAGTTCGACTATCTGCTGTGATAGTTCGACTATCTCCTTTGATAGTTCGACTATCTGGATCGTTCGACTATCTGTCCGATAGTTCGACGATCTCCGTGCGTCGGTCGACGATCTCCGAAGGTCGTTCGACGTTTTCTGTCTGCCTTTATATTTTGTATTTATTTATTATATTTAATTAATTAATACATTATCTGGCATATCTTTTCAATCGTTTTATGATAATATTTCCAGGCATATCTGCTCTATTCTTTTTGCCTGTGTAAAATCTTTTTAGATAAAGTTGTTTGTCTTATTAGCTGACTTTGTATTTTACTGTATCTGTTGAGAGTCCTTTATAGCCGTTAGACTGAAAAGCCTTCTTCCTCTATAAAGAGTATGTCTGTGATGGGACTTTATTTAGTCCTCTGTTATTTGATTTGATCCTGCAGCTTCTTAGAAAAAGGTTTATTCCTTTTATAGGATGTCTTGCTGCAGAGTTTGTTTTGCTGTGTGTTATTTGCAGCCCAGGTCTCAAGTTTCAGAAGAAGACAAGTAATTCAAATTGAAGAGAGCCGTTGCTTGCTGCTGATATATAAAGGACCCCTTGAAGAAGGATCGTAGCTAGTTAACCAGTTCATATAATATTCAAGCCTTCATCAAGATCAAGTCTTCTGCTCTCAGCAATCCTCATCCATCTGAGAAGTGTTAAGATCTTCTACTCTTCTTCAACCTGAGTTCTCCTGCTTTCAGGAAGTTCAAACTCAGAGTTCTTTTGAAGAAGAAGAAGAAGAAGACAGCTGCTTGAAGATCTTTAATTTTATTATTTATTATCTTCTTGTAGTTTTTCCTTCAGAGCTTTCTGAAGAGTTTTTCTGCATTGAAGCAAGACTTCACCTGGACATCTTTGAGCCAGGGGGAGCCTTGATTCTTTAGAGCTTTCTAGCTCAGTGCAAGTTTGTGTGCTTCTCTAATCTTTGTAAAATAGAGAAGACATCTTAACCTTCTTCCCCCTCCTGTACAGGGTTATTACTCCCTTCAAAAGTATCCCTTGGTGGCAGGGCACCTGATCAAAAACCTGTGCTTGGTTTTTAGACACCTGATCAAAAGTCTAAAGGGTTTCTGGATCTACCTGAAGCAGATCCTGTTGGTGGCAGGGCACCTGATCAAAAACCTGAGTGGATTCCTACTGTGTGGGTAGAAGAGTGGACGTACCCAAGTTATTTGGGGAACCACTATAAAATTCCTTGTGTCGTCTGGATTCACTTGTTTAATTCCTGCACTGTGGCTGTGAATAGATATAACTAGGATTGCTAGTTGCTGATTAGGTTTTCCAAGCCTTAACTGTAATCATAGTTAGCTTGAGTTTGTACACATCACTTGTGTTAGGCTATAGGGTTAAATCTATATCTATAATCTTTTCATTCCGCACTTCACTCCAAGGGAGTTGGGTAGACCATTAAGTTTTGTCTAGTGCAAAATTTGATAACTCTATTCACCCCCCCTCTAGAGTAGTATCTATCCCTTCACTTTCAATTGGTATCAGAGGGAGGTTGACTGACTGAATAGGCTAAAACCTAAGTCACAAGATCCTGATAGATACCAAAGCTTATAGATATTCACTATCATGGCCTAGTCCAAGGATTATTCTAGCACCAGACCTCCAGCATGCAACTTAGCTAAGTTTGGCATCTGGAAGGCAAGGATAAAATTATATATGAATTCTATTGATGAAAGCATCTTTGCTTATATTTTGTCAGGTCCCCCAAGAGCACCTGCTGCTGCTACTGCCTCATCATCTGATATGAGTGCAGTGCCTCCTCCAGATTACAACGATGAGTACAAGAAGGCCAAAATAGCAGATGCCAAGGCAATGAATATACTGGCTCAGACAATGTCTGATGAGGTATTCCAGAAGGTTGATGACTGCTCTTCAGCAAAAGCCATGTGGGACACACTGAACCAGATTGTAGCTGGTTCAGCTGATGAAAGGAAGGACAGAAGGTCCAACCTGATCTCACAGTATGAGAACTTCAAGAAAACTGATGCTGAATCAGTTGAAGCCATGTACACCAGGCTCAGCTCAATCATCAATGAGCTGAGGACCCTTGACAAGGACATATCATTGACAGAGGTCAATGATAAGATTCTTATGTGCTTCCCTAGCACATGGGATCTAAGGATCTGGCCCATCCAGGAAGCCAGAAGTACAAATGAGATCTCCACTAAAGCTCTTCTCGGCAAGCTCAAGTCTTTTGAGCAAGTGCTGAAGACAAGGGAAGCAGAAGCAGAAGCAAAGACCCCTACTCCAACAAGAAAAGAGCAATCTCTAGCTCTTAAGGCTGCTGATGCTTCTGAAGGCAGCCAATCAAATGAGGAACTAATGGCATTGTTTGCCAAGAGGTTTCTCAAGATGGGGAGGAAGGAGTTCAGAAAGAAGTCTTCACGCTATGAAGACAAACCAAGGTATGATCGTTCACCTGCTAAAGAAATTATTTGTTATGGTTGCAGGAAGCCTGGACACATCTTACTAGAGTGTCCAGAGGAGAAGAACAAAGACAAGAGAAAAGAAAAGGAACAGCACAGGAAGCACTCCAAGCCATCCTCTTACAAAAACAAGAAGAAGGAGAGAGGTTTCATTGCTGAAACCTGGAGTGATTCTGATGAAGAATCCTCCTCATCAAGCTCCAGTGAGGATGAGGAAGAGAAGAAGGCAAAAGAAGTTTGCCTGATGGCAATAGATGCCTTCAGCAACCACTCTGCTGCAGAGAGTTCAAATTCTGATGAAGAGATGCCTACAGAAGATGAGGTACTCTCTTCTTATGATTTTACCTCAGCTGAATTTAAATTAGAATTTAAATCTTTATGCTTAGATTTGATTAGCTCAGAAAAGGAGATAAAAGAACTTAGAAATAAGTTAGCTGACTCAGAATCAATAGCTACTGAAAATGTTAGGTTAAAGGAAGATCTCACTACTTGTAGTGAAGAAATTAAATTTCTTAAAATGGAGTTAGCTAAGTCTAAGAGGTTAGAAGAATCACTTAATGGTAGAAGCCTTAAGTTGTTAGAAATTACCAGCATAACTAACACTAGGTCAGCTAATAATAAACTAGGCTTAGGAGCTTCTCCCAGTGAACCCCCAGTTCTTCTTAAAAACAATCTTTCAACTCCAGTGAACTTCATTTAAGCTAGTGGAATGAAGAACACTGAGCAAGTAAATCTGGTTAATAAAACCTTAAATAAAGCTAAGAGAGAAAAGAGAAAGAAATTTTTTAAAGAAATGCAAAGAGCGTCGAACGCCGCTCGACGATCGGAAGCTCAATGGTCGAACGAAGCTCGACGATCTGAGCACCCATCGTCAAATGTCGATCGACGTTTTCAATATGATTTTCAAAATCATAATCAGTACCATAGAAACCTAAATGAAAATAGAAACCCTAGGTTTGTTGACCCATCATCTGCATGGAGAATCCCACCTAGGAGATCTCACCCACTAGGTTATCACCCTCAGCCTGCATTTTCATATATTTCCAGTTTTTCTTATGTGAAAAACAAGGGACCCAAGGTTACCTGGGTCCACACTGTCTAAATAAATGTCTTGCAGGTGAAGGCCTATCCAATCACTCAAAATAAGTGGTATTTGGATAGTGGATGCTCTAAGCATATGAAAGGAAATAAAGATCTTTTGTCAAAGTTCAAAGCTAAGCTCGGCCCAAAGGTTATCTTTGGAGACTCCAGCTGTGGTCAGACAGAAGGCTATGGCAAGATCACAATTGGAGCAGTTACTTTCAAGAGAGTTGCATATGTCAATGGACTGAAGCATAATTTGATTTCAGTCAGCCAGCTATGTGATGCTGGCTACCAGGTTTCATTTTCCAACTCCTCTTGCAATATTACTTTAAATAATAATGTTGTTTTAGTAGGTATTAGAATAGGTAATATCTATTTAGTAGATTTCAATTCATCTCATTCTGAAATCTGCCTGTTTAATGAAGTAACAATTAATAATAATTCTTTGTGGCATAAGAGGCTTAGTCATGTTAACCTTAAAAATATATCTAGGTTATCTAAACACAACCTTGTTAGAGGTTTACCTTCTTGCCCCTACAAGAAGGAGAGCCTATGCAAGGCTTGTCAGCTAGGCAAGCAAACCAAAAACTCTTTTAAATCTGTAAATAAGAGTGATTCTCCTAGAATCCTGTATCTATTACACTTGGACCTTTTTGGCCCAATAAATGTACAGAGTTTAGGAGGGAAGTATTACACATTAGTAATTGTAGATGACTTCCCTAGGTTCAGTTGGTTTTTCTTTTTGAGAACTAAGTCTGATAACTTCAAAGCCCTTACAGACTTTCTACTATGTGTGCAGACTGAGTACTCTACTCATGTGGCCTTGATCAGAAGTGATCATGGTACTGAGTTTGAATCTCTTCTCATGCAAGAATTCTGTGAGAGATAAAGTATCAAACATAGCTTCTTAGCTCCTAGAACTCCTCAACAAAATGGGGTAGTTGAAAGGAAGAATAGAACACTCATTGAAGCTGCTAGCACATTATTGGCAGATGCTAACATGCCTCTCTCCTATTGGGCAGAAGCTGTTAGTACAGCCAATTATGTCTTAAATAGAAGTTTGATACACAAGCTTAAGTGTAAAACTCCTTATGAGTTGCTTAAAGGAAAGAAACCTAAAATTAATTATTTTAGAGTTTTTGGCTGTATTGTTTATATTCATAATAATAATAAAGAATATATTAGAAAATTTGAAGCAAAAGCTTCAATGGGAATTATGCTTGGATATTCCCAAGTAAGCAAAGCTTATAGGGTTTATAACAAATCAACCTGTAAAATTGAAGAATCTGTGCATGTGTCTTTTGATGAGTCTCAGATGTTTTACAAGGAGAAAGAAAATTCTCCTTCCTCTAGTTCATTGCAGGTACCTGATGCTCCTCAAGAAATTCTTCAACTATCAACTCTTCAGATCACTGAATCAGACAGTGATGAAGACATTGCTGAAGCAGTTGTTGTTCCACCAATAGTAGATCAAATTCCTCCTGAGGAATTAATCCCAACTGTTGCTGAAGATCACATCCCACCTGCTGATATTGTCACACTTAGAGATCACCCCACATCTCAAGTGATTGGAGACATATCAGCTGGTGTGCAAATAAGACACCAATTAAGACAGGATGTGATGCATGCTTGTTTCCTCTCACAGGTTGAGCCCCTCACCTTTAAAGATGCAGAGCTAGATCCCCACTGGATCATTGCTATGCAAGAGGAACTCAATCAGTTTGAGAGATGTAAAGTTTGGACTTTGGTTCCAAGACCTAACGGCCAACTGATCATAGGCACCAAGTGGGTGTATAGAAACAAGTTGGATGCAAATGGAATTATAGTAAGGAATAAAGCTAGGCTTGTAGCTCAGGGCTACAGACAGGAGGAAGGTATAGATTATGACCAAACCTTTGCTCCTGTTGCAAGGCTAGAAGCAATAAGGATCTTCTTGGCCTATGCAGCCTACATGAAGTTTAAGGTGTTCCAAATGGATGTCAAAAGTTCATTCCTGAATGGTGAGCTTAAGGAAGAGGTGTTTTTTGAACAACCACCAGGGTTTGTTTCTTCAACTCAGCCCTCACATGTGTTTAAGTTGCAGAAAGCTCTATATGGACTTAAGCAAGCTCCCAGAGCCTGGTATGAGACTCTAGCTAGTTTCCTTTTAGAGCACAACTTTACTAGGGGAGTAGTTGATAGAACCCTTTTCGTCAAGCATCACAAGGACACAATCCTGTTAGTTCAGGTGTATGTAGATGATATTATATTTGGCTCCACTGATCCCAAACTTTGCAAAAGGTTCTTTGACCTGATGCACTCTAAGTTTGAGATGAGTAGTATGGGTGTGCTGTCTTACTTTCTTGGTCTCCAAGTTAAGCAAGATGCTGATGGTATCTTCATCTCCCAATCCAAATATGCCAAGGAATTGGTAAAGAAATTTGGGATGGCTGATGCTTCAGCAAAGCCTACACCTATGGCTACTAATATAGTTATTGACTCTGATGATCACGGCAAGCCAGTTGATCAAAAGAATTATAGGGCCATTGTTGGTTCCCTATTATATCTAACTGCAAGTAGGCCTGATATAATGTTTGCTACATGCCTTTGTGCTAGATTCCAGGTCAACCCCAAGGAATCTCATCTGATTCTTCTAAAGAGAATCCTGAGATACCTGAAGGGATGCCCAAATCTAGGACTTTGGTACCCAGCTGAGTCAGAATTTGAATTAATTGGATATTCTGATTCTGATTATGCTGGTTGCAGAGTTGACAGGAAGAGCACCTCAGGAACTTGCCAGTTCCTGGGAGAGAGATTGGTCTCTTGGTTCTGTAAGAAGCAGGCTTCTGTCTCAACTTCAACTGCAGAGGCTGAATATATAGCAGCTACTAGTTGTTGTTCACAGATCCTGTGGATTCAAAACCAGCTTGTGGATTATGGTTACTCACACAAGAACACCAAAATCATGTGTGATAGTACCAGTGCTATTTCAATTGCACAAAATCCAGTGCACCACTCTAGAACGAAGCACATTGAGATTCGACACCATTTCCTGAGAGATTGTGTGGAAAAGAACAAGATTTGTCTTGAGTTCATATCCACTGAGTTTCAGAGAGGTGATATATTCACCAAGCCTTTAGATGAACAGAAGCATCTGTTCTTTTTAGTTCAATTAGGCATGATCAATGGACGAGACTAAGTGTGACTATATCTGCTTATGTTGAAACCTGCTTGAAGATTATCGAACGATGATCGAAGATCGTCGAACGGATTAAGCCTATCATCGACCTCTGGTTAATGATAGCTTATCTATTTGAAGATCGTCGAACGGCGTTCGAAGATCGTCGAACAGGTCGAGCTTATTGTCGATCTCTGAATGACGACAGCTTGTTGTTTGAGAAGCCAGAAATAGCCGAACGATGGTTCGACTACTCCGCTTCTGGGCCGATCGTCGAACGGTCGTTCGACTATCGGGTCAAGTTTCTTTTGAATAGATCGACTATCTTCGGTTTAATATAAAGCCGATAGTCGACCTAGGTTAAAAGATCTTTTGCTTTTTCGTCGACGGAGCGTGACTTTTCGCATTCTGCCTTCCCGCTTGCGATTTTCTGCCGTTTCATCTCCTTCGTCTTCTCCATCTTTCTCCAGCGATCTTCCAGCGATTCTATGTCATTTTCTCCCGCAGTGTTGGCCGTCGTGAAGTTTGACGCAGGTTTCAGCGTCGACTTTGATGCTTTCAGTTGCTGCGAAGCTGGGATCGTGGAAGTTCTTCAGCTTTGCCGGGATCAAGGACTAGAGAGATTAATGTCGTCAAGAATAAAGATAAACATCCCAGAGATCAAGGAATGGGCCTTCACGTCGTCATCTACTGACGATTCGATGACTGGCACCATCGACGGAGAAGAGGTAATCCTAACTCCGGCCGTTCTGACTGATATTTTTGGTTTGATAAATGGTGAAGAGGATTATGAGCAAGATGCTCAAGAATTTGGAAGAATGTTAGTTGAGCTGGGACATGCAGAGGGCATTCCCACGAAGCTGCTCAAAGTAAATTTCCCTTTCAAGATTAAGTTTCTTGCTGAGTTGGTAGGAAAAGTGCTCCTCGGTAAGCACTCTGCTCATGATAATATCACAGGGCAATAATTCGCACTAATGTGTGCGATTGTTAATCGGAAAAAGATTAATTGGGCAGCAGTAATGTTTGATTTAATAAGGAAAAAGAATGGTAAGAAGGAAGTTACCCTCGGAAGGGTCATTGGAATTTTCCTAAAGGAAAAGTATCCCCAGCTGATGGTCTCCGCCGAAACAACCATCAATGCAAGCAAGAAGATGGATCCAAACCTGTTCTCTAAGTGGAAGAGAACCTTTGTGAAACCCGCTCCAGCGACATCAGAGAGCACCAGGACCGATTCGGTCGCTCCTCACCCTATTGAAGCTGGCTCAGCTCTTTCCCTTCTCTCTTCTTCTGCTTTGCTGTCTACTTCAGTTGAAGTTCCATCAACTTCAGCTGAAGTACGACCTTCCCCTTCTCCTGCTCCAGAAACAACCACGGTTGTTCTTCCTTCCCCTCCAGCATCTCCTCTTCCTTCTCATCAGACTAGGATATCTGCTCCTAGCTTTGATTTGTTAGGATCTGAGAGGATTCCAACTCCTCCTCAATCTCCCATTCATTCTCCAGTTAACTCTCCTATTAACTCTCCAGCTCCATCTCCAATTCAATCCCCAGTCCACACCATTCTTCATCCCAGCTCTACAACCATATCTGCTGCAGCTCCATCCACTTCACTTCCATCATCTTTTGAGATCACCCCGACTTTCATCTCCAGCATTTTGGAGCTGATTACCCCTTCAATCAAAATTATGATTGAAGAGGCAATCGCTCCACTTGCCTCCTCCATTGATACCTTAATCGCTACCATCAAATCTCTTTCCAAATCTGCTGAGCCATCTTCCTCAAGGGGCCTGGTTTCAGTTTCCACTGAAATCAGGCAGGGGGAGATATTCTGTGAAGATTCCTCAGAACCTCCTGCCTCCCTTCCAGCAGTAACAGATACTGTGATGACAGTTCAAGTTGAGTCTGCTCCAGCTGAAAAAGAAGTAGTTCCAGTGTTATCTAACAAGGAAATAGCTGATGGAATTATGCTATCTGAAATTACTGTAAAAGTCTGCTTAGAAGATCTCGCCACTCCCGTGGTTGCTCGATTCCTAGAAGGTATTATAACTTCATATCTAGATGAATCATGGGAGATGGTCAAGTATGAAGGTAATTCACTCATTCGATTTATTGACGAGTCAATTAATTTGCTAGCTAGTGAATACCTAGAAGGAATGATTATTGCTTATTTAGCAGATCTGTGTTCATAATTCTACAGATGTTATTAGAGAAGATTTAGCTGCTCAGATCATAGCAGTTGTTTCTGAAGCTGATCCAGTTGTTCCTGATACTCAAGTAGATCCAGAATTGGATTCATTTTTAGATGATAGAGAAGATGTATCTGAAAATGAAGAAGAAAAAGCAAGAGCTGCCTGGAATCAAAGAGTACAAGATTCTTTAAAAGAGAAAGAAAAAGAGCTGCAAGTTGAAAAGTCAACCATTTGGGATGATTCACCAGGATTGGATTTAGATTTGCTTCTGGCACAAGATGCCATTGAAGAAGAAAAAGAGAAAGCTGCTTTAAAAGAAAAGGCTGTTTCTGAAGCCTATGATCCTTATGATAATCCTCCATCATCTCACTCTGATGATGAAGATGATTCTGATGTATCTGAGAAATCAAGGAAAAAGAAAGCTGCTCAAAAGAAAAGGAAAGCTGCTGCTCCTCCTCCTCCCAGTAAAGACAATGATACTCCTTATTATATTCTGAAGGGCATTGACCCTAAGTCAAAGGAATTTCAGCACTGGATGTGGTTCTCCAAGAACCAGCAGAAAGAGAGGAAAAGATCTAAAAGATATGATAGTCCTGGTTCAAGATGGACTCCCAGAGGTCCTCCTCCTCCTCCTCCAGGTGCAGGAGCTTCTTGTAATCTTTCTGCCAACCCTTCTGCCTCTTCAGGAAAATCTGCTCCATCAGCAAGATCTGCTTCTTCTCAGCATCAATCAAGGAAAAGCTCTCACAGCTCTCATGGAAAGTCTCATTCTGGCAGTCAAATGCATGAAGCTGAAGTGAAAGAACAAGTTAAGGAGGTTGTGTATCTAAAGCCAACTTTTTCACCTCCTCCTTCTCCTAAGAGAAAGGTTTCAACTGCTGTACCAGTTCATGTTGATAAGAACACTGCAAAAGGAAAAAGAACTGTCTTTTCTGAAAATTCAAGTAAAAAGTTTGCAGAGTTTGCTCCTCCGTCTTCTCTTGTGATTCAAGAGGTAAAAGATTCAGCTGATAGTTTGTTAGATTTGTCTACAAAGTTTAAAGCTGTTAAGCCAGTTGATACTTCCTCTGAAAATCTGTATGAAAGCCAAGAACTAGATCCTGACTACAGGATGGCTAGGTTTCTTGAGATAGTTGGCTCAGCTCAAATTCAGAGAGCAAAAGCTGAAGGTAAAGATTCTACAGGATTCACTACTATGTCTAGATTCAGAATGAAGGAATTGGATAAAATCCAGGTTAGCCCTGAAGTTTTTGATCCTTCAAAATATATGGAAAAGCATCCTGAAGCAGTAGTCCCAAGAGCTGCAGAATTGAAGATCATTGGTATTCAAGACTTGAAGATGTCAAAGAGAGAAGTTCTTGATCCCTTGAGAAAAGTCTCCTTTATACCTAGCTCTTCTGTTTCTAAACCTGACTCTGCAGTTCCTTAATTTGTCTGTTTGATATTTATTTATCTGATTGATAATTGTTGCTTAGTTGTGTTTCCTTTTCCTGTTTTGTTTTATTAGCTAGTTCTGTGTTTTAGTCTTTGAGAGACTTAACTCAAATAGGGGGAGATTGTTGGTACCCTAGTTTGATTTGAGTTTAGTCTTGCCTTTTTAGTCCCTTGACCCAAGAATTATCTATGGTCAATGGTTAGTAGTCTAGTTGTAGAGTCCTCACTTTTCCAGATTGAGAATTTGGTTAAGTAGTTTTTCGTTCGACTATAGTCGAACGCCGCTCGACTATCGTCTATCGGCTGATCGACGATCGTCTATCAGTTGGTCGACGCTCTGTCTGTGTTGATAGTTCGACTATCTGTTGATAGGTCGACTATCTGCTTGGCGTGGTAGTTCGACTATCTGTCCTGATAGATCGACTACCTGATAGTTCGACTATCTGTTGATAGGTCGACTATCTGTTCCGCTTTGATAGGTCGACTATCTGTTGATAGGTCAACTATCTGTCGTCTTTGATAGTTCGACTATCTGTCCTGATAGTTCAACTATCTGATAGTTCGACTATCTGTTGATAGATCGACTATCTGGTCTGTTTTGATAGTTCGACTATCTGTTGATAGTTCGACTATCTGTTTTCTGAGGTAGGTCGACTATCTGCTTGATAGGTCGACTATCTGTTTGTTTTTGATAGTTCGACTATCTGTTGATAGGTCGACTATCTGATAGCTCGACTATCTGTTTATAGCTCGACTATCTGTTTTGCCCTGATAGTTCGACTATCTGTTGATAGGTCGACTATCTGATAGTTCGACTATCTTCTGGTAGTTCGACTATCTGCTGTGATAGTTCGACTATCTCCTTTGATAGTTCGACTATCTGGATCGTTCGACTATCTATCCGATAGTTCGACAATCTCCGTGCGTCGGTCGACGATCTCCGAAGGTCGTTCGACGTTTTCTGTCTGCCTTTATATTTTGTATTTATTTATTATATTTAATTAATTAATACATTATCTGGCATATCTTTTCAATCGTTTTATGATAATATTTCCAGGCATATCTGCTCTATTCTTTTTGCCTGTGTAAAATCTTTTTAGATAAAGTTGTTTGTCTTATTAGCTGACTTTGTATTTTACTTTATCTGCTGACAGTCCTTTATAGCCGTTAGACTGAAAAGTCTTCTTCCTCTATAAAGAGTATGTCTGTGATGGGACTTTATTTAGTCCTCTGTTATTTGATTTGATCCTGCAGCTTCTTAGAAAAAGGTTTATTCCTTTTATAGGATGTCTTGCTGCAGAGTTTGTTTTGCTGTGTGTTATTTGCAGCCCAGGTCTCAAGTTTCAGAAGAAGACAAGTAATTCAAATTGAAGAGAGCCGTTGCTTGCTGCTGATATATAAAGGACCCCTTGAAGAAGGATCATAGCTAGTTAACCAGTTCATATAATATTCAAGCCTTCATCAAGATCAAGTCTTCTGCTCTCAGCAATCCTCATCCATCTGAGAAGTGTTAAGATCTTCTACTCTTCTTCAACCTGAGTTCTCCTGCTTTCAGGAAGTTCAAACTCAGAGTTCTTTTGAAGAAGAAGAAGAAGAAGACAGCTGCTTGAAGATCTTTAATTTTATTATTTATTATCTTCTTGTAGTTTTCCTTCAGAGCTTTCTGAAGAGTTTTTGTTGGGTACATTGGAAAATGTGTACCTGATTTGAAGAAGCCCAACCTAGCTCAATGATATACATCAAGGTGTATTTGATGTTGTTTTAAGTTGACATGTGCAGGTGAAGAATTGATAAAGTATGCAGAAAAATTCTAAGTCCAAGTGTCGACACAGAGGAAGCAGTGTCGACACACAGAAGAAAAGAGTCGACACAACACTGGGAAGCAGTGTCGACACATAGCAGTTAGTCTACAACTACACTGGGAAAAAGTGTCGACACAGAAGAAGTAAGTCGACACATCACTGGGAATTTGTGTCGACACAGAAGAAAAGCGTCGACCTCAACATTGGGAGAATGTGTCGACACAGAAGAATATAGTCGATCTCAAGATTGTCGACATCAGCTGAATGTGTCGACACAGAAGAAAATAGTCGACCTCAAGTTTGTCGACACCAGCAGAATGTGTCGACACATTGTGATTAAGTCGACACATTAAAGCAGAATGTGTCGACACCTGAAGGCTAAGTCGACACTTACTAAGTTATAATTCTACAACAACTGTGTCGACACACAGGACTTGTGTCGACACACTGAAGAGTTAAGACCAAGTTATTTTCAGAAGAAGCTGTGTCGACTCAAAGGCAACTTAGTCGACATCACTGAAGACTGTGTCGACACCAAAGTCAATTGTGTCGACACAGATAGACAGATGGTCTCGACACTTTCTGACAGACTGTTTCAACAACTTGTGGTTCAAGACTAAGGCACAGGACTTGTTTGAAGACTTGACAGCTGTGGGTTATCACCGGTTGACTGAAGCTGTCAGACTTGTCAGAAAACGGTTAGAAACCGGATCAGCCGGTTACCATGAAAAATGTCTATAAATAGACTGATTCAGAAGGAGAACATAACCATAACAGATAGTCCTTTTTGAATAACTTTGAATCAAAAAGGAAGAGAAGGATCACAATCCAATTCATTTCAAGAAAGTGCTAGTCACTTAAGAAGATCTTCTCCGGGAGATCTAAGAAGACTATCTAAGGATAGATCTAAGAAGAGTTCTAATCAGAATTCAGAAGAATCTTTCAAAGTGCTGGATAGAGAGAGGTCAAGCCAGAATTAGAAGAAGAAGAAGAAAGAAACCCCCAGTGGATTCTCAAGAAGCTGTTTGGAATCAACTCAGCTAAGTACATTTTCAAGAAGCTTTGAAGAAGGCTCAGATACAGTTGATTGCATCAGCTGATCAAGAATTTCTTGGCCTTTTCTCTCTCAACTTTGGCAAGACAGTTTAATAATCTTTTCTATATTTCTGTAGGATCTGTTTACACAGATCTGAGTTGTAAGCCTATGTTATAAAGGCTGAGTGTAGGAGTGTTGAACTCTGAGTGGTAGGGCTGTTTGCCTGAGTGTAGGAGAAGGATATTCTCTGAGTTGTAGGCCTTGGGGCAAGGCTGAGGTAGGGCAGTTGTGCCTGAGTTGTAGGAACCAGTTGGGTTCTGAGTTGTAGGATCTGTTGATCTGAGATAAGTGGAAGTTTGGCCGAATCTAGCATACTGCTAGATAGGTGAAGGGGGAAAGTGGATGTACCCAGACCTTGGGGAACCACTATAAAACATTGTGCAATCTGTGATGTTTTATTTTCTGTGATTACTGTGCTTATTGTGTTAGCTATTGTTTTGAATTCTGCCTAGAAGTTTTTATAAGAAAAGCAGAACCTATTCACCCCCCCCCTCTAGGTGTTTAGGCTGCCTTGAAAGTTAAACTATCAAGTGGTATCAGAGGGAGGTTCCTCAAAAAGTACTTAACAGTCTGAGGTAGATCTGAAAGGCAGATTCAAGATTCAAGAAGATGGGTTCTGGAGAGAATCATAAGGAGCTAGGGTCTATGAAATTACCCATATGCAAGAAGGAAATCTTTGGGATCTAGAAAGAGAGAGTCAGATTGTTTATGGAAGCATCTGACCCAAGGATTTACATCACAGTACAAGAAGGGCCCTTCATTCCAATGAAGATATCTGTTCTTGATGCAAATATCCAAATACCAAAGACTTATTCAGAAATGACCAAGGATGAAATCATCTTGGCAACCATGGATAAAAGGGCACAGAATATCATTGTCAGTGCCATAGATGATTCAACATTTCAGAATCTGATTCACTGCAAGACCTCCAAGGAGATGTGGGACACATTGATTGTCTACATGGAGGGATCTGAAGAAGTAAGGCTGGACAGAAAGTCTATGCTGAATCAGGAGTATGAAAGCTTTAGACAAGGAAAATCTGATAGCATAACTGAGTGCTATAAGAAATTCTATAGAATTGTGAATGAGCTAATATCCTATGGAAGAGTCTTCAGTACCTATGAACTGAATGATAAATTCTTAAGATCCTTATCAAAGGATTGGGATACAAAGATCTGTGCCATAAGAGAAGTGGCTAAATTGGCAGAAATATCTCCTCCAACCCTGTTTGGAAAGTTGCTATCCTATGAAATGCAACTTATGGTAAGGAAGGAGGAGGAAAGAAACTCAAGAGGAGAGCATAGAGAAAAGACTGTGGCATTTAATGCTGAAGCCACCAGAAAGAATAGGAGGAAATCACCATCTCCTCCTAAGGAAGTTGAAGAAGATAGTTCTGAAAATTCAGATAAGGGTTCAGTTAGCTGTGATTCAGATGCAGACTTTGCTGCATTTACTAGATAATTCCAAAGGTTCTTGAAAAAGAAGCAATGGAAGTCTAGGCCTTCCACATCACAGCAAGTTGATGACTATTATCAGAAGAGAAGGTCATCAAGGAAAGAGAAAAGCAGATCAAAGCCCAGCAAAGCCACTACTTCAAAGATTGTCTGCTATTGTTGCAATAGGCCTGGACATGTAGTGGCTGATTGTCCTGACAAAAGGAAGGAATCTTCAGAAAAGAAGAAGACTTATCAGAAAGGCAAGAAGGAGAAATCCTTTGTAGCAAAGAAAGATAAAAGTCTGTCAGACCAGTCAACTTCAGAATCAGGATCTGAAGCTGAAGCATATATTGGACTATATGCTGCATCTGAGGAAGAGGAGTTTATGCAGTTGCTAGACTCCATCAATGAACATCAATGCATGGGTTTGATGACAAGATCAGAAGAGGACATATGCCAGAATCAGTCTGGTCCTAATGAGGTAAATTGTCCTTCCTGTACATCTGTTTGTAGTACAAGTGAAGAATCAGCTACATCTGCATCAAGTGATGAAGATGCATCTGGATCTGAAGGAGATGTCTATCAATTGATAGACAAGTATGGGGACTTGTTGCAGGCCCTTAAGAAAAGCAAGAACCTGGTTAAAACACAGGCTCAGGAAATTGCTGAACTAAGGGTAGCAACAACTGAGTTAGAAAAAGTCCTTGATCAAAAATTAAATGAAATTGCCAAGCTGAAGAATATAACTATTATTCAGATGGGCACAATTAATTATACTAATGATCAAGTAAAGAGTCTGGAGGCCAGACTTAGAATTGAAAGGGATTTAGTGGCTAGTTACTCTAAGCCAAAATCTGTCTTACCCTTGATAGATGAATTTGTCACTCAGAAGGGTAAGGCTGGATTAGGATTTAAAGGTAACTCCAGGGCTGGCAGATTCAAGAGGAAAGGCAAAGTCCCTATTCAGCCACTAAACCTTTCAGTCCCCATAAGGTTTAGTAAGGAGAAAGTGCCTTCTAACATATATGATCATGAAGACATTCAAGGTCATATTAAGACAAATGTTCTGAAGAACAAGGGTGTTAAGGCAAGCAGGCCTACCTATGGTCATAAACCAAATGGTTTTAAGAAATCAGTAGGTGAAGTTAGCAACAGCACCAGCAATGAACAGAAATTCTACTGACAAGGATGTATCTAGATCTAGATACAATAAGTTTGAATGTTGGTGCTGTGGCAAGAGGGGCCATTTTGCATTGGACTGCTGGTATAACACAAGTGTTATAAAGAATAAGAGTCTACCTGTTAGAAGAGGTTATGATAACTTTATTAATGCTAACCTGAACCAAGGACCCAAGACTTACTTGGGTTCTAAGGGTAAGTAATTCTGTATTGCAGGTGAATCCAAGTAACCATGCCCCTATATGGTACTTGGATAGTGGTTGTTCCAGGCACATGACTGGAACAAAGGGGCTGCTGAAGGAGTATTCATCTGTCAAAGATGGACATAAAGTGATCTTTGGTGGATCTGAAAAAGGAGTCATCAAAGGGTTTGGTAACATTTCTTCTAACCTAATTACTATCACCCAAGTGGCCTATGTAAAAGGTTTGAAACATAATCTAATAAGCATAAGCCAGCTGAGTGATCTAGGATATGACATTTCATTTGGTAAGGATGGATGTCATATCAAAAGGTCAAGTGATCAAGAGATCATATTGACTGGGTATAGGAAGAGAAATGTGTATTGCCTTAATTTTGAATGTGAGAATAAGGCTTCCCCCATTTGTCTTGTAGCTGATGACAATGCTTCTCATTGTGTTAAGTGGCACAAGAGATTGGCTCATCTAAACTACAAGACAATTGGCCAACTCTTTAGTAAAGAACTAGTGAGGAATGGGCCTCAAGTTAAGTGTATAAAGGAAGGGGTATGCTCAGCTTGTCAAAAGGGCAAGCAGACAAAAACCTCATTTCAAAGCCTTGAAAACAAGGATTCTGTGAGGTGCTTATACCTCTTGCATATGGATCTTTTTGGTCCTATGCCAGTTCACAGTCTAGGTAGGAAGGTCTACACTCTAGTGGTTGTAGATGACTATTCTAGATTTACATGGGTGTTCTTTCTGAGACAAAAATCTGAAACCCCAAGTGTATTACTTAATTTTGTAAAGCAAATTCAGAATGAACTGAATAGTACAGTGGTCAAAATCAGAAGTGACCATGGTACTGAGTTTCAATCTGAAAGCATAACAAACTTGTGTATAGACTTTGGGATTTTCCAAGAGTTCTCCTCACCAAGAACACCTCAGCAAAATGGAATTGCTGAAAGAAAGAATAGAACATTAATTGAAGCTGGTAGAACTCTATTGAGTGACACCTCTCTCCCAGAATATTTTTGGGCTGAGGCAGTTAACACTGCTTGTCATGTCATCAATAGGGCTTCTATCACCAAAAGCCACAGAAAGACTCCCTATGAGATTGTGAAAGGCAGAAAACCAAATCTATCCTATTTCAGGATCTTTGGTTGCAAGTGCTATATACTTAACAATGGCAAGTCATATTTGACTAAGTTTGCTGCCAAATCCCAGGATGGGATATTTGTTGGGTACAGCACAAATAGTAAGGCCTATAGAGTCTTCAACTTAACTACTCAAGTTGGTTGAAGAATCTGTGCATGTTGTATTTGATGAAACAAGATTAATCAATTGTGAGTTGTCTTGTAGATCAAATGACTCAACAGGTATAAGCAAGAAGATGGACAAGCTCTCCATTGCTGAAGCTTCAAAGGAAGATGGAGCATTGGAAAATGAAGGCTGCTGTCCAGGGGGAGTACAAGAGATAATGGAAGCTGATGAAAACCAAGAGGAACAGCAGAATGAAGAAGCTGGAGATGCTCAACCTGAAGGGAATCTACCTCCAGCTATAAGATATCTAAGAGATCATCCTACTGATCAGATAATTGGTGATCCAAGACAAGGAGTGCAAACTAGAAGCAGAAATCAAAGCACAGTTTTGCATTCAAGTTTCTTGTCCCAGATGGAACCTAAGAAGTTTGAAGAAGCTATCCAAGACCAGCACTGGATTGATGCTATGCAAGAGGAGCTGAATCAATTCAGAAGGATGCAAAGTCTGGGAGCTTGTTCCTAAACCAAGAGGCCACAATATAATTGGCTCTAAGTGGATCTATAGGAACAAGCTAGATGAGAGTGGGATAATAGTGAAGAATAAAGCAAGGTTAGTTGCAAAAGGATACAGGCAGGAAGAAGGGATTGACTTTGATCAAACCTTTGCTCCAGTAGCAAGGCTGGAGGCAATCAGAATGTTCCTTGCCTATGCAGCCTACCAAGACTTCAAAGTATACCAAGATGGATGTGAAGTCAGCATTTCTGAATGGTGATCTTAAAGAAGAAGTATATGTAGAGCAGCCATCAGGTTTTATAGATTCTCTTAAACCTGATTATGTGTATAAGCTTAGGAAAGCTTTGTATGGGTTAAAACAAGCTCCAAGGGCTTGGTATGAAACCCTGTCTACCTTCCTCATTGAGAATAAATTCTCAAGAGGAAAGATAGACAAAACTCTATTCCTTAGGGAATTCAAAGGAAAGATCATCTTAGTCCAGATCTATGTTGATGACATAATCTTTGGATCTACTGAAAACAACCTTTGTAAAAAGTTTGCCAAACTTATGCAAGGGAAGTTTGAGATGAGCAGTATGGGAGAACTTAAGTTCTTCTTGGGACTCCAAGTAAGACAGACTGATGATGGATTGTCCATATCCCAGTCTAAGTTCACCAAAGAATTAATTAAGAAGTATGGTATGGAGTCATCCTCCACCATGAGAACTCCTATGGGAACAAGTATGCCTATATGCAAAGATGAGACAGGTAAACCTGTTGATGAATCATTGTATAGAGGAATAGTTGGGTCTCTACTATATCTCACTGCTAGTAGACCTGACATTATGTATGCAACATGTGTCTGTGCTAGGTACCAAGCCTGCCCTAAAGAATCTCATTATACTGCAGTCAAAAGGATTCTGAGATATCTAAAGGGCACTCCTACTCTAGGTCTTTGGTACCCTAGGAATAGAGATTTTCTACTAACAGGCTATTCAGATGCAGATTTTGCAGGATGTAGAGAGGATAGAAAGAGTACTACAGGTACTTGTCAATTCCTGGGAGGAAGACTAATATCTTGGAGTAGTAAGAAGCAGACCAGTGTGGCAATTTCCACAGCTGAGTCAGAGTATGTTGCTGCTGGAAGCTGCTGTGCACAGCTATTGTGGATGCAGCATCAGCTTAAGGATTATGGTATTCAGGTAAGTAGAACACCCCTTTTATGTGATTCAAAGAGTGCTATTTCTATTGCTAATAATCCAGTTTCTCATAGTAGAACTAAGCATATAGAAATCAAATACCATTTTCTTAGAGAACATGTAGAAAGAGGAGACATCTCATTGGAATTTGTAAAAACAGATTATCAAATAGCAGATGTATTTACTAAGCCTTTAGATGAAACCAAATTCAATAAATTCAAAATTGAATTAGGTATGTTAACCATTGATTAATGTATTAACAAAATCATTAACAATGCAATTGAAGTGGTATATAAATAAGTCAACAACATAATCAAGTGTTAAAAAGGACACATTGAAGTTACAGAAATTGGCTAAGTAAGAATGTGTCGACACATTCAGTAGTAATGTGTCGACTCAGAGAAATTATGTCGACAAGTCAGAAATATTGTGTCGACACAGAGAATATGTGTCGACACTTAAGAGTTATATTGTCGACTTAACCAGAAATGTAATGTCGACTCAACCAGGAAAATGGTGTCGACACTTACAGAATATGTGTCGACACTTATCCTTAGAGTCGACACAGAATTTCTGTTTATCTAAGGTGTCGACATAACCACAAATTGGTGTCGACACATAGTAGGCTGAAGTAATGTCGAGACGGTAGAAGTTTGTGTCGACACATTCCGTCTGTGTCGACACATTTTGACTGTTTTTGGCGCCTTTTGAACTTCTTTCAACTGCGGCTATAAATAGGTCAAAATCTCATTCTGTCGACACGCTTCCAAGGTTTTCGAGACTAAAACCCTGTGTCGACAGTCTATCTTTCTCTCTTCTCTCAAGCTTTCTCGACAAAACGATGGCGCCAAGGATTGAAGATAACATCAATGAAGGGTATGAGTTGGTGCGCCAGGCCTTTGCAGAGGCGCCGCCAGATGTTCAAGGAGTTATCACCCTCCTCTCTGAGTCAGGGTTAGAATTTCTCATCTCAGAACCTACTAAAATCTGGAAGAAGGAGGTGCACGAGTTCTTTATCTCTGCATCAGTCCACTCTACTGGCCTCAAGATTAAGTCCACTGTTCAAGGGACTAAGGTGAAGATTAATCAAAGAAGTTTAAGAAAGATCTTTCAATTGCAAGTAGTTGAGAATGAAGAGGAAGTTCCTATATCTAAGACAAGGGAAGCCCTTCAATGGTGTGGACTGGACTCAGGATTGAAGATTGGAGCTGCCTTCAACAGGAAGGGTATGAATCAACAAGGGAAATTCTTGTCAGAAGTAGTTGGAAAGTAATCCTCTGCAAGACAGGTGGACATGATAGGATTTCTGCCTATATGTTCAGCCTGATGACCAGGATAGTTTTTACTATTCCTACTGATTGGTCAGGAGTGATCTTTGACAAGATCAAAGAAGGAATCAAGAAGCCTAACATGGCTAGGATCATGAGCCTGTACTTCACTGGAGTGATTCCTGAAGTGATGCAGCAACTGCAAGGGAGTAAGATTAATCATATGAGAAGAATGGATATGAGATTGTTCTCCAGGTGGGATAGGGTGCTGTCCAAGGATGTGCCTGAAGAGAGCAGGCCAGACACCCCTGTGCAATCCCCTACACAAAATCAAGAATCTGAACAATTACAAGAAGACCCCCTGAGGACACAGGTTGACAATCAGCCAGACACAACTGTTGTCCAGGAAGTGTCAACACCTGCACAGATACAGGGGGAGCCAGTTTCCACTCCTGCTCCAAAGGTATCTACTCCTGCTCAGGTATAGGGGGAGCTAATGTATTTTACTATAAAAGACATTGCTCATATTCTTATTACTGCACAGGTTCAGGGGGAGCTGGTGTCCACTCCTACTCCAGATACTACAAATACTGAAGTGCAAGTACAAGAGGAAGCACAGTTAAACTTGTCTCAAGATTTAACTGCTGCAGAAGTTACAGCTCAACTAGAATTTACTATGGAGGAGTTATTCCCAGATATTGATACTACTGCTGATAAAGTAGGAGGTGGACCAGATATTGAGAAGTCCATAGGTATGGACATTGATCAGGAAGCTGAAGTTGAGCCACAAGTTGAGGGTGAGCCAGTGGATGTTGAAGCTGAGCAACAGACCCCTGGAACAGATACAATTCATCATCCTCAAGAAAGAATTCATGTAGATACTTCATCTGAAACAGAAACTGAAGATGCCAGGATGGCAAAGAAAAGAAAACTTGTTGTCTTCAAGAGAAGAAGCAAGAATTATAAGCAGGCTTTACAGACCACACCTCTACAAGTATCTCCAGCCTTTGATTACAACAAATTTATGATAGATCTACAAGTAAAATTGGATGAACAAAGGTTGGCTATGGAAAAGTATGTTGATGAGAATAGCAAGTCACTTCAGTTTGACTTAGCTCAGGATATCAAGTCCATCCAGTTTCAGGTCAACTTGCATAAAACTGAAATGACAGATTGCTTCCACAAGGGTGGCAATGCTGTGGTTTATCTAGCTAAACAACAGGAGGCTATTACTACAAAGGTGGATGATATTGCTTTGAAGCAAAGTTATGTTTTGGAAAATCAGATCAGAATGAATGATAATTTAACTGAATCTCATAATGAGATCATTGAGGAGGTCAAGAAGATTGTTCCAGGTCTGCCTGCAGATAGAGCCAAAGAAAGGGAAGAATTTGATAAGAATTTTCAAGCTGCCATTGCATCTGTTAAGACTGCCATCACAAACTCTCAAAAAGAAATATCTGAACAAGCTTCAAAAGTTAAGACCATTTTTCAAAGAGGGTGTGAATTATTTGGATGGCCAAATTCGATTTCAAAAGGAAGATCTAAGAGATCATGTATCTAGAGAAGCCATAAAGGGGGAGAGGATGCTAATTCATGCAGGCTCAGAGCACTCCAAATGGGTGACCAATAGCATTCGAGCCACTTTGGGATATCCCCCATTGTGTGATGATGCTATGGTAGCTGAATCAGGAATACAATCAAATCTACTTGAAGGCACTCAACCTGAGGTTGCCCAAGTCATTTACCCCCCTCCAGATTTTGACATGATTGATCAGAAGGTTCAAGGAATGTATAGTCCTCCAAAGGAGGTTACTAATATTGTCTTTGGAAAGGTTGATAAGCCTGAGGCTACTCTAAAAGAACAGCAAGATGCTCTAGTAGCAAAGAGGAAATTCAGAGAGCAGGCTGTACTAAAGCCAGATTATGAGCAGTGGAGTCCCACTTCAAGGAACATAATACTCACTGCATGGAAAGCTGTACAAGATAAAGTTCATGAGAGAGGCAAGTGGTACAATGAAATAGAATGGCAGAAGTATGAGGCAAGACAAGAAGCAATAGTACAATTCAGAAGGAAAGCTAAGCTGGGAAGACTGCCATCAGATGCTAAGGAGCCAAGCAAATACTTCCCAAAGCCTTTTCATTATTTTGAAAGGCAAAGGATCAAGGAAGAAGCTCAGAAGAAACCTGATCTTAAAGGAAAGAAGATAGCTGAAGATTCAGAAGCTCCTGTGACAGCTACAATTAAAGAGCCTGATCAAGCCTGATTTTGTTTCAAGTTCTTTTATAGTGTTTTGTTATGTTATGATGTAATCATTAAATGTAAAACATTGTAATCAAACATTACCCAGTTATAAACAAAATGTTGTTTGGCATATTATAATGTGCATTCTGTGATGATTTGTTTTTATGTTTTGTTTATATTAAAGTATTCCTGTTATGTCATTAATCATCATTTAGTACTGTTTATAAATGGTGTATATCATTGGCTATAGGGGTTATGACTTCTCCAAATAGGGGGAGATTGTTGGGTACATTGGAAAATGTGTACCTGATTTGAAGAAGCCCAACCTAGCTCAATGATATACATCAAGGTGTATTTGATGTTGTTTTAAGTTGACATGTGCAGGTGAAGAATTGATAAAGTATGCAGAAAAATTCTAAGTCCAAGTGTCGACACAGAGGAAGCAGTGTCGACACACAGAAGAAAAGAGTCGACACAACACTGGGAAGCAGTGTCGACACATAGCAGTTAGTCTACAACTACACTGGGAAAAAGTGTCGACACAGAAGAAGTAAGTCGACACATCACTGGGAATTTGTGTCGACACAGAAGAAAAGCGTTGACCTCAACATTGGGAGAATGTGTCGACACAGAAGAATATAGTCGATCTCAAGATTGTCGACATCAGCTGAATGTGTCGACACAGAAGAAAATAGTCGACCTCAAGTTTGTCGACACCAGCAGAATGTGTCGACACATTGTGATTAAGTCGACACATTAAAGCAGAATGTGTCGACACCTGAAGGCTAAGTCGACACTTACTAAGTTATAATTCTACAACAACTGTGTCGACACACAGGACTTGTGTCGACACACTGAAGAGTTAAGACCAAGTTATTTTCAGAAGAAGCTGTGTCGACTCAAAGGCAACTTAGTCGACATCACTGAAGACTGTGTCGACACCAAAGTCAATTGTGTCGACACAGATAGACAGATGGTCTCGACACTTTCTGACAGACTGTTTCAACAACTTGTGGTTCAAGACTAAGGCACAGGACTTGTTTGAAGACTTGACAGCTGTGGGTTATCACCGGTTAACTGAAGCTGTCAGACTTGTCAGAAAACGGTTAGAAACCGGATCAGCCGGTTACCATGAAGAATGTCTATAAATAGACTGATTCAGAAGGAGGACATAACCACAACAGATAGTCCTTTTTGAATAACTTTGAATCAAAAAGGAAGAGAAGGATCACAATCCAATTCATTTCAAGAAAGTGCTAGTCACTTAAGAAGATCTTCTCCGGGAGATCTAAGAAGACTATCTAAGGATAGATCTAAGAAGAGTTCTAATCAGAATTCAGAAGAATCTTTCAAAGTGCTGGATAGAGAGAGGTCAAGCCAGAATTAGAAGAAGAA
This sequence comes from Platanthera zijinensis, assembly GCA_039513925.1. NCBI lineage: Eukaryota > Viridiplantae > Streptophyta > Magnoliopsida > Asparagales > Orchidaceae > Platanthera > Platanthera zijinensis. The sequence continues at coordinate 72,524,136 of CM077087.1, forward strand.
GAAAGAAACCCCCAGTGGATTCTCAAGAAGCTGTTTGGAATCAACTCAGCTAAGTACATTTTCAAGAAGCTTTGAAGAAGGCTCAGATACAGTTGATTGCATCAGCTGATCAAGAATTGTCTTGGCCTTTTCTCTCTCAACTTTGGCAAGACAGTTTAATAATCTTTTCTATATTTCTGTAGGATCTGTTTACACAGATCTGAGTTGTAAGCCTATGTTATAAAGGCTGAGTGTAGGAGTGTTGAACTCTGAGTGGTAGGGCTGTTTGCCTGAGTGTAGGAGAAGGATATTCTCTGAGTTGTAGGCCTTGGGGCAAGGCTGAGGTAGGGCAGTTGTGCCTGAGTTATAGGAACCAGTTGGGTTCTGAGTTGTAGGATCTGTTGATCTGAGATAAGTGGAAGTTTGGCCGAATCTAGCATACTGCTAGATAGGTGAAGGGGGAAAGTGGATGTACCCAGACCTTGGGGAACCACTATAAAACATTGTGCAATCTGTGATGTTTTATTTTCTGTGATTACTGTGCTTATTGTGTTAGCTATTGTTTTGAATTCTGCCTAGAAGTTTTTATAAGAAAAGCAGAACCTATTCACCCCCCCCCCTCTAGGTGTTTAGGCTGCCTTGAAAGTTAAACTATCAGTTTTTTCTGCACTGAAGCAAGACTTCACCTGGACATCTTTGAGCTAGGGGGAGCCTTGATTCTTTAGAGCTTTCTAGCTCAGTGCAAGTTTTTGTGCTTCTCTAATCTTTGTAAAATAGAGAAGACATCTTAACCTTCTTCCCCCTCTTGTACAGGGTTATTACTCCCTTCAAAAGTATCCCTTGGTGGCAGGGCACCTGATCAAAAACCTGTGCTTGGTTTTTATACACCTGATCAAAAGTCTAAAGGGTTTCTGGATCTACCTGAAGTAGATCCTGTTGGTGGCAGGGCACCTGATCAAAAACCTGAGTGGATTCCTACCGTGTGGGTAGAAGAGTGGACGTACCCAAGTTATTTGGGGAACCACTATAAAATTCCTTGTGTCGTCTGGATTCACTTGTTTAATTCCTGTACTGTGGCTGTGAATAGATATAACTAGGATTGCTAGTTGCTGATTAGGTTTTCCAAGCCTTAACTGTAATCACAGTTAGCTTGAGTTTGTATATATCACTTGTGTTAGGCTATAGGGTTAAATCTATATCTATAATCTTTTCATTCCGCACTTCACTCCAAGGGAGTTGGGTAGACCATTAAGTTTTGTCTAGTGCAAAATTTGATAACTCTATTCACCCCCCCCCTCTAGAGTAGTATATATCCCTTCACTTTCAGATGAGATGGATAGAGAGAATACCTTTTCTAGACTAGGCTGATCCTGGCTTGATTCTTCATCAAACCTGGTCATCAGCCCATAGCAATTGTTGGCATCTTCATCCTCCTCTGAGTCACTATCTGAATATGATAGAGGGGCCATGATCCCTATCCTGACAGTAGGATAGTCTTCAGATTCTTCTTTAGCTTCTTCTTCAGCAGCAAAGAGCCCTATATAGGCTTTTCCTTCTTCAGACTTAGAAGATTTTGAGTCAGACTGACTCCATCTCTTCTCCTTCTTTTCTATGAAAGATGTTTCCTTCTTTCCCTTATGCTGGTGGACCTTTTTCTCACCATCCTCTCTTCTTTTGATTGGGAAGTCAGCTATCACATGCCCTGGCTTGCTGCAGTAATAACAGATAACTTTAGAGGAATATGTTTACTAGGTTTTGATTCGTACCTGTCTCCTTTGGAGTGGTTCTTCCAGTAATGAGAGGAGGAGGAAAGTCTGTACCTCTACTACTTCATCTTCATCAAATTCTGAAACTGCCTAGAGAAGACAGTAAATTCTTCATCAGAGCTGCTGTAGTCTGATGAGCTTGTCCCTATGCTGTTTGAATCAGTAGGCCTCCTTAGAGGAGAGAAATTCCTCTCCTTGATCTTCTTGGTGTTGTTAGCTCTGAAGGCCAAAGAATTTTCCTTGGCCTAGGATTTGTTGATGGTCTCCTCCTCCTTCATTACAGATAGCTCCATCTCATAAGAGAGTAGCTTTCCAAATAGTGTATGAGGGGGAGTATCAGCCAGCTGTGCCACCTCTCTGATAGCATAGATCTTTGTATCCCATTCTCTACTTAGAGTCCTTAGGAACTTGTCATTAAGCTCATAATGGCTGAAGACCCTCCCATAGGTCCTCAGCTCATTCACAATTCTGAAAAATCTTTCATAGCATCCAGCTATGCTCTCATTCTTGGACTACCTGAAAGCCTAATACTCTTCATTGAGTACGGACTTTATATCATCTCTGACCTCCTCTGTGCCCTCCATGCAGACCACCAAAGTGTCTCACATCTCCTTGGAGGTCTGGCAGTGAACCAAATTATGAAAGGTAGAATCATCAATAACACTGACTATGATGTTCTGAGCTCTCTTGCCCATAGTTGCCAAGATGACTTCATCCTTGGTCATCTCTTAATATTTCTTTCGTGTCTGGACTGTTGCATCCAGAACTGAGATTTTCATAGGGATGAAAGGTCCCTCTTTGACTATAATAAAGATCCTTGGGTCAAATGCTTCCATGAAATTCCTGACCCTCTCCTTCCTGCAGATAGGAAGCTTCATGGAACCCAACTCTTTATAGTTCTCTCCTGAACCCATAAGTATACTTCTTTTAGCTACCCTTTGAGATCTACTCAGACTATTAAGTCCTCTTTGAGCAACCTCCCTCTTATACTACTTGAAATTCTTTAGTTTCAAGGGTAGCTAAACAACTAGAGGGGGTGAATAGGTTTTTGGTCTCTTTTTGATATTCCTTCTTTAAGTGTGTTTTGAGTTGGTAGTTTTCAGCTTTCAATACACACCACAAAAACACACACAGAATTTATAGTAGGTCCAAAGATTATGGGTACATCCACTATCCCTCCCACCTTTTTAACAGTGTGTTAGATAAGGCACTTCTCTAAAACTCGGCTCCTAAGACCTAACAACTCAGATCCCTCAGGATCTCTTAGTCTCCTCCAAGACTTACCTCAGGCACAAAGCCCTACCTCAGAGCAAGCTTGCTCCTACAACTCAGTGATCCAAATATCACCTACTTCAGACTAAACTAATAGTCCTATAGCTCAGGCTAGGAGGTTAACCCTATAACTCAGAGAGGATGACTCTCCTACAGCTCAGGCATAAGGCCCTACCTTAGATCCAAAGCTCTATCCTACAACTCAGGCACAAAGGCCCTACCACTTAGAGAGAACGACTCTCATATCTCAAGCAAACTGCCATACCTTAGATCCACATAGGATCCTACCTCAGGCACATAGGCCCTACCACTTAGATCAACAAATGATCCTACACTTAGCCTTTATAAAACAGGCCTAGAACTCAAATCCAAAGGATTCTACAAAAGATAAAGGTTGGTGTTGATGTTTTGACTTCATAGAAAGTTCTCTGATCCTTCTGCTTCCTGAGCTGAGAAAATCTCAGCCCAAACTTTCATCACAGCAATAAGAAAGATGATCTTCAATAAACTGTTAGTTTTGCTTAAAGTTACTCAGAAACATAGGTTTCTTATCTTGCTGATGAAGACAATGATTTGGCAGTTCTTAGTATTCTTCAATCAGCTAACCTTCACTGCAGATATTAGAATGCTCTGCTTCTTCTTCTTTCTTAGAAATCTCTTCTGAACTTGCTATAGGAGGAGATGATCACTACAACTATCTGGGTGAACTTTTAAATCAATGGGTTTGAACTTCAGCTTCAAGCTCTGCAATAATGGTGAGGAGGAAGAAGATGAAGTTCCACCTCTTTTTGAAATGTTAAACCCTAAAACTTGATAGGCTTCTATTGATCTCTGTCCTTTTAGCTTCTGTCGTCCAACGACTATTTGATCTGTGGGCCCTACTGAAGTTGTTGGCTACAACTTTGTTTTTATAGGAAAAGTCATACAGTAGGCCTGCGGCGCCATTTGTCGTATACTGTAGAATTCCCGTAATATTTTGAACTTTGCTGATGTTTGCTGACGTCAGCATCTGTGGACTTAGCCAAATTCAGTTAGTTCATCCCTGGCATTGAGTGTGTTGAGTGAATATCCTTCACTCAGTGCAAAAACACTTAGCCAAATAATATGCACTACCAGGCGTTGAGTGAATCTTCATTACTCAACGAATTTAGTCTTACCCAATATATCTGTACAATTAAGCATTGAGTGCGTTGAGTGAATCTTCATAATTCAATACATTTTGACTTAGCCAATTACTTCTGCACTACTAGGCGTTGAGTGCGTTGAGTGAATGACCTTCACTCAACGCTTTTGTCCTTAGGCAAACTTCTTACTATTTTAGGCATTGAGTGCGTTGAGTAAACTTTCATCACTCAACGCTTCTGTACTTGGCCGCTTCTCTGAAAGCTTGCCATCTTGCTGAGGCGTTGAGTGAACTCCCTTCACTCAATGCTTCTGTACTTAGCTTATTTTTTTGATGGGCTTACGTAGAGTTAACTGTCCTCACTCAACGCATCTAGACTAAGACAAATTTTCCTGTCTATCTCTTCTTAAGATTTGACTGAACACTTGTCTGTCGATGCCTTCTTCTTTGGGCATTGAGTGAGATGTTCTCACTCAATGCTTCTGTACTTAGCTAGAATTCTTGGCAGATTCTTCAAAGGCTTTGACTGCTTGAGCTTGACTCAATTCTTCTTTCTTCAAGCATTGAGTGAGCTGTCCTCACTCAATGATTCTGGACTTAGTCGAATTTCGTCCTTGCAAATGTTGAAGCTTTGACAGTTTAAGCTTTACTCGATGCCTCATGTTATATTACGTTGAGTGAACTGCCTTCACTCGACACCCGTGGACTTAGCCATAACTCTGTATTGCAAACTATTAGGCTTTGACTGTCTAAGCTTTACTTAGTGCTTTTGGCATCTAACGTTGAGTGAACTTGCTTCACTCGACGCTTGTGGACTTAGACAATTTTTTGTCTTTCCATCATCCTTCCTTGACATCTGGTATTGAGTGAACTAGATTCACTCGATGCATGTGGACTTAGACAAATTTTGTCTCTCCACCTTCCTTCCTTGTGACCACCTATTACAATCACTTAGACAACATGTCTAAACTTGTTCCATGGAATATCTTGCACATATTGAACTTGAACAACATCAAATACAATTATGCTCTTAGTATTGATTGTGATGCCTCTTCAAATCTAGGGAACATTGAGGGAAATATTCCCAACACATCCATTTCTTTCCCCATTTTTGAAAGCCTTATATTCATAAATTTCATGCCCAATTGGCTGAGATGTTATCCCTTGGTAAGTGGGCTTCAAGTGGAGGTGTGGGGGTGCCTTACTTTTATTTAAAATGTGATTTTGAATGGTTTGACCAAATTCAACTTTAGGGTGGATCCCCCATAAGGGTCAAGGTCAAAGTAGGTCTAAGTCATCGAGCGACGAGACAATATTGGGGTATTGGAGTAATATTGGTGTGTGCACGCTTTTGGTGCACCATAAGTCTTGATTTAAGTTGACAAAATGACGTACGTATTGAGTATTACAAATTTTATTGCTTTTTATTGACCATATGAGTTCAATGCAACTTACTAGGGTCAATTCCGTGTTTATATGCCTATTATACTAAATTGGCAACGTCGTGTTGCACACCGCTACTTGAAAAGGGCATTTCTCTAAATGACCTCAAATCAGAATGAAACGAGTTCAATTTGTATTTGTATTGACTATATGAGTCAAATGCAATTGATAGAACTCAATTCAGAGCATGTTTGCTCAATATATAAAAACGGCATCGTCGTGATGTGCTAATATTCTCAAAATGGTCACTTCTCCAAATGACATTTGATTGGAATGAAACATGTTCCATTGCACTTGTATTGACTATACAAGTCTAACACAACTGACAGAACTTAATTTGGAGCACATATGCTCTTTATGGAAAATTCGCATAATCGTGACGTGCTATGATACTCAAAATGTCACTTTCTCTAAATGACCTTGAATCGGAATGAAACTACCTCTATTACACTTTTATTGACTATATGAGTCTAATACAAAAGACAGAACTCAATCCAGAGCACATATGTTTAATCTACAAAATTGGTATCATCGTGATGCGTTATGATACTCAAAATGGTCCCTTTCTCCAAATAACCTTGAATTGGAATGAAACGAGTTTTGTTGCACTCTTATTAACTATATAAGTCAAATGCAACTAACAGAACTCAATTTGGAGCACATATGCTCAATATACAAAATTGTCATTGTCGTGACACAATACTCAAATGGTCACTTTCTCCAAATGACCTCGAATTGGAATGAAATGAGTTACGTTGCACTCATATTGACTATATGAGTCTAATGCCACTGACAAAACTCAATTTAGAGTACGTATGCTTAATTTACACAATCGATGTAATCGTGACACACTACGATACTCAAAATGATCACATTCTCTAAATGACTTCAAATCTGAATGAATTGAGTTCCATTGCACTCATATTCACTATATGAGCCCATTGTAATTGACGGAACTCAGTTCGGAGAACGTATGATCAATATATCTAATTATGTCACCTCCTAGATTTTAGGGTACCCTATAGGTGTTTGGGTTACTTTTATTGGGTCATCTAGGGTCCTAGTGGAAGAATAAAAGTCGAGATGCTACAAACAGACAAGTCAAACTATGTTCATCTTTTGCTGGATAGGAGAGCGGTGATATTTTTGCCATATTAATTGGATTCACAGTTAAGAGAGGAGTTGTCCTTCTGAAGGTCTTGCATGATATGGTAGAGTAGGAGAGGAGGAGGATGGCCAAGGAAAAATGCCACGGTTAGAGAGAATTGGATGTGGTAGAGATAGATAAAGAAGATGCGTTGTTAATGAAGTAGAGGTCGCCACTATTAGTCCCGATAGAAAATGCGTCCATGGAGTGAAGATCCTTAAAATAACAATTATTAGAAGCAAGTGCAACAAAGAATTTTTTTGTATCGAGAGATCCGTAATAGAGAGTAGGTTGCATAAATATGTCAGTACATAGAGAGTATCTGGAAGTTTTATAGATGGAGTGACCTGGATCATACCAATTCCACATACAGGGGATGGCGAGCCATCCACAATCAATAGTGATGGTGACCGATCATGTTTGTCCAAATAAGAAAAGACAAGTGAATTTCTTGTCATATGTTTGGTGGCATCAGAGTTAGTGATCCCTTTACCTTGAGTAGCTACATGTTCCCTACTTGAAGAGGTGGCAAGAGAGGTAGACTTATTTGATGTAGGAAGAGGAGAGTAACCCACTTATGAATGAAGATGAGGATACTTGCCAAAGTAATGATTCTCATCCACCAGATTAGCCTCCACTACCACTAGTGTTACCTCAGTTAGCAAGGTTAAAAATCTATCAGAAGTCGGCAGGGAGAAACTAGTGGTCATTTAAAAAGAGTCATAACAGACAAAATGTGAATAGTAGTGGCAGAAAGGGTCGGAGTGATAGCTTCACCAATAATCTATTGTCGTATCATGTCATAGGAGTCTTGTAGGAGAAGAAGATAACACACTATCAGAAGTTTGTTCAGTAAGATCTGCAGAGAAGGGGAGATGCAAAATAAGTTCTGTACTAAGAGCCTGGACTTCTGGGTAAGTTGTTATAGGGGTCATTGTGGGGAAGGAAAAGAAAATTTCATATAATATGCAGCTAAGAGATGTCTTTGCTCCCTTTGATTATAGAACGACATGATTGTCCTAATAAGCTTTGACAGTTTCATCATGGAGGATGATGTGAATACATTTGTCAGAGATGTCGTTTACGAGCCAAGTATAAATTAAAGCATCCCTAGAATCACATTAATCATAAGTGGAAAATTCTTTAGTAAGAGTAGCATCAGTTAGATGATGGAATTTTTGCTGAGATCATAATAAAAGGTAAAGGAGACACTCTAATCTTGATAGTTTGGCCCGATCAACTTGGAATTAGTGCCAAGATTTCAAGAGGGATTAGAAGCAACATGACTGACACTCAGAGTCACCATAGAGAAGAGAGGAAGAATATGGTGCGTTCAGAAAATTGTAACTGCACAAGATGCGAAAAATGAGCAGTCGAGTAGTTAGAAGACCGTAAATCGCATAAACTACATAAGGTAATGTGTAGAGAAGAGCAAATGCAGACGATCAAACATCTAAAGTTTACACACACGAAGTAAAAAAAAATGAGACCGGTCATAAGAAATATGAATATCTTACGAGAATAGAGAGTTGGCAGTTAGAAAAAACCAAAAATCCCACAAGGAGAACATAGTTCACAATTGAGGGAATGATGTTTTCTCAGATACTATTTGAGAAAATTAAATATAACATAGAGAAATTGAAAATAATTAAATTTTTATTTCCATAAAATTTGAATATTACATGGGTATGGCCTTCTTTACATAAAATGGAGGATGACAGAGAATTTACAATTTGATAATATGGGACTAATTATAGGAGTCTGCATATGTGTGTCTAGAATGGCCATTGCAGTTATACAAGAATTAATTTCCCGGGAGGATGCGGTTATACCAGGGCACCTGGCCATACATACAATCCCAAGGGAGCATGAACTAAGGATGTATTTTCTAGTATTCATCAGCATAGCTTGTGGTCATCAAAACCTAACTGTGAGCACCACTAGGTGTGGTTATACAGGGGTATCCTCACATACATATTTTCCATTTGTCTGGTTAGACAATCTTTACCGTGATGACCGCAAGGTGTGGTTACACAAGGTTAACCACACATACACCTATTTTGAAAGTGTCCTAATTTGGCGAATAAGTCTAGCTCATATATTTAATTTTGTCTCGGGACTCTTTGAAAGACTCTTCTTTTTTTCTCCTCAATAGTAAATACATTGTTGTTACGAATATGAAAAATGGTCTCGATTTGAACTGCACAATTAGTTTTCTCATATAAATAATAATGCATTTATATGCTTTTTTCGAAACTTGTACTTGAGAAAATCAATAATAATGAACTTATCATGTCATATCTCTATGAGGCTGACTAATTAAGTAAGGTATTTTCAAAGGTACTTGGAATTTACATTATAAAAATCCTGCTTATCCAAAACTTAAACCTACTATTTCATTGTATTGTGATAAAAAATTTGTGATAGATTTATCTCCTTATAATATAAGTGATTTAAAATGAACAATTTCATGAGAAACAAGTATAAATCAATGAATTAGAGAACCGTAAAATGATATCACTCAACTATATAACATTAGAATTAAATATGATTACTAATCTTACTAAGGTATTGTCCCAATGCGAGATATTATTATCATCAAGGGGAATGTTGCTTAAGCTCATATGAGGTAGCTTATTTCAAGATGAAGAAAAAAAAGAGGTAGCTTATTTCAAAAATTTTGATTTCTCATTAGAAGACTTTAAAATTGCATTCAAATGTTTCTGCCTAGACCAATTGGTCACAAAAAACTAAATAAAAATTTTGAGAGAAGAGATAGCTCATATAACTAAAATATTTGAAGTGGAAAACCCTATATCAATAAAATATGAATTAAAAGTTCAGAATGGTAGGCTGGGAGAAGAGATTGACTCACAATAATTTGAGAATAAAAATCTAAGAGAAAAACTGAATAAAGCTAAACTATTTGAGGATATCTTAAATGGGATGAGTCAACAACATAAGACCAGCGTGCATGTTGGAACCAACAAAGTCGGTCCCTCTTAAAGCTCAAAACCGAAAATGCAGCTCGCCCCTACTCCCTTCGGATGACCCTCTTGATAAGGCTCCCAAAAGACTAGACCTGAGGCCTCAGCGCGGAGGTCCCACCTCTTACCCAAAAGAATTGGAAAATCCTTCCCCTCCCTAGCCAATGCTGGGCTTGGTGCCTTAGAATGAGAGGAGGAGAGTTTTGGGAAAATCTGTCCCTTCTAAGGCACCTTACCAGTCTATTTATAGGCCTCTAAACTGGGACTGCTAATAACAAACTGGAGCTGTCCTGAAATTACTAGAATGCCCTCAGTAGGGTCTGTTAATAGCCAAACTCCGCTGTTCTGAAGGGCTACACGCGGACCACCCAGGGCAAAAGCATAAAACCCTGCAGGGCTAAAAGATCGACCCGGCCCTGCCCGAACCGGTCTTAAACCAAACCAGGGATTTGACGAGACCTCACCTCCAGGGTCTTCTCGCTTGGCGAGAGCTCCGTCTCGCTAGCGAGGGATTCCTCCTGAAGTCTTCTCGCATGGCGAGTCGGCTACTCGCCCGCGAGATCCTCCTCATATGACGCTGACTTGCCCGTCTCATGACATAACTCTCTCTCAGGCCCTTCTCATCTGGACCCTCTCGCCTCCCTACAAGTCTTCACTCGCTCTGCGACTTGGCGACTGCATTTGGCCGTCTCGCCTAGCCCCCCCCCCCCCCATTTTCAAACCCTGGCCTCTGCGAGCCCGAGGTTGTCACAATCCCCGCTCTTTTCGAGGTTGTTACAAACTCGAAAGATAGTCCAACGAGGCTTACCTCATTAAAGAGGATTTATGAGGGATCTTTTTGTGGGCCCTTTGCACAATCTATAAATACCGGACTCTTCTCACTACAGGAGGCCGTTTCTTTCCCCTTATCCCCTTCTAGCTTTCGTCCTCATGTCTCTCAGCCAAATTTTTCTATTATGCATCGCGGCAGTGCACCAAAGAATAAGGCGGGTACGACGGCTCTGAACAAGATTCCGGTGCGCGCCCCCTCCAACCTTACTATTATCGGCTTCCCCCTCCTAAGAAGGCGAAAGTTGCTGACCCTCCCCTCTCGGCAGGGGAGCCTTCTCACACTGTCTCGGGAAGGCGCATCCCTCCTACCTCGGCCAATCCTAGAGTATAGGAGGTAAGCCTATCGATATTGACATGCCTTTATCTCTATCTCGCTTGCCTGCTTACTCACTGCCCGTACTTAGAAGGTCCCGGTGCTTTCTCATCGTCGGAGACCATACGAATTAATATCTCTGAACATCACTACCAGTCCGTCTCTCCATAACCCTCTACTCCTTCCTCTGCTCCTGAGATGAGGAAGGATGATCCTCCTAATACCGAGGGTTCCTCTCGCCGCCTTGGTAAGACGCTTTTCCTCTAGGTCCTTTCCTCGCTACCACTTCTCCACTTCATCTCCCAAGTTCTCCACGCAGGTGTACGCGACTCGAATGTCGAGGACTCAATGGCCAAGGACTCGCCCGTTGAAGATCACTCTAGGAAGATGGTCATCTCGCCCCCTCCTCCCATAGATGAAATTGAAGACTACCTCGGCGACCTTATGGATCCGTTGGAAATGAAGCATAGGGTAGCGGAGATGCTGCAGAAGCACGCGCGCATCATTCAGGAGCTGGAGAAAGGGAAACAAGCTGCGGACCATCGAATCGACTGGTTGGAAGTGGAGTGAGCCCGCCTTTATTCGGAGATCGATGTTGATATTGAGATAGACGAGACTGACCCACAGGCAATTTTGAGCGAGGTCGAACAATAGCTCTGTCTCGCTCGATGCGGTGTCGACGTGGCTCACGCCTTCCACCTCCCCAACCGCCCTCCCTGTACTAGATCTCGCGGCGGGGGGTGCTGGAGGTGGCATAAGAATTGACAAGTTTTCTTCGAGTCTCACCTCTCTTCTCTTCGTTCATGAATGTAATAATCTTATTTATGCTTCCGTCCCACCCTTACCATGTATCCTGCGAACTCGCCACCCGCTTTGCGCGGGAAGAACTTTATGGGTTTGTTAATTGCCTGCTTTTCGATTTCTTCTAACACAGCTTTTAAATTTTGCACTTATGCTAATTTTTCCTTGATTTACCAATTTTTTAATTCCAATTTTTTCCCCGCAGCTTGGTCGTGCTGAGGGCCCACTTAGGGCCGCGTAAATCGAGGTTTGGAGAGAGAAAGAGGCCGACCGCCTCTTCCCCTTCCTCTGCACAACTTCTCCGCCCATATATTTTCCCGGATCTAATCATTATAAATACCCCCTTTTCCAGGGTCAAACCTACGCTTTCATAAGTCGCTGCACCCCAACCTTGCGTTCTTCTTCCTCGTCCGTCTCGCGCGCCAACTACTCGTCGACCGTCTCACGTCCTTTCTTTCAAGTCACCTCACTAGCTTCCCCTGTCCCTAAATCCAGCTATCTCGCCCGATCAGGGGAAAGAAAAGGCCGGAAGTGGGTGAGGGATGCAGCCGCTGCGGGAAACGATTTGTGGACCATGATTTTCCGCCCGGGCACATCCCTGTGGACGAATATGATGCTTTCACTCGAGAGTACTTGCCGGAAGTCTTTGAATCGCGCCCCCCCTGGGTCGGCGAGAGCATAAACACGTTCTATCCTGGAGAGCTTGCCTTCCCCGTCTCGCACTCCGAGGCGGGGTTGAGATTACCCCCCTGGCCGGAGGTGAAGGAGGTCTTGAAATATTTCAGCACCGTGCTAGCCCAGCGGAACCCTAATGCCATCTTCGTCCTGGTCGCCTTTGTGAGCTATATGCAACGAGAGAGAATAAAGTTCAGCCTCAATGTTTTCCGCATGCTCTTTATTTTCCACGCCAATCAGGACGGGGTGTCATACTTCACAGGGCAGGGTCTCAAAGTCTGCGAGACACCCCAACAAGAACCACCATTGGCTCACGCGGTTCATCTTCATTCGCGACAACCTAGGCGGCGTACCGCTCGCGCCTGTCTCGCCCGCTGAAGTCTTCTACGTAACCCCCCAAGTCGGCGGCACGGATAAGCTCCTCTGTGAGTATCTCGCCGGAAAAAACTTCGAGGTCCAGTATTTGAGACGTGGTCTCGGCTCGCTCCTCCCCGTACTTCCTGGTGAAGGTATACTCGACCTTCTTTCTTGGACCTTGCCTTTATTATTTCCTTCTTGCTAACATTCTGTCTCGCCTTTACCATGAGAGAGGAATGTACCAGTTCAATCACTTTACAAAAGTAACATCAAGCCGTCCAAGGGCGTCGCTCTCGCCAGCATTGCGGCTGAAGCGGCCAAAGGATCATTGACCAACTCCCTAAAGAAGAGGCTGGTCGAAGACCCCGCTCCGTCTCGCCTCAGCCCCTCGAAAAAGATGAAAATGAAGGTGAAGAAGGTTGTCTCTCGCCCCCCCCCCCCCCCCCCCCCCCCGCTAAGAAAAAACTCCTTAGGAGACTGTTGTGACGTCTGGGTCCCCAAGCCCTATTTCCCTAGGGTCCCAGTCCCCCTGGTCCCCTCCTCTGGTTTCTCCTCACAAGGCCATCTCACCCTCTGGGGAGACGGCACCCCTCGCGTAATACCCCTGCTCGTATCAACAACTGTCCAAGTCCCCTTCTCGTGAGGGGGCTCCTTCTCGCTTCCCTGCACCGTCTGCCCACTTCAACTTCAACATGGGCCCCGCTGTCCCTGATGCTGCCAATGACCCAACACTGATCTTGGACAAAGGGGCGCACCGGGTCCCGATCTCTACTCTCCTCCCCTCCTGGAGGGAGCAGGACCAGCCTACGGGTCACGCATTCTCCCTGGGCTTTGGTCTTTACGGAGGTCATGGTCCCGATTCCCTTGACAAGGCCTCCTCGCGAGATCTGGTCTTGAGGGCAACGCAATCCAACTTACGCAACTTGGAGCTTTCGCATAAGCTCTCGCGCCGCCTGATTTTCAACAACCAAAACTGGAAAGATTCTGAGGCCAACTTCGCCGCCGACCGCGAGAAGTCGGGAGATCTAGCGAAGAGACTAAAGGTGGCCGAGGACCTTCTTGCTAAGGCTTGCGGAGGAGTGGTGAGTTCTCTTTTAGTTCATTTTCGATGTACCTGACCCCAATCTAACAAAGACTTTCCGCAGGATGTCGAGACGGCTGAGAGGCTACACTTGTGCATAGCGGAGCTGGAAGCAAAGGTGAAAGAGCTAAAGGCCCAGGTCTCCCAACTAGAGGGCGCCACCCCTTCGACCTCTCGCTCTGCGATTCCCCCACCTCCCCTCTCTCTGTATTCCCATGAGGAGGTCGAGGAGTTATGCCGAGACGCCAATATCCGAACCGCCGAGCTGATCCTGAAGATGATGCGCGATATGGGCGTCGTAAAGGATGATTGCGAGTACGTTACCGCTTGCGACCTTGTGCCAGAGATCTACGGCGAGGGGGAGGGTTCGTCGGCCAGTGAGAAGGATAAAAGCTTCCCGAGTTCTACTTTTCTTTTACTTACAATGCTTCCTTTTTTTGCAACTGATGTAATTTTGTATCGGACTATTTTACTGGACGTGCTGCGTATGTATATATATTACCCGTGTATAGTTCTAGGGCTAGTCATCTCTTCTTTTCTTTTTGCTTTGATTGTCTGCGGGATCTAAGGATCCATTCATCCCTGAGAGGGTGTTGCTCCCCGTCTCACCTTCTGGCGAGAGCGGACCTATATCAGGGGGCGAGTTGTCGTATCCCGTAGTTCTCGCACATGGGAATGCCCTTTTCACCACATCTCGCCTCTCTCTATGATACCTCCCGTGGCGAGTGGCCTTTAAAAGTTAGTCCCCCCTCCTTTACGGTCAGAGCCCTTCCTCTCGTTGGTCAACGGTGTGGTTTTCCCCTTGGGGCTTTCCCTCTCTTATTTTTGCTTCGCAATGACTCATCGGTCTCACCCACTTGCTGGCCCCGGTCAATGTGTGCTTCCCGGATCTTCTCAAAAACCCTTTCCAACCATCGAGTGAGCTTACAGCCCTGTCAGCTTGATGGGAGCCTGATCAGCGGGTCTGCTCGGGGTCTCCTCTCCAAACAACCTCCAACCACCGAGCGATCCTACATCCCTGTCAGCTTGATGGGAGCCTGGTAAGCGGGTCTGCTCGGGGCCTCCTCTCCAAATAGTCTCCAACCACCGAGTGAGCCTACAGCCCTGCCAGCTTGATGGGAGCCTGGTCAGCGGGTCTGCTCGGGGTCTCCTCTCAAAATAGCCTCCAACCACCGAGTGAGCCTGCAGCCCTGCCAGCTTGATGGGAGACTGGTATGCGGGTCTTATCGGGGTCTCCTCTCCAAATATCCTCCAACCACCGTGTGAGCCTACAGCCCTGCTAGCTTGATGGGAGTCTGTTCAGCCGGTCTCCTCTCCAAATAGCCTCCAACCACTGAGTGAGCCTACAACCCTGCCAGCTTGATGGGAGCCTGGTCAGCGGGTCTGCTCGGGGTCTCCTCTCCAAATCGCCTCCAACCACCGAGTGAGCCTACAGCCCTGCCAGCTTGATAGGAGCCGGTTCAGTGGGTCTGCTCGGGGTCTCCTCTCCAAACAACCTCCAACCACTGAGTGAGCCTACAACCCTTCCAGCTTGATGGGAGCCTGGTCAGCGGGTCTGCTCCGGGTCTCCTCTCCAAACCTCCTCCAACCACCGAGTGAGCCTATAGCCCTTCCAGCTTGATGGGAGCCTTATCAGCGGGTCTTCTCGGGGTATCCTCTCCAAATCGCCTCCAACCACCGAGTGAGCCTACAACCCTACCAGCTTGATGGGAGCCTGGTCAGCGGGTCTTCTCGGGGTATCCTTTCCAAACCGCCTCCAACCACCGAGTGAGCCTACAACCCTGCCAGCTTGATTGGAGCCTGGTCAGCGGGTCTGCTCGGGGTCTCCTCTCCAAACAGCCTCAAACAACTGAGTGAGCCTACAGCCCTGCCAGCTTGTTGGGATCCTGGTCAGCGGGTCTGCTCGGGGTCTCCTCTCCAAACAGCCTCCAACCACCGAGTGAGCCTACCGCCCTGCCATCTTGATGGGAGCCTGGTAAGTGGGTCTGCTCGAGGTCTCCTCTCCAAACAGCCTCCAACCACCGAGTGAGCCTACAGCCCTGCCAGCTTGATGGGAGCTTGGTCAGCGGGTCTGCTCGGGGTCTCCTCTCCAAACAACCTCCAAAATAGTCTCATCTTTCACGAACGGTCGCCTTGAAGTTCATTGTGCCGAGAAATCGTGCCATGCATACAAGTAGGAAAATCGTTTTAGAAACATGTTCAAATAAATACAAGAAGGTACAACATTATGGGTAAAATCGCTTTAGTTCGTCTCCACTTCGGGCACGATCCAAGGGTATCCCATCCACATCTTGGAGGTGGTACCCCCTGACTTCAAGACCTCTCTTACAATAAAGGGACTCTCCCAGTTAGGGTTAAGCTTCCCCACGGAGGCTCCCTACCTGCGGCATCTACTTTTTGGTAGGACCAAGTCCCCCTTTTGGAACTGCTTTATCCTGATGTGCTTATCAAAGTACTTGGACATTCAGCATTTGACTTCCTCCTGCCGGATTAACACTAGCTCCCTGAGCTCCTCTACCAGGTCGAGGGAGAGCTTCTGCTCCTCCCCGTTGTCTTCTTGTCATCCTTCATCTCCTCTCCTTTCCCCTGTCACTCTAGGAGATACAACTTCAAATTCTACGGGTATGACGGCCTCCGATCCATGGGAAAGTTTTAAGGGTGTTTCTCCTGTGGCGCTATTCGGTGTGGTCCTCAGAGCCCATAGGATGGAGGGGAGCTGCTCCACCCAACTTCCCCTCAGATTTTCTACCTTTTTCTTCAAAAGTTTCAAGATGATCTTGTTCGCGGCTTCTACCTGTCCGTTGCTTTGGGGGTGATGAACCGAGGTGAACCTAAGATCTATGCCAAGCTGGGCACAGAAGTCTAAAAATTCCCTACTAGCAATATGTGGCCCGTTATCTATGATAATTGCCAATGGAAGCCCGTGCCGGCAGATAATTTCCCCCCATACAAAGTTCTTGACCACCTCGTCAGTACCTTTGCCAAGGCCTTCACCTCCAGCCACTTTGAAAAGTAGTCCACCATGACCAGCTGGAACCTCCTCTGGCCACTGGCCTTGGAAAACGGGCCTACCAATTCCATTCCCCATATGGTAAGGGCCATGGAGCCGTTTTGTGCGTAATCTCTGCGCCGGGAGGAGTTTAAGTGGAGCGAACTCCTAGCACTTTCGGCATCTTCTTGCGAACTCCTCAGCATCTTTCCTGAGGGTAGGCCAAAAGTAGCCCTGCCTCAGCACCCTCCCTTCCAGGGTCCGACTCCCTGAGTGACTTACGCATTCCCCCGAGTGAACTTCCTCTAGTACCCTCGATGCCTCCTTCTCGGACACACATCGAGCTAGTAAGCCTGACAACGTTTTCCGGTAAAGGATCCCTTCCCTCAACAGGTAATAGGCCGACTTGTACCTGACTCATTTTTTCTCAAGGTCCCCATCGGGTAGATGTCTCGACGTCAAGAACGTCATAAATGGGTCCATCCAGGACCCCTCTCGGTCCACTTCCATTAAGAGTTCTGTCATGGTCCCTCCGGCCTGAGGGCCGTGCTTAGTGAGCAGGTCTGCCCTAGTATTCTCCTCTCTTAGAACATGTTGAATTGAGAAGCTACGGAATTGCCCGATGATACCCTTCACCTTTACTAGGTACAGCTGGAGGGTCGGTTCCCTCACTTCAAATTCCCCGTTAATATGCCCTGCGACCACCAGAGAATCCGTGGAGACCCTAAGGTCCTGTATGCCCAGCTCACGAGACAACCGGGGGTCGGCGATGATGGCTTCATACTCAGCTTGGTTGTTTGTAAGGATGAAATGGATCTTCAAAGCCTGCTCGATTCTGGTCCCCTCGGGACTTGTTAAAACCACCCCGCCTCCAAAAGAACTTCGGCCCGAGGCCCCATCCACGAGCATTTCCCAAGCCACCATGGGAGGTGCCACTACCTCCCTGACCTTGACCAAGTAGTCTGCTAAGAAATCTGCCACCACCTGCGCCTTGATGGCTACCCGAGGTACGTAGGCGAGGTCGAATTCACTAAGCTCTATCGACCACTTGGCTAACCTCTCCGAATGCTCCACCCCCTCTAGAATACGGCGGAGGGGGTGGTTCGTCACGACTTGAATGGAATGGGCTTGGAAGTACGGCCTGAGCTTACGGGACGAGATGATGAGGGCGAAGGCTAGTTTTTCGAGGATGGGGTACTTTAGCTCTGCCTTCTTGAGGACCCTGCTCACGTAATATATGGGGAATTGCTTCTTACCCTCCTCTCATACAAGGACCGAGCTCACTGCTTCTGCCCCTACTCCCATGTATAGGAACAGATTCTCCCCCTCTCGCGGCCCTTGAAGTAGCGGCGTCTGGGTGAGCTGTTACTTTAGTGCTAGAAAGGCCTTCTCGTATTCGGGGGTCCATTCAAATTTGTTCCCTCCCCTCAGAGTCTGTAAGAAGGAGGAGCACCTCTCCCCTACCCGGGAGAGGAACCTGCTCAACCCTGCCAACTTACCAGTAAGGCATTGGACCTCCTTAGAGTCCCTCAGAGATCCCAACTCCAGGATTGCTTTACCTTATCTGGATTAGGCTCCACTCTAGCAGGGGTGAGGAGGTGCCCTAGAAACTTCCCCTGCTGGCCCCGAATACACATTTTAGAGGGTTGAGCCTCATTTTATATTTCCTTATAGTTTTAAAATTTTCTCGCTGATCCACGAGATGGGACTCGAGGTCTCTACTCTTAATCATCAGGTCATCTACGTAGACCTCGAGGTTCCTCCCCTTCTGCTCCCGAAAAACCCGGTCCATCATCCTTTGGTAAGTTTCCCCTGCGTTCTTCAATCCAAAGGGCATCATGTTGTAACTGAAACACCCATCGTCGGTGACGAAGGTGACGTCTTTGATGTCCGGAGGATGCATGCGTATCTGGTGATACCCTGAAAAGGCATCTAAAAAACTCATTAGTGGAAAACCGACGGCTGAATCAACCAGCGCATCGATTCGAGGCAGAGGGTAACAATCCTTCGGGCATGCTTTATTCAAAAGAAAGAAATCGATACACATTCTCTATTTACCCTCCACTTTCTTCACCATTACAACGTTTCTCACCCACCCCGGATACCTATTCGCCGATATGAACCCTGCCCAAAGTAGCTTCTCCACTTCTTCTCTGATAGGCACGACCATCTTGGAAGTGATGGCCCTCTTCTTTTGCTGGATGGGGAGGACCTTGGGGTCGAGGTTGAGGCGGTGGCATGCCACGTCCGCGTCGACCCCTGCATGTCAGCTGTGCTCCAGGCGAAGACATCGGTGTTCTCTTGCATGCACCTCCGGATCTCCTCCTGGTCCCGGGGGGTGAGCTCTCCGCTGACCTTGATATTCTCTTTTCGCCCGTCCTTTGTGAGGATGTCCATCTCCAGAACTTCCACTGCTGCCCTCAGCCTTGAAGGCTCCTCCTCCTCTTCTGGTCCCCTTGACTGGTCCTTCCCTGCTTCCAGTTCCTCCTCAACCACAACCACTCTCTCCCAGGTCATTCCTTCTGGCTGAGTCTCCTTTCCGGACGACTCCCTCATTTCCCCCCTCTTCCCTTTCCTGCCCTTGACACCTCCTGCCTCCTTCCTACCTTCCTGCACTCCTACCATCTCTGGCTCCACCACAATGCCTCTCTACTCCAGCCACCTCCCTCTCCTGCTCCTTTCCATCCACCTGCTCTCCCGCTATCTCTTGCTCCACCACAATGCCTCTCTCTACTCCAGCCACCTCCCTCTCCTGCTCCTCTCCATCCACCTGCTCTCCTGCCATCTCTGGCTCCACCACAATGCCTCTCTCTACTCCAGCCACATCTCTCCCCTCCTGCTCCTCTCCATCCACCTGCTCTCCCGCCATCTCTGGCTCAACCGCAATGCCTCTCTCTACTCCAACCACATCTCTCCCCTCCTGCTCCTATCCATACACTTACTCTTCTTGCTCCATCCTCCTCTATAGTTCTTCTGCATCACCCTTCCACGAGATGGTGTTCACTGTCATCACGTAGCATTCTTGGGCTGCCTTCGGGTCTCCCCGCACCCTGATCTGGGTCCCCCCTGAGTTGAGGTTCGAACACTGATGGAACGAGGATGGCATGCATTTGAAGGCGCTGATCAAAGGGCGCCCAAAGATCGCGTTGTAACTGCTGGGGGCGTCCACTATCACAAAGCGGCAGTTTCTGTACATCCCCCCAGAGTTACCTGGAGCCCTACTCCTCCCTCAAACTCCTTCCGCTCTCTTGAGAATCCGAACAACGGTCCGTCCGCCGCCAACACTCTCCTAGCTTCCACTCTCATCTCATTGAACGCCTTTTTGAAGATTACATTTATAGAGCTCCCATTATCCACCAAGATTCTGGACACCGTGAAGTTTTCGATGACGGTCCTGATCACCAGTGCGTCGCAGAAAGGATCTTCGTGATCTGGTAGATCCCTCCTGGAAAAAGTAATCTTCTCATCTGGGGGCGGGGCCTGCGATGTCGAGCCGACGCTCTGACGGTACATGGTGTGGAGGCTGGCCTTGCGGGTAGCCTCAATCCCCCCCCCCCCGTGGATCACCCCGATTCCCCTCAATCTCCCGTATCTGATCAATCCATACACCGATCCTCCTGCCCGGTTCCCGTCATCTCTACAATCCGCACCGGTAGCTGCTGCTCCCCTACTATCCTTCTTCCCTTCAATTCTATAAACTCTAGGCAGGTAGCCGTTACGTGGCCTTCCTCCTCGTTAAAGTCGCAATACGGCAAGGCTACCCCCCCATCCTGCCTCCCCTCCTAGGGGTTCCTCCTCCTCCCTGCTCTTGCTCCCACTCTTCCTCGCCCTCTTCCTCTTCCTCGGCCGATGGCCATTGCTTGTTGAGGCGGGGGTTGGAGTGGCCTCGGACCATGCCCCCACCCTAATGGATTAAACCTTCCCTGTCCTGTATAATAGTTTCTTCCTCCCTGGGGGGGCCCTCCCTTGTCCTTGAAAAGGACCCCCTGGCTGCCTCCAGCACAGTTCCGGAGGCCTTGGCCCCCTTGGATCCTCCCTTCTCCTTCCCTCCTGCTGCCTGGTCCCTCTCGGCTCCCTCTGCTCCACATCTGTTAGTCTTGCCAACTTCCTGGCAAAGGCCTGATTTGCTGCCTCCATAGCTATTTCCTTCGCCACCTTCTCCATCAATCCCTTGAATGACAACAGTGGCTTCCTGGTCAGGCTCATCTTAAAAAAGCACTCCTTTAGTCCCACTGTGAAAGACATCTGGAGGGCAAAGCCAGGCACCTCCTGTATGTCGAGAATCTCCTCCTAAAAGCAGTCCATATATTTAGCCAAGGACTCATCGGCCTTCTGCTTTATTAGAAAAATGGACTACGGGTTTTTCTTCCTCTTCTTAGAGGTCGAGAAGCACAATTGGAAGCTTCTGCTCAGATCCTCGAAGTCGTAGATCGAACCTGCCAGGAGTTGGTGGAACCAGTCCCTAGCCTTGTCTTTCAGGGTGATGGCGAAAAGGTGGCACTTAAAAGCGTCCGTCATTGGTCTGATGGAGACTGAGTCTTCAAACCACTATAGGTGCTGGAGGGGATCGTCCTTCCCCACATATTAGGTCATCTCGGGCTCGCGGAACCCTTCCAGGACGGGTGCCGAGAGGATCAACTCGCAGAAAGGGGATCCTCTCGCCGGGGGTCTCGCCGCCTCCACTCGCGCAACCATCCCGCATGGCGAGACGACACTCGCTGGACTGGCGAAAAATTCTCTGCCCTCCACATCTCGCCTGCTGCCTTCTGCCACCACCTCCTTTCCCGGTCGCCTCCTGGGTGCGTCCTCGCCTATTCTTGCCTGGTTGATCCCCTCGCGGGGCGCGAGACCTGGATCCTGGGGTGGAGGGGTCTCGCATTCCCCTCTCTGTGAGATCTTCTTTAGCATGTCCATGTGGTGTAGCGATACATGCGCGACACGATTATTAGCGCCGTTACGGGTCTCTCTCGGCATTCCACTAAATTTGCAACTCGCACAGAAAATTAATCCAACAACACGTTTGCAATTTTCGTTCGAATGCTATCGTACGGGTAGCAAATCCGCTAGAGACCAAACCACGGTTATAGGCCGAGATCTGATCAAGCTAAAGAGACGAATATTTCGTCCGAACGAGTGGAGTTGTACCAAAAGAGATCAACCCAAAAAAATATGATTCGCAAGAAAAGGTAGATCTCTCCCAACAAAAATAAACGAGGCCCGCCAAGCCTATTCGAATTTAAATAGATCAAGATAGACGCAAAATTCGTTCAAGAAATCCACGATTAATTCAAAGCTATCAAGATTGCAAGCCAACGTTTTTCCACCACACGAAATTATCAAGAGGGAAATAATATCAAGAAAAGTAGAAGGTGTCGTTACCCCACTCGGAGATAGATCTAGACGTTGATCTATGCCAAAGTTGATCTCCCTTCAACGGTTCCACCGGTAGCATGCCGGATGGAGAGAAACTTTCTGTCTTCCTCGCGTCACGCCGGAACCAAGCTCTTTGATGTCCAACCTTCTTGTAGAGGCCGGTCACAAGATGGAGAGAGGAAAGGTGGTGGAGTGGGGTGGCCGAATATTATGAATAAGGGGGAAGGCCTTGCTTGAGAGGGGGCGGCTATTGTTGAGGGTAGTGGTGGAGGGATGGGCGGTCGAAGTTGGAGGAGAGAAGGAGGGGAGGTAGGACGGCAGCCAAGGGGGAGAGGGAAAGGAGGGGGGCGGATTTGCCTTGGCCGAACCGTAAAGAGAGGAGGGAGAAAATATGAGAGAAGGAAAATTAAGAGGGGGAGGTTTTCTTAAAATGAAAGATCTCAATTTTATTCATCCAAAACTATTCCATTAGTACAACCAAGGCCTATATATAGGCTTTCAATACAACTTTGGCTATATGCAGCCCATTGTTATAAAAATAATAATAGTCCCAAAATTTGGCTACATGCAGCCCACAATCATGAAAATAATAAAAGTCCAAATAACCAAATAATTAATAAATAAGGAAATAACATAATAATTAATTAATACTTATAATAGCATAATTATATGTATTAATTATTTATTTAAATGCCGTGGGCAGAGATTTTAGCGGCGATGGCGCTTATCCAAATTTTTGTCACGGCGACGCGCGTCTTTGGTTGGAGGGGCGCAATCATCCGAAAGCGTGACGGTACTATCATCCTGTTAAGGCCCGTCATTGTCATCAATCCTCCCCCGCTCGAAAGTACTCATCTCCGATGAGTGGCCCTTAATGTACTGGCGGAGAAGGTCTTCATCCAAACGAGCCACGTCCGCTTCCGAGAGCCATGAATCATCAGAAGCTTGACGATCACGCCAACGAACCAAATAGCGGCGAATGTCCCCACTAGGTGAGGAGAGCACTTCATCTCGAATAATCCTGTCAGGCAAAAAGGTGGTCCTGGGGAACCTTGGAAAGGCGTTTATCAAAGAAGAAGAAAAATTTTCTACATCAACATCCAACGTACCTCCAGTGGAGACTGATGTAGAGAGCGATCCAGGAACAAACTCACCCCCAAACCCATTAGAAATTGCAGTGGACCCAAACGGGCATGCAGTCAATTCAAGTGGTAGAGAAACATAAGACGTTGAATCCGAAACATTGAAAATAGGGGAAATTCCCCAATCAGTGGGTAACTCTAAGAAAAATGCATTTTCTCCTAACTTCTTTAAGATTCGAAATGGACCGGCTCGCCGATTCGCTAACTTTTTTATGGTGCCCGAAGGCAACCGTTCAGGGATGAGACGCACCATAACCAAATCGCCAACTTTTAAGGGAGACACCCTCCTATGTACGTTAACATTAGATTGATAAGCCGCATATTGTGTGGCTAGCGTGTCTTTAATGTGCATATGCAAATGGTGGACATGCGAGGCAAACTCTTGTGCGAATTGACTTGATTTGTAAGATGGGGGTAAAGGAATCAAGTCAAGTGGCACTGGCGCTTTATATCCGTGCACGATTTAATTTGGTGAAAGACCCGTGGACCTATTTTTCGAATTGTTATAAGCTAGCTGAGCATGGGGAAGAATGAGGTCCCACGTACCCTTATGGTCGCCCACAAGACAACGAATCAAACTACCCAAACTTCTATTTACCACATCTGTTTGCCCATCCGTCTGGGGATGGTAGGCCGAAGAAAATAAAAGATGGTGCCCATAATTTTCAAAAGGGTCTTCCAAAAATAGCTAGTAAATTTTACGTCCCTATCAGTCACTATTGTATTAGGAATGCCCCGATGACCAACTACCTCCTTAAAAAATAATTTAGCAACATGCGACGCATCGTTGGTTTTTTACACGCAATAAAATAGGCCATTTTTGAAAACCGATCTACCACTACCAGAATAGAATCATGACGTCGAAACGTGACGGGCAGGCCTAAAATAAAATCCATACTAATGTCTTCCCAGGGAATGGAAGGAATTGGAAGAGGGGTATAAAGTCATGCGTTAGTTTTATTAACCTTATCCAGTTGACACGCTCGACAACTACTTACGATTTTATTCATCGTTGATTTAAGACCAGGCCAATAAAACTCTTCTTCCACAAGAGCGATGGTCTTATTGCGACCAAAATGTCCACCCAACCCGCCGCTATGCAATTCCCAAACGACAAAGTGGCATAGGGAGGAACGTGGAAAGCATAATTTCGCATGCTTAAATAAATAGCCGTCTCGAATATAATAGGACGAGATTGTCGTGGGTGAGTCGTTTTGAGCGGAAAATAGATTTCCTGGAAATTCGGGCAATTGACATACTCATCCTTAATTCGATCGAACCCAATCACCTTAACTTCTAGCATGGATAGTAATAAGGATACACGACTAAGAGCGTCGGCTATGCGGTTGAGAGTCCCCTTAAGGTATTTGATAATGAATGTGTACTCCTGAAGATAGGAGACCCATTTGGCATGCCTAGGACTAACCTTAGTCTGGGAGTTAATGAACCTCAATGCCTCATGATCGGACAAAATAACAAATTCCTTAGGAAGTAAATAATGTTGCCAATGTTGGAGGCATCTAATGACCGCATAAAATTCCCTATCATAATTAGAATAATTCAATTTCGGCCCCGCGAGCTTCTCACTAAAATATTCAATGGGGTGACCTTCTTGACTCAACACACCACCAATACCAACGCACGACGCATCACAAGATAACTCAAAAATCTTATTAAAATCCGGCAAGCGCAAGAGTGGAGCTTCCGACATTCGTGATTTAATTATTTTAAACGCTTTAGCGGCCGATTTAGTCCAAGTGAATTCACCCTTTTTCATGCACTCTGTGATGGGGCCATGATACTACTAAAATCTCTAATGAAACAACGATATAAAGTGGCTAGGCCCTGAAAACTCCATACATCTCGAATGTTGATGGGCTCCGGCCAATCCTTTATGGCTTGGACCTTCTTTGGATCGACGTGGATACCTTCCGAACTAACGATATAACCAAGGAATTCTACCGACGGTACATGGAAAGTACATTTTTTAATATTAACGAATAATTTTTTCGATCGCAATGTGGAAAGTATAATCTTCAAATGTGACTCGTGATCGATCGTAGATGTACTAAAAACTAGAATATCATCAAAGTATACCACAATGAATTTTCCCATATACGGTTGGAAAACATGAGTCATCATTCTAGAAAATGTACTCGGGGCATTGGAAAGTCCAAATGGCATTACTAACCACTCGTAAAGCCCATCCTTGGATTTAAAAGCGGTCTTCCATTCGTCACCCTCCCTAATTCGGATCTGATGGTAGCCACCCCTAAGATCCAATTTCGAAAAAATTGTGGCTCCAGCTAACATGTCCAATAAATCATCCAAGCGAGGGATGGGAAATCAGTATTTAACTGTAATTTTATTAATGGCTCGACTATCCACAACCATCCTCCAAGATCTGTCTTTCTTGGGAGCAAGTAAAGCGGGTACGGCACACGGACTCGTGCTATGACGGATAAATCCCTTTTGTAATAAATCGGAAATTTGGGAGTGCAACTCTAAGTGTGCAGTAGGATTTAACCGGTAATGAGGAAGGTTAGGCAACGAGGACCCCGGGATGAAATCTATGGCATGTTGGATGTCCCGCATGGGGGGTAACTTGGACGGTAGCTCGTCCGGATACACATCCTTAAACTCTTCTAGGAGCTTTCGCAACGACGGTGGTAAACTATCGAATGACGAGGCACCTTCCTTAACTTGCAGACAAACTAACGCATACACGATACCATCTATAAATGTGTTACGCTCAAATTCCTTCTTTCCTAATAAACATAACACCTTCCTTTCGACCAGGACAATCGTGTCCTTAGGGGGAACCATTTGATCCTTAGGCGGAGTGGGTTATAAAGTAATGGTCTTACCATTAAATTTAAACTCATATGTGTTAGCTCGCCCAAAGTGGGTAACTTCATGATCAAATAACCATGGGCGACCCAACAACAGGTGGCTGGCATCCATAGGGATAACATCGCACCAGATGTTTTCAGAATAAGCCTTGATGGTAAGTGGTACCAAACAATGCTTCGAGACCGGAAGGGAGGTCTTATTTACCCAAGCAACCTTATAAAGATGAGGGTGTGGCTCGGTGGTCAATAACATCCATGACACCGCACTCTCGGACACTACGTTCATACAGCTTCCACTATCGATTATAAGTTTACACCATTTTTCCCCACTCTTAAAGTTTACCGAAAATATATTTGTCCGGTTCCAAGAATATATCATACGAGGAGTAGCTAGGATACACCTCATCACCTTCATATTGGTGTCGTCGTCTAAATCACTCGGCACTCCTTCTGACTCAGAATCTTCCTCGGCCTCATACACAAACTCAGCGGGCTCAGATGC
This sequence comes from Platanthera zijinensis, assembly GCA_039513925.1. Classification (NCBI taxonomy): domain Eukaryota; kingdom Viridiplantae; phylum Streptophyta; class Magnoliopsida; order Asparagales; family Orchidaceae; genus Platanthera; species Platanthera zijinensis. Next base: position 72,550,769 of record CM077087.1, read on the forward strand.
AACGTCTAAAAGTGCTACGGGCTTGGGTTTGGTCGGACACTCACTAGGGTAATGACCCTGAATACCACAAGGATAACAAGTAGCGTTTGTCTTACTAATCTTTCCTACAGGCACTCTCTCACCCGTGGGATTCCTAATGTTGCTAGCGGTGATGACCACAGAGTTCGACTCGACAGTACGTAACTTGCTCTTATCCTTAAGTGTGAATGGAGGGGGTTGTCCTAAGATGGACTTGCCCTTATCCTTTTGATAAGTTCGACTCTTGGACTTGAAAGCATTGTGTTTTCAATATCCAACGTGGCGTTATACGTGGTGCTCAAATCAGTATGACCGTAACGCAGAAGTTTACCCTGGATGTCAGGGTTGAGCCCCTTACGGAATCTAGATAGGGTGATCTCCGACATCTCCCTAACGTCACACCTAACCATCATGTCCTTGATAAGTCTCATGTATTCAGAGACCGTTCTATTCCCTTACTTAAGGGTTGCTAACTCATCAAACATCTGTGTCCGATGATAGGCAGGGAAGTACTGGACCGTCAACATGGCTTTCATGGCTGCCCAACCAATTGGTGGTAAGCCACATTTCACCGCACCTAAACGACGCTCCTCATTCAGCCAGAAAACCTTAACCCTACCCAGAAGCTTCATTCTCGCAACTCTCACCTTATTCTCGTCAGTCAGACTATACCACTCAAAATAACATTCCATCTCCATGACCCAGTCTAAGAAGACTTGGGGCTCTCCCAACCCATCGTACGCAGGGGGTTTGACTCGTACTGCCCTAGTCAGATCAAACTCAAAGGGTTCACGGTTGTTGTGCAAAGGTGCACGTGGGACATGATCATTTTGACCATTATTATTCCTATCATCACGTGGGGGAACAGCTTGATTTCGGAGAGCGGCTATGTTTAAGTTCACTTGGTGAAACATTTCCCTCATCTCCGTCATTTGGTCATTGAACTCCTGGCGGAGATCAGTGGTCGTTGTTGAACTGTGCCCCACATCCCGCTCGTTTTCCATTTGGGAGATGGATGGGGTATACTCCGTGCCTAGCCTAGTGCGCATGCAAATCACTGATTTTGACAACAAAATTTATGAAAGTAGGAATTGTTCTCGCCTAATAACTAGGATAAAATATAATTTTTTTTTGTTTTCTTGCTGAAAATAAATAAGAGAGCAGAAAATTTTTTTTATTATTTTTTTGCAGAAAAAAATAAAATTTTAGGCCGCTATTGGCAGACCACAAAAAAAAAATTGTGTTTTTTTTTTGTTTGAAAAAAAATTGTGCACGTGCGTGTTGGCGTACTAAACTAAATTAGTATGGTGCCAATTAAGAAATCGACACAACCTGCCTCTGATACCAAATTGATGTTGCAATACACGCGCGACACGATTATTAGCACCGTTACGGGTCTCTCTCGGTGTTCCACTAAATTTGCGACTCGCACAGAAAATTAATCCAACCACACGTTTGCAATTTTCGTTCTAATGCTATCGCACGGGTAGCAAATCCATTAGAGACCGAACCACGGTTATAGGCCGAGATCCGATCAAGCTAAAGGGACGAATATTCCGTCCGAACGAGCGGAGTTGTACCAAAAGAGATCTACCCAAAAAAATACGATTCGCAAGAAAAGGTAGATCTCTCCCAACAAAAAGAAACGAGGCCCGCCAAGCCTATTCGAATTTAAATAGATCAAGATAGACGCAAAATTCGTTCAAGAAATCCACGATTAATTCAAAGCTATCAAGATTGCACGCCAACATTTTTCCACCACACGAAATTATCAAGAGGGAAATAATCTCAAGAAAAGTAGAAGGTGTCGTTACCCCACTCGGAGATAGATCTAGACGTTGATCTATGCCAAAGTTGATTGCCCTTCAACGGTTCCACCGGTAGCACGCTGGATGGGGAGAAACTTTCCGTCTTCCTCGCGTCACGCCGGAACCAAGCTCTTTGATGTCCAACCTTCTTGTTGAGGCCGGTCACAAGATGGAGAGAGGAAAGGTGGTGGAGTGGGGTGGCCGAATATTATGAATAAGGGGGAAGGCCTTGCTTGAGAGGGGGCGGCTATTGTTGAGGGTGGTGGTGGAGGGATGGGCGGCCGAAGTTGGAGGAGAGAAGGAGGGGAGGTAGGCCGGCAGCCAAGGGGGAGAGGGAAAGGAGGGGGGGGGGGCGGCTTTGCCTTGGCCGAACCGTAAAGAGAGGAGGGAGAGAATATGAGAGAGGGAAAATTAAGAGGGGAAGGTTTTCTTAAAATGAAAGATCTCAATTTTATTCATCCAAAACTATTCCATTAGTACAACCAAGGCCTATATATAGGCTTTCAATACAACTTTCGCTACATGCAGCCATGGGCGGAACTATCCCTAGGCACGGTAGGGCACGTGCCCGACCGCTTTTTCCGTGATCTTCAATGGGGGAGAAGAAATCCCCCTAGCTGTCGCTGCCCGCTGCTCCCGTGCCCTAGCTGCCCGGCTGCTCCGCTCCGGCTGCTCCGGCTGCTCCGGCTGCTCCGGCTGCTCCGGCTGCTCCGGCTGCTCCGGCTGCTCCGGCTGCTCCGGCTGCTCCGGCTGCTCCGGCTGCTCCGGCTGCTCCGGCTGCTCCGGCTGCTCCGGCTGCTCCGGCTGCTCCGGCTGCTCCGGCTGCTCCGGCTGCTCCGGCTGCTCCGGCTGCTCCGGCTGCTCCGGCTGCTCCGGCTGCTCCGGCTGCTCCGGCTGCTCGGCTGCTCCGGCTGCTCCGCCTGCTCCCCTGCTCCGGCTGCTCCGGCTGCTCCCGCTGCTCCCGCTGCTCCCGCTGCTCCCGCTGCTCCCGCTGCTCCCGCTGCTCCCGCTGCTCCCGCTGCTCCCGCTGCTCCCGCTGCTCCCGCTGCTCCCGCTGCTCCCGCTGCTCCGCTGCTCCCGCTGCTCCCGCTGCTCCCGCTGCTCCCGCTGCTCCCGCTGCTCCCGCTGCTCCCGCTGCTCCCGCTGCTCCCGCTGCTCCCGCTGCTCCCGCTGCTCCCGCTGCTCCCGCTGCTCCCGCTGCTCCCGCTGCTCCCGCTGCTCCCGCTGCTCCCGCTGCTCCCGCTGCTCCCGCTGCTCCCGCTGCTCCCGCTGCTCCCGCTGCTCCCGCTGCTCCCGCTGCTCCCGCTGCTCCCGCTGCTCCCGCTGCTCCCGCTGCTCCCGCTGCTCCCGCTGCTCCCGCTGCTCCCGCTGCTCCCGCTGCTCCCGCTGCTCCCGCTGCTCCCGCTGCTCCCGCTGCTCCCGCTGCTCCCGCTGCTCCCGCTGCTCCCGCTGCTCCCGCTGCTCCCGCTGCTCCCGCTGCTCCCGCTGCTCCCGCTGCTCCCGCTGCTCCCGCTGCTCCCGCTGCTTCCAGCTTGTATTATCTTCTTCTTCTTCACTGATTTGTTAACTGATTACCACTTAAAATCATTCATTTCTGAAATCAATACTGAAATGAGCATTTCACATTATATTTTTTTTTGTAGTTGATTGGGAATACTCCTTTGGTGTATCTGAACAATATTACCAGCATCAAGGATAAGTGATTCTCCTTCCTTCTATGGGAAAAAAATTTTTCAGGGGTGCTACCCCCGAACCCCCGCTTAGGGGCGCTGCCCCCAAACCCCTCGAATTGACATTACTTAAACTGTGCCCGTGCGACTTCAAAATCCTAGTTCCGCCACTGCATGCAGCCCATTGTTATAAAAATAATAATAGTCCCAAAATTTGGCTACATGCAACCCACAATCATGAAAATAATAAAAGTCCAAATAACCAAACAATTAATAAATAAGGAAATAACATAATAACTAATTAATACTTATAATAGCATAATTATATGTATTAATTAGTTATTTAAATGCCGCGGGTGGAGATTGTAGCGGCGATGGCGCTTATCCAAATTTTTTTTACGACGACGCGCGTCTTTGGTTGGAGGGGCGCAATCATCCGGAAGCGTGACGGTACTATCATCCTGTTGAGGGCCGTCGTCATCATCACCATGATCCCCCCAATGGATGTCATGAACTCCGCCCTCCCGACATAACCTCCCGTGTTCAGGGACCCACCTCCCTCTCCTTCAAGATCCCCCACCATAAGGTCACCAAAAGTTCTTTTGTGCAAGCTGTTGTTCCACGCTCACCGCACCATAAATGTTGGAACCAACAAAGTCGGTCCCTCTTAAAGCTCGAAACTGAAAATGATGCTCGCCCCTACTCCCTTCGCACGACCCTCTTGATAAGGCCCTCAAAAGATTAGACCGGAGGCCTTAGCGCGGAGGTCCCACCTCTTACCCAGAAGAATTGGAAAATCCTTCCCCTCCCTAGCCAATGCTGGGCTAGGTGCCTTAGAATGAGAGGAGGAGAGTTTTGGGAAAATCTGTCCCTTCTAAGGCACCTTACGAGTCTATTTCTAGGCCTTTAAACTGGGACTGCTAATAACAAACTGGAGATGTCCTGAAATTACTAGAATGCCCTCATTCGGGTTTGCCAACAGCGAAACTCCACTGTTCTGAAGGGCTACGCGCAGACCACCCAGGGCAAAAGCGTAAAACCCTGTGGGGCTAAAAGATCGACCCGCCCTGCCCGAACCGGTCTTAAACCAAACCGGGGATTTGACGAGACCTCCCCTCCAGGGTCTTCTCGCCTGGCGAGAGCTCCGTCTCACTTGCGAGGCTTCCTCCTGAAGTCTTCTCGCATGGAGAGTCGACTACTCACCCGCGAGTGCCTCCTACTTTGGCGCTGACTTGCACGTCTCATGACGCAACTCTCTCTCAGGCCCTTCTCATCTTGACCCTCTCGCCTGCTACCCTAGGCAAGATACACTCGCTCAGCGACTTGGCGACTGCATTTGGCCGTCTCTCCTAGCCCCCCCCCCTTTTTCAAACCCCTGGCCTCTGCGAGCCCGAGGTTGTATAGTGCAGGATCATAAACCTTGGTCTAGGTCTTGACTCACCTCAAATCTAGTTTTCTCAACATATTTGCTTAGGAAAATCCAATCAATCTTATAAGTGCCAAAGGGAAAGAGCTTGTAGATCTAATGACTAATATTCCTTTTACATCTATGATTATTTAAAGAAAATTTCCTCAGAAAAGGATTAATAAATTAATGAATCACGATATGATAACATTAATTCCATCAAAACAAAATAGAATCTTAGGAAAAACTCATGAATAATTTTAAAATGCATGTACCTCTTATAAGATTATCTTCCTCCTCAATTCAAAGTAATAGGAAGAATAAATACAGCAAATATGAATTTCATTATTATCATAAGATTGGTCATTTTATGAAAGGTTGCTAGTATAATCTACTAACAACCTCCCATCTTAAGGGGTGATAGACCTTTATACTTTGTATTACTCCTTAAAAGGGAAGAATTGGACCTAAGGTAACTTGGGTTCTACCAAAATTTTAATTGTTTTATAGAAAAGGATATGTCTGTATCTTAGGAAGTAAGTATTTCTAAAGTAGATTAGATTTATATCTTCAAAAGAAAATTTTAAGGGGGAGATTATGGAAACCTCACAAATAAGTAAAATAGTCTGTGTATCCTTGTAAATTTGTAAATAATTTATATCAAGAGACAAGAGTAAAACATACACATATAAAATAATTAAGTATATAAATACATTGATCCTATTAATCTACACAACTATAATTTTAATTAGTACAAATATTCAGAATTAACTATAACATGAATAAATGAATAAGTTGGTCTCTATAGCATTTGAAGTTGTGTAAAAAATTAGATCAAATTGAGCTGATCTGCCAGATAGAAAGCATCTATCCTCACTCTTCTCATAACAAAAGCATAAATTGATTATAATAATATTTTCTTCTCCAATCTATCTATCATCTCCATAACATTCAACAAAAGGTAAATCTCTTCTTCATATATCTCTACCTAGCACTCCACTTGATTATCTTCCATCTTCACCTTTAAACATGTCTCAAATGCTCACATCCTCTTCATCATCTTCTAAATTTTACTATCCTATATGGGATAATAATACCTCCTTGATGAGGAAATTCAAATTCAAATAAAAGGGTTATATGAGTTTATAGAAATGAACTTCAAGGATCTTAAATACAAATTTGATTTTTTATCAAAATTAATCCAATCTCATAATTCTACAAATTTTAAACACGAGAAGGAGAAGCATTCAACTGAGAAAAATGTGAGTGAAGCATTTGAAGATCTGAAGGAAAAAAGTACAGGAGAAAAGAACTAATGCAGCCAGGAGAAGGATGCTAAAAGCAAAGGGAAACATGCCTTAATACAAGGGGAGCTGAAGTGTGCAAAAATGAAGAAGAATTAGGAAAAATTTAGGGTTGTTCTTAGTTCTTAACTCTCTACTCTTTATTATTATTTTGGATAATATTATTTTTGGATTGGATAACTAATTCAGTAATTCTTCCTGATAATTTTGCTTTGGTTTATCTTATATCTCTGTCTATCTTATATGATATTTCGTATTACTTATTTAATACCACCATCTATTTTGACTATTATGTTTCCTATGTATTATTTATATTCATATCTATTTAATAATGTCTATTATAGCAATCATCAAAATTAGCACATATTATTGAAAATACTCTTTAGAAAGAGAAAGAGAATGTTGAATGTGGTTAGGTAAATATGGTAAACCGACTTGAAGAAATTCTCATGAAAAATATAAGTATTTTTGTTTTAAGAAAGAACTTGACTTATGTCAACTGATGATCTCGACATAGGTTGATTTCATCTCAATGTAAGCCTACTACTTAAAGGTTTTTGCGCTGAGGCTATATGAAAGCTTTGTTGTGAGGTAATATGTTGAACTCTTATGCATCAACTAGTATATAATAATGTGTTGAGACTTAGGTCAACTCTTACTCTGAGAAAATCTTTAGGGCTCAATGGATGTATAAAGACAAACTTCTTTCAGTTTTCCTTACTCCATACACCTTTCATCTTCCCTTTTATTTTTCTCTCCCTCTAACATGTTTTGCAGGTATAAAATTATTATAATAGTAATAAATCCTTGATTTAATCTACATTATGAGTCTTAATTAGCTACAGATAAGAAGTTTCATGAAGTGCTAAATTTATTTGTTGAGCAAGGACTGCTACAACTTATCTCTAGTCATTCTCGAATATAATTTGATGAGTTACAAGCCTTTTACTCCTCTATTAATTTTATAGAGGATAGTGTCTTATCTATCATCATTTATGAGATAGTGATTAGAATTGCAGATGTTGAACTCTATAATATATCAATCCGATGGCTGAGCCTAAAGAAGATATTATCACTGAAAAAGAAATAGTTGAAGTGTTCAGAATAATGGAATATACAATAATTAAACCTTCCAATATGGAGAAGAAAGAAATGTTAGAGATATACCAGTTCCTTGATGATATATGTGGTACGGTTGTGATATGTAAAGTTTCTTACATGATGCAATTCCCAGGGCACGGTTGTAAGTCATGGGATTTTGATTCTAAAAGAAGATAAATTAGAGAAGATATCTTATGGAAGAATGTTGAGCATGGTGTTGCAGCATTCCATTGACAAAGTATATTTATCTAAGGGAATTCACATTCCTATAGGGAAGAAGTTGAACATTCAACTTTTCAGTAGAAGGGGAAGGCAAATCAAGAGAAAAATCCCACCTAGTCAACCATCCGTGGAAGCTGCAACTACTCCTCCTCTTCCTCCCACTATAAAATATTATACACCCTCTCCTCCATACACTACTACTGAGGCTAATATCTCATTTATAGACACCTCAAATCTTCCTTCTCCACTTCTTAATATTCCTACTCAACATGAGATTCCTACACAAACACCGCTACCATCTTCAATGATTCCAACTTCTTCTTCTTTACCATCATAATAATCTCATTTCCAACTCCTAAATTAAGCACTCTTCTAACTCAGTTAAAATAGGAGTTGATATCTTCGGTCTCCTCTCAACTAAAGGAAGTTTATGCTAGTTTACATCTAAAGCATGGTACTCTTCAACTACAACTTCATGAACTGATAACTTATATTAAAGTGTTGACTCAATTGGTTGAGTCTTCTCCTGCCAATAAAAACTTTTTAACTTCACTCCTTAATGAAGCCAAGAAGGGGGAGATGGATGTTGTTGCTAACATAAGTGTTTTTGATATACTTAATGTTAATGATAAGGATATTTTAGATATTGCTACTGTTGAGATTGCTAATGATAATGATGGTATTGAGATTGCTGATGAAGGTAATGATAATGGAGATGAACATGTTTCCAAATCATATGAAGGAACAATGTATAATATTTACTTTTTTCTATATATGGTTATTGGAAACAACATAATTAAAGATAATGAAGATGTTTGCAATCGACTTAGTAATCAATATATTGATAAGTTATCTATTGTTGCAATACTTCAGGATGTTATTCATAATATTCATTTACTCCATTCTAAGAAAGAAACATTAACTCGGGGAAAGCCTCATAATAAGGGAAGAATGTGGATGACTATGGCTCTCCAAAAATATGGCATAAGTCTTCTCTCCCTCCTACTCCTAAAGAGGTATGGATGTTGATACACAGCTAGATACTCACTATGATGTTTTTGTTAATCATTGTCATCATGATATTTCTAGTAATCATGTTAACAAAATTATTATCTTTCAAAGAGATTCAACTCCTTATGATGATGTGTTGACACCACCAAAGGCTTATAAAGTCAATTATCCCACTTCTGCTATCTCTTATTGTAAGGATCTTCTTCTAACTTCATCTTCTATTCTTGGGGTCTCTTCCTCTAGGAATGTTTCAATTAGAGAAAAAAAAATGGGGAGAGAGGTTATGAAGTTAAATAGCAGTAGTTCTCTAAAGCTTGGAGGAAAGCTTATAAGAAGGAAAAATCTTAAAATGCTCCCAATTCTTATATTCATATTAAAATAGATCCAATAGAATTCTCGCATGCAATTGTAGTTAATCTAGAACTTAAAGATATTATACAAAAAATTGTTATTGATTAGCAAGAAGAAATTGAGCCTATTGAATAGGAAGTTCTATGAAAGAGAATTTATCAAAAGCCTACAAAAAGTGCATTCTAAGGAAATCATAGTTCAGATTACCAGCAAGTTGTTTAATATAGAAGCTTACAAATTCAAGAATCTAAGTGCTTATCCTATGAGGTCCACTCTATGAGATAAAATATTGGGTCTAAATTATGCTCCAAATACATACATTCCTTATGTAAAAATACAGAAAGGTCCAGATGGTACATTCGTACTATTGGAGCCTATTGCTTTATCCAAATAATATACATCTCCTATTACTCTAGAAATGCCCAGTATGGCTGATGTTGTTGAACCTACAAATCTAAGACATGTCACTCCTAGGAAAGATGTTAAATTCATAAATGAGATGGAAGCTAAGATTATTTAGAAAAGATATTCTAAAAATATAGCTCATTAGAATGTAAAGAAAGATCTTTAACGTCACATTCATGTTTGCATAATGGTTCAAGAGAAGACAAAAAAGGCTAGAAGAATAAAGTATGATTACATTAAGAACACTCAAAAACTCTTATTACCACTATTGAAGTCAGGAAAAATCTGTACTTCAAATACTCAGATCTAATTGTAGCCTAAGGTTACTGTTCCAATGCTCGAATTCCATAAATCAAATAGCATGAGAGTAGGAGAGAGAGAGGTGTCTATAATCACACCCCCAGGTGCTTCTATAGGGAGTTCCCATCACTTACCCGGAATTTTGTAAGAAACTTCCCCTCTGTAACCAAAAGGCTGAGTGAGGTACAAGAAAGGCTCAAACTTAGCGAGTAACACACTTGGAGGTGTCTCAGCGTATTCCAAAGTACCATTTTGGGTACCCTTGGGGGTCAATTTAGAGACAAATCCTTGAGTACATGCAAGAATACCTCTTTAGGCTTTGGATACTCACCCATACTCGCTCATGCTTGTCCATACTCGCTCATGCTCACCCAGGATCTCCTGGTGGGGTCTGTGAATATGTGTCTCCATAAAATTTTTGATCTCAATGAATTACGGGTTAGACAATCACTAAGACTGCCTTCTTAAAAAGGAAAAAATAGAGTCATTTTTTCTCACACTCTTTAAATGTATCTCCTTCACTATTTCTCTTGCTTAAATGTGAAGGCTTTATGATGGAAATATTTTGAGAAATAAGATGGAAGGTGTGCATATATCTCATTTCCTATCTATTCTCTATGTTAATTTATATATACATCTCAAATTCTATGTTCTTTTCTATTTTTAAAAAACACATACTCGGGATTGTTGGGAAAACACCTTTATAATTTTATATAAGGTTATTTAAAGAGATATATGAAAATTCCCTTATGTATAAATGACATATTTTCTTTTGTCTAAAGTTTAGAGTTATTCAGAATAGCCAAGCAAATAATTAGTGCTTTCAAAGAACTCGTAGTATAGATATATAAAAGTTTGTTCTTTGATAGAATGTCAACTTACGTTGATAAATAAAAAGAAAGAAGTTGATGTACGCCGAGAAGTATGCAGGAAGATGTCGATATATAATAAGAGGTTCAACTTTGTGCCTTGAGTATGAGCTAATATATATTATCAGTGATGAGTTGAGTTTTATTGTACAGAAGTCAGAGCATAAGCTAGTATATATACATACATGGAGATATTCTTTTCTCTACCTTAACTCAATGTACGTCTACTTCTATTCATCATTTAAGAAGTTATAAGTCGACTATTTTACAGATCAGTTTCGATAAAAGATTGAACAAATTGAGCTAATGATTCAAATTTGATTATGGTCATTAATGAGTTTATAAAGGAATGTCTTATTTCACATTGAGGCATATCAGAAAAAATATAAAATAAGATATCATTTATAAATACTCATTATATTAAAGGAAAAGTAATATCTCATATATACTGAAAAAGAAAAAGAGCAATATGAGGAATTTATCCTTCTCATCTCTGAGGACTCTGTATTGGATCTAAATTAAGAAGAACTTAAAGATATTTTAGATCCGACGAGATCTTATCCTCTTGATCAAAAGGCTATCAGATTGGTTTAGCCAGATGATCAATTGACATCTAGTTGGAAATATCTTATAAATCTTCTTTGGTCTTGACAATCTCCTTATCAAAGAATTAAATAGTTTTAAAATACCTTATCAAAAGTTTTCATTGGTTTTTATAACTTCCTCAAAAAAAGATTTAGTTATAATTAGTTCTAAGAGTCTCCTTATCAAAACTCAGAATTGTTTATTAGATATCCTGCCAAGGAGTAGAAGAGAGAATGTACCCAAATTTAGGGAAACAATATAAAATTGAATGTCTTTTGGAATTTATTGATCAATACAACTTTGTTTAATAATTTATTTACTCTATTTTTTCCAGTAAAATAAACAAATATATATGTGGTATGTGATGTGAATGATCAAAGATTAGAAAGAAGTTTAAAGTACTTTATTCACCCCCCTCCTCTAGAGTAATTTTTATCATCTTACCCTATATTTCACCATTTAAGTTTTAGCATTGTATTTTTAGGTGAAAGAATGAATGAAAAGGAAAGATGGTGCATCTTGCTAAATAAAATAGGTGTAAAGGATGTAAAGTGTAAAATTTAAAGTATTAAAGTGTAAAATATAAAAAGAATAATTTAAGAATGATTAGTGTCAAAAGTCCAAGATATAGTTAATTTGAGGCATTTATATAAGTAACTAATGTATAGATATTCGCAACCACTTTTTCTGAAAATAAAACCTAAATACCACTTTTCCCTTCTAAACACAGCCTCCATATAAGTTTTGTCAAGGCTCTTTTTTGCTCGATAGTTCCATCTGTGACCTTCTATTATAAAATTTGATCAACCGTCCCACTTCCCATGTCGGTGGGTGGTGAAGGATATTGTAAAGGCTCCTTAGAGGTCTAATGGGACTCTAGTTACTCTATTAGCCGCTCATTTTAGTTTTCGTCCACCCAAAACATGCTCTAGATCTTTATTTTTTGTATAATTTTGCCTTTATATCTTTTCCCTGTCCTCTCCTTCCTAATGAATATGTAAATGTTCTCTACTATCAAGTAGGGAAATAGTTGAAATTTTTCCATTTTAGTGTTTCTCCAAATTTAGGATTTAAAAAAATGTTCATCTAGGATTATGATTTCTCACAAGCATTTAAAAGATTTACAAGACTATTGTTAGATTGCTTGAGGTACTAGCTATTTTTTTCATGAAAAAAATTTCAAAAAAATTTCTTCATTTGCTATGTATCAAGTATTGATATCAATGTAATTTTTTTAATATAGATTAAAATGAGTTTTAATAGATGAATTAAATTATTGACGTATAAAAATTATTCGAAAGAAATTATAGTCGATGCCATAGCACATTTCATTACAAATAAGACTTTTTGTAGTAATAAGGAAATTACTGAATGAGTGCAAAATATTGAGAAAGTATTGGGGTTTGTTGTGATCATCATGAAGGTTGACAAAATTTCCTCAAGGGCAAGACCTAGAGTTATTCTTGGTTGTGATCGATCCACATTCTAAAGAGAAAGTCAAAATAATTCAGGGTTTCATTTAAATAAAATTGAGAAAATCAAGTTCTAAACAATGATTGCAAGTTTGTTATTGGAGGCCATAAAGAAGCTATTGATGAATGGAAAGTTGATGTTATGTGTGATGAGCATAATTATGTATTGGTTCATCTTGAAACAAATGCATATGTTGGGAGGCTGGATCAGAGTGAGGTAGCAATAGTTGATGATATGTATTATGTAGGGTTGAAATGGAGAAAGATATTGTTGGCATTGAAGAGTAGAGATCCTTCGAACACTACATCAACGAGAATAATTTAATTATAATGAGATGGCAAAGATCTATAGAAATTAATTAGCAGGTAGTATATACTCGATTCAATATTTGTATAACAACATTAGTGAAGTCGATTATATTTGTTACAATGAAGTGAATGTTGGGTTTTCTCGACACATCAGATGTTTAGTAGAAAAACTTCAAGAAAACCCTAATTGAAGTAGATCTAGCGAAAAATCATTGATTCAAAAAATTAAAATAGATGTACCCGTGTGGAATTGAGTCACTTTACTTTAACAGGATTCAAGAACTCTAGGTTATTTTGATTCGGAATCCAAAACCAAGCTAGACCGTCAATAAGCATATGATTCAAAATCTGAGGTTGGCGGTCGATTGAGTCTCAAGATCGCAGAACTAAATTTGCAAATTTATGGCGATCCACACTAACATTGGTAATCACCGAACTATCATCAAATGATAGCAGGCTGGAGATTGATCTACTTCGACACCATGGATTGTTAGATCCAATCCAAGAGAGAATCGACACTAAAGTTCCAGTTCGGCCAAAAGGAAGCCATAGTTTGACACTTCTAGATCAAAGTTATGAACTTTTTAAAAAGGCGGGCAGGTAAATAATTAAACCTAATCCCTGGTGTGTGTGTGTGTGTGTGTGTGTGTGTGTGTGTGTGTGTGTGTGTGTGTGTTTGTGTGTTTGTGTGTGTGTGTAGGAAGAGAGTTGGTTCTCTCCCTAATCTCAGAGAATAAAAATCATGGCCATCTGTCCCATCGCATCACATATATATAAATACATGATGCGATGGGACAACAATGATAATGGTTCTCTGAGCTTAGGGAGAGAACCGGTTTTCTCCCTAAAATTTTTGTCTCTCTCTCTCTATATATATATATATCTGTGTGTGTGTGTGTGTGTGTGTGAGATGAGTTTGTACCCAATTTATAGGCAAACTAGGTTGCACTTGGCCAAAAGATCCACTCCCCCACTAACGAAGTGGGGGTTATAGTTCAAACCACTTTACACGCAAACATAGCGTCCAATCCAAGTCGCAATCGCCTCACACTGGATCCTTACTCCCGTATATGGGATCCTAACTCCCGTGCGCGGGATCCTAACTCTCGCGCGCAGGATCCTAACTCCTGCGCCCGGGATCCTAACTCCCGCGCGCGGGATCCTAACTCCCGCGCGCGGGATCCTAACTCCAGCGCACGGGATCCTAACTCCCGCGCGCGGGATCTTAACTCCCTCACGCGGGATCCTAACTCCCCGCGCAGGATCACCAACTGCCATTTAGGATCCCACGTGCTGGCTTCCTCTCTGCCGGTCGGCAGCAGTCGAGGTCGGCTTCCCCTCTTCTCCCCAGTCGCTTATGGCAAAGCTGGCAGGGGAGGCGCTAACCCCACCGAGGTAGGCCGCCCTCTTCTCCCTTGCCGCCTACAGTGAGGCCAGTCGGGGAGGCAACGGGCCCGAAGGGGTCGGCCGCCTCTTCTCCCCGACCACCTACGGTGAGGTTGACAAGGGAGGTGATGTCTCCCAAGCGGCTAGTTTCCCTCCTCTCCCTGGCTACCCGACATTTGGGCGGCCGAGGGGTCGCTTGGCCCATTAGGGTTGGTCGCCCCTTTGGCTTGCCCCAAGGGGTTTATTGCCCCCTCTAGGACCCCGCACGGAGAGGTCGCTGCTCGTAACTGCCCACAATGTGGGCGGTTGGGGTGGTTATCGCGTGTAACCACCCCCGTGGCCCATTGGGCCAAGCCCGAGTGCGGGCGGGTCAGTTTTGGAACCAAGGGCAAGCTTGGTATTTTTCCTAAAAATGGTTATCTGTGTGATCACTTTTGGGCCTTCCTATTGGTTTGTACGGTGGTTATTAAGGGAAATTATAGGGTCATCCTTCACCAAACCTATAAATAGACTCCTGATCCTTCTCATTTTTCTAACTTCAGAATTTAGATTTCTACCAGAATTCCTATCTCTATAGCCTTTTCTCTCTCTTTCTTTCTCTCTCCCTTCATAGGACAGTCATCGTTATGCTCGCCACCAAGGTAAAGTTGGTCATATACCCGCTCGACTCCAAGTCAAAGATCGTTTGCGACCCCCTCCGCGCAATTCACTGCTCATAAAAAATCATTCAATCAACGTCCGCCACCGTTAGAATCCGGTGTACACCTCCAGCAGAGCACCCACAGTTCTAGTCTGGTAGTCATCCTGCGATCGTCCAGAATCATGCGAGCGCTCTCTTACATGCAAAATAACATCTCTTTCTCTCCCTCTCAAGTTATAACGAGGAGCGTCCTGTTGCTCTCGATTCTACAAAAGAAGCATTGTAACCCCAACTGATATAGTGGAGTTCCTGTCGGCACAATCCTGACCATGGTTTTTTTATTCCTATTCAGAGGGTTTCCACGTAAAAAGACTTGTCTCGTCTGGGATCTAAATATGTGATCTCTAGTCTCATTTGTGACTAGAGATCATGGAAGAAGAATTTGTTTGCACATTTGAAGGATCAATCCCTGGGGGAACACAGATTGGGCTCCCCTCTTTTTGTTTGCCAGCCTTCTCAAAGGAGATATCCCCAGTGCGGCTAGCTAGGCGCACCCAGTTCTCGAGATTAGAGAGCCTGGAGATCATCGTCATCAATTCCCATAAGTTGTGTGCCTTGAACCTGTAGGTAAAAGGCTCACGTATGAGGAGGTTTGCGACATCATTACTGAAGAATGAAAACAAGATGGGTAGCACGACGCATTAGCCAGTCTCCATCTCTATCATCGCTCACCATTCGCACTCGAAGTCCTGGAACATCTTATCCATCGTGAATTCAAGCACCCAAAGATTGATACATATGGTGGGGCGAGTTATCCATCAGAGCATGTCAGGCACTTTATGATCCTGATGCAACTATACAGTGCTCTGGATCCACTGTTCTGTAAAGCCTTCCTAGTAACCCTAAAAGGACAAGATCGTACCTAGTTAATTTCCTTGAAGGAATGAGAAATCAAGAATTTCACGGAGCTAGCACAATAATTCACGGACCAGTTCATCGCTAGCCGACAAATAGTCATAGACCCTTCCCACTTATCTGGGATCCACCAAGGAGAGAGGGAAACCCTTAGAGATTCTTTTATCATTTCACCACAGAGGCATTGTCACAACCCGCATTTTCTCAACATAAAACTTTATATCAGAGTAAGAGAAAATACATGTCGTGATGCCATGTCGGGCAGGGGATAAATATAGATGCTCGGGCAAGAACCTACTCCTAATATTTTTCAAAGAATTCTCGAGTTTATCATAAAGAAGTCATATTTTTAATTAAGTTTTACGGTCGTATCCCTCAGCTCAGTGGATCAACTAGTCCACGGATGAAAATATAAATATACGCTGTGCAAAAATACTTTATTTTGCTCGATTATTATCCTACATGAGCAGAGACCTCCAAAAGGAAAACTCATGATATGCACACCTCTAGATTTAATATAAGTACGAAAAGATCTTTTACGTTCGTTAAAATATAATGACATTTGATTTAAAAGATGCCATAAGTATGATATAAGCATAATGATACTTTTATAGCTTGAAAATAACTAACTTGCAATCCTACCATAAATCCTTCCTAGAGAGCAAGTAAAATAAATCATCTAGAAAGTGACTTAGTAGCTAGCAAGTAACTTAGTATTCTACAAAATCTCCAGTGGGAATCAATAACCTAACACGAACCCACCAAAATGCATATATGTCTGAACTAAAAACAAAACAACATAACTACCTCACGAAGGGGAGGAAAGAACCACTACTACTACTACAGAAAACCCGAGGCCACCAACTCTAGCTACCCAACCTGCTACAGCTCCGAGCCTGAGGCATTCAAAAGAAGGAATGCCTCAACAAGAATAAATAAGTGGCAAAAGAAAACCAAAGGTAAATAAATAAGAGAAGTTAAAGGGTACCAGTCCAAGACTGAATAGCTGCCAAACCACAGCATATAAATCATAAAATAATATCGAATGAAGAATTTACAAAGTTTTAAGTATGAGAAGTTGCACCAAGTGCGATATGATGTGATGATTCATTAACATCTGTAAGTGTATGCATAAGAACATATGTGTATGTATATATGTAAACAAAAGAGATGTGCAACTCTAAATACGTGAATCATTAACACTTGGCAAAAATGGTACTAAGTCAATGGCACATTGACCAACACAAACCATCAGACCAAACATCTCAAAAAGGTACTGTGGTGGTGGCCACATTGTCCAACACAACCCAACAGTCCAAACATCTCAAAAAGGCATTGTGGTGGTGGTCACATTGTCCAACACAACCCAACAGTCCATACAAAAATCACCAACCACCATGTATAATGATTCACGAACCGGCATCAAGTTGGTGGTCATTTATCCACTACCAACCTAGCCACAACCTAACATCCAGAACACAGAAAAAACCTAAGGCTTAGCATCGGATTTCCATGATGATGCAAAGGGAAAAAAAACAAAAGTTACTAAGGTATACCCGACGAATATTGCTTGACAAACTCAAAGTCACTCGACGGATACATTAAAATTACCCGATACTAACTCTGAAATTACCCGATACTAACTCTGAAATTACTCGATGCCAAGACTACAACTACTTGACGTCTCTCTGTTTCACTCAACGCTAAGACTAAGTTCACTCAACACACTCGATGCCAAGGCAGATTCACTCAACGCACTCGATTCCAAGGCAGATTCACTCAATGCACTTGACGCCTAGCTGAGTTAAATTAACGCACTCGATGCCAAAGGCAGATTCACTTAAAGCACTCGACGCCTAGCTGAGTTCACTCAATGCACTCGACGCCAAAGCAGCTACACTCAAAGAACTCGATACCAACACTAATTTCACTCAATTCACTCGATGGAAAGATAGATTCACTCAATGCCTGGACTTAACTCAACGAATTTTACTTTACTCGACACCTAGCTGAGTTCACTCAATGCCTGGACTTAACTGAATGAATTTTACTTCACTCAACTCCTAGTTGAGTTCACTTAATGCACTCAATGCCAAGACTGAGTCCACTCAATGCACTCGACGCCAAGGCAGTTACACTCAGAGCACTCGACGCCAAGACTTAGTTCTATTCCTGCCAGAAACTTTCCCGTCAAAATTGAAGTTATTGGACTTAGGAATCTTTGACAACAGTTAACAAGACCATGAATAATTTCCGTAAAATCAGAGAAAGGGAGGGGTAGACAAGGCAGGAGCCTAAACACAAGTAAAAGAACCCCACAACAACTCAATAAGAAGAAAAGGCAATTTACTACTATTTGAATTATGTAAAACTAGTAGTAGACAGAATAGGTTACATGGAATTATAAAATCTAATAGCAGGATCGAGAGAAAATTCAGAGAAAGATACATAAGGAATTTGCAAGAGGCTCGGCAAGGGAGCAAACCACCACTTGTCTTAAACTTCCTTATCTCAACCTTTTGAACACTTCACGACACAGATCGGAGAAAAAGAAAGTGTGGCAACGAAATCTGGAGATATTTGGACAAAAACAAAAGTTTAGGGCCACACACCCCAATGCCAAAAGTCAATAAAAACAAAAATAACTACCACCAACGCATAGATCTCGGTGAGAGCTTTCAAGATCTACCCTCCAACGATGATTCCAGGCACCGGAACTCCTACAGTCGGCGGACGAAGGCCTCGTGATATCCGTCGCCTCCTCTCTTTCCCGCTTTCGGCCCAACGGCTTGGGGAAGAAGATATGGAATATGGTTTTCGGTTATAAGTATTTATATATATAATATTATATTATATTATTAATAATTAAACGTCCAAATGACCAAAAACTCGAATCAACTCAGATTTCTATGAAATTCGCACCGAGGATAAATATCAATGCTACAAAACAAACGGTGAAGTCGAAATTAAGATTTGACAATCTAAACTTGGGTTAAAATTTCCCGAAGTTACAAACAACATCAACCTACAAAAATCCACCTAGTCAAAACATCGGATTCCGATGAGCAAAAATCACGCTCAAATAATGCCGCCCGTTAACTGTGCGTCAATGTAACGCCCTAACATCATTATTATGTCACTACAGAAATTTAAAATAAACATCGAAAAATTAGGGGCATTACAGTCACTCTCCTTAAAAGGAATTTTCGTCCCGAAACTTGATACAAAATCGAACCTACTACTGAAAGAAAAAAACCAAAGGTTATCAAATAGAAACACTTACCAAAAGAAACTAGGAGAACAGATAAGGATAAGCCTCTCTCATAGCTGACTCCAACTCCCAAGTTGTGCTCTCAATGTCTTGGTTTCACAAAAGAACCTTGACCACGGGTATTTTCTTCCTTCACAACACCCGATCATGAGTATCTAGGATACAAATAGACACTTCAACATATGAAAGATTATACTGCAACTAGGGCACCGAGTCAAGAACTTGTCTGTCACTAAGCACATATTTCCGCAAATGGCTCACTTGAAACACATCATGTACAGTAGGAAAATTAGCGGGCAAATCCAGGCTATAAGCCGACACTCTGATGCATTTAATAACAAAGAAAGCTCCCATATACCTGGGACCCAACTTGTGATTCCTTCAAAACCTCTTAATGCCTGACATCAGAGATACCTTGAGAAAAATCATGTCCCTAACTGCGAATTCCAGATCAATCCTTCATCGATTAGCATTTTTCTCATAACGCTCATGAGCTATACGAAGCTTCTCTTGAATAAGCGTCACAGAAGTATTCATCTGTTCTAAGGCTTCCGGACCCAACAATGGTCTTTCACCAACTTCAGCCCAAAATAAAGGAGTTCTGCAACACCTCCCATACAAAGTCTCAAAGGGAGCCATCTACAAACTATTCGTATAACTATTGTTATAGTCAAATTCCATCAATCTAAGTCGCTCGACCCACGCTCCGCCGTAGTCAAATATGTAACATATGATCATGTATTCCAAAATCTAATTAACTCTCTCCGTCTGACCATTGGTCTGCGGATGATAAGCAGTGGAATACCTGAGATCGGTACCTAATCCTTCATGCAAACTTTTCCAAAAACGAGACGTAAACCTGGAATCTCGATCTGACATAATACTTACAGGTACTCTGTGCAAACTAATGACCTCTTCCAAATACACTCTGCTATCTTCTTCATAGAGTATTAAATCTTGTATGGCATGAAGTGAGCAAACTTTATCAATCTATCAACTATTACCCACACAGAATTATGTCCTCAGGGCCATCTCGGCAAACCAAAAAAAGTCCATAGAAATACTCTCCCACTTCCAACTTGGAATATCAAAAGGTGTCAGCTGCTATCAGGCCTTCCATGATCCGCATTAATACACTTGCAGGTAAAACACTCAGACACAAACTTGGCTATATCATTCTCCATCTCGTACCACCAAACGATCTGTTTCAAATCTGTATACATCATTATAGAACTAGGGTGGTAGGTAACATTAAACCATGTGCCTCACTGCACAACTTTGCTCGAATATCCTCAACAGTAGGAATACAATACCTACTGCGGTACTTCAAAGTACCCGCATCATCAATTGAAAAGTCCGGTAATTCCCCTTTCTCAATTTTACTATGAATATGCTATAAATCAGGATTGTCCTTCTGATGAAGCCTTATAAGCATAATCCAAGAAGGCTCTACCACTAACAGGCTACTTGGTGAATCACTACTCCCAATAGAAATACCCATTAATAAAAACTCTTCCACCAAGGATTCACCAGAAAGGTTAAAGATCTGTGCGGTCTTCCTACTCAAGGCAATGGCTACCACATTAGCTTTACCCAAATGATATAGAATCTTGACATCATAATCTGTGATATACTCCAACCATCTACGCAGGCGCAAATTCAGCTCCTTCTGAGTGAAGACGTACTTCAAGCTCTTATGGTCCGTGTAAATCTTGCACAGCGCGCCATATAACAAATGTCCCCACTGCTTCAAGGCATAGATCACTACTGCAAACTCCAAATCATGTGTAGGGTAATTCTTTTCATGAATCTTTAACTTTCTCGATCCATACGCAATCACTTTTCCTTCTTGCATCAATACAAAACCAAGCCCAATGTGCGATGCATCTACATAAACAGCATACTCCACTCTTTTGGTAGGAAAAGACAACACTGGAATAGTGCATAATCACTTTTTCAATTCCTAAAAGGCTTCTTTGCACTAATCGTTCCACACAAAAGCTGCGTTCTTATGCTTAGTCAGTGGAGCAGACAACTAGAGAATCGTTCCACAAATCTTCTATAATAGTCTGTCAACCCTAGGAAACTTCTTATCTCTTTAGGTGTGGTAGGTATTTTCCAATCCATAACAGTGGCTATCTTCTTTGGGTCAACTGAAATTCTATCCTTATTCACAATATGACCCAAAAAGAACACCTGAAGTAGCCAAAACTTGCACTTACTCAACTTCGCATAAAGCTTATGCTCTCTTAAAGCAGACAAAACTAAACGCAAGTGCAGGATATTCTCCTCAGCACTCTGGGAATATACCAGAACATCATCAATAAAAATAACCACAAACTTATCCAATAAATCTTTAAACACTCTGTTCATCATGTCCATGAAGTCAGAGGGTGCATTCGTCAATCCAAAGGACATCACCAAAAACACAAAATGTCCATGCCGAGAACGAAAGACGGTTCGTGGAACATCTGTATCATGGATCCTCAATTGATGGTAGGCTGATTGAAGGTTAATCTTCAAAAAAATAGTACTACCATGCAACTGATCAAACAAATCATCTATCCGCGGAAATGGATACTTGTTCTTGATGGTTACTTTATTCAATTCCCTATAATTAATGTACAGCCTCATAGATCCATCCTTCTTATTCACAAACAAGACGGGAGCACCCTAATGCGAAGAACTTGGCCTAATGAATCCACACTGCAATAACTCATCTAGCTGGGTACGCAACTCTTCCAGCTCGCGTGGGGCCATATGGTACGATGCCTTAGCAATCAGACGAGTAACCGGCTCTAGATCTATAACAAAATCCACATCTCTCTCAGGCAGAATACCAGCAAGACTATCTAAGACAACATCAGGAAACTCTTGCACCACAGGAAAATCCTTGACATGCGGTAAACTACCAACGGCTTTCAAAATAGAAACCAAATAAGCACAACAACCAGAATCTAAAAGCTTCAGAACACATACCGTAGAAATAATCGAGCAATCCTATCGCGGAAGACCATACACACTCCTGGAGTGGCCATTTTCCATCTTGAATTCCAAATGCTTAACCTTGCATTGGATAACCGTATCATATCTAGACAACCAGTCCAAGCCCAGAATCACATCAAAGTCCTCCAGGTCTAGCACCTTTAGACAACAAAAGCTAGAAAATCACGTAAAAGAATAGGATAACTCTGGATACCCTGGTCTGAAACCACCAAGTCACCAGAGGGAAACTTAATGCAAAACAAATTGCCAACTTGATCAAGAGTCAGACGCTGACATTCCACGAAGTCCTAGCCACGAATGAGTGGGTAGTACCAGAATCAAAAAGAACGCACACCCAACGATTCTTTACCTTAAACTTCCCTATAAAATCACATACGTAACTAATCGACCAACATTGACACTAAAGCTACGAGTTAAGAACTAGATTAGAATCTAACCTAAGATCACTTGGGTGGACGTCTGCGCTTCTTCAAAAGTCATCACTTTCATCTTGCCCTTCCCATTATCCAAATGTTGTGGCGGCGGCAAGGCTTGAAGTGGAACTGGTTGTAGGGGGGCTAACATAGCGGGCATCTAGACATCAAATGCCCTTTTGTCCACACTATAAGCATACCTTATCTTTACTCCAACAACGAGCAACATTGTGTCTCTTCTGCTTACATGAAGCACATACTAGATCTACATAGGTGCGTTATAAATTGCAAGCACCTGTTACTGCTTATAAACTCCCATCCTTTTGAAACACTTTTCGAATGGATGGCTTGGACGGCTATAGAAACTACACGCCTCCTTGCTTCCTTTCTTCGAAGCAGGGCGAGAATCCCGAGATCTTTTATTATCGTCAGACTTTCTCTTATACTTCCTAACTCGCATACCTCGATTCTTGGCATTATCGATCGCTTTGACTTTTAGAGAAGCTTCTACTGCCTCAGCATAATTTTCAGATTCAAACACACTACCGAACTGCTGTATGTCACTCCTAAGACCACCCAAAAAGTGCTTTACTCTGTTCGCTTCAGAGGCTACCAAATCTGGGGAAAACCTGCTCAACTTGTTGAACTCTATCTCGTACTCACTGACTGAGAGTTGTCTTTTCTTCAGATGTAAAAAGTTATTCATCAAATGTTCTTGCTCGTCCGACGGCAAAAATTTCCTCAGCAATAACTCCTTGAAAGATCCCCATGAACATCCATCTGTAAGGTTCTCTTTTTCCCTTAACTAGCAGCTCTACACAAGACCCTTCAGCCGATACGCATCGACCATCACTCTTTGGTCAGCAAATATTCCTAAATACGAGAACATTTCCTCTATAGCGATGATCCAGTCATCCAAAGCCATGAAGTCTGCTCTACCATCATAGGTAGGAGATCATAGTCGCTGAAAGTGCAAAATGAAATTCATCTCTGATGGCAGCAGAACTGGAGGCACCAACGGAGTAGGAGGAACGGGAATGGCTTGACCCACAGAGGGGTCCTGTGCTCTAGACTGCTGCCCTGAAATGACAGTCAACAATGCCTTAATTTGTGATTGCATCTAAACCATCTACTTAGATAGGGCCTCATTGCTCAGCCGCAGCCCTTCAATCACAGTCTCACTTTGTGCACCTGATGACTCTCCCTCAGACTAGGGAGTCAACCTCATCACAACACGCTTAGGCGGCATCCTAATAATACAACAAACAACTAATCAAAACCTAGCTTAATCGCTAGAACTACTCAACTTAGTTCAGAGCATACTTGTATAGATACTACATAATAAGCCCCATATACTTCTTATCATGCTTATGATTGTAGTGTTCATGCTTCAGCAAAGACGTACTGATGACAAATGTGTGTGTGTAAGAAATGAAACAAGACCACTAAAATTACACATCTGATACCAACTATCACAACACGCATTTTCTCAACATAAAAATTATATCATAGTAAGATAAAATACGTGTCATGATGCCACGCCGGGCAGGGGATAACTGCAGATGCTAAGGCAAGAACCTACTCCTTACATTTTTCAAAGAATTCTTGATTTTATCATGAAGAAGACGTATTTTTAGTTAAGTTTGACGGTCGTATCCCTCGGCTCAGTGGATCAACTAGTCCATGGATGAAAATATAAATATACGCGGTGGAAAATACTTTATTTAGCTCGATTATTATCCTACATAAGCAGATACCTCCAAAAGGACAACTTATGATATACATACCTCTAGATTTAATATAAGTAGGAAAAGATCTTGTATGTTCATTAAAATATAATGACATTTGATTTAAAAGATGTCATGAGTATGAGATAAGCATAATTATACTTTTATAGCTTAAAAATAACTAACATACAATCCTATCATAAATCCTTCTTAGAGAGGAAGTAAAACAAATCATCTAAAAAGTGACTTAGCAGCTAGCAAGTAACTTAACATTCTACAAAATCTCTAGTGGGCGTTAACAACCTGACACAAACCCACCAAAAGGCATGTATGTATGAACTAAAAATAAAACAACAAAAGTACCTCACAAAGGCGAGAGAAGAACCACTACTACTGTAGAAAACCTAAGGCCACCAACTCTAGCTACCAAACCTGCTACAGCTCTGATCCTAAGGCATTCAAAAGAAGGAACGTCTCAGCAAGAATGAATAAGTGGAAAAAGAAAACCAAAGGTAAATAAACAAGATATGTTAAGGGGCACAAGCCCAAGACAGAATAGCTGCCAAACCACACCATATAAATTATAAAATAATAAGCAAATGAAGAATTCATAGAGTTTTAAGTATAAGAAGTTACACCAAGTGCAATATGAAGTCATGCTTCATTAATATCTATAAGTGTATGCATAAGAAAATGTGTGTATATATATGTAAACATAAGAGACTGAGCAGCTCTAAACACGTGAATCATTAACACTTGGCAAAAATGGTACTGAGTCAGTGGCACATTGACCAACACGAACCATCATACCAAACAACTCAAAAAGGCACTGTGGTTGTGTCCACATTGTCCAACACAACCCAACAGTCCAAAAATCTCATAAATTTATTGTGGTGGTAGCCACATTTTCCAACACAACCAAACAGTCCAAACAAAAATCACTAACCACCATGTGTAATGATTCACAAACTGGCATCAAGTTGGTGGTCCTTTATCCACTGCCAACCTAGCCACAACCCTACATCCAGAACACCGTTAAAACCCAAGGCTTAGCATCAGATTTCCATGACGATGCAAAGAGGAAAACCAAAAGTTACTAAGGTATACCCGACGAATATGACTTGACGAACTCAAAGTCACTCGACGGATACATTAAAATTACCCGATACTAACTCTGATATCACTCGATGCCAAGACTATAGCCACTCTACACCAACCTGCTTCACTCAATGCCAAGAATGAGTTCACTCAACGCACTCGATGCCAAGGTAGATTCACTCAATGAACTCGACGCCAAGGCAGATTCACTCAACGTACTCGACGCCTAGCTGAGTTCACTCAACGCACTCGACGCCAAAGGAAAATTCACTTAAAGCACTTAATGCCTAGCTGAGTTCACTCAACGCACTCGACACCAAAGTAGCTACACTCAAAGCACTTGACACCAAGACTGAGTTCACTCAACGCACTCGACGCCAAGACAGATTCACTCAACGCCTGGACTTAACTCAACGAATTTTACTTCACTCGATGCCTAGCTGAGTTCACTCAATGCTTGGACTTAACTAAACGAATTTTACATCACTCGACGCCTAGCTGAGTTCACTCAATGCACTCGATGTCAAGACTGAGTCCACTTAATGCACTCGACGCCAAGGCAGTTACACTCAAAGCACTCGATGCCAAGACTTAGTTATATTCCTGCCAGAAAATTTCCCATCTAAATAGAAGTTATTGGACTTAGGAATCTTTGATAACAGTTAACCTAGACCCCGAATAAGTTACATAAAATAAGAGAAAGGGACGGTTAGACAAGGCAAGAGCCCAAACACAGGTAAAATAACCCCAAAACAACTCAATAAGAAGAAAAGGAAATTTACTACTATTTGAATGAGGTAAAACTAGTAGTAGACAAAATAGGTGACATGGAAGTATAAAATCTAACAGCAATGAAATCTGAAGAGATTTGGACAAAACAAAAGTTTTGGGCCACCCACCCTATAACGCCCCGAAACTCAAAAGGGTGGCGGATGGCATTTTGAGCCAAATATGAGTTTTGGTAGTGGTGACACGACTTGGGACATGGGCGTGTCCCAGGGCGTGTCGTGCTCGGGTTCGACGTTGGTCGCGTGGTCGATGATTTTGGAGTCAACGATCATCGGGGGGTGAACATGGCCTGGGACACGGGCGTGTCCCAAAGCGTATCAGCCACTCGGAGCCTTACACTCAACGATCGTTGAGTGAGGGGCGCACGGATTGAGCCAAGGCATGTTCGGGTCCGACACGGGCATGTGCAATTTGACACGGGCGTGTCGAATGCCCGTATCCTCCTCGGGTCGTGCGGCGTTCTGTGCTAAGGAAATTACACGGCCTGGGACATGGGCGTGTCCTAGGGAGTGTCTAGCACACGGCATGTGACACGGGCATGTCAAATGGTCGTATTGTGCTCGGGTTATGTTGGACCTGTGTCGTTGGGGGAACACGCCCAGCGATACGGGCGTGTACTGGCTGACACGGGCGTGTCAAGCCTGATACCGGTGTGTCAGGTGCCCATGTTCTTTTTGGGACGCATTGGTTTCGATGGCAAATGGGTGACACGTCCCTAAACACGGTCGTGTTGCAACCCGTGTTCGGCCAAGGAATTCTAATTTTGGGCTGAATCGTGGCTGTCTGTTTCCTCATTTTGGGATCCAACGGCTGGGGGCTGTTCTTGATGTGATATACCCGGGAATAGGGCTTGAAAACCACCCTCATTTCCATTTGGGTTCTCTCTTTCTAAAATCTAGAGAGAAGGGACAGCAAGGAGGAAGAAGGAGAGCTAGATCCGGTCACCGGTGGAGCTTCGGATCTCAAAATAGCGAGCCGACTTCGGATCTGCGGAGGCAAGGAGATTGCAATGCTTTCCATCCGCATAGATTTCCATGGAGCCAAGGAAAAATGCTAGGGTAATAATTCTCATCTTGAGCATGTGAAGCTCTTCTTCCTTTGCATGGGAAAACCCTCTCTCGTGAGTGTGCGGTGATTTTGCGGTATTCCTTGGGGAAGATATGTAAAGTCCCCCTTGTTAGAGTCCGGAATCGTAGTACAGACATTGGCATGGTGTGTGAAGCCTACCCAGACATGTTGGTATGGATCGGTGATGTTTTGCTATGCATATTGTGCCAGAGAAGACTCCGTGCGTATTGTTTGTTTTCGGGCTGCTATGCGTTAGAATGCATCTGGGAATCTTGGGGAGTAACCCCAAGGTGCACTCGGAAATCTGGGCGAAAATGCATTTTTGCCATTTCGGTGGCCTGGGAGCCAGCCGGGTATATAGCAAGGCTATGTACCGTATTTTATCGATAGTTGGGACTGGGGGAAGCTTGGCCCGCGTCAAAGGCCAAATGGCTATGGTGGGGTGAGCAACAGGCTGGTTCAACCCTACCCGCACCATCTGTTTTGGTTAAAGAGACCTAAAGTGAATGTGGCACTTACCGATGATTTGGAGATCGAGTCTAGGCTACGGCTGAAAGGACTAAATGCTCACGAGATTGCCGCCCTGGGTGTGGTGGTGGAGTTGAGGACCGGACTGGGTTTGGACTGGCTTCGCCGAGTAAGTGCCCTGAGAGCACGGGTTGTACAGCCGTATGAGCGTGCACCTGTGATGTGATGTTTATTTGCTATGTTACTTGCTTTGCTAACAAGTGCAGGGAAGAAGCTTTGCCGCCCCGGTTTGGGGACGGAATCATTATAATTTTGTCAGCTTTAGCTGACTGTTATTCTTTTTTGCCACAGTTGCGGTGATTTGTGCTTGCAGGTGCTGCAGAGCCGAGCAGCAAATAGCGGGCCAAAGCCCAAGTTGCTGAGCCGACCCTCGAAGACCTTGTTTATTTACTTATTTATATCATGTGTGGCCGGCCTGCGAGCCGAAGTTTGTCAGACACTGTTTAATTATTATAAACTCTTGTAAGGCCATAAGGCTAGTACTTTTGTGTATTTTGTACTCCATTCCTAATGGGTTTTCTATTAGTGGACATTCACGCTTGTTTGCAGGGTTCTTATTATTGCAACTTAATAAACTGCTTCTGCTAGATGCTCTGTGTAGGACGTGCGTATTGGTTGAATGTTTCATTAAGTAACCCACCGGTCTGTCCGTGGTATATTGCGTCGGGCCCCGGCCGGACCTACTGTTATATGCTATGTGACGGATAGGGGTATTACAATTTGGTATCAGACTATCGGTTTCGGTTAAGCTTAAATGAATTCGTGGGCGAATTCACTTTAAGGGGTGGTGAGCACATGTGTGTGCGTCATCATTATAACATGAAAAGAACCTATGAATATCCACTTAGGAATGAAAATAGACATGTTTGAGGAACCTGTGTGTTCCTATAATTGCATTTTGCAATGTTGTTTGGTCGCTTATCAGTGTTTTGTACGACTATAGGTGTCCGGGAGAGCCGCGTGACAGCCTTAACGCACACTTTCTGAGAGAAGAACTGCACCAAGCGACGTGCCTGGGACTCCTACTTCTTTTGAAACCATAAGAAGGGTAGTTGAAGCGGTGTTCACTGTGACCAATGCACAACATGGAAGAAATGTGCAACCCTCTGTCCCTGAGATGGCCCCAACACCGGGCAGTGTGATGGAGCAAATGGCATGTAGAGGCCCTTTAGGGCAGCAAATGAACATGATTGTGTTGCAGGGAGTGCACTCAGTTGACAATTATTTGCAAACGTTCCTTATGATAAGGCACTACCCAGGCTTTGAATGGGAAAGCGAGCAGTCTATAGTCGATAGATTTTACAATGGTATGCGCAGCGAGTTGCGCATCCTACTGCTAGGACCAAAGCTATTGGGATTCCGAGCCTTGGTGGAGTCAGCCAGAACTTTGGAAGTAGAGTTGGGGAAAACTCACTAAATGCCTGTGAATAAGGTACCAAACCCTGCAGATCCTATAAGGACTGCCTACCACAAGACTCTGAGAAAAGAGGCTAGATCATCTACAAGCCAGGCTACTTACAGTTGCCATTCTTGTGGAAAGAAGATGCAATTTGCCCAAGGTTGTCGGGAGGGTGCTCAGAAGACATTGAAAGCTATGGCAGGAACAGTCGAAGACTCTAGTGCAAAGGAGACGGTGTTCAAAATACTAACCTCAAAATCTGGGTACTGTAGGTGGTACAAGAAGGCTAGGATGTCGGGTCTAGTCCCTTCCTCTGGCGCATCCAGAACGACTACAGGCCAAACCCCGGGTGCAAGCTATAACTGTGGAAAGCTGGGGCATTATTCTCGGGATTGTCGGAGTGGATGCCCAATGTCCGAGAAGAAGTCGGGGGCAATATCTGAGGAGAAGGGCAAGGCGGTGGAGTCCACCGCATCACTGTATACTTCGTCCCAACTGAGGGTGGACATTCGTGGTCAGCAGGAGGTCTTGTGGCCGACCGTCGGGTTGTCAGGTATGGTTTAAGTGATAGCAATTTAATTTCTTATACCTATTACCTTATGCGTGCTTGCTTAGGACTGGAAGTTCTTGGCTTTGTTTTGGACTTTTTGTCACCCGGCGAGGGCATAGTTTCGATACGGGCACTTCGCACTCATTTTGCCCGAAGGTGTAGTATAGCACATCAGAGTATCTCCTTCGATGGTAAAAAGCAATTTAGATGTGTTGTTGCCTAATGGACGTTTTATGCGTGGAGAGAGAGAGAGTGTCTGTGTCGCAAGGTTATGGTTTGGGAGTCAGGGGTTCGACTTGCAAGCGTCATTACTGCCACCATGGGAGGCTTTGAAGCCTAAGCCTACATAGGATAGTAACTCAGGTGTATCTGAATATCCTGATGTGTTTCCCTGATGGTCACCCAGGAGTCCCACCGTAGTTAGAGTTTGACTTTACGTTTGAGCTAGTGTCAGGTGCCAAACCTGTGCCACGCTCTCCATATCGGTTAACGCCTAAGGAGAAGTCAAAGCTAAAGGCTCAACTGGAAGAGTTGATGGAGCAAGTTTATGCGCGTCCAAGTTCGTCGCCTTGGACCGCGCCAGTCCTCATTGTTAAGAAGAAGTACGGAAGGTTGCAACTTGGTATCGATTATGGGAAACTTAACAAGTTAACGGAAAAGAGCAAGTACGGGATCCCAAGGGTGGATGACCTTTTGATCAATTGGTCGGGTCATCGGTATACTTAAAAGTGGACCTTAAGTCCGGTTACCATCAGCTGAGGATAAGGGAAAGCGATTTCCCAAAGACAGCATTCGGCGCAAGGTATGGACATTTGAAGTTTACCGTCGTGTCGTTCGGGCCGACTAATGCGCCATCAGTGTTCATGGATTTGATGAACAGATCGTCCAGGGCATACCTAGACCATTTTGTGGTCGTCTTCATTGACGACGTATTGGTGTACTCGTAGAGCAAGAGGATCACTTCAAGCATCTGCTTTCGATGGTGGGAATGCTAAAGAGGAACCAACTCTATGCCTAGTTCTCCAAACGCGAGTTTTGGAATTATCATAGGTAGCATCCCTCAGTCGTAAAGTTTGTACAGTGGGTATTGCAGTGGATCCAGTGAAGATAGTTATGATATGCGAGTGGACTGTGTTGCATTCGAAAGCGGAAGACCAGAGTTCTCTGGGGCTGATCGGCTACGACAGGCGCTTCGTAGAGAACTTCTCGTGGATAGCGCTACCTATCACGAAGTTTTCAAGGAAGGATTAGAAGTTCTTATGGACGCGGGAGTGCATGCAAGCGTCTGAGGAGTTGAAGAGTCGGTTTACCACTGCGCCAGTACTAAGTTCGCCAAGTGGGACCGAGGGCTTCGAGTCTTATAGTGAAGCCTCAGGTAGTGGTTTGGGCTGCGTGCTTTTGCGGCATAGAAGTGTTATAGCATATGGTTCGAGTCAACTCTAAGTGCACGAAAGAAATTATCCGGTCCACGACTTGGAGTTTGCGACCGTGAGTTTTGCGCTAAAGGTGTTGAAGCACTACATGTATGGCGTAAATGCCGATATTTATACCGACCACAAAAGCCTTAAGTACCCTTTGGATCAGAAGGATCTGAACATGAGGCAGTGAAGTTGGATGGAGTTCCTGAGGGACTATACGTTCAAGATTCATTATGTACCCGGGAAGGGCAATACAGTTCCGGATGCGTTGAGTCGCAGGGCTCCCGCCCAAGCCAACAAGTTGTCGGTTCATGATGAGAGGCTAGTTTAGGAGTTGGAGGCGTTGGAGATCTATTGTGTGGACAAGAAGACTAGCGCTAAAGCATTGTAAAACTGGTCGGAAGATCAGTATGACCTGGCTGATCGCATTCGGCAGGCATTGGAGTTGGATGGTAGCATGAAGGAGCTTATGGATGCAGCGTTGGATGGGTCAAATTCCCAGTTTTCAGTTAAGGATGGGCTGTTAAGGAAGGACCATCGTTTGTGCGTCCCAAGCGGGGGAAATCTATGGGCGGAGTTGATGTACGAGGCTCATAATACCAAGTACTCAATTCACCCAGGGAGCACGAAGATGTACCGGGACCTAAATAAGCTGTTTTGGTAGCCAGGGCTCAAGATGGACGTGGCACTGTTTGTGGCTAAGTGTCAAACGTGCGCCTTGGTAAAGGCGGAGTGCCAAAAGCCTGGAGGATTCTTGAAATCCTTTCCTATTCCAGAATGGAAGTTCGACGACATATCGATGGACTTTGTGCATTGCTTGCCAAGGTCGCAGAAGGGGAACGACGCCATCTGGGTGATCGTAGGTCGGTTAACAAAAGTGTCGCACTTCATTCCGCATAGGAATGATGATTCTGGGGAGAAACTGGCGAAGCTGTGTGTGGATATGATTATGCGGCTTCACGGTGTGCCCCGCAACATCGTGAGTGACCGAGTTTGGAGGGTCACGTCCAATGGCTGGAGGTTGGTACAACAAATGTTGGGGACTAAGTTGAAGTTCAGCATTGTCTTCCATCCGCAGACGGATGAGCAGACCGAGAGGGTCAAGAGAACCATGGAGGACGTGATCCGCATGTGCGTTATGGACTTCAGAAAGCAGTGGGAAGACCATCTGTATTTGGTGGTGTGTGCGTACAACAATAGCTACTAAGCGAGCATACAAATGGTGCCCTTCGAGGCCTTTTATGCTAGAAAGTGTCGCACGCCGATGTCGTGGCTAGAATCGAGTGGGGAAAGGTTGTACAAAAACAAGAAGTGGAAAACGCTACTTCATTGGTGTGCACCAGTTCGGGAGAGTTTACTGATCGCTCAGGATAGTCAAGCTAAATACTACAATGCCAGGCATCAGAATGTGGAGTTCGCGGTTGGTAGTTTTTTGTATTTGAAGATAAAGCCGTTCAAGGGTGTTTCACGGGTATGACACTTGAGAAGTTGAGCCCGAAATACCTTGGACCATTTGAGAGTCTGGAGCGGATCGGCGAAGCGGCTTATCTTCTAAAGCTATCGGTGGAGTAAGTGGTCTACACGACATATTTCGCATACCAGTTTTGCGGAAGGCATTGCAAGAGCCTTCGCTAGTGATCACAATTGATCAAGTGACAGTGGACGAAGGGTTGACAACTAAGGTCAAGCCCGTTCGTATTGAGGACTTTGAGGTTAAGCGGCTCCGTAACAAGGAGATCAGGATGGTCAAGGTCCGTTCGTACATTTGCGGTTGTGAGGAGCTCTCTTGGGATCGGGAGCAGACCATGCTGGAGGAGTACCCAGAGCTATTCCACTCAGGTATTGCGTTTGGTTTTGTTTATCTTTTCCTTTGGTAATTTTGTGGACGAAATTATTTTAAGAGGGAGAGAGTTGTAACGCCCCGAAACTCAAAAGGG
The DNA here is from genome assembly GCA_039513925.1 of Platanthera zijinensis. Lineage (NCBI taxonomy): Eukaryota > Viridiplantae > Streptophyta > Magnoliopsida > Asparagales > Orchidaceae > Platanthera > Platanthera zijinensis. The sequence goes on from CM077087.1 coordinate 72,583,744, forward strand.
TGACGGGTGGCGTTTTGAGCCAAATCTGAGTTTTGGTAGTGGGGATACGGCCTGGGACACGGGCGTGTCCCAAGGCGTGTCGTGCTCGGGTTCGGCGTTGGTCGCGTGGTCGATGATTTTTGAGTCAACGATCGTCGGGGGGGTGAACACGGCCTGGGACACGGGCGTGTCCCAAGGCGTGTCAGCCACTCGAAGCCTTACACTCAACGATCGTTGAGTGAGGGGCGCATAGCCTGAGCCTAGGCGTGTTCGGGTCCGACACGGGCGTGTGCAATTCGACACGGGCGTGTTGAATGCCCGTGTCCTCCTCGAGTCGTGCGGCGTTCTGTGCTAAGGCAGTTAAACGGCCTAGGACACAGGCGTGTCCCAGGGCGTGTCTAGCACACGGTATGTTACACGGGCGTGTCAAATGGCAGTGTTGTGCTCAGGTTGTGTTGGACCTGTGTCGTTGGGGGAACACACCCAGCGATACGGGCGTGTACTGGCTGATATGGGCATGTCAAGACAGACACAGGGGTGTCAGGTGCTCGTGTTCTTTTCGGGACGCGTCGGTTTCGACGGCGAATGGGTGATATGGCCCTGAACACGGCCGTGTTGCAACCCGTGTTCGGCCCAGGAATTCTAATTTTGGGCTGAATCGTGGCCGTCTGTTTCCTCATTTTGGGATCCAACGGCTGGGGGCTGTTCTTGATAAGATATACCCGGGAATAGGGCTTGAAAACCCTCATTTCCATTTGGGTTCTCTCTTTCTAAAAGCTAGAGAGAAGGGAGAGCAAGGAGGAAGAAGGAGAGCTATATCCGGTCACCGACGGAGCTTCGGACTCCAAATTGCGAGCCAACTTCGGATCAGCGGAGGCAAGGAGATTGCGGTGCTTTCCATCCGCATAGATTTCCATGGCGCCAAGTAAAAATGCTAGGGTAACGATTCTCATCTTGAGTATGTGGAGCTCTTTTTCCTTTGCATAGGAAAACCCTCTCCTGCGAGTGTGCGGTGAGTTTGCGGTGATCCTTGGGATAGATATGTAAAGTCCCCCTTATTGGAGTCTGGAATCATAGTACGGACATATTCATGGTGTGTGAAGCTTACCAGGACATGTTGGTCTAGATCGGTTTTGTTTTGCTATGCATATTGTACCGGAGAAGACTCCGTGCGTATTGTTTGTTTTCGGGTTGCTATGTGTTAGAATGCATCAGGGAATCTTGGGGAGTAACCCCAAGGTGCACCCAAAAATCTGGACGGAAACACATTTCTTCCATTTCGGTGGCCTTGGAGCGAGCCTGGTATATAGCAGGGCTATGTACCATATTTTATCGAGAGCTGGGATTGGGGAAAGCTTCGCCCGCATAAAGGCCAAATGGCCATGGCGGGGTGAGCAACAGGCTGGTGGAACCCTACCTGCTCCATCTGTTTCGATTAAAGAGACCTAAAGTGAACGTGGCACTTACCTATGATTTGGAGATAGAGTCAAGGCTACGGATGAAAGGACTAAATGCTCACGAGATTGCCGCATTGGGGGTGGTGGTGGAGTCAACGACCGGACTGGGTTCGGACTGGCTTCGCCGAGTAAGTGCCCTAAGAGCACGGGGTGTACCGCCGTATGAGCATGCACCTGTGATGTGATGTTTATTCACTATGTTGTTTGCTTTGCTAACAAGTACAGGGAAGAAGCTTTGCTGCCCCGGTTTGGGGGCGGAATCGTTATAATTTGGTCAGCTTTAGCTGACCGTTATTTTTGTTTACCAACGTTGCGGTGATTTGTGCTTCCAGGTACTGCGGAGCCGAGCGGCAAATAGTGGGCTAAAGCCCAAGTTGCTGAGCCGGCCCTCGAAGGCCTTGTTTGTTTACTTATTTAAATCATGTGTGGTCGGCCTGCGAGCCGAAGTTTGTCAGACACTGTTTAATTATTGTAAACTCTTGTAAGGCCATAAGGCCAGTACTTTTGTGTATTTTGTACTTCATTCCTAATGGGTTTCTGTTAGTGGACATTCACGCTTGTTGGCAGGGTTCTTATTGTTGTAACTTAATAAACTGCTTTCGATATATGCTCTGTGTAGGACGTGCGTATTGGTTGAATGGTTTCATTGAGTAACCCACCGGTCTGTCCGTGGTACATGGCGTCGGGCCCCGGTTGGACCTACTGCTATATGCTATGTGACGGATAGGGGTGTTACACACCCCAACTCCAATAATCTAAGAAAATAAAAATACCTACAACCAACGCATAGATCTTGGCGAGAGCTTTCCGGATCTACCCTCTGACGACAATTCCGAGCACCAGAACTCCTACATTCGGCGGCCGAAGGCCTCGCGATATCCGTCATCTCCTCTCTTCCGCACTTTTGGTGCAATGTCTTGGGGAAGAAGATAGGGAATAGGGTTTTCGGTTATAAGTATTTTTATATATAATATAATATTATATTATTAATAATTAAATGTCCAAACGACCAAAAACTCGATTAAACTTGGATTTCGACGAAAGTCGCACCGAGTCTAAATACAAATGCTAAAAAACCAATAGCGAAGTGGAAATCAAGATTCGACAAATCAAACTCGGGTTAAAATTACTCGAAGTTACAACCAATATAAACCTACTAAAATCCACCGAGTGAAAACCTCGGATTCTGATGAGTAAAAATCACGCTCCAACAACGACGCCCATTAACTATGTGTCAACATACCCTAACATCATTATTACGTCACTGCAAAAATTTAAAATAAACATCGAAAAATCAGGGGCGTTACAGGTGCGGCAGATCCCAGGAGTCAACCCCAGGATCTTTCTTAGGAGGACTCCGCCCTGAAAACTTCAATTCAGCATTAATGAAAGAAGAAGCTCCAAGCTACCATGACTTAGTATGGGGAGTCAAAGCCCAGATCATCGTTGATGAAGCAATCAAAGCACATCAACAATAGTTCGACGGAAGCATGAAAAGGCAGATGGTACCGGAGGCTTCTTCGGTCTTAAGAAAGAACACTGAACGTCATGGAAACCCACAACCTTGGCAATACTATAATTATGCGCCCTTGAGTACCTCCTGAATAGACATACTATATGCAATCCAAAGCAGCGAGGTGCTCCGCATGCCCAGACCCCTTTCTAAAAATATAGGGAACCAGACAAAGTACTGTGAGTTCTACCAAGGACGGGGACATGATACAGAAAATTTTTGATAGCTTAAGGATGAAATCGTGCGCCTCATAAAGCAAGGCCTTCTAGAGAATTTCTTACGGAATTAGACATCGAGCCTGCCAATGGAAGGTCAGCCAACGGTACACCAGGAAGGACTTGGGGGAAATCCCTAAGGCAATCATCCCAGGAAATAGCCTCATACCTAATAGCGAGGCTCTACATGCGCCGCCGCAATGTTTACCTACTTTGTTTTTCTATGAATGCTTTGTGTAAATTACCACTGTGACTCAAATAGCTTATAAAGCTTGTTCATTTAAGGCTTGTGTGAGGCAAACATCGTCTGCGCAGATAGAGCTACGTACTCAATTCCCTCAAATAGAAGGATGCACATTTATATGAATGGAAACTGCCTCCGAGCAACGCGCTATGAACAGTAATTACCTCCGGGCAGTGTGTTATGAAGAGCAATTGCCTTCGGGCAGCCCGCTATGAAAAAAAACTGCCTGCAGGCAGTGCACTATGAACAGTAACTGCCTCCGGGCAGCGCGCTAACAATGTCCTCTTTGCTTACAATCGAAGGTTCTCCCTTCTCCCACAATTGGTCACGGCATCGCCAGGGCCTGCCCCACTTGAGTTTGACAAATATATGCATGTTTCTGAACTACGATGTTCCTTCAGGGATCCCAGCCTTGTGGCCTCTCTGTCTATGATTGAAGGTTCACCCTTCTCCCGCAATTGGTTACGGTGTCTCCAGGGCCTGCCCCCCTTACGTTTGCTAGTGTTTTGCAAGTTTTCGAACTTTGTCATTTCTTTAGGGCTCCTATCCCTTGTGGCAACTCTTACTGCGATCAAAGGTTCGTCCTTCTCCCACAATTGGTCATGGCGTCGTCAGGGCTTGCCCCCCTCACATTCATCAGCTGTCTGTAAGTTTCTGAACTTCACTATTCCTTCAGGGACCCCAACCCTTGTGTCCACTCCACCTATGATCGAAGGTTCGCCCTTCTCCCGCAATTGCCCACGACATTGCCAGGGCCTTCCCCCCTTGCGTTCGCCAGCTGTTTGTAAGTTTCAAAACTTTTCTATTTCTACAGGTCCCCCAACCCTTCTTAACACTTTGCCCACAAACGATGGTTTTCCCTTCTCCTGTAATTGGTCAAGACATCACCAGGGATTGCCCCCCTAACGTTCACCAGCGGCCTGCAAGTTCTTGAACTTTGTCGTCCCTTTAAGGCTCCCAGCCCCGTATAACTCGCACTACATGCGATCAAAGGACCGTCCTTCTCCCACAGTCGGCTACAATGCCTCCAGGGCGTGTCTCCCTCAAAGTGGCTCAGCAATGAGGATCTCCACCGCCTTAAGCCGAACACCAAGCCTATCCGGCCCAAAGTGCCCTCACTTCACAGTAGGAAAAGTCACAAGGCCGACATGGTACCGCCCTCTGATTGTCGTCTTCAAAAGTGCAAATCATAATCATTCAAATGACACCATAACACAAAATAATAGAATATGTGTTGAGCAGCAAAAACCAGTAAAAATATCAAGACAAAGCAGAAAATTCAAAGCTACAACAAAGTGAGTATAGTAGTATGATGCAAGGGATATCATGTACAAATCAAACAAGAAACTCAAGTACGAGGGACTAATCCTCGTCATCAATATCCACAAGCTCTTCCTCGGATAGATCCTCAAATCACAAGTCGGTGACGTCACACCCCCTCTTACGGGACACCGTTCTGAGGGTCATTGACATACCACAAAGGACGGCCACCTCCTGCACCTCTATCATGTCTGGATTGACCTCCCGCGTCCATACCTCTTCACTAATCTCCTCAGAAAGCAAGCAATGATCTCACATAATGTCGATAGAATCCATATACTCTACGACCCTCGATGCTCTTAGCTCCGCAAAGAGATCCTTCAAAGAAAGACACTCAACTTCAGACTTTAGAGAAGACTGCTATGACCATGGAAGTGCGTTCTCTTCTTGTGCACCCTCCAAAATTCGTATTGTCTTCTCCACCAAAATCTTCTCCTCCTGAAGCTCCTCTCACGGTTACGTCATGTCAGCTTTCATATTCACCTCAAACTAACAAAAGTGGGAGATATCACGGTCTCACCTCCCCCTAAGTTGAGGTAGGATCCCTCCATCACTCGACACTTCTCTTGAAGGGATTGGTAGTTGTACTTCAAGCTTGCTAGAAGGTCATCCCAAGATGGGTCAATGCTGACTTGAATGTCAGTTTGCAACAAAGAAAATAAGTTAGAGAAAATCAAAGAAGTTTGACAAAATCAATACGAGGAACTGCATCATTACTGCCATAATCAGCCTCGAAGATAACGCGGGCCTCCCAACCCCTGGCTATGGAATGTAAGCCATCTCAAGGGCTTGGGGGCAGCAGAGTCCAAAATCTATATGTCATGGTTAGTAGGCATAATCGCCTCAACCCTAGAAGAGCACAGAGATACCTCCAAGCGAGCATACGACCGTCTTGAAGTACGATACTCGACTGTTTATTTTACGCAACCTTCAAATATCAACTTCCTCTTTCGGTCATGGGCCAAAGGAACCACAGCAGAACTCCCCACATCAGCAAAATGGCCGCACAACAACAGGCATTTTTACTCTAGGAAAGATGAAATATTGAGGAGACGGTTCGCCAGCTCTCGAGGCTCGAAAAATCCTAGCATTGGAGTAAATTCGGGCTTGCACCCCTTCACCCTGCAAAAACGATCAGGAAGGACGTTCTAAAGCTCTAGCAGCTCCCAACAATTACGAATGTATCCATACAAAGTGTTCCCATGAAGTCGATCCACCCAACTCCCGAACACCAGCTAGTGTTTGATGTTGAAGACATCAGCCCGACCACCACTATTAGCACGCACCTCGCACCAATCTTTGAAGATATCCAAGGAAAGTCGGAAGCCATGCTCACGGAAAAAGACCACAAGCCCGACCATTACACTTGGCCCAAGCACGCACGCATGCTCAGCCAAAGCAAGCGCGGCCGCACGCAAGTGAGCGCGGGTCCCGAGCATGCGTGCTCAGCCTAAGCATGTACGTGCGCTCGACTCGAGCGTGCACGCACGCTCGACTCGAGCATGCACTCGCACCGGGTTCAGGCACGTACGGGCGTAGCTTTGGAATGCACCCGCACGATAGGGGTGTTGGCACCTGCTCGTGCGTAGCACACGTGTAGCCTTAACCCGTGTAAGCCTCCGCAGGCGCACACTCGCACACGGTCCAGGTTCGCTTGAGCATGCGCCCCCTTTCTCCCTTACACCCGCTCGCTCACTGGCATATCTTTTCGGACTCGGCCTATACTTTTCAAACTTCGTCATTCTTCTCCGCCATCGAAGTTGATGACCCGCTCAATGATAAAAAGCCTCGCACTCCTCTCTTGAGGTTCGGACTCTGCGAGCTTTAGGGGAATTTGATGGGGTCGTACCAAATTTATAGGCAAACTATGTTACACTTAGCCAAAAAATCCACTCCCACACTAATAAAGTGCATGGTTACGGTTCAAACCACTTCACATGTGATCACCGTGTCCAATCCAAGCAACAACTGCCTCATACCGGATCATAACCACCGCAAGCAGGATCCTAACCACCACGCACGGGATCCTAACTCCCACGCACGGAATCCTAACTCCTGCATACTGGATCGCCAACCATCAATTAGGATTATGCGCCCCAACTTCCTCGCAGATTGTTGGTGGTGTCAGCAACCCCGTTTCTCCCCACCTACCTATGGCGAGGCTGGCCGGGGAGTCTTCAGCCCCGTCGAGGATGACCGCCAAACTTCTCTCTGGCGGCTTATAGAGAGGCTGATGAGTCCCTATTTTATACTATATTTTGGACTCATCTAGGCCTATTTCCATGTCTTTGCACACCGTTTAGCGCCATTTGCACTCCTTTTGGTTCGCTACGGTTTTCCACGCCCTGTGCACCTTTTTAGCCCATTTCCGTGCTTGGGTGCATTTACTTTCTTGCTATGTTTATCACTGTTCGCTGTGGCTGCCGCGATCGATGCCCCGTGCAGTTTTCCTGCAGGTTTGGGGATCGTGAGGGCATTCGGGATAGGCGTTTCACTATTTTTGGCAAAGGAGTCAGTGGTCGTGCGTTTTTGCCCACGCACGACCATCGACCTCCTGGCGCACGATCACTGATCGTGCGCAGCCCGGTCTCATTTGTGGAACTCTGTCTTGAACCTTCCGCACGATCACTGCCATACCGCGCACGACCATTGCTCGTGCGCCGCCGATCGTGCGCAGTCATATCCATTTTGCAAAAGTCTGTCTGGCTATTTCCGCACGATCATCAGCCTTGCCTCGCACGATCACTGATCGTGCGCTGCTGATCGTGCGCGACTACTGATTTTCTGATGCAGGTCTGCAGGTTGCTCACGCACGGGCGCTGACCTTGGTCGCGCACGACCACTGGTCGTGCGCCAGTGGTCGTGCGCGCTATTTATTCTACAAGCTATAAATACGCTGTTCCGCGAATTAGGGCGAGACGATTGTTACGGAATCTTCGCCGGTCCGCCGTTTCGCCCTCCAGCAAGTCCCATTCACCTCCACCTCCATTCCTACCAACGGGAGGACTTTCTCCCGTGATTCCAAAGCATCCCTCATCCTCCGGCGATCCTCCGGCCATTAAAGCTCTTCTCCAAGTTCTTCACCGAGGAAGACGACGAAGCTTGCCTCAAGAACGGACTTAAAGGCCACCGAAGTGACAGCTCGGCGGTACCGGAAGCCCTCCACGGACTGCGCTTGGAAGCGGTTTGACAACCCGCACCTCCGGCCAACACCCGCGAAGGATCTTCACTCTTGTGGTTTAGCTTTCTCCAACCTTTCTTGTTGTATGGTTTATGTATGCATGTATGAACGGATTAATCTCTTTTGCAATGAAATGTTTATGCTTTCATCTTGCTTGTGAGATTCGTTGTTAATGCGCTTCGCTCTCTTTCGTTCACTCCACGCATTTGCTTCACTTCATTTCACTTCACATCACACACTTCACTCACTAGCTTACCGCCCACTCGCCCACCGAAGTACGGCATCGCGGCCGCTACATCCATCTCGCCTTGCGAAGCGGTGATTGCGACCCGCAAAGCTCTCGTTAGTGTAATCGGTCGTAAGACCACCAACCAAAGCCCCTTTCTTTTTCTGTTTATTTCAATTAACTCTCATAACGATAGTTTCAGAGTCTAAATCGTTCGACGCCAATTGCATTCCTCAAGAGACCGACATCCGGGGATTCATTCCCAACTTTATTACTTGAGCGACCGGTACGCTTGCCGTATTTTACGCGCATCAAGTTTTTGGCGCCGTTGCCGGGGAATGCAACTGTTGAACGATCACGATTTCTGGAATTATTGGTATAAGAGTTAGTGTTTTTTTGATTTTCGTTTCTTTGTTTTGTTGCTTCAGTGGATGCAGGGACGTGCTGCAAGAGATCTCGTTGCTTACGATCCCGAAATCGAGCGAACTCTTCGTGCGCAAAGGCGTGCCGCTGCAATTGATCCAATCACAATGGGCGACCAGTTGAACCATGACAACGGAGTTCGTGTTGGAGGGAACCTCCCTGATAACCGTAACGGGGATGAGAATGAGGTGCAACCGCCGCATGTCCGAACCATGAGGGATTACACTACCCCCACTGTTGGGAGCATTTACCCTGGGTTTGGACCGGCGATCGCAAACCAACAGTTCGAGATCAAACCGGCAATTCTTAACATCATCCGGAACAACGCACAGTTCTCTGGACTGGCTACAGAGGATGCCATCTACACTTGGCAGACTTCTCAGAAATCTGTGCCACTTTTCGTTATGCTGGGATTCCTGACGATACGGTCAAGCTCCGTCTCTTTCCCTTCTCTCTACGTGACAAGGCTAAGTCATGGCTTCACTCCCTTCCTCCTGGAACAGCCACAACTTGGGAGGCTCTTACCACAAAGTTTCTAGCCAAATTCCATCCGGTTGACCGTATTGTGAGTTTGAGACGCGCCATCGCTAATTTCCGGCAAAACGACCAAGAAAGTTTGGCGGAAGTCTGGGAGCGCTTCAATGAGTTGCTGCGGAAGTGCCCCAATCACGGATTCCAAACATGGAATCTTGTGGAATGCTTCTACTTCTCCATTGAACCTCAACACCGCGCCATGATTGATGCCGCCTCTGGTGGAACAATTATGAATCTTGCTCCTGAGGAGGCTTTGAGAGTTCTGCAGGACACCGCCACGCACAGCGCCTTTTGGACCGCGGGAAGGAATACCCCCGTGGGACAAGTGGAATCTTTGCTGTGGAAGCATCAAGGCCCGCTGCTGCTGCTCCGGTGTTGGCCATCTCGTGTCAAGGATGCGGAAGTACCGATCATCATAGCTTCGAGTGCCCTGGGGCGGAGGTAATGTATGACCCCGCCTTCTCCAATGAAACCGTGAATTTTATCGCAAATCAAAACAGGGGCGCGCCATATGGAAATGCTTATAATCCGGGTGCGAGAAATCACCCGAATTTCTCGTGGAATCAAAACGCACCGGGCCAACGATGGCAACCGGGGCAGCATCAATATGATGCCTCCGCCTCCGGGAGCCAGCCGCGGCCACCCCACCCGAATTATCCTCAAGGCCCCCCCGCCGAAAAAACCAATTCTTTGGCTCAAATGTTTGAAAAATTTGTTGAAGTTTCCCAAACAAACATGACAAATCAAGCCGCTTCAATGCGTAAGCTCGAGGCACAGTTGGGCCAATTGGCCCAAATGGTCTCCGAGCGCACGCTTGGTACCCTCCCAAGCAACACAGAAAGAAATCCCCATGAACAAGGGAAAAGCTTGGGAGAGGAAAGGCTAGGGAACAACAACGAACTCGTGATTAATTGTATGATCAATGATGTGAAAACGACCGCACTTTGTGATTCCGGAGCATCGAGCAACATCCTCACTCTGCAGGATGTTGAGAAGATGCAATTACAAATTAACACCGATGACCGGAAGTCACTCATTTTAGCTAATGGAGATGTAGTTGCTACCGAAGGCGGTGTGAGGAAAGTTGAGATCGAGGTGAATGGAAAACATTTTACTACTGATTTTCAGGTTATGGGACCTAAAGAAAACGACTCCATTCCAATACTTGGGGTCCCATTCCTGACGGCCAGTGGCGCATCCTTGGATTTTTCCAAAGGATGTGTCATCTGGCCGACCGATGCGTCCGCCATCGATGATATTTCCGCACACCCCTCCAACATTCAAAAAATTGTTTTGCTAAGAAATGCAGGATCCAAGGAAAATTTGGGACTTCAAGTTTTGAACGCCGCCCGTTTGGACGAAATGATCAAGGAAGCACCTCCCGAGAAGACCGATGTAGAGCAAGTGGTAGTGACCGTGAAGGAGATCGAGTCAGTGGAAGACACGGCGATTGTTCCATGTCCCCCAAAAGCGACTGAAGACAATGACATTAGTAGTTTTATTCGGGAGAAATCCCTGAACAATTCAGTTTGTAATAATTCTAATGACTGTGTTAGGCGTAATGTTGCTTGGGCCGATCCGGTCGCCGTCGCGGTGCCGGACATGACGCCATTGATTTCAAAATCTGCGAAAACTGTGGAAAAATCTGCGTGGAAGTCTCCCATGGTGGAGAAGATGAAGGAGGCTAAGCGCCTACGCGATAAGCGTTATTCCACCTTCCGGCGCGAGGAAGCGTATAAGCTGAGCAAGGGGAAATCCCTCCCTCATGATTCCATGAAAAATTCTGCTCCCCCCTCGCACTCCACCGGAGAGACTCGCCCCAAATCGGCGCCGAGTTGATTGCTTTTTCGTCGCTCTGCTTAGACATTATTCTGTGTTTTATATTCTTGCACTTTTATTTTCTTTTTCTGCACGAACATTATTTATAAACTGCTAAAACAGGTATTTGGTCCACCTTAAGGACGGTAAACAAAAGGGCTATCCGGGAGACAACCCATGCTCGGACCATTCGGTCCCCTTTCTTTTTCTAATTTTCTATTTTTGTATTTTCTTGTCTTTGGCCCAAATCGCAGGTTCAGCTTCTCTTTGGTGCGGCGCAGCAACTCCATCAACTCATAACGCCATCTTCCGGTATGCTCCCTCTGCGGAGCATAGGTACACTCTTCCCTGTAGACTTTATTCTAGTGCTATTTTGCATGTTGATCTTGTTTTCATTCAAGTTTGGGGGGAAGAGCCGCCTATGCACTCACGAGCACATTTCATTCGCACACCGGTAGATTTATTTATGCTTCATGTTTGTAGACTCCTGCTGTGCGCACACATTTGCACCCACATGAGCGCGCACTCTTACCACGCGCGCGGCTCGGGTTGAGTACTTATGTTGTGTAAGTTTTAAGATTGTGGTGCTGACGTAGGATTTTGTCGTACAGTAGTTCGAAACTCGTGCAGTGCTCCTAATCGAGTGCTCACGTTGTGTAGGAATTGTATAGAGCTAGTTTCTTCTCATGCTTGCATTTTATATTTTTTTCTATATTCGTAAATACTGTCTGTCCTACTCAACTTCTGAATCCGGAGTGATCTCGCGGTAGTGTAGGCATGTGTGTAAGCGTCGCTGGCTTTGTTTTGCTCGAGTCGGGAGGACGGATCACTTTTCTCGGTGGCTAAGAACTTGCCCCAAGCGACTTTCGAAGCATTGGTGCCCGGTTAGTCGAGCGTGAGCGTGACGTAGGCCATCATTTTGGCCCGGTTGATCCTTGCACCCGTCCTAACATAGCCCTCGCTAGCCCCGTTGAGCCTACCTCCCCTTTTGATCAGCTCCACATGCAAGTCACCAAAGCCTCAAGCCACTCCTAGTCGCACACCCGCATTGAGCTCTTGTTTCGTTAATTTCTCGTTGGGTTGTTGTGATGGGCGGATTTTGTGAACGTGTGGATATGCCGCAAAGTTTATAAATGCTGAATTATTGAGAAAAGAAAAGAGAAAAGAAAAATGTGACCAAGAAAAGAAAAGAGAAAAGAAAAAGTATAAATGAAAAAATCTGAAATTGAGAAATTTGTTTTATGGTAGGCGGTGCACCCACTCATGTTGTAAAAGCTAAGTTTGGGGGTGTGGTGCACTCGCATTCTTGTTGTTAGCGAGAATTCTGATGTGTGCGAGCTCCGTTGGGTTGTGCGTAGCCTTCGTTTTCATCTTGTCCATCCATACCTACATCTACACCCAAGCCCCACTCTTCACCTCAAGTCCTACGGATTTACGCTCGAGTCAAACCCGCATCGTGGAGAAAGTGCGAACGGGCAAGCATATGGCCCCCGACATTGGTGGATTCCTTTGGAGGTGATCATGAGCCCCGGTCTTTGGCAATACCTCGCCATCCGACTTGCCTACTTTCTGCCTTCCCATGACCGTGCGATTCTCCGGAATTCATTCTTTGAGTAGTGACAGTATCTATTTACGTTTTTCGAAAATTATAAATTGCATTGCATGATTAGAAACTCTTTCTATTATATTTTTTACGCATGTGAGCTTCTCGATTTCTCGTCCTACTGTAGGTTGTAATTACTACGTCAGCTAGCCGTTTTAGAGCCCACAACGTGATTATTTGCCCGGGACGTGCAAATGGTTAAGTTTGGGGGTGTGATGAGTCCCTATTTTATACTATATTTTGGACTCATCTAGGCCTATTTCCATGTCTTTGCACACCGTTTAGCGCCATTTGCACTCCTTTTGGTTCGCTACGGTTTTCCACGCCCTGTGCACCTTTTTAGCCCATTTCCGTGCTTGGGTGCATTTACTTTCTTGCTATGTTTATCACTGTTCGCTGTGGCTGCCGCGATCGATGCCCCGTGCAGTTTTCCTGCAGGTTTGGGGATCGTGAGGGCATTCGGGATAGGCGTTTCACTATTTTTGGCAAAGGAGTCAGTGGTCGTGCGTTTTTGCCCACGCACGACCATCGACCTCCTGGCGCACGATCACTGATCGTGCGCAGCCCGGTCTCATTTGTGGAACTCTGTCTTGAACCTTCCGCACGATCACTGCCATACCGCGCACGACCATTGCTCGTGCGCCGCCGATCGTGCGCAGTCATATCCATTTTGCAAAAGTCTGTCTGGCTATTTCCGCACGATCATCAGCCTTGCCTCGCACGATCACTGATCGTGCGCTGCTGATCGTGCGCGACTACTGATTTTCTGATGCAGGTCTGCAGGTTGCTCACGCACGGGCGCTGACCTTGGTCGCGCACGACCACTGGTCGTGCGCCAGTGGTCGTGCGCGCTATTTATTCTGCAAGCTATAAATACGCTGTTCCGCGAATTAGGGCGAGACGATTGTTACGGAATCTTCGCCGGTCCGCCGTTTCGCCCTCCAGCAAGTCCCATTCACCTCCACCTCCATTCCTACCAACGGGAGGACTTTCTCCCGTGATTCCGAAGCATCCCTCATCCTCCGGCGATCCTCCGGCCATTAAAGCTCTTCTCCAAGTTCTTCACCGAGGAAGACGACGAAGCTTGCCTCAAGAACGGACTTAAAGGCCACCGAAGTGACAGCTCGGCGGTACCGGAAGCCCTCCACGGACTGCGCTTGGAAGCGGTTTGACAACCCGCACCTCCGGCCAACACCCGCGAAGGATCTTCACTCTTGTGGTTTAGCTTTCTCCAACCTTTCTTGTTGTATGGTTTATGTATGCATGTATGAACGGATTAATCTCTTTTGCAATGAAATGTTTATGCTTTCATCTTGCTTGTGAGATTCGTTGTTAATGCGCTTCGCTCTCTTTCGTTCACTCCACGCATTTGCTTCACTTCATTTCACTTCACATCACACACTTCACTCACTAGCTTACCGCCCACTCGCCCACCGAAGTACGGCATCGCGGCCGCTACATCCATCTCGCCTTGCGAAGCGGTGATTGCGACCCGCAAAGCTCTCGTTAGTGTAATCGGTCGTAAGACCACCAACCAAAGCCCCTTTCTTTTTCTGTTTATTTCAATTAACTCTCATAACGATAGTTTCAGAGTCTAAATCGTTCGACGCCAATTGCATTCCTCAAGAGACCGACATCCGGGGATTCATTCCCAACTTTATTACTTGAGCGACCGGTACGCTTGCCGTATTTTACGCGCATCAGAGGCCGACCGGGGAGTCACTGACCCCACCAAGTTTGACCTCCCTCTTCTCCTCGGGCGCCTACGGCGAGGCCGGCCAGGGAGGTGCGGACCCAAAGGGGTCAGCCGCATCTTCTCCTCGGTCGACTATAGCGAGGCTGGGCGGGGAGGTGCCGGCCCCAAGGGGTCGGCTGCCCTCTTCTCCATGACTACCTACGGTGAGGCCGGCCATGGAGGCACCGGCCCCCAAGGGGCCAGTCGCCATCATCTCCATGGCCACCCATCATTTTGGCAGTCGAGGGGTCGCCCGGCCCCTTAGGGCCGACAGCCCCCTTTGGCCACCCGGCGTACTGCCGGCCAAGGGATTTGGCCGACCCCAAGTGGATGGCACCCCATTTGATGCCCCTATATGGAGTTGCCAATGCCCGTAACCTCCCACAAAGTGGGCTGTTGGGGGTGGTTACTACGTGAAACCACCCTCGTGGCCCGTTGGGCCGATCCCGAGGGTCGGCGGGTTAGTTTTGGATCCGAGGAAGGCTCGATATTTTCATAAAATGGTGATTCATGTGATCAATTTTGGGCCTTCCTATTGGACCATACAGTGGTTATTAAGGGAAATTACCGGGTCGCCTCTCCCAAGCCTATAAATAGACCTCTAATCCTTCTCATTTTTCTAACTTCGGAATTCGTATTTCTACTGGAATTCATGTCTCTCTCTAACCTTTTCTCTCTCTTGCTTTCTCTCTCCCTTCACAGGACCATCATCATCATGCTCACCGCCAAGGCAAATCTGGTCTCCTACGCGCTCTCCTCCAAGTCAAAGACCGTTCGCGACACCCTCTGTGCAATACAGTGCTCGTAGGAAATCATTCACTCACTGTCTGCCACCGTCAGAATCTGGTGAGCACCTCCAACAGAGCACCCACATTTCTAGTCAGACAGTCATCCTGCGATCGTCTAGAAGCCCACGAGCACTCTCCTACATTCCGAATGGCATCTCTTTCTCTCCCTCTTAAGTTGTAACGAGGAGAAGCTTGTTACCCTTGATTCTTACAAAGAAGCTTTATAACCCCAACCGATCTAGTATAGTTCATGTCGACAAAGTCTCGGCCGTGGTTTTTCACCCTATTCAGAGGATTTTCGACATAAAAAACTTGTCTTGTCTGTGATCTAATTCTGTGACTACTTATATAACCGAACACTATGAGGGCTAAGACGGTCTAGTTAGTCCAGTATGTCAGGAGCGCCATCACGAACCGCAAAAATATATAATAATAAACTATGTTAAGTCTCAATATGATTTAACCTAACAATAAGTGAAATGGGTTCAAGTCTGGGAGAGAAGGAAAAAATACATTATGTCAACTTGAGATCAAGTCGACATACACTACGTTTACTTGAGATTCAGTCAACATACACTATGTTGACTTGAGATCTAGTTGGCATACACTATGTCGACTTGAAATCTAGTCGACAAAAAATCAAGATGATTTCACTATATCAACTTGAATTCTGGTCGACAAACATTCCAGTCTACAGATACTCAGTCATGTTGAAAATAATCAATTCAACAAATATTCAAGACAATATCACAATATCAACTTGAATTTTAGCCGAAATAGACACAGTCTAGTTGATATTGTTTAGTCGACATAGACACAATCTAGTTCATATTACCCTATTGACATAGACACAGTATAGCTGATATTTTCTAGTCGACGTAGACACAGTCAAGTCGATATTTCCCAGTCAACACAGATTATATTGATGAAGACTCTAGTCGATATACAATATATTGACTAAACATCAAGTCAATTTCTTCTACTTTATACGACCAATCTCTCAATTAGTTTAGGCTTGGCTCTTCACTCATATATATCCTATATAAGTTAGAATGTCACGATCATTTATCCAATTTTCTGTATGTTATTATGTGTGGCATCATCAGCTCAACTTATATTGTCAATGAGACTAAATTCTTGATTACTTCTAGATCACATAAGACTCTAATAGTCTCCCACATGAACTAGAACATATCAACTATAGTATTACAAGCAATGAGTGGTATCTAGTAATGCACCATTACTATCCAAGTAATACAAGAGTTCGTAACTCAATAAATTTATATGTGACTAATATTCTAGTGTTGTCATGTCTTTTTGTTCCTTATATCTAAATTTAACTCAAGGCATAAAGTGTGTAACCCTCCTAATAATTCAATCTTTATTTCTTGATCTAGAATAGACTGTCAGAAATTCATGAGCTCAATATCATATATTGACTCATCCTAGCATGGTCATGCATTTCATAGACTCATTCCATCAAGAGGCCTAGGGATGTAAATCTTGTCATATAGGAGGACAAATCTCATCTCTATCCACACATAATCACTCAAATGTTTCATAACCACCTTTATCATCAACCTTTCGCAATGAAGATTTTAGACAGCATCAAAGCATGTTATTTTTCACTTGATGAATGTTATGACTTCAGGTCAAAGAACCACCAATGTCATTGTCACTTGAGACCTACTTATGACACATTTATATAACAATCCACAAATAGTCTCATGGTGGGTATGTCTAATATAACTCATTCTTAGCAAGTAACTATATGATTACTTGATATACAATATCATGATCTCTATAACCGGTCTTCAGTCAACCCACATACAAGTCTTATTATATCATCTACGGCCTGATTTTTAAGATGATACCTCGATCATGGCCAATTTAAGAATGATGTTTCTTATAAACATTGGCCCTCACATTCAAGTCATGCAATTGAATTCCTAAGGAATAAAACATTCCAAGGATATTGATTATGTTAATTAATCTATCATACATATAAATAAATAGACATAACAAAACAACATGCCTTAAATGTAAAAAGAAATACATAGTGTAATTCATAACATGAACTTATTACCAACAAAGACAAAATCTACAAGCCTCCCACTAGAGTTGATCATTCAATATCAAATACCCAATGATCGAGTATGACAATTATGCTTCGTCTACTAACGAGCCTTCATACGTGGATCTATTATATTCTCATCACTCTGTACTATGCAAATATTCACATCTCCACGATCAACAATCTCTCGAATAAGATGGAACTCCCGAAGTATATGCTTGGAGCGTTGATGGGATCTAGGTTCCTTAGCCTATGCAATGGAACCATTATTGTCACTGTAAATAGTTACTAAAGAAACAATGCTAGGAACTATATCAAGCTCGCTGATGAATTTCCTAATCCATACAGCCTCTTTCGTCGCATTAATAATATTGAAATACTCAACCTTTGTTGTAGAATCAGCAATTGTCTCTTTCTTAGTACTCTTCCAGCTCACAGCCCCTCAATTGAGGCAAAACATAGAACCCGATTGATACTTTGAGTGGTCTCTATCAGTTTGGAAGCTAGAATCTGTATAACCTTTCACAATGAGTTTTTTCTCACCACCAAATACCATGAATACATCTTTAGTCCATAAGTATTTAAGGATATTCTTAACACTATCTAGTGACCATCATTTGAATCATATTAATAGCTGCTAGTTATGCTCAAAGTACATGAGACATCGGGTTGACAACATAACATTGCTAGATGATTGACCCAATTATAGAAGCATGTAAAATCAACTTCATACATTACTTATCTTCCAAAGATTTAGGAAATTGGTCCTTAAAGAGACTCACGCCATGTAACGTGGGTAAGAATTCCTTCTTGGACTCAAGCATTTTAAACAATTTCAACACCTTTTCAATGTATGTAATTTGGGTCAAACCTAGCAACTTCTTCGATCTATCTCTATAGATCTTAATATCCAGTATGAAAGTCACTTTGCCTGAGTCTTTCAAAGAAATAGTCGCCTGGCCTATTTTGAACAACTTGTTGGATTGGAATATCATTCCCAATCAATAGTATATAATCTGCAAACAATATCAAGAATACAATAGTGCACCCACTAATCCTCTTATAAACACAAAGCTCATCTTCATTCTTTACCAAATAAAACTCTTTGATTTTCTCATCAAAATGAAGATTCTATGTTTGTGAAGCTTGCATCAATCAATAAATAAATCTCTGTAACTTGCATATTTTAGTGGCTTCAGTTTGTGATACAAAACCCTTTGGTTGTATTATATACACATGCTCAAGGAGATTTCCATTAAGGAAAGTCGTTTTGACATTTATTTGTTCAGATCTCGTAATCATAGTGCACCATAATAGCAAGTAAAATTCTGATGAATTTTACCATGACAACAAGGGAAAAAGTCTCATTATAGTTAACACCGTGAATTTGCTTGAAACCTTTAGCCATTAATCACCCTTTGAATGTTTGTACATTCCCATCCATATTGGTCTTCTTCTTTAAGATTCACTTTCACTATATGGGTCATACACCTTTAGTTGGTTCCACAAAGGTCCAAACTTTATTTATATACAGTGTCCATTTAAGATTTCATAGCCTCAAGCCACTTCTCAGAGTCTGCTCCATTCAAAGCTTTTTGGTAGGTTGCAGGCTCATCATCATGATCCATAAGCAATACATCACATATTTGAGATGTAAGACCCCCTCCCAGAACACAACACACGACTGAGGGGTTTCTTATGCCCAGAACATCCGCCTTACAGTAGCGTCAACACATGGGTTGACCGATACTACAAGACACCTATTCTGCCGGCTCTCACAAATAACATCCATGCCAACCCAGCATAAAAAATATACAGAAGTCAAAATCCATAGTAGTACAAGTCCAAAAGAAAAGATACACGCATCTACATATCTCTTGAATACATTAGTGTTAAAATTCCCCAAGAGCTACAACATATAGTCTCTCAAAATCTTTCTTGGTAACCGAGGGTAATGAGGGTATCATCGTATTAGGCCCTATACACCTGTCTTGGTTGCCCTCCTTTATAACCTGTTACTGCTCTATCTGCTGGGTGTTGTCACAACCCGCATTTTTTCCGAAGAAAACGGATTATCAGAGTAGGAGAAAACATGCGTCATGATGTCACGTCGAGCAGGGGATAACTGCTGACACTCAGGCAAACCAATATCAACTACACTTTATGAAAATTCATAAGTTATATGATTAGAAAATCAGTTATATTTTTAAAGGTCGTATCCCTCGGCTCCGTGGATCACCTAGTCCACAATTTAAAAGTTATACTTATACGCTGCGGAAAATACTTTATTCAGGTTCGACATCCTAAAAGAGTGCATAAGTGTCCCCAGAGGACAACTTATACTATGCAGGACCCTACTTTTGATTTATACTATATTTATAGGAAAATGATCTTTTTACGTTATTTGGAAAATAGTGATGAGTTTTATAAAACATGATGATCATGAGATATACTTATAATAGTGTTTTTAGGTTTAAAAGTAACTAGCAACCTAGCAAAAATAATCCCAAGAGCAAGTTGACTATCTCCAAAAAAAGGTAGCAGCAAAAAGATAACATATCTAGTATCAAGGTAAAACTACCAGTGGGCGCCAACAAACTGACACGAATCCATTGGCAAGTATGTATGTCTGTAAGAAAGAAGTACAAAACTACCTCACAAGACCAAAGAACTGATCTCCGTAGTACGAGAGACCACTAGCAACAGCACCGCAAAACTAGCCGCATAATCGGCTACTAACAAGAACCTGAGGCTTTCAAAGAACAAAAGAATACCTCAGCAAGCTAAACAAGTAAGCTGTACGGAAATGTTAGGTTATAAGGTAAGCAAGAAGAGTAAGTAAACCGAAAACAAGCACCACTGTCCAAGGCAAGACAAAAAGGAAAGCACTAAGTGTGAGGAAACAGCAACAACCCTGCCAAAAAAAATCCTGCAGAGTTTACCAGGCTACCATGAGCCCAAACTTTGCAAATTTACAAAGGAAGAAACGTCTAACACCCTAAGCTGTGAGATATGGTAGTAGCAAAACAACGCGAATCCGGGTTGGAGGCAAACTCGGCCCCCCAACCTCCATTTCAAAGAAACAAAGCTCAGGGGTCTACATGTGAAAGCACTAGGGACCTCCCACCCCCTTGCCCAGCCCATACTTGGAGCAAGATAAAATAAAAAGGGTGGCCTTGGCTAAATTACACAACACCTCCCCCCATTAAGATCTTCAAACCACCACTACTAACCACGACCCACGATTCGGCCTTTTTGGAAAAAAAAGAAAATAGCCGACAAGGAACCTCAAAATCAAGGAATTCACTCGGGGGAGAAAATCAAGGTAAGGGAAAAGCATTGAGATGACTCAACACGGCATGGCGTTTAGTGAGCCCCACTCACTCAATGCCTAAACAGACGGTGGCGTTGAGTGAGCTAGCCTCACTCAACGCCAAAACAGCAATGGCGTTGAGTGAGGTTCACTCACTCAATGCCTTCTGCAGCACTGGTTGTGACGTTGAGTGAGCTAACCTCACTTAATGCCAAAACAGCTACGGTGTTGAGTGAGGTCCACTCACTCAACGCCTTATAACTCACCCGCAAAACCAAACTGTGGCGTTGATTGAGTCCACCTCTCTCAATGCCAAAATAGCTTTGGCATTGAGTGAGGTCGACTCACTCAACGCCAAAGTACTTAGCCGCGAAAATAAGCTGCGGCGTTGAGTGTGTCAACCATTCTCAACGATAGAACAGCTTTGGAGTTGAGTGAGGTCAACTCACTCAACGCCAAAGTGCTTACCCGCAGGAAAGGGCTGCGGTATTGAGTGAGCCCGCCTCACTCAGCGCCTAAACTGCCATGGCGTTGAGTGAGGCCCACTCACTCAACGCCATCCGGAAGAGGTCGGCGGGAATGCAGATTGATTTTTGCCAAATCGGCGGGAATCACTAACGATTCTCGTCGAAGTCGGCAAGAATCACTTAGTGATTCCCGTCGATTTTGACTTAGAAGAATTTTCTCACTCAACGCCACACTACTTAGCCGCAAAAGAACAGATTGCGGCGTTGAGTGTGTCCACCACTCTCAACGATAAAATAGCTTTGGCGTTGAGTGAGGTCGACTAACTCAACGCCAAAGTACTTAGCCGCAGAAATTACGTCTCAATCAAAACTCCAGTAAGTCTAAGTACAGGGAAGGCTTCTACTGCAACCACTACACAGGCAAGCACACATACACCCCAACCCGAGCCTAAGCAAGATCGGTTTGCATAAAAAAAATTAAGCTATAGCTTTTCTCCTCTACCCGGCTACAACTACTGCACTTGAAAGAAATTAACCCAACCCTCAAGCCCTCACTTATCCCGAGAACTAGGCTTCTCTATCAACAGTTGGGTTTTGTACCCGATTTCAAGCAAGAATAGGGTTTCTAACCTAGGGCTAACAAGGTAATAAGGAGATAGATAAAAAGAATTACTCGGTAAGGGCAAGAATACCGCTTGCCTCAAATTTCCGGCGAAGCTTCGTCGACCTCCTTTACTCTCGCGTGGTACCAGCAACATCAACACCTAACGCAAAAATCTGAGGCTTTAATGGCGGAAACGGACAACCCAAGAAATTCGAGACCCCTAGAATCACCACGAAAACTGAATTTCTTACCTTAGGAATGAAGGTATAGGCGAGAGCAATCCAAATCCGCTTTCGGAATCGAATTCCGTCCACAAATGCGGCGGATTCGGCGTCCGAAGGAGAGCAGTTCCGACAGTTTCTCTGCTTTCCGCGAACAGGTGCTGCGGACGGGGGAAGAAGGTGAATATGAGTGGTTACCTCTAAAGTCTAAACTTTCCTATATATAGCACCCTTAATAATCTTAATTAGCTAATTAATTAATAATGAACAAAAGACAAGGCACAACCGCCAAGTACCCGCACCCTTTCAAAAAAATAATATTTAATATAATATTTTATTAAATAGTTTTATTTTTCAAAAAATACCAAAACGATGCGAAAACCGGACGTCCTCGGAATTCGGCGAAATTCTCATCGTAGCTAAATATCCACGCTACGAACACAACGGCAAAGTCGAAATTAATTTTCGACGAACAGAACTCGAGTTATACCCACCCGAAGCCAAAACACAAGCATCCCCCGAGAGGCCACACCGGGTCACCCAAAACGACTCGGCTTGCTAGGGAGATCTTGACAATAGGCTACAAAATAGGCCACCCAGTTCTAAGGAGTTAAGACCACACTCCACAGATGACACAAGCCAAGAAAACACGTCGACGTAACGCCAAGCAAGAATTAAATAATCGCAGAAAAATCGGGGGCGTTACAGTCACTCCCCCTAAAAGAAAGTTTCGTCCCGAAACTTTACGCACAACACCTCAACTATAGAAGGAAGGGTAACAAGCCAAACATTACAAGAAGAAAACAAACCAATCTAATTAGGGAAACAGTTGAGGGTGAGCCTCCCTCATAGCCGACTCTAACTCCCAAGTCGCGCTTTCCAAACCCTGATTCTTCCATAGAACTTTGGCCATCGGGATGGACTTCATTCGCAGCACCCGATCTTGAGTATCCAAAATGTTGACCGGCACTTCAATAAAAGAGAGATTAGGCTCCAACTGGGGCACAACATCCAAAACTTACCCACTACTGCGCACACACTTTCTCAATTGGCTTACGTAAAATACATTATGAACACTTGGGAAGTTTGCTGGCAATTCCAACCTATAAGCTGACACGCCAATCCATTCAACAATATTAAATGGGCCCACATACCTCGGGTCCAATTTCCGGTTCTTACCAAACCTATTAACACCAACCATCGGGGAAACCTTAAGAAACACAAGGTCCCCTACCGAAAACTCCAAGTCTGACCTACGCCGATTGGCATTCTTTTCATATCTCTCCTGAGCTATACGAATCTTTTCTCGAACAAGCTTCACCGTGACTTCCATCTCCTCGAGCGCATCCGAACCCAATAAGAATCTCTCACCTAACTCAACCCAAAATAGGGGGGTTCTGCAGCGCCTCCCATACAAAGCTTCAAACGGAGCCATTTGCAAACTTTCTTGATAACTGTTATTGTATGCAAACTCCATAAGTCACAATCGCTCATCCCACGCTCCACCGTGGTCTAGAATGTAGTATCTGATCATATCCTCAACTATCTGGTTCACCCGCTCCGTCTGCCCATTGGTCTGTGGGTGGTAAGAAGTTGAATACCTAAGATCAGTACCCAAACCCTCCTGCAGACTCTGCCAAAAGCGAGAAGTAAACCGGGAGTCTCAATCAAAAATGATGCTAACAGTGTTGGAACCCTAGGTTTTGATTTGAGTTCAGTCCTCTCTTTCTGTCTCTTGACCCAAGTTTTATCTATGGTCAAAGGTTAGTTGATAGGTTAGATTCTCTAGTTGTGTAGAATTGCTTTTCCAGATGAATATTTGGTTAAGTAGTTTTTCGTTCGACTATAGTCGAACGTCGCTCGACTATCGTCTATCGGCTGATCGACGATCGTCTATCAGTTGGTCGACGTTCTGTCTGCGTTGATAGCTCGACTATCTGTTGATAGGTCAACTATCTGTTTGCTTTGATAGTTCGACTATCTGTCCTGATAGTTTAACTATCTGATAGCTCAACTATCTGTTGATAGGTCGACTATCTCTTTGCTTTGATAGTTCGACTATCTGTCCTAATAGTTCAACTATCTGATAGCTCGACTATCTGTTGATAGGTCGACTATCTATTTGCTTTGATAGTTCGACTATCTGTCCTGATAGTTCAACTATCTGATAGCTCGACTATCTGTTGATAGGTCGACTATCTATTTGCTTTGATAGTTCGACTATCTGTCCTGATAGTTCAACTATCTGATAGCTCGACTATCTGTTGATAGGTCAACTATCTGTTTGCTTTGTTAGTTCGACTATCTGTCCTGATAGTTCAACTATCTGATAGCTCGACTATATATTGATAGGTCGACTATCTGTTTTGCTTTGATAGTTCGATAATCTGCTTGGATAGTTCAACTATCTGATAGTTCGACTATCTGTTGATAGGTCGACTATCTGTTTTCTGTGATAGGTCGACTATCTGCTCGATAGGTCGACTATCTATTTCGTTTGGTAGTTCGACTATCTGTCCTGATAGATCGACTATCTGATAGCTCGACTATCTGTTCTGATAGGTCGACTATCTGCCGAGGTTGTTCGACTATCTTCTTTGATAGTTCGACTATCTGGATCGTTCGACTATCTGTCCGATAGGTCGACGATCTCCGTGCGTCGGTCGACGATCTCCGATGGTCATTCGACGTTTTGCTGTATGTTTTAAATAGTTTTGTCGTCTTCTGTGATGTGACTAATTTCATATTTATTTTGGCACATTTTATAAAAGATTATTTGAATAAATTGTGATATTACTTCCATGCAATATCTATTCTATTCTTTATGCATCAGCTAATCTTTCCTGACAAAGTTGTTTGTCTTATAGCTGAGATATGATTTCTGCCAGGCTGTCCTTTATAGCCGTTAGACTCAAAAAGTCTTCCTTGGCTGTAAAGAGTCGTTTCTGATGTGACTTTCTCGTATATTATTTCATCAGAGTAATTTGCAGCTTCTTAGAAAGCTATATCCTTTTATAGGATATCTGCCTGCAACATTTTTGTTTTGCTTTATGCTTTTTACAGCCCAGCTTGCAGAGTTCAGAAGAAGACAAGATTCAAACTCAGTTAAGAGTCGTTGCTGCTGCTGATATATAAAGACTTCTTTGAAGAAGAAATGAACTAGTCCACATAGTAAAAATCAAGTTCACTCACATTGAAAAGCTAACTGCAGCATTCAAACAAAAAGCTTACAGTCTCCAACTGCTCTCAGCTCTTTCACATCTAACTGAGAAGAAGCTTTAGTTCTTCACTCTTCTTCAACTTGAGTTCTCCTGCTTACAAGAAGATCTTCACTCAGAGGCTTTTGAAGAAGAAGAAGAAGAAGATAGCTGCCTGAAGAAGAAATTCTATTTAATATTATTTTATCTTCTTGTAGCTTTTTCCTTCAGTATTTACTGAAGTGTTTCTGCACTGAAGCAAGACTTCACCTGGACGTTCTTTGAGCCAGGGGGAGCCTTGATTCTTTTAGAGCTTTCTAGCTCAGTGCAAGTAATTGTGCTTCTCTAATCTATTGTAAAATAGAGAAGACACCTTAACCTCCATTCCCACTCCTGTACAGGGTTATTACTCCCTTCAAAAGTATCCCTTGGTGGCAGGGCACCTGATCAAAAACCTGTGTTGGTTTTTAGACACCTAATAAAAAGTCTAAAGGGTTTCTTGATCTACCTGAAGCAGATCTTGTTGGTGGCAGGGCACCTGATCAAAAACCTGAGTGGATTCCTACCTTGTTGGTAGAAGAGTGGACGGACCCAAGTTGTTTGGGGAACCACTATAAATTCCTTGTGTCGTCTGGATTGCTTTATTTAATTACTTACATTGTGGCTGTGATTAGATCTTAACTAGGTTTGCTAGTTGTTGTTTAGGTTTCCAAGCCTTAACTGTAATTACAGTTGGCTGTCTTTTTGTGCACAACACTTGTGTTAGGCTTTAAGGTTTAAATCTCAAATATCTATAACCTTCATTCCGCATTTAACTCCAAGGGAGTTGAGTAGAAAGTCAACTTTGCTAGTGCAATTTTTGATTACTCTATTCACCCCCCCCCCCCCTCTAGAGTAGTATATATCCCTTCTCTTTCAATTGGTATCAGAGGGAGGTTGACTGACTGAATAGGCTAACACCTAAGTCATAAGATCCTGATAGATACCAAAGTTTATAGATATTCACTTTCACTATCATGGCCCAGTCCAAGGATTGTTCTAGCACCAGACCTCCAGCATGCAACTTGGCTAAGTTTGGCATCTGGAAGGCAAGGATCAAACTATATATGAATTCTATTGATGAAAGTATTTTTGCTTCTATTTTGACAGGACCACCAAGAGCACATGCTGCTGCTACTGCCTCATCATCAACTGATATGAGTGCAGTGTCTCCTCCAGACTACAATGATGAGTACAAAAGGCAAAGATAGCAGATGCCAAGGCAATGAACATTCTGGCTCAGACAATGTCTGATGAAGTATTCCAGAAGGTTGCTGACTGCTCCTCAGCAAAAGCTATGTGGGATACACTGAACCAGATTATAGCTGGTTCAGCTGATGAAAGGAAGGACAGAAGGTCCAACCTTATCTCACAATATGAGAATTTCAAGAAAACTGATGCTGAATCAGTGGAAGCTATGTACACAAGGCTCAGCTCAATCATCAATGAGCTGAGGACCCTTGACAAGGATATCTCATTGACAGAGGTCAATGATAAGATTCTTATGTGCTTCCCTAGCACATGGGATCTAAGGATCTGGCCTATCAAGGAGTCCAGAAGCACAAATAAAATCTCAACAGAAGCCCTTCTCGGCAAGCTCAAGTCTTTTGAGCAAGTGCTGAAGTCCAGAGAAGCTGAAGCTGAAGCAAAGACCCCAACTCCTACAAGAAAAGAGCAAACCCTTGCTCTCAAAGCTGCTGACATTTCTGAAGGCAGCCAGTCCAATGAGGAACTGATGGCATTATTTTCCAAAAGGTTTCTCAAGATGGGAAGGAAGGAATTCAGAAAGAAATCTTCAAAGTATGAAGATAAACCAAGGTATGATCGTATCCCCTCTAATGAAATAATCTGTTATGGTTGTAGGAAGCCTGGACATATTCTTCCAGATTGTCCAGAGGAAAAGAACAAAGATAAAAGAAAAGACAAGGATCAGCGCAGGAAGCATTCCAAGCCATCCTCCTACAAGAACAAAAAGAAGGAGAGAGGCTTTGTTGCTGAAACCTTGAGTGATTCTGATGAGGAATCCTCTTCCTCAAGCTCCAGTGAGGATGAAGAAGAAAAGAAGGCAAAGGAGGTTTGCCTGATGGCAATTGATGCCTGCAGCAATCACTCAGCTGCAGAGAATTTAGATTATGATGAAGAGATGCCAACAGAAGATGAGGTATTATCTTCTTATGATTTTACATCTGTAGAATTTAGATTAGAATTAAAATCCTTATGCTTAGATTTAATTAGTTCTGAAAAAGAGATTAAAGAACTTAGATATAGGCTAGCTGAATCAGAAATCATATCTATTGAAAACATTAAGTTAAAGGAAGATCTCACTAATTCTAGTGAAGAAATTAAATTTCTTAAGAATGAGTTAGCTAAATCCAAAAGATTAGAAGAGTCTCTGAATGGTAGAAGCCTTAAGTTGCTTGAAATAACCAGCATGTCTAACACTAGGTCAGGCAATAACAAATTAGGCTTAGGAGCATCTTCTAGTGAGCCCCCAATCATTCTTAAAAACCAACTTTCAACTCTAGTGAATTTTATTTCATCTAGTGGAATAAAAAACACTAAGCAAGTCAATCAAGTAAATAGAGCTTTAAATAAAGCTAAAAGAGAGAAAAGAAAACAAAAATTTAAGGAATTACAAAAGGCATCGAACGCAGCTCGACAATCGCAGGCCCAATGGTCGAACGAAGATCGACGATCTGGGTACCAATCGTCGAACGCCGATCGACGCTTTCTACAAGAATTTCAAAATTCCAACCAGAACGTTAGAAACCCGAATATGAATAGAAACCCTAGGTTCATTGACCCATCATCTGCATGGAGAATCCCACCTAGGAGATCTTACCCATTAGGTTATCACCCTCAGCCTGCTTATTCATTTATTTCCAGTTTTTCTTATGTGAAAAACAAGGGACCCAAGGTTACCTGGGTCCACAGTGTTTAAATTGATTTATTTGCAGGTGAAGACCTATCCTATCACTCAAAATAAGTGGTATTTGGATAGTGGTTGCTCCAAGCACATGACAGGAAATAAAGAACATCTGTCAAGGTTCAAGGCAAAGCTTGGCCCAAAGGTAATCTTTGGAGATTCAAGCTGTGGTCAAACTGAAGGCTATGGTAGGATGACAATTGGAGCTGTTACATTCAAGAGAGTTGCTTATGTGACTGGACTGAAGCATAATTTAATTTCAGTAAGTCAGTTATGTGATGCTGGATACCAGGTATCATTCTCTAACTCCCTTTGTAATCTTACT
This sequence comes from Platanthera zijinensis, assembly GCA_039513925.1. Classification (NCBI taxonomy): domain Eukaryota; kingdom Viridiplantae; phylum Streptophyta; class Magnoliopsida; order Asparagales; family Orchidaceae; genus Platanthera; species Platanthera zijinensis. Next base: position 72,611,946 of record CM077087.1, read on the forward strand.
TTAAATAATAATGTTGTATTAGTAGGCATTAGACAAGGCAACATTTATTTAGTAGATTTTAATTCAACTCACTCTGAAATCTGCTTGTTTAATGAAGTAACCAATAACAATACTCTATGGCATAAAAGGCTTAGCCATGTTAACCTCAAGAATATATCTAGGTTATCTAAACACAACCTTGTTAGAGGTTTACCTTCTTGCCCCTACAAGAAGGAGAGCCTTTGCAAGGCTTGTCAACTAGGCAAGCAAACCAAGAACTCATTTAAATCAGTAAACAAAAGTGATTCTCCTAGAATCCTGTATTTATTACATTTGGACCTATTTGGCCCAATAAATGTACAGAGTTTAGGAGGGAAGTATTACACCCTAGTCATTGTAGATGACTTCTCTAGGTTCACTTGGGTGTTCTTTTTGAGAACTAAGGCTGATAACTTCAAAGCCCTTACAGACTTTCAATTATGTGTGCAGACTGAGTACTCTACTCATGTGGCCTTGATCAGAAGTGATCATGGTACTGAGTTTGACTCTATTCTCATGCAAGAATTCTGTGAGAGAGAAGGTATCAAACATAGCTTCTCAGCTCCTAGAACTCCCCAACAAAATGGGGTAGTTGAAAGGAAGAACAGAACACTAATTGAAGCTGCTGGCACATTGTTGGCAGATGCTAATATGCCTCTTTCCTATTGGGCAGAAGCTGTTAGTACAACCAACTATGTCTTGAATAGAAGTCTGATACACAAACTTAAGTGTAAAACTCCTTATGAGTTACTTAAAGGAAAGAAACCTAAAATAAATTATTTTAGAGTGTTTAGCTGTGTTGTTTATATTCATAATAACAATAAAGAATATCTTAGAAAGTTTGAAGCAAAGGCTTCAATGGGAATTTTTCTTGGATATTCCCAAGTAAGCAAAGCTTATAGGGTTTTTAATAAATCATCTTCTAAAATTGAAGAGTCTGTTCATGTATCCTTTGATGAATCCCAAATGTTTTACAAGGAGAAGGAAACTTCCCCTTCCTCAAGTTCATTACAGGTACAAGAATCAACCAGAGATGTCACTCAAGAAATCCTCCATCTTTCAACTCTTCATATCAATGAATCAGACAGTGATGAAGACATTGCAGAAGCTGTTGTTGTTCCACCAATAGTAGATCAAATTCCTCCTGAGGAATTAATCCCAACTATTGCTGAAGATCACATCCCACCTGCTGATGTTGTCACACTTAGAGATCACCCTACATCTCAAGTGATAGGAGACATATTAACTGGTGTTCAAACAAGACATCAGTTAAGACAGGATGTGATGCATGCTTGTTTCCGCTCACAGATTGAGCCCCTCACCATTAAAGATGCTGAGCTAGATCCCCACTGGATCATTGCTATGCAAGAGGAACTCAATCAGTTTGAGAGATGTAAAGTTTGGACTTTGGTTCCAAGACCTAAAGGCCAACTAATCATAGGCACCAAGTGGGTGTATAGAAACAAGTTGGATGCAAATGGAATCATTGTAAGGAATAAAGCTAGGCTTGTAGCTCAGGGCTACAGACAGGAGGAAGGTATAGATTATGACCAAACCTTTGCTCCTATTGCAAGGCTAGAGGCAATAAGGATCTTCTTAGCCTATGCAGCCTATATGAAGTTTAAGGTTTTTCAGATGGATGTTAAAAGTGCTTTTCTTAATGGTGAGCTAAAGGAAGAGGTTTTTGTTGAACAGCCACCCGGTTTTGTTTCTTCAACTCAGCCCTCACATGTATTCAAGTTGCAGAAAGCTCTTTATGGACTAAAACAAGCACCAAGAGCCTGGTATGAGACTCTAGCTAGTTCCCTGTTAGAGCACAACTTTGTTAGGGGAGTAGTTGATAGAACCCTCTTCGTCAAGCACCACAAGGATACAATCCTGTTAGTTCAAGTGTATGTGGATGACATTATTTTTGGTTCCACTGATCCCAAACTATGCAAAAAGTTCTCCAACTTGATGCATTCTAAGTTTGAGATGAGTAGTATGGGTGAGCTGTCTTACTTTCTTGGTCTCCAAGTAAAGCAAGATGCTGATGGCATCTTCATCTCCCAATCCAAATATGCCAAGGAATTGGTAAAGAAGTTTGGGATGGAAGATGCTTCAGCAATGCATACACCTATGGCTACTAATGTAGTTATTGATTCTGATGATCAGGGAAAGCCTGTTGATCAAAAGAATTATAGGGCCATTATTGGTTCCCTATTGTATTTAATGCAAGTAGGCCAGACATAATGTTTGCTACATGCCTTTGTGCTAGATTCCAAGTCAACCCCAAGGAATCTCATCTGATTCTTCTCAAGAGAATCTTGAGATACCTGAAGGGATGTCCAAATCTAGGACTTTGGTACCCAGCTGAGTCAGAATTTGAATTAATTGGATATTCTGATTCTGATTATGCTGGTTGTCGAGTTGACAGGAAAAGTACCTCAGGAACTTGTCAGTTCCTGGGAGAGAGATTGGTCTCTTGGTTCTGTAAGAAGCAGGCCTCTATCTCAACTTCAACAGCAGAAGCTGAATATATAGCAGCTGCTAGTTGTTGTTCACAGATCCTATGGATACAAAATCAACTTTTGGATTATGGGTACTCACACAAGAACACTAAAATCATGTGTGACAGTACAAGTGCTATCTCCATTGCACAAAATCCAGTGCACCACTCTAGAACGAAGCACATTGAGATTAGACACCATTTCCTGAGAGATTGTGTGGAAAAGAACAAGATCAGCCTTGAGTTCATATCCACAGACCTTCAGAGAGGTGATATATTCACCAAGCCCTTAGATGAACAGAAGCATCTGTTCTTTTTAGTTCAACTAGGCATGATTAATGGAAGAGACTAAGTGTAACGTCTGCCTTGTTGAAACTTGTTCGAAGATAGTCGAACGAAGTTCGACGATAGTCGAGCGGATCAAGCCTATCGTCGACCTATGATTGAAGATAGCTTATCTGTTTGAAGATCGTCGACCGGCGTTCGAAGATAGTCGAACAGGTCGAGCTTATCGTCGATCTATGGTTGACGACACTTGCTGTTTTTGAAGACAGAAATATTCGAACGATTGATCGACTACTCTGCTTCAGGACCGATCGTCGAACGACCGTTCGACCATCATTTCCAGTATCTTTTAAATAGATCGACGATCGTTGTTTTAATATAAAGCCGATGGTCGACCTAGGTTAAGAGATAGTTGCTCTTATCATCGACGGAAAGCGTCTTTTCGCATTCCGTCTTCCCACTTGCTCTTTGTGTCTCGCGTTTTCTGCCGCTCCGTCCTCGCCATCTCTCTCTCATCTTCTCCAGCTTTTTCGATGGAGATTGCTCCAGCGCTTCTTGCAGTAGTGAAGTTTGATGCCGGTTTCAGCATAGATTTCGACGCCTTCAGCTGCTGCGAACCAGGGATAGTGGAGATTCTGAATCTGTGCAGAGATCAAGGATTAGAGAAACTCATGTCTTACAGAATAAAGATAAACACTCAAGAGATCAAAGAGTGGGCTTTCTCTTCGTCTTCTACTGACGATTCGATGACTGGAACAATTAGCGGAGAAGAGGTAATATTGACTCCCGCTATTCTGACTGAAATTTTTGGATTGATTAATGGTGAAGAAGAGTATGAGCAAGATGCTCCTGAGTTTGCAAGGATGTTAACTGAGCTGGGACACGCCGAAGGCATTCCCTCCAAGCTGCTCAAAGTAAATTTCCCGTATAAGATCAAGTTTCTTGCGGAAATTGTTGGAAAAGTGCTACTGGGAAAGCACTCAGCCCACGATAATATTACCAGGCAGCAATTTGCACTAATGTGTGCAATTGTTAATAAGAAGCAGATAAATTGGGCAGGCGTTCTCTTTGATTTGATAAGGAAAAAGAATGGAAAGAAAGAAGTTACCCTAGGAAGGGTAGTTGGAATTTTTCTAAAGGAGAAATACCCCCACCTTCTTGTGTCAGCCGCCACCTCCATCAACGCAAGTAAGAAGATGGATCCATCGCTATTCGCCAAATGGAAAAGGACCTTCCTGAAGCCCGCTCCTGCAGGGGTTGCTCCAGTTACTTCTGAGAGCACCAGGACTATCGCAGTTACTCCCCCCCTTCTAGCAGCTGGCTCAGCAAATTTATCTCTTTCATCTTCTTCATCAGTTTTGCCGTCTACTTCAGTTGAAGTTCCTTCAACTTCAATTGAAGTACGACATTCTGCTTCTCCTCCTGCATCTCCTCTCCCGACTCATCTTGCTGGGATATCTCAACCTAGTTTTGATTTGTTGGTGTCTGGGATTCCCACTCCTCCTTAGTCACCAATTCCCTCTTCTGATCATCTTGATCACCCTGCATCCACCCATGTATCTCCACATCATTCTCCAGCTCCATCTCCAGCTCCATCTCCAGTTCCATCTCCAGCTCATTCTCCAGCTCATCATGCATATACCATCACTGCTGCTCTTCCACCCTCTGAAATTCCTCCATCATCATCATCATCTTTTGAAATTACTCCTGCATTTATATCTATCATTGTGGAGTTAATTACCCCCTCAATCAAAACTATGATTGATGAGGCAATTGCTCCCCTTGCTTCCTCTATCTCCTTTCTAACTGCTGCTATTCTAAAACTCTCAAACTCTGCTGAGCCCTCTTCTTCTAGGGGCCTGGTTTCAGTCTCTACTGAAATCAGGCAGAGGGAGATGCTTGATGAAGACATCTCTGAGCAGCCCTTGGCCTCTTCTCCAGCAGTTCATCTTGCAGTAATAGAGAAAGCAACAGTAGATTCAGCTCCTCCTTCTTTATCTGAACAAGAAATTTCTGATGCAGTATTGAAATCTGAATTCATTGTTAAAGCTTGTTTAGAAGAAAGTTCTACTCCCTTGGTTGCCCTATACCTAGAAGGAAGCATCACCTCCTTTCTAGATGAATTGTGGGAGTTAGGACATGTTGTGGTCGATTCTAAAGGTATTCCCTTTACTTATTTTTTAGACTTGATAACTGATATGATAGTTTGGGAATATCTGGAAGGCATGATTAGATGTCATTTAGAACAATTTTATTCATAATACTACAGATAAATTGGAAGAAAGTCTAAATGTTCAAGAGCCGGTTATCCAATCTGCTCTAGAAGTTCAACCAGAACCAGAGGCTCAAATTTCTGAAGTTGCTCAGCCTGAAGTGCAAGCAGAACTGGTCACTATGACAGTTTCTGAGATTCAAGAATCAGCTGCAGATGCTCAGACTGAAAAATCTACTGTATGGGACGATTCCCCAGGCTTGGATTTAGATGCTCTATTGGCAAAGGATGACATGGAAGAAGAACTAGAGAAAGCTGCTCTTAAGGAAAAAGAAAGAGCTATGAAAGATGTTATTGACCCATATGATATGCCTATATCTTCAAATTCTGAAGATGAAATCGATTCTGATGAGTCTGCTGAGACTAAAAGAAAAAGAATTGCTAAGAAGAAAAGAAAAGCTGTTGCTCCTCCTCCTGCTAATCCAGACAATGATACACCGTATTATATACTGAAAGAGATTGATCCAAAGTCAAAAGACTTCCAGCATTGGATGTTGTTTTCTAAGAACCAGCAAAAGCAAAGGAAAAAGTCAAAGAGGTATGACTCTCCTGTACCCAGATGGAATCCTAGAGGTCCTCCTCCTCCACCTCCCGGTGCAGGAGCCTCAGGAAATTTATCTTCAAAATCTGCTTCTCAATCTGAAAGATCAAATCCATCTCAATCTGCTCAAAGGAGAAGTTCGCAAGGATTCCAAGGTAAAAGCCAAACTGGATATCAAAGACATGATATTGTTAAAGAACAAGTTAAGGAGGTAGTATATCAAAGACCAACCTTTTCCCCTCCTCCTTCTCCAAAGAAAAAAGTTTCATCTCCAAAGCCAGTTCATTCTGAGAAAGATGTTCCAAAAGGTAAGCAATTTATTTTTATCTGAAAATTCTAGCAAAAACTTTGCTAAGTCTGCTCCCTCTTGTTATCTAGTTAATCAGGATAAAGAACCAGTTGACTCATCTTCTGAGAATGTTTATGAAAGCCCAGAGCTTGATCCTAACTTTAGGATGGCTCATTTTCTTGAACTGGTTGGAGCAGCGCAAATTAGGAAAGCAAAAGCAGAAGGAAAGGACACTGCAGGATTAACCACAATGTCTAAATTCAGAATGAAGGAGCTAGACAAGTTCTAGGTTAGACCTAAGATATTTGATCCTTCAAAGAATATGTAAAAGCATCCTGAGGTAGTGGTCCCTAGAACAACAGAATTGAAAATTATTGGAGAACAAGACTTGACGTTATCGAAAAAAGAAGCTCTAGATCCCACAAGAAATATTACTTTTGTCTCTAGCTCTTCTGATCCTAAGCCTGACTCTGAAGCTCCTTAATTTTTTCATTGATTGACAGTTAATTTCTTATCTGATTCATTGATGATATCTGCTTAGTTGTTTCTCATTATGTATTTTATTTACATTCAGTAATTAGTTTTGTATGCCTTAATTGTTGAGAGACTTAACTCAAATAGGGGGAGATTGTTGGAACCCTAGGTTTTGATTTGAGTTCAGTCCTCTCTTTCTGTCTCTTGACCCAAGTTTTATCTATGGTCAAAGGTTAGTTGATAGGTTAGATTCTCAAGTTGTGTAGAATTGCTTTTCCAGATGAATATTTGGTTAAGTAGTTTTTCGTTCGACTATAGTCGAACGTCGCTCGACTATCATCTAACGACTGATCGACGATCGTCTATCAGTTGGTCGACATTCTGTCTGCGTTGATAGCTCGACTATCTGTTGATAGGTCGACTATCTGTTTGCTTTGATAGTTCGACTATCTGTCCTGAAAGTTCAATTATCTGATAGCTCAACTATCTGTTGATAGGTCGACTATCTGTTTGCTTTGATAGTTCGACTATCTGTCCTGATAGTTCAACTATCTGATAGCTCGACTATCTGTTGATAGGTCGACTATCTGTTTGCTTTGATAGTTTGACTATCTGTCCTGATAGTTCAACTATCTGATAGCTCGACTATCTGTTAATAGGTCGACTATCTGTTTGCTTTGATAGTTCGACTATCTGTCCTGATAGTTCAACTATCTGATAGCTCGACTATCTGTTGATAGGTCGACTATCTGTTTGCTTTGATAGTTCGACTATCTGTCCTGATAGTTCAACTATCTGATAGCTCAACTATCTGTTGATAGGTCGACTATCTATTTGCTTTGATAGTTCGACTATCTGTCCTGATAGTTCAACTATCTGATAGCTCGACTATCTGTTGATAGGTCGACTATCTATTTTGCTTTGATAGTTCGACTATCTGCTTGGATTGTTCAACTATCTGATAGTTCGACTATCTGTTGATAGGTCGACTATCTATTTTCTGTGATAGGTCGACTATCTGCTCGATAGGTCGACTATCTGTTTCGTTTGGTAGTTCGACTATCTGTCCTGATAGATCGACTATCTGATAGCTCGACTATCTGTTCTGATAGGTCGACTATCTGCCAAGGTAGTTCGACTATCTTCTTTGATAGTTCGACTATCTGGATCGTTCGACAATTTGTCCGATAGGTCGACGATCTCCGTGTGTCAGTCGACGATCTCCGAGGGTCGTTCGACGTTTTGCTGTATGTTTTAAATAGTTTTGTCGTCTTCTGTGATGTGACTAATTTCATATTTATTTTGGCACATTTTATAAAAGATTATTTGAATAAATTGTGATATTACTTCCATGCAATATCTATTCTATTCTTAATGCATGAGCTAATCTTTCCTGACAAAGTTGTTTGTCTTATAGCTGAGATATGATTTCTGCCAGGCTGTCCTTTATAGCTGTTAGACTCAAAAAGTCTTCCTTGGCTGTAAAGAGTCGTTTCTGATGTGACTTTCTCTTATATTATTTCATCAGAGTACTTTGCAGCTTCTTAGAAAGCTTTATCCTTTTATAGGATATCTGCCTGCAGCATTTTTGTTTTGCTTTATGCTTTTTGCAGCCCAGCTTGCAGAGTTCAGAAGAAGACAAGATTCAAACTCAGTTAAGAGCCGTTGGTGCCGCTGATATATAAAGACTTCTTTGAAGAAGAAATGAACTAGTCCACATAGCAAAAATCAAGTTCACTCACATTGAAAAGCTAACTGCAGCATTCAAACAAAAAGCTTACAGTCTCCAACTGCTGTCAGCTCTTTCACATCTAACTGAGAAGAAGCTTTAGTTCTTCACTCTTCTTCAACCTGAGTTCTCCTGCTTACAGGAAGATCTTCACTCAGAGGCTTTTGAAGAAGAAGAAGAAGAAGATAGCTGCCTGAAGAAGAAATTCTATTTTATATTATTTTATCTTCTTGTAGCTTTTTCCTTCAGTATTTACTGAAGTGTTTCTGCACTGAAGCAAGACTTCACCTGGACGTTCTTTGAGCCAGGGGGAGCCTTGATTCTTTTAGAGCTTTCTAGCTCAGTGCAAGTTATTGTGCTTCTCTAATCTATTGTAAAATAGAGAAGACACCTTAACCTCCTTTCCCCCTCCTGTACAGGGTTATTACTCCCTTCAAAAGTATCCCTTGGTGGCAGGGCACCTGATCAAAAACCTGTGTTGGTTTTTAGACACCTGATCAAAAGTCTAAAGGGTTTCTTGATCTACCTGAAGCAGATCTTGTTGGTGGCAGGGCACCTGATCAAAAACCTGAGTGGATTCCTACCTTGTTGGTAGAAGAGTGGACGTACCCAAGTTGTTTGGGGAACCACTATAAATTCCTTGTGTCGTCTGGATTGCTTTATTTAATTACTTGCATTGTGGCTGTGATTAGATCTTAACTAAGTTTGCTAGTTGTTGTTTAGGTTTCCAAGCCTTAACTGTAATTACAGTTGGCTGCCTTTTGTGCACAACACTTGTGTTAGGCTTTAAGGTTTAAATCTCAAATATCTATAACCTTCATTCCGCATTTAACTCCAAGGGAGTTGAGTAGAAAGTCAACTTTGCTAGTGCAATTTTTGATTACTCTATTCACCCCCCCCCCTCTAGAGTAGTATCTATCCCTTCTCTTTCAAACAGGCACACCGTGCAATCTAATGACCTCATTCAAGTACAACTCTGCTATCTTCTTCATCAGATAGTCAATCTTATACGGCACGAAGTGAGCACACTTCGTCAGTCTATCCACTACGACCCAAACAGAATCAAATCCCCTTGGAGATTTCGGTAAGCCCTTGATGAAGTCCATAGAAATACTTTCTCACTTCCAAGTCAGAATCTCTAGTGGAGTCAACTTGCCACCAGGCCTTCCGTGATCGGCCTTCACACGCTTGCAAGTGTGGCACTCAGCAACAAATTAGGCTACATCACTCTTCATCCCATACCACCAGGCAATTTGCTTCAAATCACGATACATATTTGTAGATCCCGGATGGTAGGCAACACTGGATCCATGAGCCTCTCTGCATACCCTACCCCTAATGTCTCTGACAGCGGGGATGCAAAATCTGCCGCGGTACTTCAAAGTACCCGCATCATCGATAGAAAAATCCTTCAACTCCCCTCTCTCAGTCCTGAGGTATAGGTGCAGAAGGTCCGGATCATCCTTCTGGTGCAAACTAGTAAGGGAAATCCAAGACGGCTCTGCCATTACCAAACTACTCTGCATGCCACAGCATCCCACCGAGATATCCATAAGGAGGAACTCTTCCACTAAACGATCGGCGGAGAGATTAAAGATCTTCCCCGTCTTCCGGCTCAGGGCATTGTCCACTACATTGGCCTTGCCTGGATGGTACTGGATCTCTACATCATAATCGGCCACATACTCTATCCACCGCCGCTGGCGCAGATTCAACTCCTTTTGCGTGAACACGTACTTCAGGCTCTTGTGATCAGTGAAGATCTTACACTGAGCCCCATAAAGTAGATGCCTCCACAGCTTCAACGCATAAATTACCGCTGCAAACTCAAGGTCATGCGTAGGGTAATTTCTCTCATGAGTATTTAATTGCCTAGACCCATACGCAATCACTTTTCCGACCTGCATCAACGCGCAACCCAGACCAACATGCGAAGCATCCACGTACACATCATACTCCACACCCTCAGTAGGTAGGCTCAGGACAGGAACAGTGCACAATCTGTTCTTTAGCTCCAGGAAGGCTTCTTCGCACTTCTCGCTCCAAACAAAGGTCGTATTCTTCTGAGTCAACCTAGTCAAAGGTGCAGCCAGGGTAGATAAACCATCCACGAACCTCATGTAGTAGCCGGCCAACCCTAGGAAGCTTCTAATCTCTTTAGGCATGCCCGGCCTGCTCCAATCTATCACTATTACGATCTTTTCTTGGTCGACAAAGATCCCATCCTTGTTCACCACGTGGCCCAGAAACGAGACGTGTGATAACAAAAATTCGCACTTGCTCAACTTGGTGAATAACTTGTGATTCCTCAACTCCGATAGAACCAAGCGTAGATGCTGCTCATGCTCCAAAGCGCTGCGGGAATAGACCAACACATCATCGATGAAAACCACAATGAACTTGTCTAGGAAATCCTTGAACACTTGGTTCATCATATCCATGAAAGTTGATGGTGCGTTGGTCAATCCAAACGACATCACCAAGAACTCAAAATGTCCATGCCTCGATCGAAACGTAGTCCGTGGAATATCTGCCTCACAGATCCTGAGCTGATGATAGCCAGAACGAAGATCGATCTTGGAGAACACTGTGCTACCGCGCAACTGATCAAATAAGTCATCGATCCTCGGCAGAGGGTACCTGTTCTTAATAGTGACTTTGTTAAACTCCCTATAGTCGATGCAAAGCCGCATCGACCCATCCTTCTTCTTTACAAACAAAACAGGAGCACCACAAGGCGACGAACTCTGCCTTATAAACCCTTTTGCCAACAACTCATCTAACTTGATTCGCAACTCCTCTAGCTCACGAGGGGCCATCCGGTACGGCTCCTTAGCAATAGGATGCGTACCCGGTTCAAAATCAATCACAAACTCAACATCCCGATCGAGAGGAAGACTAGGAAGGTCATCAGGAAAAACATCAGCAAAACCACGAACAACGGGAATCTCCTCTAAGCGCGGTATACTAACAGCGGTCCCAACCACCGAGACTAAACAAGCAAAACAACCAGAAAGAAACAACTTCTGAGCACATACCGCAGAAAAGACAGGAGAATCTTGGCACGGATAAGCATACACGCTTCCCAGCTGACCATTGTCCTTGATGAAGTCCAAGCGCTTCCATTTGCATTGAATTACCGCATCATACTTAGACAGCCAGTCCATGCCCAGAATAACATCAAAGTCCTCCAGATCAATCATCTTCAAGTCTGCCTTCGCAAGAAAATCCCCTAACAAAACAGGGCAATCTAGAATGCCCAAATCTGATAACACAGATTCACCAGAAGGGAACTTGACGCGGAAGGTATCACGAACTCGACCTAGAGTCAACCGATATCGCTCCATAAAGGCTCTAGCCACAAATGAGTGGGTAGCGCCGGAGTCGAATAGAATACGCGCCCAGCGGTTCTTCACCTTAAATTTCCCTATAGGAGTATATACAACTAAGGATCTACCAAAACCCAACTGTAACCATTCTAACAAATAAAACTTTCGAGCTGGAAAAACAACTAACCTGAGATGACCTTAGTCGAAGCTTGAGCCTCCTCGGAAGAGATCACGATAAGCTTTCCTTTGCCCTGGTCCACACGCTGAGGCAAAGGTAGTGCCTGAAGTGGAACTGCATGAAGAGCAGGCTGGACCTGAGGACACCTAGACTTGATGTGACACTTCTGCCCGCAGTGATAGCAGACTTTATCCTTGGACCAGCACTGGGCAACATCATGCTCGGGTCGCTTGCAAACAGAACAGGAAACATCTCTCCTAGGAGCACCCTGAATAGCATGAACTTGCTCCTTCTTCTGAGAAGCTACCTTTTTGAAACACCTCTCAACAGGGTGGCCTGACCGACCACAGAAGTTACACACCACCTTGCTCTTCTTTCCCGAAGCAGCACCGGGTACCTGATGTTTCTTCTCCTCAACAGCCTTCCGCTTGTCCTTCCTCATTTGCTGGCCTCTGCTCTTTGCGGTCTCGATAGCCTCCACCTTCAGAGCAGCCTCCACTACCCCTGCATAAGTCTCTAATCCATAAGCACAGGTCAACTGCTGCACCTCGCTCCTCAAGCCACCAAGGAATCGCTTGACTCGATTAGCCTCAACACTCACCAACCCGGGAGCAAACCGACTCAACTTGCTGAACTCTATCTCATACTCACCGACCGTGAGTCGCCTTTGCTTCAGGTGGAGGAAGTCGTTCATAAGACGGTCACGCTCGACCGAAGGCAAGAACTTCCTCAACAACATTTCCTTGAATACTTCCCAAGAGCAACCAGCTACCAAGCTCTCCTTTTCTCTAAGCCACCAACTCTTAGCCAAACCCTTGAGCTGATAGGCGGCTATCATCACTCTCTGATCATCTGAAATACCGGAGTACGAGAACATCTCCTCCATGGAGATCAACCAATCGTCTATGACCATAAAATCAGCCTTCCCATCGTAAGTAGGGGGCTAAGTCTCTGAAACTGCAAGATGAATGCCATCTCTGCTGGCACCACCACTGGAGGTCTCAGGGGTGCAGGAGGAGGAGGAACAGCTTACCCTCCTGCAGGGCCTTGCACTCCCTGAGTCTGTCCTGCCACAACTACCACCAAAGACTTGATCTGGGCTTGCACCTCCACTATCTGCCTGCTCAAGGAATCGCTACTCTGTCGCAGGCTCTCGATCACTGCATCATTCTGCGCTCCCGAAGACTCACCCTCAGATAGGGGATTCGATCTAGTCGAAGGGCGTCTCTCCATCCTAAAGTCATAGCAACATTAATCAGATCCTAGTACGACAAATGCAACTAACTACAAGTATAGACAATACATACATAAATATGAACTTAAAGCTGCTAAACTTGCTCTGGGAGTTTATTTTTTTTACAAGAATTGATGTTATGCCTTAACCTAGGATGGTTAACTACCACCATACTAACTCTTGTGCCTATATCGGGAATGCATGACTTTATATTATTTTTGACTCGAAAACTTATATGTGTACATATGTCATCCTGCCAGTCTTTAGCTGTGCACGTTGTGCTTATACAATGTTATGTTATGCATGTTTGTGCTATGCATTCTAAAAAGTCCATAATGCATGTTATGAGCGGCGTACACATGAAAATGTTATGCATCCCATACTGCATAACATCCTCATGCAACGAAAAAGAAAACGAGCTAGTCGCAGCCATGTGGTGAGGTTATGCATCCCATACTACATAACCCTCACTTGTTGCCCCTATGGTGGATCCATATACGAACACATATTATGCATCCCATACTACATAATATGCCCCGTATACTTCATGTTATGCTATGAGTGTAGTGTTCGTGCTTTTTCCAAGACGTGTTGATGACATATCGGTGTGTGAATGACATGATGTTAAACTGCTAATGCAATCAAAAGGGACGGTTGCCCAACTAACTTGTCAAGCAACCTCCCTCAGATACCAACTATCACAACCCGCATTTTCTCCGAAGAAAATGGATTATCAGAGTAGGATAAAACACGCGTCATGATGCCACGTCGAGCAGGGGATAACTGCCGACGCTCAGGAAAACCACTATCAACTATACTTTATGAAAATTCATAAGTTATATGATTAGAAAATCAGTTATATTTTTAAAGGCCGTATCCCTCGGCTCGGTGGATCACCTAGTCCATAATTTAAAAGTTATACTTATACGCTGCAGAAAATACTTTATTCAGGTTCGACATCCTAAAAGAGTGCATAAGTGTCCCCAGAGGACAACTTATACTTTGCAGGGCCCTACTTTTGATTTATACTATATTTATAGTAAAATGATCTTTTTACGTTATTTAGAAAATAGTGATGAGTTTTATAAAACATGATGATCATGAGATATACTTATAATAGTGTTTTTAGGTTTAAAAGTAACTAGCAACCTAGCATAAATCATCCCAAAGCAAGTAGACTATCTCCAAAAAAAAGGTAGCAGCAAAAAGATAACATATCTAGTATCAAGGTAAAACTACCAGTGGGCGCCAACAAACTGACACGAACCCACTGGAAAGTATGTATGTCTATAAGAAAGAAGTACAAAACTACCTCACAAGACCAAAGAATTGATCTCCGTAGTACGAGAGACCACCAGCAACAGCACCGCACAACTAGCCGCCTAATCGGCTACTAACCAGAACCTGAGGCATTCAAATAAGAAAAGAATACCTAAGCAAGCTAAACAAGTAAGATGTACGGAAATGTTAGTTTATAAGGTAAGCAAGAAGAGTAAGTAAACCGAAAACAAGCACCACTGTCCAAGGCAAGACAAAAAAGAAAGCACTAAGTGCGAGGAAACAGCAACAACCCTGCCCAAAAATAAATCCTGCAGAGTTTACACGGCTACAATGAGCCCAAACATTACAAATTTACAAAGGAAGAAACGTCTAACACCCTAAGCTGTGAGATATGGTAGTAGCAAAACAACGCGTATCCGGGTTGGAGGCAAACTCGGCCCCCCAACCTCCATTTCCAAGAAACAAAGCTCAGGGGTCTACATGTGAAAGCACTAGGGACCTCCCACCCCCTTGCCCATACCATACCTGGAGCAAGATAAAAGAAAAAGGGTGGCCTTGGCTAAATTACACAACACCTCCCCCATTAAGAGCTTAAAACCACCACTACTAACCACGACCCACGATTCGGCCTTTTTGGAAAAAAAAAAGAAAATAGCCGACAAGGAACCTCAAAATCAAAGAATTCACTCGAGGGAGAAAATCAAGGTAAGGGAAAAGCGTTGATATGACTCAACACGGCATGGAGTTGAGTGATCCCCACTCACTAAACGCCAAAATAGACGGTGGCATTGAGTGAGCTAGCCTCACTCAACGCCAAAACAGCAATGGCGTTGAGTGAGGTTCACTCACTCAACGCCTTCTGCAACACTGGCTGTGGCGATGAGTGAGCTAACCTCACTCAACGCCAAAATAGCTACGGCGTTGAGTGAGGTCCACTCACTCAACGCCTTAGCACTTAACCGCAAAACCCACTTATGGCGTTGAGTGAGTCCACCTCTCTCAACGCCAAAACAACTTTGGTGTTGAGTGAGGTCGACTCACTCAACGCCAAAGTACATAGTCGCGAAAACAAGCTGCGGCGTTGAGTGCGTCAACCATTCTAAATGATAGAACAGCTTTGGCGTTGAGTGAGGTCAACACTCTCAATGCTAAAGTACTTACCCACAGGAAAGGGCTGCGGCGTTGAGTGAGCCCGCCTCACTCAGCGCCTAAACCGCCATGGAGTTGAGTGAGGCCCACTCACTCAACGCCATCCGGAAGAGGTCGGCGGGAATGCAGATTGATTTTCGCCGAATCGGCGGGAATCACTAACGATTCTCATCGAAGACGGCGAGAATCACTTAGTGATTCCCGTCGATTTTGACTTAGAAGAATTTTCTCACTCAATGCCACACTACTTAGCTGTAAAAGAACAGACTGCGGCGTTGAGTGTGTCCACCACTCTCAATGATAAAATAGCTTTGGCGTTGAGTGAGGTCGACTCAGTCAACGCCAAAGTACTTAGCCGCAGAAATTTCGTCTCCATCAAAACTCCAGTAAGTCTAAGTACAGGGAAGTCTTCTACTGCAGCCACTACACAGGCAAGCACACATACACCCCAACCCGAGCCTAAGCAAGATCGGTTTGCATAAAAAAAAATTAAGCTATAGCTTTTCTCCTCTACTCGGCTACAATTACTGCACAGGAAAGAAGTTAACCCAACCCTCAAGCCCTCACTTATCCCGAGAACTAGGCTTCTCTATCAACAGTTGGGTTTTGTACCCGATTTCAAGTAAGAATAGGGTTTCTAACCTAGGGTAACAAGGTAACAAGGAGATAGATAAAAAGAATTACTCGGCAAGGGCAAGAATACCACTTGCCTCAAATTTCCGGCAAAGCTTGGTCGGCCTCCTTTACTCTCGCGTGGTACCAGCAACAACAACACCTAAAGCAGAAATCTGGGGCTTTAATGGCGAAAACGGACAACCCAAGAAATTTGAGACCCCTAGAATCACCACGAAAACTGAATTTCTTACCTTAGGAATGAAGGTCTAGGCGAGAGCAATCCAAATCCGCTTTCAGAATCGAATTCCGTCAACAAACGCTCCCGGATTCGGCGTCCGAAGGGGAGCAGTTCCGGCGGTTTCTCTGCTTTCCACGAACAGGTGCTGCGGACAGGGGAAGATGGTGAACAGGAGTGGTTATCTCTTAAGTCTAAACTATCCTATATATAGCACCCTTACTAATCTTAATTAGCTAATTAATTAATAATGAACAAAAGACAAGGCACAACCGCCAAGTACCCGCTCCCTTTCAGAAAAATAATATTTAATATAATATTTATTAAATAGTTTTATTTTTCATAAAATACCAAAATGATGTGAAAACCGAACGTCCTCGGAATTCGGCGAAATTCGCACCGTAGCTAAATATCCACGCTACGAACACAACGACGAAGTCAAAATTAATTTTCAACGAACAAAACTCGAGTTATACCAACCCGAAGCCAAAACACAAGTATCCCCCGAGAGGCCACACCGGGTCACCCAAAACGACTCGACTTGCTAGGGAGATCTTGTCAATATAGGCTACAAAATAGGCCACCCAGTTCTAAGGAGTTAAGACCACACTCCACAGATGACACAAGACAAGAAAATGCGTCGACGTAACGCCAAGCAAGATTAAATAATCGCAGAAAAATCGGGGGCGTTACATGTGTCATCCTAAAAAGGTAGTCATAGCAACCGTTGGTCACAAATACTAAGTGGCTATCTCTTCATCTCACACCGGCAGGTCTTAGGCATTGGGCGGGAGAAAGAAGGAATGGTATAATATATGTATATAAGTTGTAAGTACAAGCAGGTAGTATATCTCTACATATCATAAATGTAACAGTAGCAATGTATAGCAAATAATAACATCATTATACACTAGAAGTACTATAATGGTAAGAGCATTCATCCACAACATTTAATTCTACAAACAGAAATAGAACTTAACTTATAAAAATGCTCATATAGATTTATAATTTAAGGATCGGCTTAAAAGAAAGTAACTCAACATATAAAAGTGCTCATACAAATTTATATGATGAGGATCTTATGTGGTACAATGCAATGCAATGATGGTTTATGATGCACCCATGCAAGTCACGCACTCTGTTTTGTTATGTCGACATAGTCCTTTAGTTCCCACTTTTCAAGCAGGTAGCTAACCTCTCAGACGTCATCCGTTGTGGCCAAATAGTGACAGTATTGCAAGCGTCTCCACTACTAAGTGGGCATCCACACTACCAGGCCTAGGCCTCTGTACACTTCAATGTTAAGAACACAACAATGGATCCTTTGCGTACAATGGCTAAAAAGGGGTCTTGGGTAGATGTGCACCAAGAACACAACCCAAAATGGCCTATAACTAGAACAGAGTGAGCCTTTGGGAGCGCATCACCAAAATACCAAGCCCAACCGTTCACTGGCACAAAAGAAGCCTTGGGAATGAGCACCGAGGACCAAGCCCAACCGCCCAAGGTCTATCTGTCAACTCTCGTCGGTGTGACGACCAGCAAGCCCGTAGACCTGCCACACTATCCTTAACCCAAGATTATGCCACCGTGTGTCAACACACACCGCATGCAATTACCCTTAGCCATGCCATCAAACATCCAATGGCTATAACCGAGTCCCTTCTTATCATACCAATTTCGTGCTCAAAAGCACACAAGGGCTCCACACTGAGTCCGTTATTATCATACTAAACCCGTGCTCAAAAGAGCGCAAGGGTTCCACACTGAATCCCTTCATAACAACTTACCAGTGCTCCAAGCATGCAAGGTTCCATCATAACCTAAGATATCAAATCCCTTTGATTGCTACACCACCCTCACTGCTACCTATAGGGAGTTAACACAACTCTAGGTGGTGGACTTATTCCAATCATACTTTCAATTCATAAGATCAATAAGCTCATAACATGACCATGGGCGTAATATTCATCTAGCCTCTTGTTCTATGTTTAGCATGCACGCACACATCAAATCATTTATCTTTCATTACATAGTGTTTCCGGAAATGATCAACATAACATATATGTTTCTAGATAATCAATAATTGTGTACACTTACACACCACAAGTTCTTTCATTATTTATAGTTCCTCACTTGCTATCGATTGCGTATATCATACAAGCGCACAAATTTTTCTTCCAATACATATCAACCATCATAGTATTATTGTATGCACTTTCATCAGATTGCATAGTTATCGATTGTATATTCATGCAACATGCATCACAAACTCTTCCAATACTTATAAAATCTAATGTATTGTTATCAAGTGCATTTTAACAGATTTCATCAATAAACCATTTGTATAACCAAGAACCATCAAAACACATACTTAACGCATTATTTTATCATGGTTACGTATAAATAGATTCACCCAATCCAAAATATCATTTGGCTACGATCTCCCTACTGAGTCCAAAAATCTGGATGCATGGCTAACACATCACTTAGACAGAAAATCTTTTTCAGCCTTATGTTAATTTAATGTAGCAACTTCCATCGCACTTTGCGAGAGCCACGGTGCTCATAAGAAAACGTTCGACCATCCGTTTGAAAGGTCTTTCTGAGGGCTACAACTTTTGTGTTCAGCCCAAGACCTAGAAGTTTTGAATCATGGATTAAATCGAGCACAAAGCCTGCAGTGTACAGAAATATGATTTCTGCATGCATCGTAAAGTCGAACGAATGTTATCAGTTCGTCTTCTTCCTCTAGCCATTCATACAAAGATTCATTCAGCACTTTCTACTCCCTTATTCACCCTTAATAGACCACCAATCTTCACGAAACCAAGTCCATCGTCCTCGTAATGAAGAGAGGAAAGGTTGAAGACAACAAAATCCTAAGACAAAGGTCCTAGCATGGTCTCTACCTAGGAAATCTCCATTACGTACCAAATTCAAGCTCTCTTGAGCATACATCTCTCCTATAATATATCTAAGGATCTATCACTAAGGGAGAGGGTAGTAATCTCACCTGATTTCCAAACATTGATCGCCTCGTCCTCCTTTGTGGCATGACGGCGTCAACCTTGTCTCCCGCGATGTAGTTCGGCACTAGGAGGAGAAGAAAGAAGGACGGCTAGGGTTTCTGATCATTCCTTTTTATAAGGTCTGTCGGTCTGGCTTGGCGGGTTATTGACCGGGCGGTCTGGCGGTTTGCCTTCAGCGGTTTGGTTGCTGTGTTGAGGTCTAAGGTCCAAGCGGTCTAGCGGTCTAGCGGTCTGTTACTGGCGACTAGGAGATCGGGCGGTCTAACAGTCTCACATGGTGGCTTGTCTCTCTCTCTGGCAGTGGCAGAGCGGTTAGCCCTTCTGTCTAACCGCGCGGCTTGTTCCAGTCTGTTGTTCTAGCCGCCCAGATTTTTTTGTATAGTTTTCGTCCCATATCTCTTATTTGTATTCTCTCTTCTCTCCTCCATTCTATATAAGGGAGGCCATACCTTTGTAATAGATACCTTTTTCTGATAATAAAATTTCAGTTATACCATTTCCGGCTTGTTTTAGTTCGCTTCTCACATGGTATCAGAGCAATCGATCCTTTCCTCCTGATTCTGTGCCCCTCTCTATCCGCGCGACTTGCTTCTCCGGCTTGCGCCCTGTCCGCGCGGTCTCCTTGTCGTTGCCCTCTGTGTGCGCGACCTGTTGCCTTGTTCGCTGCGATCTGTCCCCTTATTCGCCGCGAACTCTCGACGTGTGCCTTGCCTCCTCCTGTTTGCTCTTGCTCTGGTCGTCGCGACCTGTTGCCTTGTTCGCTGCGATCTATCGCCTAGTTCGCCGCGACCTATCGGTGTGTGCCTTGCCCTCTCTTGTGCTTCTGTTCGAGCGGACTATCTGCTTGCCGCTCGACTTCTTCCCCTCTGCTTGATACTGCGGCTTGGTCGTGGTCTTTCTGGCCGCTGGTGTTTGACATCCTAACCGCTGCAGTTCCTCTTCTACCTATCCGCGCGGCTTGTTTCCTAACCGCGCGGCTTCCTGTTGTTTGCTCTTATGGCTCTTTCTGATGCTTCCACTGCCACCACTCCTGCCGCCACCCCTGTAGCCAATCCGGCTCCGCCTCTACCTCCTACTCCTTCCGGGAACCTTGGCACCGTTTCCAAGCTTGTCGGCTCCAACTACCCGGATTGGAGCGTCTCTTTCACCTTTCTCCTTCGCTCGCAATGCAAATGCCACCATCTCATTGATGACCCTCCTCCTACCACTTCACCTCTCTTTGATGACTGGGATGCGATTGACGCTCTTGTGCGTACTTGGCTCGCTAACAGTCTATCTGATGAGTGCCTTCCCGTCATCCGTCATGATGAGACGGTGAAGGCCGCTTGGCTTCATCTTGCTGCTTTGTATTCCAAAGGGGCTCAGACATCCCGCATCTATACGTTGTATGCGGACCTCTTTGCCCGGCTTACCTTGTCTCCTGCTGCTGCCTACCAACAAGTTCAAGCTCTTGGGGCTGAGATTCTTCAGAATCGCCCTTTTTCTGCGGATCTGGCTCAACAACACAAGCACTTCCAGGAGCTTCTGGTTGTGTGTTATCTGCTCCGTCTTCCTGACACTTATGACATGATCCGCCAACAAATTCTGGGTGAGGCGGAATCTCCTACTTTAGATGCCACCGCTGCTCGCATCGCCGTTGTCACCTCTCTCCTTCAGCGCCCGCTTCTGCCCGCTCCTTCTCCTCCGGATAACTATGCTCATCAAACTCAGCGGAGTGGCTCTGGTAGCCGCAGTCATCAGCCTGGCGGACGTCCTTCTTCCCGCTACCTCTGCTCTCACTGCGGCCGCACCGGACACACTCTTGACCGCTGCTGGACAAAGCATCCCCATCTTCGCCCCTCGGGTGACTCTTCCGCCTCCTCTTCCAAGCCGTCTGCTTCCGTGGTCACATCATCAGGTAGTGCCCATGTGGTCACTCAAGGTAAATGGCTTATCGACTCCGGTGCAACTAATCATATGACGGGCAATCCTCAGTGCTTCTCTCTCCTCGAACAGCATGATCGGTTGCCCCCGGTCCTCATTGCAGATGGTTCTCCCTCCCCGGGTCATGGGTCGGGAGTGGTTCATGTTACTCCATCCCTTCGGCTAGAGGACACTCTCTATGTACCCAAGTTTCCGTGCAATCTGTTGTTGGTTACTTCTTTGTGCAAGCAGCTTCAATGTTCTGTAACGTTTACTCCATCTTCTTGTTCTTTTCAGGATCCGAGCTCCCAGCGGACGATTGCTACTGGGACTGAGAGCGGTGGCCTCTACTTCCTCAACAACGTTTCCGCTTTGTCCGCCTTCTCTTCTTCTTGTACGGATCTTCTCCAGTGGCATCTCCATCTCGGTCATCCTCCACCACGGCTTCTACATCAGCTTCTGCCCCACCTCCCTCCCTCCAATACTCCACTCAACTGCGAAGCATGTCAACTTGGCAAGCATCATCGTTCCTCCTTCCCGCCGAAGCAAGTTAGGGGCTCTACCCGTCCGTTTGATCTAGTCCACTCCGATATCTGGGGACCTGCTCCTACCCTTACTATTGGTCGGGGTAGTTCTTATTTTGTAACCTTTATTGATGATTTTTCTAGATGTACTTGGGTGTATCTCTTACGAGATCGCTCTGAACTCTTTACTGTATGGACCTCCTATTATCATTTAATCAAAAATCAGTTTGGTGTTGGTATTAAAACTTTTCGCTCTGATAATGCAAAAGAGTACTTAAGTCATGCTTTTACCTCTTTCTGTGTCCAACATGGCGTTATTCATCAGACAAGTTGTGTCTATACATCCCAACAAAATGGGGTGGCGGAACGCAAAAACCGTCACCTCCTCGATGTTGCTCGCACATTGATGACTCAAATGCATGTCCCTCGCTCATATTGGGGCTATGCTGTTCTTCTTGCCTGCTATCTCATCAATCGCATTCCCTCCTCCGTTCTCAAGGGCAAAACCCCTTTTTCCATCCTTTATCCAGGCGAGGAGCCTTTTCCTCTCCCTCTCCGAATCTTTGGGTGCACTGCTTTTGTGCATGCCCCATCTGCCACCCGGGATAAGCTCTCCCCTCGCTCCACCAAATGTGTCTTTCTGGGGTACTCGGCCACTCAGAAAGGCTACTGCTGATTTGATCCTGTTCTTCGTAAGCAGTTCGTCTCCGCTGACGTTACCTTCTTCGAGAATGCCTCCTACTTCTCGGATGACTCCTCTTCTCTCCCCCCACCTCTGATTCTCCTGTTATTTCGTTCATTCCCTCGTCTCCTACTGCGAAATCCGCCCCTCCTCCGTCTCTGCCCACTCCTCTCCCTCCGCCTCTCTCTCCGCCTCCATCTCCCTCGTCTCCACTGCCGTCGCTCTCTCCTCCCGGGCCAGCTCTCTCTGCCACGGATGCTCTGGATGCCGAGGAGCCCGCCGACCTGGATCTTCCTGTAGCTCTTCACAAAGGGGTGCGGACGTGTACCCTACACCCCCTTGCTGCTGTTATTTCATATGATCGTCTTACCCCTTCTCGCAGGGCCTTTGCACTGGCTATCTCTGCTACTACCACACCTCGTTCCTACTAGGAGGCCCTTGTCATTCCTCACTGGAAGATGGCCATGGATGAGGAAATGGCGACACTCACAGAGCGGGGTACTTGGACTCTTGTCCCTCCTCCCTTTGATACAGATGTTGTTGGTTGTCGCTGGGTCTTTGTGGTCAAATTTGGCCCAAATGGCACTGTGAACCGTTACAAAGCTCGCCTGGTGGCTAAGGGCTTTACTCAAACCTATGGGGTTGATTACTTTGACACCTTCTCTCCCGTGGCTCGTCTCAGCACTATACGGGTCCTTCTCTCTGTGGCGGTCAACAAAGACTAGCCACTTTCCCAGCTGGATATCAAGAATGCCTTCCTTTATGGTGATCTTCAGGAGGCTGTCTACATGGAGCAACCTCCAGGGTATGTTGCTCAGGGGGAGACACGAGTATGCCGGCTACAGAAGGCAATCTATGGCCTCAAGCAGAGCCCTCGAGCTTGGTTTGACAAGTTCAGCGGCATCGTGGCGGCCGTTGGTTTTGCTCGCAGCGCTGCTGATCACTCTCTATTTATTCGCAAAACCTCTTCAGGACTGGTGGTTCTTGCAGTATATGTTGATGATATTCTTCTCACTGGTGATGACCAGGAAGGGGTAGCCTTGACAAAGCGGCATCTTCGCCAACATCTAGTCACGAAAGATATGGGTTCTCCGAAGTACTTTTTGGGGATCGAAATCTCTCGGAAGCCCAACTCTTTAGTCCTCTCTCAGCGTAAGTATGCTCTTGATATTTTAAAAGAAGCAGGATTGACTGGGGCCAAACCTGCCCGATGTCCCATGGCTGTTGGAGAAGACAAAACCTGGACAGATGATTCGCCTCTTCTTTCAGATGCTTCGCGGTACAGGAGTTTAGTTGGTAAGCTCATATACCTCACCGTGACTAGGCCCGACATTTCCTATGCTGTGGGCAAGGTGAGTCAATTCATGCAAGATCCCAGGGAGTGCCATCTACAGTCCGCCTTGCGGATCTTGGAGTACGTCAAAGCAGCCCCTGGGAAAGGATTGCTCTTTCAGAAGAATGATCATCTGAGGGTTGA
This sequence comes from Platanthera zijinensis, assembly GCA_039513925.1. Lineage (NCBI taxonomy): Eukaryota > Viridiplantae > Streptophyta > Magnoliopsida > Asparagales > Orchidaceae > Platanthera > Platanthera zijinensis. The sequence goes on from CM077087.1 coordinate 72,635,680, forward strand.
AGCTTACTCAGATGCGAGTTACGCTGATGACAAAGGGGACCGCAAGTCTACCTCCGATTTCTATACCTTTGTTGGGGGCAATCTGGTAAGCTGGAAGAGCAAGAAGCAATCTGTTGTCTCCAGGTCCATTGCTGAAGCAGAGTATTGGAGTATGGCATCGACCACTTGTGAGCTAAAATGGCTACGGGCTCTCATGTTGGATTTAGGAGAGGTCTACAACCATCCTCTACCTATGTTCAGTGACAACAAGGCTGCTATATACATCTCCAAAAATCCAGTCTTCCATGAGAGAACCAAACACATTGAGGTCGAATGTCATTTTATTCGTGAAGAGATTCTGAAGGAACAAATTTGCACCCCCTTCGTCACGTCTGAAAAAGAGCTGGCTGACATCTTCACCAAGCCAGTATCCGCCTCGTTTCTTCATATATGTGACAAGCTGGGCATGATCGACATATATGCTCCAGCTTGAGGGGGAGTGTTGAAGTTGGAGACCGGGCGGTCTGTCGGTCTGGCTTGGCGGGTTATTGACCGGGCGGTCTGGCGGTTTGGTTGCTGTGTTGAGGTCTGAGGTCCAAGCGGTCTAGCGGTCTGTTAATGGCGACTAGGAGACCGGGCGGTCTAACGGTCTCGCATGGCGGCTTGTCTCTCTCTCTGGCAGTGGCCGAGCGGTTAGCCCTTCTGTCTAACCGCGCGGCTTGTTCCGGTCTGTTGTTCTAGCCGCCCAGATTTTTTTGTATAGTTTTAGTCCCACATCTCTTATTTATATTCTCTCTTCTCTCCTCCATTCTATATAAGGGAGGCCATACCTTTGTAATAGATACCTTTTTCTGATAATAAATTTTCAGTTATACCATTTCCGGCTTGTTTTAGTTCGCTTCTCACACTTTTTATAAGGAAATAGTGGAGTTAGGGTTACTCTTCCACATGTCATTTCTTCATTGGACCGCCCATTATTACATAAAATAAGTCTCGTTGAAAAGACCGGTCATAAGGAGTCACTCAGCACATATCATGAACTCGGTTCAACACATGAGTATTAATCAGCTAACACAGCCTGGGCCAAAAATCTTCTAAGTCAAATTCTTCTTATATACTCGACGCATGCTACCAGTTGACTCACTCGACACTTCGTTGAAAGGCGTCGTGACCACTTGACGTCTGCCCACCAATCAACACACTCAACACTCGCTAAAAGGTATTGTGACCACTCGACCCCTACCCACTAGTCGACGCACTCAATGCTCGCTGAAAGGCATCGTGACCACTCGACGCCTGCCCACTAGTCATGTAACGTCCCAATTCGCACTACGCCCCTCGTGCACACTTTTAAGTCAGGAGAGCTTACTTAGGCTCAGGGAGTGCTGGCAGCTAGGCTTACACTTGTGTAAGGGAGGAGAAGTTGGTCCAGAGTAGGACACGGGTAGAGAGACGGGCAAGTCAAAACCCGTGTGGTACTCTGATGTCTTTGTGTATTCTTTGTGAAATTTCCAGAGAAGGACACGGGTAGTGACACGGGCGTGTCCTTACCCGTGTGGCTCTCTGGCAGCGTTGCAGATTCCTTGTTGTGTTTCCCGAGCAGGACACGGGTAGTGAAAGGGGCGTGTCCCTACCCGTATGTGTGTATTCATCGAGCAGAGCTCGGCTAACACCGTCTACCGTATTCCTCCCGAGTAGGACACGGGTAGAGATAGGGGTGTGTCCCTACCCATGTGTGTCCAAGCAGCAGTTCGACGTTTCGTCGACCACGTTCCTCCCGAGCAGGACACGGGTAGTGACACGAGCGTGTACCTACCCGTGTGTGTCAAAGCAGCAGTTCGACGTTTTGTCGAGCAGAGCTCGATGAATCGTCGACAACGTTCCTCCCGAGCAGGACATGGGTAGTGATATGGGTGTGTCCCAAACTGTGTAGTTCAATTTCGGGTTTTGCCGAATTTTCCGACCGTTTCGTTTCGAAGGGACTCATTTACTGAGTTCATTGGTGGTGCAATGACAGGCTGACACGTGGCTATGCAGTTACCCAACTTCCCACATGAAAAGGGAGAAAACCCTAGCCATTTCTTGTCTTCCTTCCAAGCCGTCATTGTAGGAAACTACTGGAGAGGAAGAAGGTGTTGGAGCCGATCTTCTTCTCGTGAAAAACTAACACCGACCGAGGAGAATAAGATGCTGCCAAGAAGTGTGAAAAGATCCATAGCTGTAAATGGTAGAAATGTCGGAAACGAGTTGAGCTTCCTGCCCTCTCCCTTGATGCTAGATCTTTAGTTATTTTTAGGAGAGATATCGACTCAAAAGGGTCTTGATTTGTGAGAAGAAGGTTTCTATGAAAAGTCCATGCTAGGACTTGTTTCCTAGGAATTAGAGTCTTCAACCTTTCCCCCACTTTGAATGCAGTTTGTGGACTGGTTTCGTGAAGAGAAGTGGCCTTATGAGGGTGAATACGGGAGGAGAAATTCTGGATGTTATTTGAAAGTTTGGTTGAAGGAAGAAGACGAACTGATGTCGTCCGATTTTCTTTAAGATGCGCACAAAAATCTATTTTCTGCGCGCAGCAACCTTCGAGTCCATTTTCAGATTCGATGCGGCCAGATTAGGGCTTTCGACTAAACACGAAAGTCGTAGCCCTTGGAAATACCTTTCCAACGACGGAGTAAACGTCTTCACCGGATTCCTGTAGCCTCGGGAATCCCTGTTTGACATTGATGTATAGTAATCATTCCTGCACATGTAATTCTCGTGTTTGTTTTGTATCGACTTTGGTTGGTAGAGAGATTATAGTACATTAATGTTAATGTTTTGTTGAGATGTAGTCTATAAGTTGTTGTGATAAATCATGTTAATAATATTTGTTGGATAGATCCCTAATGAACAAATGATGTAGAAGAGTGTAATTGATCGAGGTGATGTGGTGGAGGTTAGAGAACGAATTGATTGACGAGTTGGTTTGGTATGAATGATTTAAATATATATTAAATATTGAGGACGTACTTGATAGTGGTGATGTGTTGAATAATGATGAGTTTGGATTGAACATGCCAAATATAATTGGTAATGATTGTTACGAACAAAAGGTTGTGGTCTTTAGATGATGGATGTGTGAAGTACCCTTGCACTGATAATGAAACTTTAAGTACCTTGGGGCACGAGGTTGTGAAAGGGTGTAAGTGCGGGGTTTGACTGCACTGGTTTGGTAATGTTGAGAAGAGACGTAAGTGGACGGTTGGGCTTGGTCCTCGGTGTTCATTTTCGAGGTTCCTTCCGTGCTACGATGATGTGAAATTGCATGCGGTATGAGTCGACATGCAGTGTCGTAATCCTAGGTTAAGGATAGTGTGGTTGGTCTACGGGCTCGCCAGTCATCACATCGACGGGAGTTGACAGATAGACTTTGGGTGGTTGGGCTTGGTCCTCTGTGCTCATTCCCCGGGATCCTTCCGTGCCAAGTGGACGGTTGGGCTTAGTCCTCGTGCTTTTTCCGAGTCTCCTTTCGGGTCACAACATGGGCCAGTTCGGGGCTTAGTTCTCCGTGCACATCTACCCGAGACTACCGCTGAGTCATAGTACTCATATGAGCTCCGTTGTTGTGTCTTTAGCATTGAGGCGTACGGAGGCCTAAGCTGGATAGTGTTGATGCCCGCCTAGTAGTGGAGAAGCCCGCTCCACTATCACCGCCTGGCCACAATGGTTGATGCTTGAGAGGTTAGATATCTGCTCGAAAAATTGGAACTACAAGTCTGTGTCGACATAGCAATTACATGCGCGTGATCATGGGTGAGTCCTTGCATTGCATACATATCATTACATTACATTGCATACTCAAGATCCTTATCGTATAAGTTTGTGTGAGCACTCTTATATGATTAGTTAATATAGCTGAGTCGATCCTCAACTTATATGCCTGTATGGGCATTCATATAAGTTAAGTTACTTTCTATTGTACCTATATTTTTTTTACTATTGTAGATGGTAGAACTGCTAGAGTAGATGGTTTACTCATTTATTGTGCTACTTATATACATTGATATTGTTCACTCTATACCACCTGTTTGTACTTCTGTTTGACTTATATATATTGTACCCTTGTTCCTTTCTCCGCCCGGTGTCGAGGAGTCACCAGGGGAGCGGATGTGATAGCCACTTAATCTTTATGACTAACGGTTGCTATGTCTTCCTTTTTAGGAGGAAACCCCGCAGTCAAAGCAACCGTAGATTTTGCAGCAGGACAGCCAAGCTAGGACGACGGGGTCTGAAGTGACGGTGCCATCGCTACCATCAGTCACCGATGTGAGTTTGAGATACTCTTGATTTAGCCCTTTGGGCAAGTTTTACCCATACTCTAATATTTTAGAAGCTTGTTGTAGCTTATTTTTCTTGATGTACTTTTGGACAATTTTACTTATGTGTGGATTGACTTCTGTTTTATATTCTTGGTTGGGTTGGCATTGGTTGATATTCGTTATAGCTGACAGGATAGGCGTCTTGTAGTACAGGTTAGCCCGAGTGCTAGCGCTACTACAAGGCGGCTTTGCTAGGCATAAGACTCCCCTTGTGCCATGTTTTGTGTTCCGGGAGGGGGGGTCTTAAAAATGGTATCAACTTGCTTCGATCCTGAACTAACGAAGTCATTCAATAATGGTGCCACCCACGTTCGATTAGTCAGTTTGAGGACAAACTTACTTAGCAAAAGCAATGGTGTGCCCATATGTAATTCACACTAAGTATGTCCAACTTTGACCTTAAGATTAGCCAACCTGACCGTAGATTGTACTCTATATGTAGATCCCAGTGCATGTTGAGCCAGTGGGGGGCACCCCCGCCCCATCCGTACCCATACAATTTTATCAATCGGAGCTAGGGCAGACGCTCACAGCTATCTTGGATGCCTTTAGATCCCAACAAGCCCCCGTACAACAACAAGCTCCGGGCTCCAATTGGTTGAGCACTTTCCGAGCTCTCTCCCCTACTGCCTACCTTGGGACAGAGTCGGCAGTGTATAAGGAGGAATGGCTCGACACCATGCAAGAACTACTGACGGGAATTAGATGTCAGAACAATATGGATGTGACCCTGGTAGTGACACTCCTAAAACAGCACGCCAAGAGGTTGTGGAAGTCCCTCATGGGCTCCACCTTTTAAGGGAGAGTTTATACGGAGATTAGTTAGAGTGACTTCTCAGGAGCCTTTTTAGAGCACTTCATTCCCTCATCTACTCGAGACGAACTCGAAGAGAGATTTTTACAGCTGAAGCAAGGATCGAAGTCGGTTACGGAGTATCAACGAGAGTTCTAACATCTCGCGAGATTTGCTGACTTATATGACTTGGATGACAGAGGATACGCTAAGCGATTCTACAAAGGGTTGCAGGACCCCCTAAGGCAGGCCCTTTTGTTTATAGCGGGCTCCAGCTTGGAGGAAATAATTGACATGGCAAAGAGGCTAGAAGCAGACCACTTGGGAAGTGGTAAGAGACCTGCTGAGGGTGTGATGGAAGATGGCCCTAGCAATAGAAGGAGACACGACTACGGAGGAGGAAGAGGTCTTGAGAGAGGTGGCAGGCGTTTCCACTAGAATTTTAGAATGGAGGACCCGGTTCCATAGCCGTCAGCATGTCCTCCACTTCCACAGCTTCAACAGTTTCAGCAACCCGAGGGGCCAAATGAGCGAGTTTGCTTCCAATGCAACCAACCGGGCAACATCCGACGTTACTGCCCGCAAATGTTTGGGAATGCTCCTCTTGCTCTCCCTCTGACAGCCCGCGAGGGAGGGGACATATGTGTGGTCGAGGACAAGGACCATAAGGAGGAAACCCCTGATCTGCTCGAAATCAGGTGTTCGCGCTGGACATGACACACGAGCGGAACCCTCAGGAGGTGATTGTAGGTATGTTACAGTTAGTTATCACATCTTCATTATTAACCTTAAGTTGCTTAAGACGTTCTAGATATCTATCTTTTAGTATTGCTATTAGTACTTAGGCACCGTGGTGGTCGGCAGAAAACAGGCCTATACGTTATTCGATACAGGTGCCTCACACTCATTTATGTCTGTGGGCTTCATTAAAGACCTGGAAGGAGTGCAATCCTTCACTGGTATTGCTCGAAGAGTACGCCTCCCAGACTGCTCTGAGATGACCACAATCGCCAAGTGTGAACTGGAGATACTCATTGGGGGAAAGATCTTTGATACCCCTGTCACAGTTTTGAGAATGCCGGAGTTCGACCTCATTCTAGGCATGGCATGGCTGGATTGGCAATACGCAAGAATTGACTGCGCGGATAAGCGAATCTACTTGAGACATGGGGATACCGATGTAATCTTTCAAGGTATAAAATTCGCATCACGTTTATTATTATCTTCGATTCAGACCTTGAAAGCTCACATGAGGGGGGAAGAAGTCTGCATGATATGTTTTGAACTGAAAGAGATGAAAATGAATATAAAGGATGTGCGAGTATTTCGGGACTTTCCCGAGATATTTCCTGAGAAATTGTCAGGATTACCCCCCCATATAGAGAGGTGGATTTTCAAATTAAGAAAGTACCGGGTGCCAAGCCCGTCTCCAGGACCCCTTGCAGAATGGCCCCGAAGGAACTCGCGGAGTTTAGAGTTCAGTTGCAAGAACTGGTGGAATCAGGGTTTGTTCGCCCTAGTTCATCACCTTGGGGAGCCCCTGTTCCGTTTGTTAAGAAGAAGGATGGAACCTTACGATTATGCATAGACTAACGGGAGCTCAACCGACTGACTATACGAAACACCTATCTGTTACCCCGAATCGACGAGTTTTTCGACCAATTGGTAGAAGCGCATTGGTTTTCCAAGTTGGATTTGCACTTGGGGTATTATCAGTTGAGGATACAAGAGGAGGACATTCAGAAAATGGCTTTTAGCTCAAGGTACGGTTTGTACGAGTTCACTGTGATGCCGTTTGGGCTCATAAATGCCCCTTCAGCTTTCATGAGTTTGATGAACAAAGTATTTGAGCCTTATCTAGATATCTTCATCATCGTTTTCATTGATGACATTTTGATCTACTCAAAAATAGAGGAAGAGCATGTCGAACATCTGACCTTGGTACTAAGGAAGCTAAAAGAGCACGCCTTGTTTGCCAAGTTCAGCAAGTGCAAATTCTAGCTCCAAGAGGTTGCCTTCTTGGTCCATGTGATCAGTGGGCTTGGACTAGCTGTGGATCCGGCCAAAGTGCATGTCATGAGGGAGTGGTCGCCCTTGAAGTCAGCGGCCGATGTGCGGAGCTTCCTTGGACTTGTCGGGTACTATCGCAAGTTTGTAAAAGGGTTCTCAAAGATTGCCCTTCCTCTTACTACTCTGTCAAAGAAAGGTGTGTCAAATGAGTGTACACCCCAGTGTGAAGCTGTGTTCCAGGAACTGAAGGATAGACTTACATCCGCACCCATCCTAGCCCTTACATCCGGGAAGGAAGGATTTCAAGTTTACACTGACGCGTCGTATCAAGGGATGGGGGTGGTATTGATGCAGCACGGGCATGTGATTGCATATGCTTCAAGACAGCTGAAGAAGCATGAAATCAACTTCCCAGTACATGATTTAGAATTAGGAGCGATGGTGTTTGCCTTGAAGATTTGGAGGCACTATCTATATGGCGTCCACTACAAAATCTTTTTGGACCACAAGAATCTAAAGTACATCCATGAAGGAATTGAATTTGAGACAGCGGCGGTGGTTAGAGTTTTTATGCGATGATGAATTCACCTTGAACTACCACCCCGGAAAAGCAAATTGCGTAGCTAACTCTTTGAGCAGAAAGGTACCGGAATCGAACCCTGAGTCCCGATTGATGAGTATGGAGTTAGCTCGGATGCTCGAAGAGATGGAGATTACCCTAGTATATAAAGATCAATCGGAAGGGTATACGGAGTACTTAACCGCGATGAGCATATTCTGTGATATTCGAGACCGAATTCGGGTGGAGCAAGGAAAAGATGCAGCTCTGGTCCCGGCAATCAGGTCAGTTAAAGATGGTACTACTGACGAGTATTCCCTAAAAGACGGCCTCGTTCATCTCCGTGGACGGCTTTACATTCCCAAAGGAGGTAAAATTCAGGAAGATATCCTGAGAGAGGCACATTGCACTCAATATTTTGTGCATCCTGGGATTTCCAAGATGTACGCCGACTTACGGAAGACCATGTGTTGGCCGGGAATGAAGAGGGACGTCAGATATTTTGTTATGCACTGTGAGGCCTGTCAAAGGGTGAAGGCAGAATGTAAGAGCCCCGGTGGATTATTACAGACATTGCCAATCCCCGAGTGGATGTTCGAGGATGTCTCCATGGACTTCGTCAACGGATTGCCTCGCTCACGCTCAGGGAATGATTCAGTGTGGGTAATCGTTGACCGCCAGACAAAGGTAGCCAGGTTTATTCCTATAAAGAAAAAAGCTCATGTGGATGTTTTGGTATGCATCTTTGTGGAACAGTTTGTACGGTATCATGGCGTGCCAAGAATAATTGTTTCTGACTGGGATGGTCGGTTTACCTCTAAGGAATGGAAGGTCGTACATGCGTACTTGGGTTCACGCCTTACCTTTAGCACAACATTTCATCCTTAGATGGAAGGGCAGTCCGAGAGGGCCATCAGAACATTGGATGACCTATTGAGACTGTGTGTGTTGGATAGAGGAGAGACATGGGAAAGGCTCTTACCCCTCATGGAATTCTCCTATAACAACAGTCACCATGCCAGCATTGGAATGGCACCCTATGAAGCCCTTTACGGAAGAAGGTGTAGAACCCCCTTATCATGGGTACAAGATGAAGATCTGAAGGTTTTAGGAATTGAGGGCATCGATGATACTGATGCGGTTGTTAGACTAATACGGGACCGCATGCTTAAGGCTCAAAGTCAGCAGGCTAGATATTATAATGCAAAGCACCGGGTGGTAGAATTTCAGGTGGGTGACAAAGCATTCCTGAAAATCCGGCTGATGGATGGAGTGTAACAGGTATGTGGTATGAAGAAGCTCAGCCCAAGGTACGTTGGACCATACACCATATTGGAAAAGATTGGCCCTTTGACCTACCTGTTGGAGTTACCACCAGAGTTAGAGAACTTTCATGACATATTCCAAGTGTCGTCTCTCCGGAAGGCACTGTTGCGGCCCGATCAACATATTCCCACCATTGATGGAGCAGTAGCAACCGATAGATCTATACGACTAAAGCCGTTGAGGATAGTAGACAACGAGACAAGGATTTTGCACCGCAAGAGTGTTCCTTTGGAAAAGGTGTTGTGGTCTAACCATGGGAAGAAGGAGTATACATGGGAGCCGGTGGACTTGATGCAAAAGTGCTACATGGAGTTGTTTCCTCAAGGTAATTTTAAAAGCATATTTTATTATATTTCATGCTTTTCTCTCCCCATAGCCTTAGCCTGAATTCGGGGACGAAAAGTTTTATTTTTTTTATAGGATTTGTAATGTCCCAATTCACGCTAGGCCCCTCGTGCGCGCTTTTAAGTCAGGAGAGCTGACTTGGGCTCAGAGAGTGCTGGCAGCTAGGCTTACACTTGTGTAAGGGAGGATAAGTTGGTCCATAGTAGGACATGGGTAGTGACACGGGCGTGTCCATACCCATGTGGTACGCATGTGTCTTTGCATATTTTTTGTGAAATTTCCAGAGAAGGACACAGGTAGTGACACGGGCATGTCCATACCCGTGTGGCTCTCTGGCAGCGTTATGGATTCCTTATTGTGTTTCCCGAACAGGAAACGGGTGGTGATACGGGCGTTTCCCTACCCTTGTATGTATATTCATCGAGCATAGCTCGACTAACACCATCGACCGTGTTCCTCTCGAGTAGGACACGTGTAGAGATACGGGCATGTCCCTACCCGTGTGTGTCCATGCAGCAGTTCGACGTTTCGTCGAGCGGAGCTCGACGAATCGTCGACCACATTCCTCCAAAGTAGGACACGGGTAGTGACACGGGCGTGTCCCTACCCATGTGTGTCCAAGTAGCAGTTCGACGTTTTGTCGAGCGGAGCTCGATGAATCGTCGACCACGTTCCTCCTGAGCAGGACATGGGTAGTGACATGGGCGTGTCCCTACCCGTGTAGTTTAATTTCGGGTTTTAACGAATTTTTTGGCCGTGTCCTTTTGAAGGGACTCATTTACTCAGTTGATTGGTGGTCCAATGACAGGCCGACACGGGGCTATGCAATTACCCAACTTCCCACCTTAAAAGGGGAGAAAACCCTAGCTGTTTCTAGTCTTCCTTCCAAGCCGTCGCTTTAGGAAACTACTGGGGAGGATGAAGGTGTTGGAGCCGATCTTCTTCCCGTGAAAAACTAACACCGACCGAGGAGAAGAAGGTGCCGCCAAGAAGGGTGACAATATCCATGGCTATAAATGGTGGAAACACGGAAAATGAGGTGAGCTTCCTGCCCTCTCCCTTGGTGTTAGATCTTTAGTTATTTCTAGGAGAGATATCGACTCAAAAGGGTCTTGGTTTGTGATAAGTTGTAAATATACCTATTTTATAGTATTCTTATTAAGTCATTTTTTGTTTATTTTCTTTGTTTTCAGTCAATTTCCTTCAATAAATTGTTCATAATTTGTAAATTTTATTTCTAACTTAGTTTATTTTGTTTTCCAGAAAAATTTCAGAAAAAGTCCAAAAAAATGTCTTGACACGCCCGTGTCACGCCCTCGACGATCGTCGGACTCAGCCCGATGCTAGAAGTTTAGCCTTCATCAAACCGAGCAAAACACGCCCGTATAATGACCGAAACGCTAGTGTTAGCCACTCAACGCCACTCAACGTTGGCAGCTACTCAACGCTTTTACTGTTCACCTCTCAACGCCACTCAACGCCATCAACTTGACACTCAATGTCAGCATGTCACGCCCGTTTCCAAACACGACACGCCCGTGTTGGACACGTGTCCCATCCCGAAGCTTCCAAAAACAAGCCAGCTCGCCAGATTTCGCCAAGTCAAACACGACAACTGTGACACGCCCCCCGACACGCCCGTGACTAGGGCGTGTCACACCCGAAATTTTGTCTATAAATAAAACTTTTTTGTGAGGTCCAAGGGTTCACTTTTTTGAGCCAAATTTAGGGTCTTTTTGTGGGCTGCCCTTGGTGATTCCATAGCCATGTAAGGAGATTTCTCCCCCCTTCCCTTTATGTTTTCTTTTGCTTTAGCTTTAGCTTTGTAATAGCCTTGTAATAGTTCCCTTTCATTAATAAAATATGTTGGCTTTTCTCTTCTTAATTGTCTTTGGAATGAACTTATGTGCCCACTTTCTTCTCCTTTTTATTCTCATGTTTCTCTTTGTTTTTTTTCTTTTTATGAAAAGTGTGTGTGTGTGTGTATGAGCTTAACTAGTTCATTTAATTCCAAGCTCTTAATTAGTTGTTATGTTAGATTTTATTTTAGTTTTTATTTCAAAAATGAAATGTTATTATGGTAATTTTCCTTCAAGCTTTATGTTACATTAAAAGTATATCTTCTTCATCCTTATGAACTTGTAAAAGTGATTTCAAAAGTGATTTTTATTTTCTTTAACTTAGGTTTTGTGTAGGTTGTAAAACTTTTGGTCTCTTTTAAATTTTATTTTTTTTCTCTTTTTCATCACTTTTATGAACTCTTAAGAATGGAAAAGTTATATTTTTAATTTTTAAGCACCTTTGATTTTAACTTTAATTTCCAAAACTTTTTGCTCCTTTTAATTTTATTTTGTCTTTTTATTCATTTCTAGTAAATTCTAAGTATAAAAAAGTAGTTGTTTTAATTTTTAGGTAACCTTAGTTTTGATTTTAATTTATGTGTGTGAGTGTATGAGGATAGATTTCCATTATGATCTTTTAATTTCATGTTAGTGTGTGTGAGTGTATGAGGATAATTTTATTGCTTTCATTCTCCCGCCCACTCATTTGAGCCGGGACTCGCAATTTTATCGCTTTCTCAATCTTGTAGAGTGCGTGTGTGTAGGAGATAAAATTTCATGCTTTATTTTATCGCTTTCCCCAATTATGTAGAGTGTGTGTGTGTGTAGGAGATAACCTTATCGTTTTTTTCCTCAAATTATGTAGAGTGTATGTGTGCGCATTTATTTCCGCCTACTCATTAATAGTGAAATGGTGTGTTTTCATTTACCGCCTACTCATTCGAGTAGGACTTGTCATTTACCGTTTACTCATTTGAGTAGAACTTGTACACACATTTATTTCCTCCTACTCGTTAAGAGTTAAATGACGTGCTTTTATTTCCCGCCTACTCGTTTGAGTAGGACTTATCTTTACCTTATTTATGGTTTTAAAGAGTGCGTGAGTTCTCGTTTTAGTTAGCTTCCTAATTTTTCTAAATGTTTGTTGTTTTATGTCTTCTTTCTTATAACTGTTTAGTGCTTTATTTCGAACTCGCGCCTCATTAAAACCATAAAGCTGTCCTCATACCGATGAGTGGCTAATCGTTTTTAGCCCTTGGCATCGAAGAGCATTGGGACATATAAAATGATTTGAAATAATTAAAGTTCTTTATTTTCACTTTAATATTAGGACTTAAGGTTTACCCCGGGTTAACAATGCGTAGGACCACATAATCGATGTGTGGGCTCTATTTTCGTTATCCATACGCTAGCTAGCCGAGAGACCATGTGTATGGACTGATCCCCTTTGGGTAATTAGAATTGCGTACATACCCTCGAGAGAGGAGAAGCGTAGTTCTACCGGATTGGGTTCCCCACCCAATAGCGGGTTTCTTAGTGTAAAGCGATCGTTAAGAGGAATCTTTTGTCGGACTAACGTTCGGTCGAATAGTGTTAGCGTTCAGGTGAGCAATATTCCTAGAGATAAGTGCGCTCATATTTATGGAACCTCCACGGCCAAGTGACTTTTATTAACCCTTAAAACTAAGTTCAATAATTATTAAGAATTATTTTAGACTTAATCTGATTCGGTGCCAAGCATTAACCCGTCATCGAATAATCTAGTAATTTGCAGCTTTCTTTTATTTCCGTTGTTAGTGACAAACAAACATCCACCTTACTTTCAGAAAAATTATAGTCCTCCTGGAGGAGTAAGAATAATCAACCAGACCCCGAGAACAATATGACCTCGGTATTCTCCCGAATATTGAGTACTACTTGCGATAAGTGCACTTGCCTCCTTTTGTTAAAAAATTCGATTTTCTAACAATCCGCGATGGTCGACTCATCAAACCAACAACCCAAATAAGAGTCTGCTTGCGGGCTAATCAAGTTTTTGGCACCGTTGCCGGGGAGTCTCTCGAGTTGTTATTTCGAATTCCGGAGCCTATTACGTTTACTTATTTTCTAAAAAACTAAAAAAAAATCAATAAACTTAAAAACAACAAAAATTAAAATTTTTCCCTTTGTTTTAATTCTCTTTATTTCTTTTTATTCTTTTTTGGGTGTATGACCCGTGGACAACCTTCGGATTATGAAACCTTTGATTTTGATCCTGAGATCGACCGCACCCTTGCGCGCATTCGATCTTAATGCCAAGATCAAACTTTTGAACCCGAAGAATCTATCGGAGAACCCCCAACAGTTTTTATGACCGACCAAGTTCCAAATGTGGTCGCGGAGCGTACAATGTCTTACTACGCCCGACCAAATTTGGACGATACCGGGTCGAGTGTTATTCGCCCTACGGTGGCGAATAACAATTTTGAAATAAATTCAAGTGTAATACAAATGATCAAAAACTCCATACAGTTCGATGGACTGCCAGATGAGGACCCTAATGTCCACTTGTCCAACTTTTTAGAGATTTGCGACACGTTCAAAATTAATGGTGTCACTGATGACGCCATTCATCTGCGCTTATTTCCCTTCTCCCTCAAATCCAAAGCCAAGGCGTGGTTGAATTCCCTCCCGCGAGGATGTATCACCACCTGGGCTGAATTGACAGAATGGTTCCTAACGAAGTACTTTCTGCCCGCAAAAACTGCAAAGTTGCGGGCATACATTTCTACATTTGTGCAAAACGATTCTGAGTCTCTATATGAGGCTTGGGAACGATTTAAGGAATTCCTCCGCCGGTTCCCGCACCACGCGCTTGTAACATCCCAATGTTACTTCTAGACCCCTTAACTTAGATTGGGTTAGGCATGGGGTGGGTGTTAGGGTAATGAGCTAGGTTTGACCCTGGATAGTGGGTTGTAGCCATGTGGGGCCCACTATGGGGCCAAAGTCAAACTAGGTCAAACTAGCCTAAACAGGAACCCTAGCCACACCATGACCCCCTCATGATACCCTAACCCTAAATACAATCTAAGTAGACCCCAAGGTAGGTCAGGGGGGTCAACCAGTTGACCATGATGGGTCAAGTCAACACCTTTGACCTAAATAGTGAAAATGGTGTCCTAGCCCAATTCACTGGGTTGGGTCCACCCAAATCAACCCAAATTCATCATGTGGGCCTAAAGTGACCCTATAAACCCTAGGGGAGAGAAAAATAGGGCCTCTCAATAGTAAATTTGGAAAGTTACCTAGGAGAGAGAAAAGAAGAGAATAGGAGAGAGAAAGTGCCTAGGAATTATTTTGGGCCACTTGGGCTCATCCCACCAACCCATGATGGGTTGGCTGACCATGCATGGGTATTAGGAGGTGTGGGACCCCCACCATGCAGCCTTGGGCCAAGCCCAAACCCAACCCAAGCCCAATATGACCTAACCCATTCATGGAAGTCAACTCCCCCTCTTCACTCACCCAACTCGGCCCTAGACTTGGCAACCCGACCCACTAAGGTCTAGACAACCTTCATGGCCAGTGGGACCCACTCACCAGCCACCTAGCCGGCCAAGACACCCAACCCGACCCCTACCTTGGTGAATCCGCCCCCCTACCTTGGTGAAGTCGCCCACTCCCATAACTCCGCCCCAAACCCTTCCCCCTCTCTCATTCCATCCAGTCCTACCCCTGAGACAGAGAGAGAGAGCCGGAGACCACAGCTGCCATGGCCAACAGAGGAGGAAATCGCCGGAGCTTGCATGCCATGGGAAATCGCCGCCACCCTCAGCCACAACCGCCGCCGTTGGTCCGTATCCCCTCCCCTCTTACTGTGCTAGTATCCTAGTTCATCTAGGTTAGAGGTCGAGCTCAAACGAGCTCGACATAGGAATCCAAAAGCTTGGAAAAAGCTTCAACAATGGCGGTTTTTATGTTTTTCGGTTTGGTTGCGCCGCCGCCGTCCGCCGCTCTCCGCCGTCCAGTCGCCGGCCAGATCAAGCTCCGGCCACCGTGAGGCCGGGGAAGCAATTGGCCGGAGGCCTCGCCGCCGGCGATGGCCGGAATCCACCCCGCAAGGGACACCTGCTCGGGTTTTGGCCTGCATGCAATGCATGGGGAAGACGTACAGCAGCCGTTGGATCAAGCTTCAAGATCTGTGCTGGCTGATATAAATGTCTTAATATTAAATACATATATGAATAGTAAGATTAAATGTCACAATATATCAGACACCTTGCATGTTGTTTATGAGATACTTAGAGGCCCCACCATAGGATGAACCCTGAATGAAAAAGTTAGGTAGATGGGTTAACTTTGCAATGCCACAGAAATCATGACTTTTGGACCAGTAGGCTGCCCTGTAGGGCTGTTTTGCTAGGACTGCCCCTAAACTAGGGCAGAAACCAAAATTGATGCCCAAGACAAACCAAGCATCACCATGACCTGAAATTTTGGTCATGGGTGTATTTAGGGCATACCTATGCCCTGCCAAAAATTTGGAATTTTTGGAAGAACTTTTTTCTATAGTTTTTATCAAAATATCAAAAATTAAATTAAGGGCATAATAGTAATTTTAGGCACCCAAATGACCCCAAATTTTGGTGGTATGTCCTTGGGGACATTATTGGTGTCTGGTAGGAATTTCAAGGCAATTGGACCCCTGCATGAAGGGTTATTCCATGTATTTGTGTAGGCTAATTTAGGCCTTGGTGTGCAATTAGCAATAATTTATATTTTGTGTATTTAACCTAACTGAGGCACCCAAAAGCCATGCAATAAATTCCAGTGATTCTTTAGGGCATGTTTCACCCCTAGAATAATTTTTGGGATTTTTGGAATTAAAAATACCACTTAATGGAATTTTTCAAATTATAGGTCCTTTTGTAAAATAAATGGGAAAAATAGGTTTTGGCTATAGAAAACCTTCAGATTCAGCCAAGTCAAAGTATGGTGTTTTAATTGACTTAAGAAAATTTCTTATCTCTGTTTGGCAACTGTTAGAGCAAAATTCATGGAAATGACCATTTTACCCTTTTTGTAAATGTTTATGAATTAGTATAAATACTTGTTGGAAAATTGTGAAAATAATCCTAGAGTTGCATAATTGTTATATTAGTCTTGTAGATTTATATCAGAATTTTTGGGTACAATCTTAATTATTAATTAGCATAATGGCATTTTTGGTAAATAATTAAGAATGGATTTGATAGACCATTACCTTGTAGAAATTAATAAAACTCTGCCATTAGTCATAAAATGGTAATATAAATGCTCAGTAATTTTACTGGAATTTTGGTGTATATATTTCTTGTACTTCATTTGGAAAGTGATAAATAGGTAGAATTTGTATTAATTATGGGAAAAATAGAAATATAAAAAGAGAAATTATGAAATGTTGTAGACAGTAATAATTTATTCATATGCAACTCAGGAAAATTCCCTTAGGTCAGAAGATTTTAATTGTTAATACTTCTTGTGTAAAATGACCTAGGGAATAATGTAAAAGATTTATTTAAAGGCCTTAATGACCTAGGAATATTATGAAAATCCACACACTCATTTTATTAGTCCATACCACCCTAGGATAAATATTTGGGGTCAGTTGGATCAAAGATTTAGAAGTTCGATTTCAGGGTGGTGTTAGGTCATGGGGTGCGCATAGTAAAAGTAGGCTGGACTATAGGCCGCCAGGGGATGAATCAACAACTGAGTTAGAGTCTAAGTTCGGAAGTATAACCCTGGGTGGCAGATGCATTATAGAGACGAGAGTAAAAGTGCAACATTAGCCATGCCTAGGTAGGGTTGACGGAAGACCGTCACTCCTTAATCTATACCTTAAATCACTAGGTCACTCTATGTAACAGGAGAGAGAAAAAGAGGTCCGGGGTAAGAAACAACTAAAGTAAATATCCTTGAGAAAGGGAGCTTTGGGATTCAGCCCATCGCAGCTCCTAGTGCCCCTGAGAGCCCTTCACCGGGAATACCTTGGGCAGTCCTGGGATTAACCTTAAGACTCTAAGTATGATAATCTGTAGATAAGAGTAGTCTAATAGGTTAAGTGAACTGGACATGTGCTCACTCGTGCCGGGTTGGAGGGACTTTGAGTCTTTTGACTACTTGCTCACCCGTGCAGAGTTGGAGGGAAAGAAATTGGCTTATATACACTCACCCGTGGCGGGTTGGAGAGATTTGAGACTGGTTGGACCTTCGAGCTGGAGGCTCAATGTACTATACTTGCATGTGCATATATTAGTGGCGGGCCATGCGGTGCTGGCCAGTCGTCACACCGACGGCAGTACGGTGGACCAGGCGGGTGCGAGGGTTAGAGGGACCAGTAGGATGTTTATACTGGAGTCTGGAAGGCTTTTCCTAATAACGCGCACCCAGCCCAACAAGACTGACAGGTAGTCAGCAAAGTTGTACGCAGAGACTCTAGAGTGCACTGACGGTGTACAGAGGCGCACAAGAGAGGTCTAGGCCTGGTAGTGTGTATACCCGCCTAGAAGGCGGAGACGCCCGCTCCGCTGCTGCCGTAGCCACAACGGTGGTACCTGAGAGTGATGCTAGCTCTCGAAAAGTGGGAACTAAAGGTCTGTGATCACGGAGTCGTGTGTGTGTGTTGCACTGCATGTTCATATCATACCCACCATATAGCTGCATAACATTAATTTGCATAACAACCTAAGACACCTAATGTATAAGTGGTATGGGACGCTTATACATTAGGACCTGCTATACGAACCCTTAACCTATAAGCCTGAGTGGGCATGTTTGTAGGTTAAGGTTATTTTTCCTTTATATATATATATGCTTGTGACTCTGACACCCCATTGTATAAATGGTATGGGACATTCTATACAATGGGAGCCTTGCAAAAGATCCCTTGCTTATGCGTACTCGCATAAGTGGAGGTTACATTTCATTATAATTTGATTATATATACCCTGTTAGTTTCCTGTCACCTGCTCGCCTTTTGCCACCCCTTGTTGTCCTCCGCTTCGTCCTCCCGCACGGTGCCTAGGAGTTGCAGGAGGAGGTGCTGAGGATACGACTTAGTCTTTTTGACTAATGGTCGTTGACCTTACTATTTTAGGAGCACGAGGAGGTGATCCAGCACGTCGAGGAGGCAGGACTTGAGGGGCAGATACCAGCTACTACTACTGGGGTACGTCTACAGGTGATGAGAGAATTTTGATTATTCCGCTGCTGTATGTGAGAGTGAGAGTGATTATGATGTACTGGGCATAAACCCTATTTACTTTCACTTCTGTACTCATTATGGACTGGCTTATATTTCATTTGATATATATATATACTGTGGCTGTGGACTTGCTTCTGCTTTTACTCTGATTTATCATGCAATTATTCTCATATTGGCCGAACAGGATATGATCGTACTAGCCGGCAGAATCGGCGTCTTGCGGTGACGACTAACCCGTGCGTTAGTGTCACCGTAAGGCGGCGGTTCTGGGCATAAGATCCGGGTTGCCTCGGATTTGAGGAACAGGATCTTACAAACTGGTATCACTTGAACACACGATCATATGAGAATAAGTCCACAATACTGGAACACCCTGCGCGGGCATTAGTTTGCGGACAAACTATGCAGCGGAAGCAGTGGTGTGCCCATGTGTAAAAAGCCACATAATCAGTCCATCAAACAATGAGTTAGGCCAATTTTGACGTTAAGTTTTCCTTTATGCAGCCTCCGCAGGATACGGTTCCTCCCCCTCCGGCTGCCATTCCGTTCATGCAGACGGAGATGGGGCAAACCCTGACGGCTATCCTGGATGCCTTCAGAGCGCAGCAAGCCCCGGTTCAGCTGCCCAACCCAGGATCGAACTGGTTGAGTGCATTTAAAAGTCTGTCTCCGCCACTGTATCGTGGGACAGAAGATGCCGTGAAGACAGAGGAGTGGTTGGAGACCATTCAGGAGTTACTGGCTGGAATTAGCTGCCCAGTCAGCCAGGCGGTGCCACTTGCCACTTCCGCACTAGAAGCCCATGCAAAGAGATGGTGGAAGTCTATTCGGGACTCAATTTATGGGGATAGGGAACTAACAGACATATCCTGGGAGGAATTCAGCGACTCATTCCTGGATCATTATGTTTCTGTCACAGACCGGGATACTTTGGAGGCGAGATTTCTGAACCTCCAGCAGGGGAGCCGATCAGTGATCGAATATCAGAGAGAGTTCTCCCACCTGGCTAGGTTTGCAGGCTTTCATGAATGGGATGATCGAAAGTATGCTAAAAGATTTTATCATGGCCTCCGGGATTCGTTGAGGCAGCCACTGTTGTTTATATCGCATGGTACCTCTGCTCAGATCATAGAAATGGCAAAGAAGCTGGAAGCTGACCAGCTGATGGTACAAGGCAGAGGGAAGAGATCGCTGGATGGGCAATCATTTGGAGAAAATAGCGGGGCGTCTCAGAGAGGCAAGACTATTGGATATAGAAGGGGTGGGGGACGTCGTCGTCCCAACTACAGGCAGGAGCAGGGGCCTCCTCCACCATTGGCTCCCCCACCTATGCAGATTCCCGGACCAGTGAGACAGGATGATCGGGGTCAGAGACAAGTTACATGCTATGGCTGCGGTCAACCTGGGCACATCAGGACGCAGTGCCCGCTTCGGGTTCCCCCACTCCCTCCTCCTCCTCCACCTCCAGTGGCCCCACCAGTCTACCAGGGCCGAGGACGAGGACGAGGCCGAGGCCGAGGCCGAGGATATCACGGCCGAGGCCGAGACCGGGAGCAGGTATACGCGCTGGATCTCACGGAACAGAGGGACCCAGAGGAGGTGATTACAGGTACTTAAAATTTTGTAAGATTTATAAATTTTAAATTTTCTCTTTCTAAGAATACCTTAGACATTAATAGTAATACTATTCTTTGAACTCCAACGAACCCAGGCATAGTGATGATTAGCGGCAAGCCCGCTCACACCCTCTTCGACACGGGTGCGTCACACTCCTTCGTATCGGACTCGTTTATTGAAGGATTAGAGGGAGTGGAGAAGTTTTCCGGTTTGGAAAAGAGAGTGCGACTCCCTGATGGTACGGAACTTCGAACCACAGACTGCTGCAATATGGATGTCGAGATAGGAGGCAAAGCGTTCGAAGCCCCGGCAACAGTTCTGAGCCTACCGGATTATGATCTGATCCTAGGCATGAATTGGCTTCATTGGAACTACGCGCAGATAGATTGCCCCTCGAAGAGGATCACACTCAGACACGGGGACTCCCACGTCATCATTGAAGGTATCCGTTCCATTCCCCGACTCTCTTTATCTTCAGTACAGGCCGTTAAGGCCTATGAACAGGGAGAAGAGGTATACCTCATATGTTTCGAGATGGCTGTGGTAGAGAGTTCCATAGCTGATATTCCAGTGGCACGAGATTACGCTGATGTCTTTCCGGAGAAGTTACCTGGGCTACCACCATCGCGGGACTTAGACTTCAGGATCCAGTTGGTGCCAGGGGCAAGACCAGTGTCCCGAGCACCCTACAGAATGGCCCCTAGAGAATTGGCAGAATTCAGAACACAGTTACAGGAACTGGTGGAATCGGGTTTTGTACGACCGAGTTCTTCGCCTTGGGGAGCACCTGTCCTATTTGTGAAGAAGAAGGACGGATCGCTGAGGCTATGTATAGATTATAGAGAACTGAACCGATTGACGGTTCGGAATACATATCCACTGCCACGAATAGATGAGCTCTTCGATCAGCTTCAAGGAGCTTGCTGGTTTTCAAAATTGGATCTGCGCTCGGGTTACTATCAGCTCCGCATCAGAGAAGAAGATATACCGAAGACGGCTTTCAGCTCCCGTTATGGCTTATATGAGTTCACGGTGATGCCGTTCGGGCTCACGAATGCGCCCTCGGCCTTTATGACGCTCATGAACAGGGTATTCGAGCCTTATCTGGACCGGTTTGTTATAGTCTTTATTGACGACATTCTGATTTACTCGCGATCTCGAGAGGAGCACGCAGAGCATTTAGCACTGGTATTGCAGAAGTTAAGAGAATTTCAGATGTATGCGAAGTTCTCAAAATGTCAATTCTGGCTTCAGGAAGTGGCCTTCCTAGGACACACAATCAGCGGAGCTGGATTAGCTGTGGATCCTGCTAAGATAGAGGCAGTACGGGATTGGCCACGGCCAAAGACAGCGTCAGACATCCGTAGCTTCTTGGGCCTGGCAGGTTATTATCGTAAGTTCGTGGAGGGGTTTTCGAGGATAGCCCTCCCCCTCACGTCCTTGACGAAAAAGGATGCCGCATTTGACTGGACAGAGCAGTGCGAGTCAGCATTTCAAGAGCTCAAGGACCGGCTCACTTCATCCCCCATCCTTGCACTTCCCTCGGGGAGTGAAGGATTTCAGATATATACAGATGCATCCTATCAGGGGATGGGTGCAGTCTTAATGCAGCACGGGCATGTTATCGCTTATGCTTCGCGACAGCTGAAGAAGCATGAGCATAACTATCCTGTACATGATCTCGAGCTCGGGGCCGTAGTCTTTGCCCTCAAGACATGGAGACATTACCTCTACGGGATTCATTGTGACATATACTCCGATCATAAGAATCTCAAATACATCGACACGCAGAAGGTTCTGAACCTGCGACAGAGGAGGTGGCTTGAGTTCCTCTGCGATTACGACTATAAGATGCACTATCACCCGGGAAAGGCGAATACTGTAGCAGATGCCTTGAGCAGGAGAGCCGGCACTTCTGGACCGGAGTCCCGGGTGATGTCTATGGAGCTACTACGCATGATGGAGGATATGCAGATTACCATGGTTTCGGAAGCCGAGCCAGTGCTCTATCGAGAGTACCTGAACTCTTTGGTCAACAATGATGATATACAGAAACGCATTCTTACACATCAGAGGTTGGATACTGATCTAGAGCCCATCTTTGACGCTCTAAGAGGAGGCAAGCATGAGGATTATACGCTGGAGGACGACCTTCTTCGATTCCGTGGCCGAGTGTACATTCCAGCAGGTGGTGAGATCCGGGATGACATCCTCAGAGAGGCACACTACTCCAGATATTCAGTGCATCCCGGTATCACCAAGATGTGGGCTGACTTACGGCGGACCGTGTACTGGCCAGGAATGAAGAGGGAGATCATATACCTGGTGACACACTGCGAGACCTGCCAGCGAGTGAAGGCCGAATGCAAGAGCCCAGGCGGTATATTACAACCACTGCCAGTCCCAGAGTGGAAGTTCGAGGATATCTCTATGGATTTTGTTCACGGACTCCCTCGCTCTCATTCTGGGCACGACTCCATCTGGGTCATTGTGGACAGGTTGACCAAGGTAGCACGGTTTATCCCGGTCAGAAAGGATGCCCCGGTTGCTGTACTGGTGAGGTTGTTTGTAGAGCAGTTCGTCCGGTATCACGGAGTACCCAGGTCTATTGTTTCAGATAGGGATGGTCGCTTCACCTCCAGGGAATGGAGGGCAGTGCACGCTTACTTGGGATCCAGACTTTCCTTTAGCACTGCCTTCCACCCGCAGACCGACGGTCAGACGGAGCGGACGATACACACTATGGAGGACTTGCTCAGGTTATGTATTTTGGATACAGGGAAACCTTGGGAGAGGCTACTGCCGTTGATCGAATTCTCATACAACAACAGCCACCAGGCCAGCATCGGGATGGCTCCTTACGAGGCGCTTTATGGGAGAAAATGCCGGACTCCGCTATCCTGGGTGCAAGATGTGGATACTCGAGCCCTTGGGTCAGACTTTGTAGAGGATACGGAGGCTCAGATTCATTTGATCAGGGATCGGCTTCTGGAGGCTCAGAGCAGACAAGCGAAATATTATGATGCTCGACACCGGAAAGTGGAGTTCCAAGTTGGGGACAGGGTTTTCCTAAAAATCCGGCCGGTACACGGTATTTCTCGGATTCGGAGACATAAGAAGCTCAGCCCCCGGTACATGGGACCATACCTGATTCTGGAGCGTGTGGGCCCCTTGGCTTATCGGCTGCAGCTACCTCCGGAGCTGAGCAGCCTACACGATGTGTTCCATGTCTCTTCTTTGCGAAGAGCTCTCCTCCGCCCTGAGCAGCATGTCCCTACTGCAGCTGGACCGGTAGAGCCTGACCGTTCGGTTAGATTGGAGCCGATCCGGATCGACGACTCAGCGGTCCGAACGTTGAGGAAAAAGAAGGTTCCACTCGTAAAGGTGTTGTGGTCCAACCATGGACGGGAGGAGCACACCTGGGAACCTAGGAATCTGATGCTGGAGCGTCATCCAGAACTATTTACATCAGGTACTTTTATGTTATTTTCTACAAAATTTCCTTAACAATTTCTGCAACTGGAACCCGTAGACCCAAACTTAAATTTCGGGGACGAAATTATTTCTTTTGTTTATAGGATTTGTAACATCCCAATGTTACTTCTAGACCCCTTAACTTAGATTGGGTTAGGCATGGGGTGGGTGTTAGGGTAATGAGCTAGGTTTGACCCTGGATAGTGGGTTGTAGCCATGTGGGGCCCACTATGGGGCCAAAGTCAAACTAGGTCAAACTAGCCTAAACAGGAACCCTAGCCACACCATGACCCCCTCATGATACCCTAACCCTAAATACAATCTAAGTAGACCCCAAGGTAGGTCAGGGGGGTCAACCAGTTGACCATGATGGGTCAAGTCAACACCTTTGACCTAAATAGTGAAAATGGTGTCCTAGCCCAATTCACTGGGTTGGGTCCACCCAAATCAACCCAAATTCATCATGTGGGCCTAAAGTGACCCTATAAACCCTAGGGGAGAGAAAAATAGGGCCTCTCAATAGTAAATTTGGAAAGTTACCTAGGAGAGAGAAAAGAAGAGAATAGGAGAGAGAAAGTGCCTAGGAATTATTTTGGGCCACTTGGGCTCATCCCACCAACCCATGATGGGTTGGCTGACCATGCATGGGTATTAGGAGGTGTGGGACCCCCACCATGCAGCCTTGGGCCAAGCCCAAACCCAACCCAAGCCCAATATGACCTAACCCATTCATGGAAGTCAACTCCCCCTCTTCACTCACCCAACTCGGCCCTAGACTTGGCAACCCGACCCACTAAGGTCTAGACAACCTTCATGGCCAGTGGGACCCACTCACCAGCCACCTAGCCGGCCAAGACACCCAACCCGACCCCTAACTTGGTGAATCCGCCCCCCTACCTTGGTGAAGTCGCCCACTCCCATAACTCAGCCCCAAACCCTTCCCCCTCTCTCATTCCATCCAGTCCTACCCCTGAGACAGAGAGAGAGAGCTGGAGACCACAGCTGCCATGGCCAACAGAGGAGGAAATCGCCGGAGCTTGCATGCCATGGGAAATCGCCGCCACCCTCAGCCACAACCGCCGCCGTTGGTCCGTATCCCCTCCCCTCTTACTGTGCTAGTATCCTAGTTCATCTAGGTTAGAGGTCGAGCTCAAACGAGCTCGACATAGGAATCCAAAAGCTTGGAAAAAGCTTCAACAATGGCGGTTTTTATGTTTTTCGGTTTGGTTGCGCCGCCGCCGTCCGCCGCTCTCCGCCGTCCAGTCGCCGGCCAGATCAAGCTCCGGCCACCGTGAGGCCGGGGAAGCAATTGGCCGGAGGCCTCGCCGCCGGCGATGGCCGGAATCCACCCCGCAAGGGACACCTGCTCGGGTTTTGGCCTGCATGCAATGCATGGGGAAGACGTACAGCAGCCGTTGGATCAAGCTTCAAGATCTGTGCTGGCTGATATAAATGTCTTAATATTAAATACATATATGAATAGTAAGATTAAATGTCACAATATATCAGACACCTTGCATGTTGTTTATGAGATACTTAGAGGCCCCACCATAGGATGAACCCTGAATGAAAAAGTTAGGTAGATGGGTTAACTTTGCAATGCCACAGAAATCATGACTTTTGGACCAGTAGGCTGCCCTGTAGGGCTGTTTTGCTAGGACTGCCCCTAAACTAGGGCAGAAACCAAAATTGATGCCCAAGACAAACCAAGCATCACCATGACCTGAAATTTTGGTCATGGGTGTATTTAGGGCATACCTATGCCCTGCCAAAAATTTGGAATTTTTGGAAGAACTTTTTTCTATAGTGTTTATCAAAATATCAAAAATTAAATTAAGGGCATAATAGTAATTTTAGGCACCCAAATGACCCCAAATTTTGGTGGTATGTCCTTGGGGACATTATTGGTGTCTGGTAGGAATTTCAAGGCAATTGGACCCCTGCATGAAGGGTTATTCCATGTATTTGTGTAGGCTAATTTAGGCCTTGGTGTGCAATTAGCAATAATTTATATTTTGTGTATTTAACCTAACTGAGGCACCCAAAAGCCATGCAATAAATTCCAGTGATACTTTAGGGCATGTTTCACCCCTAGAATAATTTTTGGGATTTTTGGAATTAAAAATACCACTTAATGGAATTTTTCAAATTATAGGTCCTTTTGTAAAATAAATGGGAAAAATAGGTTTTGGCTATAGAAAACCTTCAGATTCAGCCAAGTCAAAGTATGGTGTTTTAATTGACTTAAGAAAATTTCTTATCTCTGTTTGGCAACTGTTAGAGCAAAATTCATGGAAATGACCATTTTACCCTTTTTGTAAATGTTTATGAATTAGTATAAATACTTGTTGGAAAATTGTGAAAATAATCCTAGAGTTGCATAATTGTTATATTAGTCTTGTAGATTTATATCAGAATTTTTGGGTACAATCTTAATTATTAATTAGCATAATGGCATTTTTGGTAAATAATTAAGAATGGATTTGATAGACCATTACCTTGTAGAAATTAATAAAACTCTGCCATTAGTCATAAAATGGTAATATAAATGCTCAGTAATTTTACTGGAATTTTGGTGTATATATTTCTTGTACTTCATTTGGAAAGTGATAAATAGGTAGAATTTGTATTAATTATGGGAAAAATAGAAATATAAAAAGAGAAATTATGAAATGTTGTAGACAGTAATAATTTATTCATATGCAACTCAGGAAAATTCCCTTAGGTCAGAAGATTTTAATTGTTAATACTTCTTGTGTAAAATGACCTAGGGAATAATGTAAAAGATTTATTTAAAGGCCTTAATGACCTAGGAATATTATGAAAATCCACACAGTCATTTTATTAGTCCATACCACCCTAGGATAAATATTTGGGGTCAGTTGGATCAAAGATTTAGAAGTTCGATTTCAGGGTGGTGTTAGGTCATGGGGTGCGCATAGTAAAAGTAGGCTGGACTATAGGCCGCCAGGGGATGAATCAACAACTGAGTTAGAGTCTAAGTTCGGAAGTATAACCCTGGGTGGCAGATGCATTATAGAGACGAGAGTAAAAGTGCAACATTAGCCATGCCTAGGTAGGGTTGACGGAAGACCGTCACTCCTTAATCTATACCTTAAATCACTAGGTCACTCTATGTAACAGGAGAGAGAAAAAGAGGTCCGGGGTAAGAAACAACTAAAGTAAATATCCTTGAGAAAGGGAGCTTTGGGATTCAGCCCATCGCAGCTCCTAGTGCCCCTGAGAGCCCTTCACCGGGAATACCTTGGGCAGTCCTGGGATTAACCTTAAGACTCTAAGTATGATAATCTGTAGATAAGAGTAGTCTAATAGGTTAAGTGAACTGGACATGTGCTCACTCGTGCCGGGTTGGAGGGACTTGGAGTCTTTTGACTACTTGCTCACCCGTGCAGAGTTGGAGGGAAAGAAATTGGCTTATATACACTCACCCGTGGCGGGTTGGAGAGATTTGAGACTGGTTGGACCTTCGAGCTGGAGGCTCAATGTACTATACTTGCATGTGCATATATTAGTGGCGGGCCATGCGGTGCTGGCCAGTCGTCACACCGACGGCAGTACGGTGGACCAGGCGGGTGCGAGGGTTAGAGGGACCAGTAGGATGTTTATACTGGAGTCTGGAAGGCTTTTCCTAATAACGCGCACCCAGCCCAACAAGACTGACATGTAGTCAGCAAAGTTGTACGCAGAGACTCTAGAGTGCACTGACGGTGTACAGAGGCGCACAAGAGAGGTCTAGGCCTGGTAGTGTGTATACCCGCCTAGAAGGCGGAGACGCCCGCTCCGCTGCTGCCGTAGCCACAACGGTGGTACCTGAGAGTGATGCTAGCTCTCGAAAAGTGGGAACTAAAGGTCTGTGATCACGGAGTCGTGTGTGTGTGTTGCACTGCATGTTCATATCATACCCACCATATAGCTGCATAACATTAATTTGCATAACAACCTAAGACACCTAATGTATAAGTGGTATGGGACGCTTATACATTAGGACCTGCTATACGAACCCTTAACCTATAAGCCTGAGTGGGCATGTTTGTAGGTTAAGGTTATTTTTCCTTTATATATATATATGCTTGTGACTCTGACACCCCATTGTATAAATGGTATGGGACATTCTATACAATGGGAGCCTTGCAAAAGATCCCTTGCTTATGCGTACTCGCATAAGTGGAGGTTACATTTCATTATAATTTGATTATATATACCCTGTTAGTTTCCTGTCACCTGCTCGCCTTTTGCCACCCCTTGTTGTCCTCCGCTTCGTCCTCCCGCACGGTGCCTAGGAGTTGCAGGAGGAGGTGCTGAGGATACGACTTAGTCTTTTTGACTAATGGTCGTTGACCTTACTATTTTAGGAGCACGAGGAGGTGATCCAGCACGTCGAGGAGGCAGGACTTGAGGGGCAGATACCAGCTACTACTACTGGGGCACGTCTACAGGTGATGAGAGAATTTTGATTATTCCGCTGCTGTATGTGAGAGTGAGAGTGATTATGATGTACTGGGCATAAACCCTATTTACTTTCACTTCTGTACTCATTATGGACTGGCTTATATTTCATTTGATATATATATATACTGTGGCTGTGGACTTGCTTCTGCTTTTACTCTGATTTATCATGCAATTATTCTCATATTGGCCGAACAGGATATGATCGTACTAGCCGGCAGAATCGGCGTCTTGCGGTGACGACTAACCCGTGCGTTAGTGTCACCGTAAGGCGGCGGTTCTGGGCATAAGATCCGGGTTGCCTCGGATTTGAGGAACAGGATCTTACAGCGCTGCTGACGTGGTTGCAGGTACAAATTTTTTTATATCGGCCTTAACTTCTAAACGCATCAAATGATTGACGTGACTGCCGGGGGCACCCTTAACAATAAGACCCCTGAGGCCGCCCAGACTTTATTCGAAGAGATGGCTACGAATGCCTATCAATGGAATGTCCCGCGAGGACGCCCGAAGTCGGTGGCTGGCTTTTTTGAAGTGGATGCCACTGCTCTGTTAACCCTTCAAGTTGAAAGGTTAACAAAGCAGGTGGAGGAGATGACTGCTACCTCCTCCACTCCGCCTTATTTTCTCCCCCTCTAACGTCTGTGTAGTCGATGAATTTGTGGACTAAATGGGAAATCTGGTTCGTCCCTCCTTCCCCCAAAACAACCCTTATAGTAGTACCTATAATCCGGGTTGGAGGAACCACCCGAATTTTTCATGGAACAACCCGAACAATGCGCAGCGCCCTCCACCTCCTTCTTTTGCGCCCACATTTTCTCCTCCTCCTCCGAAGCCTTTTCCGGTGGAGGAAATTTTTAATAAATACTTCGCGTCCAACGAGTCCAATATCCGGAACATCACCAGATCGCTAAAAAAAATTATAACTACAGGTTGGAAAGTTGGCGCGACTCATGTCAGAATGAGCGTAGGGGGCACTACGAGGGAATACAGAGCCCAACCCATGGAAGAACCTCAATGCTATAACCCTCTGTAGCGGTAAGGAGGTGTTCGATCCAAAACGGATCGATCCTCAGGTACATATCTCTCCTCCGATCCCTCTTCCCCCTTCTTCGATTACGCCGCCTTTACCGATTTGAAACGAAAATATTATTTTAAACAAGGCCTTATCGTATCCACTTAGGTTAGAAAACGAGCGTAAGGACGCGCAATACGAAAATTTTATTTTATTATTAAAAAAAATTCACATTAATATTCCTTTTTGCGAGGCTATCTCGCAAATGCCCAAGTATGCGAAATTTTTAAAAGAACTACTTTCTAATAAACATAAATTAGAGGATATTTCGCATATCTCTCTCAACGCTGTCTGCTCGGCGGGTCTTACTAATAAATTACCCACAAAACAAAATTACCCGGGACGGTTTTCCAACCCGTGCCTTTTTTGCAATATATTAGTAAAATACGTCTTAGCTGATTTAGGGGCTAGCATTAATCTGATGTCGTTCTCGCTCGTCCAACATTTAAGTTTGCGTACTCCTAGTGTAACGCCTCGAAAATTATAAATGAGCCGGTCACGTCCTAAGGAATTTTTGGTGCCTTTATAGGGCTACACGGCTTGAGACACGGGCGTGTCTATGGCTATATCCTTCTGTGTTGGCTGGGCTGTGTCCAGGAAAGGACACAACAGGAAACACAGTTTTGAATAGTAGTGACACGGGCGTGTCAGGGGTGATACGAGCGTGTCCTCACCCGTGTCACCACCCGTGTTCTTCTCGGGTTGAAACCCTGGGTGTGTTGTCAGGAGTGCACGGCCAGGGTACACGGGCATATACTATATGGCACGGGCGTGCCGGATTCAGCACAAGCGTGTGGACACCCGTGTCCACCAAGGGACGTGACAGTTGGCGTGGCAGTTATGCATGACGCGCCCCTGGTCACAGGCATGTCGATGACCCGACACGAGCGTGTAAGGTTGGGACACGGCCG
Organism: Platanthera zijinensis; assembly: GCA_039513925.1. Classification (NCBI taxonomy): domain Eukaryota; kingdom Viridiplantae; phylum Streptophyta; class Magnoliopsida; order Asparagales; family Orchidaceae; genus Platanthera; species Platanthera zijinensis. The sequence goes on from CM077087.1 coordinate 72,665,663, forward strand.
TGTCTGGACCCATGTCCTGCTCTAGATCGACAACTTCGTGTGCAATCAGGGCACACGGCCAGGCACACGGCCGTGTGCAAAGCCGTGTTAAGCATATTTTAGTGACTTTTTGGCTGGATCCGAGCCGTTCGTTTTATTTTAAATAAGATCTGACGGCTTAGGATTAATCCTCCTTCCTTAAGGCTGGGAGTGGGGGTTAAAATCCTAATTTTCTCTTGGCCTTACACTTTCTTAAGTCTTAGAGAGAGGATAAAGCAAGGAAGAAGGAGGAGGAGGATCCTAGCCGCCGGCGGAGCATCGGAGCACCGAATCAAAAACTGAGATCGGATCCGCGGAGGCATTCTCGTCACGAAGCTTTCCATCCAGCTAGTTTATCATGGTGCCAAAATGGACTTCAAGGGTAACGAATCTCAACTTGGACATGTGAAGTCCTCTTCCTTTCTGCATGGGAAACCCGCTCCCGCGAGTGCGCGGTGAGTGCGCGGTGTTCCTTGGGGTAGATATGTGAAGTCCCCCTTGTTTAGAGTCCGGAATCGAAGTACGGGCATAGGCATTGTGTGTGAAGCCTACCCAGACGTGTTTGTCTGGATTGGTGATGTTGCATTGTGCATTGATTGTTGGGAAAGACTCTGTATTGTGCTGTTCTTCGGGTTTTCTACACGGTAGATTGCAACAGGGAGCCTTGGGTATTAACTCTAAGGTGCACCTGAAAAACTAGGCGGAAACGCATTCCTGCCAACTTGGTGGCCTAGGGCCAACCTTGTATAATTGGGATTGTTTGTGCGAGTCCTGTATCCAGGAGACATGTAGGGTCTTTCTTTGGAAAACGGTGAGCTTATGGGGTTCAGAATTATTAGGCCAGGGAGTCGAATAGGAAAGGCAAAACCAACTCGCGCCCTGCAGGTTTGGCCATGAGTACTATGGTATTCGGAGACGGTAGGGCGACTTAAGCAACGGGAAATGGTGGAGCTGTACCTGCGTTATGTTGACTATGACATGAGAGTAGCGGAAATTGGCTCTCATCGATGGCATAATAAGAGTCTCAGGCAAGGGGTCGTAAAGACTGAAATGCTCAAAGTAATCTGTTAAGTCAAGAACCTCTGAACGGAGGGGGTATCTGGGAAGTCCGGTACACCGTAAATGTGTCCTGAGTGCACGGGGTGGGCGGCCGTGCGAGCCTCCACCTATTGTGAACTGTGCTAGGTTTTACTTTCACTAGGATTTTTGGATGGTAGTGAAGCCACGGAATTGACCGGATTCACTAAGAATGTGCCCTGAGTGCACGGGGTGTTTGGCCAAACGAGCCTACACCTGTGGAGAAAGATACTTATGCACTTTTTTGTTTAACTGGGCTAATGAAATGCAGGGAAGGAGCACCGCCGTCCTGAATAAGGGGCGGGGTCATTATAATTTGGTCAGATTTAGCTGACCGTTGCTTTGTTTGCCACCGTACGGTGGAATGTTGCTTGCAGGTGCGGCGGAACTAAGTACCAAATTGCGGGCTGAATCCCAAGCTGATGTGCTCGCCCTCGAAGGCCAAAGTGAACTGTTATTTTATTTCTATCATGTATGGCCGGCCTGCGAGCCGATGTCTATAAAACACTATGTTGTTAAGTGAACATTTGTAAGGCCATAAGGCCAAGTACTTTTGTGTATTTTGGTATTTCATTCCTATTGTGGTTGGTGGACATTCATAATACATGTTTTATGATATTAGGTTCTTTCAATTGTTTAAAAGCTTCCGCTAGTTGCTCTGTGTAGGACGTTTTCTGTGGAAGAATGGTTTCATTCTGTAACCCTTCAGTCTGTCTGTTGTATATGGCGTCGGGCCCCAGCCAGACCTACTGCTATATACCATGCGACGGATAGGGGTGTTACAATTTGGTATCAGACTACCGGTTCCGGTCTTGCTTATTGGAATTCGTGGGCGAATTCTTTTAAAGGGTGGTGAGCACATGTATGTGCGTCATCATTATACCATAAAAGAACCCATGAATGTCCACTTAGGAATGAAAATACACTTGTTTTTGAGGAACCTGAGAGTTCCAATGATTGCTTTTAGCAATTTGTATGTCGCCTAATCAATAGTTATGCTTTATAGGGGACTACGAGTGGTGCAGGGAAGTCGCAAGGTCTGCACTCCACGGAGAGTAATGCACTTAACAGCGTTCCTGAGACCCTGCTTTCTGTTGAAACCATAAGAAGGATAGTTGAAGTTGTGTTCGCGATGACTAAAGCACAACTTGGAGGGAAAATGCAGCCCCTGTCCCTGGGGTGACTATAACACCGAGTGGTGTGATGGAACAACTGGCATGTATAATACCTTTGGATCAGCAGTTGAACATGATTTAGTGCAGGGTGCGCACTCAGTTGAGGAGTATTTGCAGGCATTTCTTATCATAAGGCGCTACCCAGGGTTTGATTTGCAGAACGAGCAGACTATAGTTAATAGATTATACAACGGTCTGTGTGATGAATTATGACTGCTACTCGTAGGACTAAAACTACTTGGATTCCGAGCGTTAGTGGAGGCGGCTAGAGCTTTGGAAGCAGATCTCGCTAGAATTAACCAGACGTCAGTGTGCAGGTTACCAAACTCCCCAGGTCCCGCAAAGTTTGTACACCGAAAGAGGAGTAAAGTGAGGCCTGACGTATCTGCTAGTCAAACTCCATATTACTGTTATAAATGTGGAAGTTTTGGTAACTTTGCCTGAGATTGTCATAGAGACGATCAGGGGACAGAGAAAGCTATGAAGGGAGTCCAAGAGAAGAAAGACTCCAGTGCTGAGAAGATAGAGTTCAAGGCGCTACCCACCTCGAAGTCCAGTTTCCGTAGATGGTGTAAGAAGGCAAGGAGGTCAGGTCTAGTTCCTTCTTTTGGTGTGTCTGGAACAATTATTGGCCGAAACCCATATGCATGCTTTTGCTATGAAAAGTTGGGACACTTTGCCCGAGAGTGTCTAAGCGGATGTCTGGAGTCTGAGAAGAAGCCTAGAGCGACCTACGAAGAGAAAGGCAAGGGGTTGGAGGCAGCTACATATCAGTATGCTCTATCCCAACCTAGAGGATACAACTTTGGCAATTAGGAGGTTATGGAATATGCTGACATGGTAACAGGTATGGTTTAGTTTTTTTTGGTATGTCAGTTTTAGATACTTGTTGCCTTACGCATATTATCCTATGTTTGGTTATGATAGGAATTGTATTGACTTTCTGAGTGTCCGACAAAAACACTGTTCGTTTTGGGAACTTCCCATTCCTTTTTGCCCAAAGGACTTGTATTGTGCATCAAAGTTCCTTCTTCGATGGCAAGAGTCAAATCAAGAGTACTGCTGCCTAACGGGTACTCTTTACACCCAAATAGAGCCTGTTGTTTGAAGTTACGGTTAGGGAGTAAGGAGTTTTGACTTGCAAGCATCGCTACTGCTGTCTATAGAGTTCAATGTAATCTTTGGAAGGATTGGCTCTCGTAGCAGCGTGCATACATCAATTTCAAACGTCAGGTGGTCAGGTTGGTACTAGCTATGGTTGTGAGATGTCGGAACTGAAGTATTACTTCAAGAGCTTGTAGAGCAGGGTTATGTGCATCCAAGTTTATTGCCTTGGAGCACATCGGTCCTCTTGTTAAAAGAGGATGGAAGCTTACAACTATTTAATGGTTGGTGGAAGTTGATTAAGTTAACGGTAAAAGATTAAGTATCCAACCCAAGGAGTGATTATCTGTTCGATCAACTTAATGGGTCAAGTATGTACTCAAGTTGAATCGGAAGTCTTGATGTTATTATTTGTCGGTAAGGGAAAGTGATATTCCCAAAACGGCGTCCAGCACACGATATGGGCATTATGAGTTCATCGTTATGCCGCTTGTGCTGATAAATGTGTCGTCCGTGTTATGTATTTGAGGTATAGGGCGTTCAGTGAGTACCTGAACCAGTTCGTGATAACCTTTATCGACGACTTACTAGTATACTTTCAGTATGAGGGTGATCATTCCAAGCATCTGGATTCGGTATTGGAGACGTTAAGGAGAAATCAGTTGTATGCCAAATTCTCTAAGTGCGAGCTTTGGTTACCCTCAGTAGCATTTCTTGGTCATCTTGAGTGGAGAAAGTGTCGTGGTGGACCCGTCAAAGATATTTGCGATATGTGAGTTGCTTGTATTATCTACGTTGGCAAAAAGTCCGAAGTTTATAAGACTGGTCGGTTAGTACAAACGCTTCATAGAGAACCCCTAGCGGATAACATTACCCCTCAAGACTTTGGCAAAGAAAGATCAAAAGTTTGTGTCGTTGCTGGAGTGCGTGCAAGCTTTCGAAAAGCTGAAAAGTCGGTTGACCTCGGTAACTATTCCATGTTCACCGAGTAAACCGAAGGAGTTAAGGTTTACCGCGTTGCATGGGGCATTAACTCATATTGTGTTCTGCTCCAGCATGGGAGTGAAATACTATATAGCTCGCGTTAGTTGGTGGTACGCAAGAGGATTTATCCGGTCCATGACTTCAAGTTAGAGGCCATGATATTCGCCTTGAAGCTTTAAAGGCGCTACCTAAATGGCATGAAGGTCAGTATCTAAATCGATCTAAGGAGTCTGAAGTGCTTATTGGATAAAAAGGATTTAAACTTGTTGCAGCGGAGGTGGATGGATTTGTTAGTGGAAAACACCTTCGACATACATTTTGGCGCAAGTTCTGGAGATATTGGAAATCTCTTGCATGGACAAGCAGATCATGGATGATGCTTTTGATAGGTCAAATCCCCAATATGGTATTTGAAAATGGACTGTTGTGGAAGAACAGTCGTCTGTGCGCCCCAAGTGTGGAGAGTCAGCGGCAAGAGTTGATGTACGAGGCTCAACATACCAAGTACTCAATTCACCGCGAGTGCACAAAATGTTTAAAGGTTTGAAGAAGTTGTTCTGATGGTCCGGACTGAAAAAGGACGATCCAGTGGAAAAGTTAGCCAAACTCTGCATGGATAACATTGTTCGGTTGTATGGTGCACCCCACAGTATTGTAAGTGACTGAGATGAACGCTTCACGTCCAACGATACCAGGCTGGTACATAAATTATTGGGAACTAAGCTAAGCTTCAGTACAGTCTTCCGTTCGCAGAAGGATGTTCAAACCGAATGGGCTAGCAAACGATGGAGGACATACTTCACATGTGAGTCTTGTATTATTGAAGATAGTGGAAAGATCACATGTATATGGTGGAGTTTGCGAGTAACAACCGCTACCAGGCGAGTAAACAAATGGCGCCTGTCGAGACCTTGTAAGGGAGAAAAGGGTCGTACGTCATCATCTTGGTTGGAGACGGGTGAGTCGATGTTGTACAAACGACAGACAGTGGAAAATGCCACTTCAACGGTACATACAGTTCAGGAATGGTTGCAGATCGATCACGATAGAAAGGCGGAATACTAACGCCAAAGCATAGGAACGTGGAGTTCGCTGTTGCCGATTGAGCATAGTTGAAAATCAAGCCATTCAATGGTGTCTCGCGAGCTCGACGCCTGAGGAGGCTAAGTCCGAGGTACCTTGGACTGTTTGAGCTCCTGGAGCGGAGTGGTGAAGCAGGGTATTGGCTGAAGCTGTCTGTGGACTTGAGTGGGCTACATGATGTGCTCCACTTATCAGGGTTGCGGAAGGAGGTGCTAGAGCCTTCGTATATGGTTGCAGTCGGTCATGTGTTGTTTGATTGTGGGACGACGACGAAGGTCAAGCCCATATATATTGAAGACTTTGAAGTCACACGAAGCCGCAATAGGAAGTTTCCGTGTGGTTAAAGTCCGTTGAAATAATTGCAGTCGTGAAGATCTTTCATGGGATCGGGAGCAGATTATGTTGGAGGAATACCCGATTTATTTTGTTTGGGTAAATCTTAGGTTGTGTATCTTTACATAATTTCGTGGACGAAATTCTTTAAGGGGTGAGATTTGTAACGCCCCTAAAATTGTAAACGAGTCGGTCGCGTCCTAAGGAATTTTTGGTGCCTTTATAGGGCTACACGGCTTGAGACACGGGCGTGTCCTTCTGTGTTGGCTGGGCTGTTTCCAGGAAAGGACACGGCAGGAAACACAGTTTTGAACAGTAGTGACACGGGCATGTCAGGGGTGACACGGGCGTGTACTCACCCGTATCACCACCTGTGTTCTTCTCTGGTTGAAACCCTGGGTGTGTTGTCAGGAGTGCATGACCGGGGTATACGGGCGTGTACTGTATGACACGGGCATGTCGGATTCGGCACGGGCGTGTGGCCACCCGTGTCCACCAAGGGACGTGACGGTTGGCGTGGCGGTTATGCGTGACACGCCCCTAGTCACGGGCGTGTCGATGACCCGACACGGGCGTGTTAGGTTGGGATACGGGCGTGTCTCGACCTGTGTCCTGCTCTAGATCGAGGACTTTGTATGCAAGCAGGGCACACATCCAGGCACACGGTCGTGTGCAAATCCATGTTCGGCTTATTTTAGTGACTTTTTGGCTGGATCCGAGCAATTCGTTTCCTTTAAATCAGATCCGACGGCTTAGGATTAATCCTCCTTCCTTAAGGCCGGGAGTGGGGGTTAAACTCCTCATTTTCTCTTGGCCTTTCTCTTTCATAAGTCTTAGAGAGAGGATAAAGAAAAGAAGAAGGAGGAGGAGGATCCCAGCCACCAGCGGAGCATCGGAGCACTGAATTGAAAACCGATACTGGATCCACGAAGGCATTCTTGTTACGAAGCTTTCCATCCGGCTAGTTTCTCATGGCGCCAATACGGACTTCAAGGGTAACGATTCTCAACTTGGACATGTGATGTCCTCTTCCTTTTTGCATGGGAAACCCACTCCCGCGAGTGTTCGCTGAGTGCGCGGTGTTCCTTGGGATAGATATGTGAAGTCCCCCTTGTTTAGAGTCCGGAATTGAAGTATGAGCATAGGCATTGTGTGTGAAGCCTACCCGGTCGTGTTTATCTGGATCACTGATGTTGCATTATGCATTGATTGTCGTAGAAGACTCCGTATTTTGTTGTTCTTCAGGTTTTCTACACGATAAATTGCAATAGGGAGCCTTGGGGATTAACTCTAAGGTGCACCCAAAAAACATGGCGGAAACGCATTCCTGCCAACTAGGTGGCCTGGGGCCAACCTTGTATAATTGGGATTGTTTGTGCGAGGCCTGTCTCCAGGAGACATGTAGTGTCTTTCTTTGGAAAACGGTGAGCCCATGGGGTTCAGAATTATTAGGCTAGGGAGCCGAACAGGAAAGGAAAAACCGACCCACGCCCTTCAGGTTTGGCCATGAGTTATACGGTATTCGGAGACGGTAGGGCGACTTGAGCAATGGGAAATGGTGGAGATGTACCTATGTTATGTGGACTATGACATGAGAGTAGCAGAAATTAGCTCTCATCGGTAGCATAATGAGAGTCTCAGGCCAGGGGCCGTAAAGACTAAAATGCTCAAAGTAATCCGTTGAGTCAAGGACCTCTGAAAAGAGGGGGTATCCGGGAAGTCCGGTACACCGTCAATGTACCCTGAGTGCACGGGGTGGGCGGCCGTGCGAGCCTTCACCTGTAGTGAACTGTGCTAGGTTGTACTTTCACTAGGATTTTTGGATGGCAGTGAAGCCACGGAATTGACCGGATTCACGAAGAATGTGCCCTGAGTGCACGGGGTGTTTGGCCGAACGAGCCTACACCTATGGCAAAATATACTTATGCACTTTATTATTAAACTGGGCTAATGAAATACAGGGAAGGAGCACCGTCGTCCCGAATAAGGGGCGGGGTCGTTATAATTTGGTCAGCTTTAGCTGACCGTTGCTTTGTTTGCCACCGTATAGTGGAATGCTGCTTGCAGGTGCGGCGGAACCAATACCAAATAGCGGGCTGAAGCCCAAGCTGCTGTGCTGGCCCTCGAAGGCCAAAGTGAACTGTTGTTTTATTTCTATCATGTGTGGCCGGCCTGCGAGCCGATGTCTGTAAAATACTATGTTTTTAAGTGAACATTTGTAAGGCCATAAGGCCAAGTACTTTTGTGTATTTTGGTATTTCATTCCTATTGTGATTGGTGGACATTCATGACACATGTTTTATGATATTGGGTTCTTTCAACTGTTTAAAAGCTTCCGCTAGTTGCTCTGTGTAGGACGTTTTCTATGGAAGAATGGTTTCATTCTGTAACCCTTCGGTCTGTCTGTAGTATATGGCGTCGGGCCCCGGCCGGACCTACTGTTATATACCATGCGACGGATAGGGGTGTTACACCTAGTCCTACGAATATGCGCATCCAATTAGCAGATCGCTCGGTTAAGTTCCCTATCGATGTAGTGGAGGACGTCCTTGTCCGAGTAGACAAGTTTACCTTTCCGGTAGACTTCATCATCTTAGACATAGAAAAGGATGCTGAGGTATTAATAATACTCGGTCACCCTTTTCTCTCCACCTCCCGCGCACTAATAGATGTTAGTAATGGTCAGCTTCTCCTCCGAGTAGGCGATGATCGGGTTACTTTCTCTATTAACCCCTCGATGGACAATTTGTCATCGAGTGATGATTTCTGCTATTCTTTAGATACTTTTTTTGGAGATTGTTCTTCTCCCATTTTTGAGTCGGTATTTTCAAACAACGATATTTATGCGCTCGAAAATTTTTACTGCAATGAGGATACCTCTATAGAATTGCCTTTCAAACCAATTCGTTAGAAAGACATAGGAATTAAAACCTCCGTAGGAGAACCCCCATCCTAGATCTTAAACCCTTGCCCGAATCGCTCTAATACATTTTTTTGGAAAAAGGCGATACACTTCCCATTATTATTTCTTCGTACTTGAGTGATTCGGAGACTTCCGATTTATTGGAAGTTTTACTTAAACATCGCCATGCAATTGCATGGCAAATCTCTGACTTAAAGGGGATTAACCCCTCATTCTACACCTATAAGATATTTCTTAATGATAATTGTCGCAAAATGATTCAGCCGTAGTGACATCTTAACCCAAACATGAAAGACGTCGTTAAGGCTGAGATCATTAAGTTGTTGGATGCGGGGATTATCTACCCTATTTCAGACAGCGCATGGGTTAGTCTCGTGCATGTCGTGCCCAAGAAGGGTGGTCTAACCGTAGTGGTGAATGAGCACAACGAGCTTGTCCCAACTCATATTGTTACGGGTTGGTGTGTGTGCATTGATTATCGCAAACTTAATGATGCCACCCGCAAGGACCAATTCCCACTACCATTTCTAGACAAGATTTTAGAGTGTTTATCTGGTCATTCGTATTATTGTTTTCTTGACGGTTTATCAGGGTTTTTTCAAATCCCCATTTCCCCCGATGACCAAGAGAAGACAACTTTTACTTGCTCGTTTGGCACCTTCGCATACCGAAGAATGCCATTTGGACTCTGTAATGCGTCGGCTACATTTCAAAGATGTATGCTAGCGATCTTTGGCGAGCTAGTAGAAGACATTATGGAAGCCTTTATGGATGACTTTTTGGTTTTCGAAAGCTCTTTTCCCGATTGCCTTAAAAATTTAGATCATGTCCTCCAACGGTGCGAGGACACAAGTCTTGTTCTAAATTGGGAAAAATGTAACTTTACGGTTCGAGGATGTTTGGTCCTCGACCATAAGATTTCGATTAAGGGGATGGAGGTAGATCAGGCCAAGGTAGAAATCATAGAAAAACTCCCGCCACCAACAAACGTAAAATCTATTAGGAGTTTCTTAGGCCATGCGGGCTTTTACCGACGTTTTATTCAAGACTTTTCAAAAATAACAAAGTCGCTAACTCACCTCTTGGAAAAGGAATCACGCTTCATCTTTAGTAACGAATGTGAGTCTGCCTTAAATTTTAAAAAACAAAAACTTATCACCTCACCGATTTTAGTGGCCCCTAATTGGTCCCTACCGTTCGAAATCATGTGCGATGCTAGTGATATTGCCTTAGGTGTCATTCTTGGCCAACACGGATAAAAACATTTTCATCATATTTATTACGCTAGCAAGACGCTCACTTCCGCACAAGTGAATTAGACGATGACGAAAAAGGAACTCTTAGCCATCATTTTTGCTTTCGATAAGTTTCGCTTGTATTTAACGTTATCTAAAGTTATCGTTTATACCGATCACTCAGCCCTTAAATATTTATTATCTAAAAATGATACGACGCCCCGCCTTCTATGATGGATTCTATTCCTACAAGAGTTTGATTTGGAGATCCGGGATAAGAAGGGCGCGGAAAATCTAGCGGCGGACCACCTCTCCTGCTTAGAAAATCCGGGTGCAGAAGCGCTCATCGAATTTGAAATAAATGACAGATTCCCCGAGGAACGCCTCCTAGACATTCATTTATCTTCGTCATCTTTGCCTTGGTTTGCAGATTTTGCGAACTATTTAGTTGCGCGGGTACTTCCAAAAGAATTTTCAAGTCATCAAAAGAAGAAATTATTTTCTGACTTGAAAATTTTCTTTTGGGAGGACTCATTTCTTTTTCGTATCTACGCAGACCAAGCGGTCCGAAGATGCGTTGCGGGTGTGGAGTGCTTACAAATACTTAGGCACTGCCACGAGGGTCTAGCCGGTGGGCATTATCAAGCCAACCGGACCGCTCCGAAGGCGCTAGAGGCGGGCTACTTTTGGCCCACTCTCTTCAAAAACGCTCACAATTTTGTCTGCGCATGCGATAGCTGTCAGTGGTCAGGTAACATCTCTCGTCGTGACGAGATGCCCCAAAACATGTTTTTAGAATTCGAAGTCTTCGATTTATGGGGCATAGATTTTGTTGGCCCCCTATCTCCATTTTTCAAAAATATATATATTTTAGTGGCGGTCGACTACGTATCGAGGTGGGTCGAAGCGCAAGCTCTCCCCACCAACGACACGCGCGTCATCGTTATATTTCTTAAAAAACTATTTTCTCGCTTTGGCATGCCTTGCGCAATTGTTAATGATAGGGGAATGCATTTCTGTAATGCTCTTATGGCTAAGACGTTAGCTAAATACGGAGTCACGCACAAACTTTCCACCCCCTGCCACCCGCAAACAAGTGGCCAAGTTGAGGTAGTAAATCGAGAGATTAAACGTATATTAGAAAAAACCGTTTTACTTAATAGGAAAGATTGGTTCGTTAAACTTGACGACACGTTATGGGCATATCATACGACATACAAACCCGCAACCGTTTGTACTCCGTTTCGATTAGTCTATGGCAAAGCGTGTCATTTACCCGTAGAACTAGAACATCGCGCACTTTGGGCTTTAAAACTCTTAAACCTCGATGCTAACTTAGCTGCTCAGAATAGAAAACTGCAACTAAACGAGCTCGATGAATGGCGTGCGAACGTTTACGAGAGCAATAAGTTCTATTAGGAGCGTTCTAAGTTATATTACGATCGAAAAATAAAAACCCCAAAAAAATTTTCTCAGGGCGATCTTGTCCTTCTTTATAATTCTCATCTTAAACTTTTTCTTGGCAAACTCAAATCTCGTTGGTCCGGTCCCATCTTAGTTGAAGAAGTTTTTCCATATGGGACCGTACTCGTCTCCCACCCGGAAAAAAGCTCGTTTAAAGTGAACGGTCATAGGTTAAAGTCTTACATAGTGGGCGACCCTGTAATCGAGTATAACGAAACCATAACCATCCTCGATATATAAACCCACAAATATAGTCAAGCTACACGACTATAAACAAAGCGCTCCTGGGAGGCACCCAACGTTTATCTTTTTCGCTCTTTATTTATCATGTTTGCTACTTTTTCTAATAATGCGGGGTTTCAAAATGGGCTTCGCCGAACACGCATCAGGGACGTTTCTACCCTCTGTCTTTCTTTTTGTACATATAGCATTTATTTTTTATCGTTCTGCATACTTATCTTACAATATTGGGGACAATGTTGGAACTAATTATGGGGGTGTTTTCGTATTTTCCCTATTTTTTTCTGCACTTCTTTCATTTGCACTTATATTTCCAAAACAAAAACAAATAAAAAAATAATAATAATAAAACAAAAATTCCAAAAATATTTTACAAGTATGAAAATTTTCTTTAAAATACAAAAAAAAAAATTTAGAAAACTTAAAAACAAAAAAAAATTATAAAACAAAAATTCTAAAATATTTTGTTTTACTTTGTAAATAATTTTTGTTGATAAATTTTTGTAAATATTTTTTTGTAAATACTCTTCTGTTTCCCCTCTACCCTTTTCTCTCTCATCCTTGTAAATAACTTCTCTTTTTTCTCCCAATTTTTGTAAATAGAATGAAAATTTTCGAAACAAAAAATATATACAAAAAAATTTGCAAAACTTAAAAATCTAATTTTTTTTTATTTTCGCATTTTTCTTTCTTTAGTATATATATATATTAAAGAAATAAATACAAAAATACAAAAAAAAGATAATAACTTTAAAAATTCAAAACAAAAATAGTTTATAAAACAAATAAATTAAATATACCATTCTTAATTTTCTTGCTATCCAAAAATTTTGTTTTGAATTTATTTATATGTGAATTTTATTAATTCTTTGTTAACTATTAATTTGTTAATTATAGATTGAAAAATTTAAATAGCCGGAGTTAAGTTTTAAAGAATTTATTATGCTTTGTTTAAAATAGCGAACTTGTTTTAGGCACTACTTCTAATTTTTCATAGATAAGAGCACGAGTATCATGTTAGAAAATAACGACTATAGAATTCAATTATGCTTACTTTTAGCTTTCTGAAAAATTGGAACGTACAATTTATAAAGGTTTCTCTCAAAAAATTTTGATTAAAAATCTAGTTTTCTTTTCTTCCCCTTATTTATCATGTCCAACCTGGCATGATAAAAATTTTACCCTTAAAAGATCCTATGTCAATGGGAATAAGATTTCATTCCGTTAACATAGGCAGCCAATAATTTAAAAAGATTATATGTTATGCAGTAAGAGGATAAAATTCATTACTCCTATACATATGCATTGGGTTAATTTTATTATTTTGGAGTTGAAAAAGAAAAAAAATCATATTAGAAAAATAAGATTTCATTTTCCTAATAATCCAAAAAAATGGAGGTTCGAGAAAAAAATACCTTGCCTCAAAATCCAAACCACTTCATAAACCGCCAGACCCCCCCTTAGCCAATTTCACGACTCTAGAATTAATTCAAAAATCTTTTTTGAGAGCATAATTCGTAAATTTCATTATTTCCCGTAAAACTCCTATAAACAAAAGTTCATATAATTCTAAGTTATTTTGTTGACCTAACCATTACAACTATTGCTTTCTATTTGATTACATCAAAAAGTCTTTTGGCCAAAACTTTTTGCCCTATTTAAATCATCTACATAATTTTGGGACTTAACTCTTACACCCTGTATATTTATTTAGATCTCTCTTATAATTTATTAAAGCGGTAGCAAAACTTAAAGTTTTTTTATTTCTTATAAGTTCATCTCAAACTTTTGCTCTGGAATATCAAAAGCTTAAGTATGGGGGTATTTGATAAGTTGTAAATATACCTATTTTATAGTATTCTTATTAAGTCATTTTTTGTTTATTTTCTTTGTTTTCAATCAATTTCCTTCAATAAATTGTTCATATTTTGCAAATTTTATTTCTAACTTAGTTTATTTTGTTTTCCAGAAAAATTTCAGAAAAAGTCAAAAAAATAATGTCTTGACACGCCCGTGTCACGCCCTCGACGATCGTCGACCTCAGCCCGATGCTCGAAGTTTAGCCTTCGTCAACCCGAGCAGAACACGCTCGTATCATGACCGACACGCCCGTGTTAGCCACTCAACGCCACTCAACACTGGCAGTTACTCAACGCTTTTACTATCCACCTCTCGACGCCACTCAACGCCATCAACTCGACACTCAACGCCAGCATGTCATGCCCGTTTCCAAACACGACACACCCGTGTTGGACATGTGTCCCATCCCGAAGCTTCCAAAAACAAGCCTGCTCGCCAGATTTCGCAAAGTCAAACACGATAACTGTGACACGCCCCCCGACACGCCCGAGACTAGGGCATGTCACACCCGAAATTTTGTTTATAAATAAAACTTTTCTGTGAAGTCCAAGGGTTCACTTTTTTGAGCCAAATTTAGTGTCTTTTAATGGGCTGCCCTTGGTGATTCCATAGCCATGTAAGGAGATTTCTCCCCCCTTCCCTTTATGTTTTCTTTTGCTTTAGCTTTAGCTTTATAATAGTCTTGTAATAGTTCCCTTTCATTAATAAAATATGTTAGCTTTTCTCTTCTTAATTGTCTTTTGAATGAACTTGTGTGCCCACTTTCTTCTCCTTTTTATTCTCATGTTTCTCTTTGTTTTTTTTTCTCTTTATGAAAAGTGTGTGTGTGTGTGTGTGTATGAGCTTAACTAGTTGATTTTATTTCATGCTCTTAATTAGTTGTTATGTTAGATTTTATTTTAGTTTTTATTTTAAAAATGAAATGTTATTATGGTAATTTTCCTTCAAGTTTTATGTTACATTAAAAGTATATCTTCTTCATCCTTATGAACTTGTAAAAGTGATTTCAAAAGTGATTTTTATTTTCTTTAACTTAGGTTTTGTGTAGGTTGTAAAACTTTTGGTCTCTTTTAAATTTTATTTTTTTTTCTTTTTCATCACTTTTATGAACTCTTAAGAATGGAAAAGTTATATTTTTAATTTTCAAGCACCTTTGATTTTAACTTTAATTTCCAAAAAATTTTGCTCCTTTTAATTTTATTTTGTCTTTTTATTCATTTCTAGTAAATTCTAAGTATAAAAAAGTAGTTGTTTTAATTTTTAGGTAACCTTAGTTTTGATTTTAATTTGTGTGTGTGAGTGTATGAGGATAGATTTTCATTATGATCTTTTAATTTCATGTTAGTGTGTGTGAGTGTATGAGGATAATTTTATTGCTTTCATTCTCCCGTCCACTCATTTGAGCCAGGACTCGCAATTTTATCGCTTTCTCAATCTTGTAGAGTGTGTGTGTGTAGGAGACAAATTTTCATGCTTTATTTTATCGCTTTCCTCAATTATGTAGAGTGCGTGTGTGTAGGAGATAACCTTATTGTTTTTTTCCTCAAATTATGTTGAGTGTGTGTGTGTGCGCATTTATTTTCTCCTACTCATTAATAGTTAAATAGCGTGTTTTCCTTTACCGCCTACTCATTCGAGTAGGACTTGTCATTTACCGTCTACTCATTTGAGTAGAACTTGTACATGCATTTATTTCCGCCTACTCGTTAAGACTTAAATGGCGTGCTTTTATTTCCTACCTACTCGTTTAAGTAGGACTTATCTTTACCTTATTTATGGTTTTGAAGAGTGCGTGAGTTCTCGTTTTAGTAAGCTTCCTAATTTTTCTAAATGTTTGTTGTTTTATGTCTTCTTTCTTATAACTGTTTAGTGCTTAATTTCGAACTCGCGCCTCATTAAAATCATAAAGCCGTCTCCATACCGATGACTGGCTAATCATTTTTAGCCCTTGGCATCGAAGAGCATTGGGACATATAAAATGATTTGAAATAATGAAAGTTCTTTATTTTCACTTTAATATTAGGACTTAAGGTTTACCCCGGGTTAACAACGCGTAGGACCACATAATCGATGTGTGGGCTCTATTTCTGTTATCCATACGCTAGCTAGCCGAGAGGCCGGGCGTATGGACTGATCCCCTTTGGGTAAATAGAATTTCGTACATACCCTCGAGAGAGGAGAAGCGTAGTTCTACCGAATTTGGTTCCCCACCTAATAGCAGGGTTCTTAGCGTAAAGCGAGTGTTAAGAGGAATCTTTCATCGGACTAACGTTCAGTCGAATAGTCTTAGCGTTCAAGTGAGAGATATTCCTAGAGATAAGTGCTTTCATATTTATGGAACCTCCACGGCCAAGTGCCTTTTATTAACTTGAATACTAAGTTCAATAATTATTAAGAATTATTTTAGTCTTAATCCGATTCGGTGCCAAGCGTTAACCCGTCATCGAATAATCTAGTAATTTGCAGCTTTCTTTTATTTCTGTTATTAGTGTAAAACAAACATCCACCTTACTTTCAGTAAAATAATAGTCCTCCTGGAGGAGTAAGAATAATCAACCCGACCCCAAGAACAATACGACCTCGGTATTCTCCCGAACATCGAGTACTACTTGCGATAGGTGCACTTTCCTCCTTTCGTTAGAAACTTCGATTTTCTAACAGTCCGCGATGGTCGACTCATCGAACCAACCACCCAAATAAGAGTCTGCTCGCGGGCCAATCAATTTGTGAGAAGAAGGTTTCTAGGAAATGGCCTTGCTCGGACTTGTGTCCTAGGAATTAGAGTCTTCAACCTTTCCCTCACTTCGAAAGCAGTTTTTGGACTGGTTTCGTGAAGAGAAGTGGCCTTATGAAGGTGAATAAGGGAGGAGGAATTCTGGATGTTATTTGAAAGTTTGGTTGAAGGAATAAGATGAACTGATGTCATTCTATTTGCTTTAAGATGCGCAAAGAAATCTGTTTTCTGCGCGCAGCAACCTTCGAGGCCATTTTCAGACTCGATTCGGCTAGATCAGGGCTTTCGACTAAACACGAAAGTCGCAGTCCATGGAAATGCCATTCCAACAAGGGTTTAAACGTCTTCACCGGATTCCTATAGCCTCTGGAATCCCTGTTTGACATTGTTGTACAGTAATTATTCTTGCACATGTAATTCTCGTGTTTGTTTTGTATCGGCTTTGGGTTGGTAGAGAGATTGTTTTACATTAACGTTAATGTTTTGTTGAGATGTAGTCTATAAGTGGTTGTGATAAATCATGTAAATAATATTTATTGGATAGATCCCTAATGAACAAATGATGTAGAAGAGTGTACTTGATCGAGGTGATGTGGTGGAGG
Source organism: Platanthera zijinensis (assembly GCA_039513925.1). Classification (NCBI taxonomy): domain Eukaryota; kingdom Viridiplantae; phylum Streptophyta; class Magnoliopsida; order Asparagales; family Orchidaceae; genus Platanthera; species Platanthera zijinensis. The sequence continues at coordinate 72,682,495 of CM077087.1, forward strand.
TTAGAGAATGAATGGATTGACGAGTTGGTATGGTAGGAATGATTTAAATATGTGAAATATTGAGGACATACTTTATAGTGGTGATGTGTTGAATAATGATGAGTTTGGCTTGAACATGCCGAATATAATTGGTAATGACTGTTACGAAAAAATGGTTGTGGTCTTTTGATGATGGATGTGTGAAGTACCCTTACACTGATAATGAACCCTTAAGTACCTTGGGGCACGGGGTTGTGAAAGGGTGTAAGTATGGGGTTCGACCGCACTAGTTTGGTAATGTTGAGAAGAGACGTAAGTGGACGGTTGGTCTTGGTCCTCAATAATCCACCTTTTGGTGGGGTAAATCCATGCACATGCCAAAACAAGGACTTCACATGTCCAAGAAGGAACATCAACCTACTAAAATCCACCGAGTCAAAACCTCGGATTCTGATGAGTAAAAATCACGCTCCAACAACGACGCCCATTAACTATGTGTCAACGTAATTCCCTAACATAATTATTACGTCACTATAGAAATTTAAAATAAACATCGAAAAATCAGGGGCGTTACAGGTTTTGCAGATCCTGGGAGTCAACCCCAGGCTCTTAAGAAGCTTCTTCTTAGGAGGACTCTGCCCTGACAACTTCTATTCAGCATTAATGAAAGAAGAAGCTCCAAGCTACCATGACTTAGTATGGGGAGTCAAAGCCCAGATCATCGTTGATGAAGCAATCAAAGCACATCAATAACAGTTCGACGGAGGAATGAAATGGCATAGGGTACTGGAGGCTTCTTTAGTCTTAAGAAAGAACACTGAACGTCATGGAAACCCACAACCTTGGCAGCACTATAATTGTGCGCCCTTGAGTACCTCTAGATCAGACATACTATGTGCAATCCAAAGCAGCGAGGTGCTCTGCATGCCCAGACCCCTTACTAAAAATATAGGGAACCAGACAAAGTACTGTGAGTTCTACCAAGGACGGGGACATGATACAAAAAATTGTCGATAGCTTAAGGATGAAATCGTGCGCCTCGTCAAGCAAGGTCTTCTGGAGAAATTCTTACGGAATTAGACGTTGAGCCTGCCAATGGAAGGTCAGCCAACGGTACACCAGGAAGGACTTGGGGGAAATACCTAAGGCAATCATCCCAGGAAAAAGCTTCATATTTAATAGCGAGGCTCTACCTGCGCCTCCGCAATGTTTACCAACTTTGTTTTTCTATGAATGCTTTGTGTAAATTACAACTGTGACTCAAATAGCTTATAAAGCTTGTTCATTTCAGGCCTGTGTGAGGCAAATATCATCTGCGCAGATAGAGGTACGTACTCAATTCCCTAAAAAAAAGGATGCCCATTTATATGAATAGCAACTGCCTCTGGGCAACGCGCTATGAACAACAATTACCTCCGGGCAGTGCGCTATGAAGAGCAATTGCCTTCGGGCAGCGCGCTATGAAAAACAACTTCCTCCAGGCAGTGCACTATGAACAGTAACTGCCTCCGGGAAGCGCGCTAACAGTGTCCTCTCTGCTTACAATCGAAGGTTCTCCCTTCTCCCACAATTGGTCACGGCATCTTCAGGGCCTTCCCAACTTGAGTTTGACAGTTGTATGCATGTTTCTGAACTACGATATTCCTTCAGAGCTACCAGCCTTGTGGTCTCTCTGTCTGCGATTGAAGGTTCACCCTTCTCCCGCAATTGGTTACGGTGTCTCCATGGCCTGCCCCCTTGCGTTCGTTAGCGTTGTGCAAGTTTTCGAACTTTGTCATTTCTTTAGGGCTCCCATCACTTGTGGCAACTCTTACTACGATCAAAGGTTCGTCCTTCTCCCGTAATTGGTCATGGCGTCGTCAAGGCTTGCCCCCCTCACATTCGCCATCTGTCTGTAAGTTTATGAACTTCACCATTCCTTCAGGCGCCCCAACCGTTGTGTCCACTCCACCTATGATCGAAGGTTCTCCCTTCTCCCACAATTGCCCACGTCATTGTCAGGGCCTTCCCTCCTTGCGTTCTCCAGCTGTTTGTAAGTTTCCAAACTTTGTTATTTTTACAGGCCCCCCAGCGCTTCTTAACACTTTGTCCACAAACGATGGTTTTCCCTTCTCCCGTAATTGGTCACGGCATCACCAGGGCTTGCCCCCCTCACGTTCACCAGCGGCCTGCAAGTTCCTTAACTTTGTCATCCCTTCGAGGCTCCCAGCCCCTTACAACTCGCACTACCTGCGATCAAAGGACCGTCCTTCTCCCACAGTCGACTACAATGCCACCAGGGTGTGTCTCCCTCAAAGTGTCCCAACAACGAGGATCTCCACCGCCTCTCCCATCAATAATACTGGCTCTGAAAGCCGAACACCAAGCCTATCCGGTCCAAAGTACCCTCTCTTCACATTAGGAAAAGTCACAAGGCTGACATGGGACCGCCCTCTGATTGTCGTCTTCAAAAGTGCAACTCATAATAATTTAAACGGCACCATACCACAAAATAATAGAATATGTGTTGAGCAGCAACAACCAGTAAAAATATCAAGACAAAGCAAAAAATACAAAGCTACAACAATGTAAGTATAGTAGTATGATGTAAGGGCAATCAAGTACAAATCAAACAAGAAACTCAAGTACGAGGGACTACTCCTCGTCATCAATATCCACAAGCTCGTCCTCGGATAGATCCTCAAATCCCAAGTTGGTGACGTCACACCCCCTCTTACGGGACACCGTCCTGAGGTTCATTGACATACCACGAAGGAAGGCCACCTCCCGCACCTCTGCAATGTCTGGATTAACCTACCGCATCCATACCTCCTCACTAATCTCCTCATAAAGCAAGCAATGATCTCACATAATGTCGATAGAATCCATATACTCTACGACCCCCGGTGCTCTTAGCTCAAGCAAGAGCTCCTTCAAAGAAAGTCACTCAACTTCAGACTTCAGCGAAGACCGCTATGACCATGGAAGTGCATTCTCTTCTTGTGCACCCTCCAAAATTCATGTTGTCTTCTCCACCAAAATATTCTCCTCCTGAAGCCCCTCTCACAACTGCTTCATGTCAGCTTTCATATTCACATCAAACTAGCAAAAGTGGGAGATATCACGGTATCACCTCCCCCTCAAGTCGAGGAAGGATCCCTCCATCACTCGACACTTCTCCTAAAGGGATTGGTAGTTGTACTTCAAGCTTGCTAGAAGGTCATCCCAAGATGGGTCAATGCTGACTTGAATGTCAGTTTGCAACAAAGAAAAAAGTTAGAGAAAATCAAAGAAGTTTGACAAAATCAATACGAGGAACTGCATCGTTACTGCCATAATCAGCCTCGAAGATAACGCGGGCCTCCCATCCTTTGGCTATGGCATGTAAGCCATCTCAAGGACTTGGGGGTAGTAGAGTACCAAATCTCAATGTCATGGTTAGTAGGCATAATTGCCTCAACCCTAAAAGAGCACAGAGATATCTCCAAGCGAGCATACGACCATCTCGAAGTACGATACTCGACCGTTGATTTGACGCAACCTTCAAATATCATCTTCCTCTTTCGGTCATGGGCCAAAGGAACCACAGCAGAACTCCCCACATCAGCTAAATGGCCGCACAACAACAGACACTTTTCCTCTATGAAGGATGAAATATTGAGGAGTCGGTTCGCCAGCTCTCGAGGCTTGAAAAATCCTAGCATTCGAGTAAATTCGTGTGTGCACCCCTTCACCCTTCTAAAACGATCAGGAAGGACGTTCTAAAGCTCTAGCAGCTCCCAATAATTACAAATGTATCCGTACAAAGTGTTCCCATGACGTCGATCCACCCAACTCCCGAACACCAGCTAGTGTTTGTTGTTGAAGACATCAGCCCGACCACCGCTATTGGCGCACACCTCGCAGCAATCTTTGAAGATATCCAAGGAAATTCGGGAGCCATGCTCATGGAAAAAACCACAAGCCCGACCATTACACTTGGCCCAAGCACGCACGCATGCTTAGCCCAAGCAAGAGCGGCCGCACGCGAGTGAGCGTAGGTCCCGAGCGCGCGCGCTTAGCCCAAGCATTCACGCGTGCTCGACTCGAGCATTCACGCGCGCTCGACTCGAGCGTGCACGCGCGCTCGACTCGAGAGTGTAGGCGTGCTCGACTCGAGCGTGCACGCGCGCTCGACTCGAGTGTGCACGGGCGCCGGGTTCAGGCACGCACGAGCCTAGCTTGAGCACACACCCGCACGATATGGGCGTTGGCACCTGCTCATGCGTAGCGCGCGTCTAGAATAACCCGTGTAAGCCTCCGCGGGTGCACACTTGCACACAATCTAGGTTCGCTAGCGCATGCGCCCCCTTTCTCCCTTACACCCGCTCGCTCGCTGGCATACCTTTTTTGATTGGGCCTATACTTCTCGAACTTCATCATTCTTCTCCACAATCGAAGTTGATGACCCGCTCAATGATGTAAAGCCTCGCACTCCTCTCTTGAGATTCGGACTCTACGAGCTTTAGGGGAATTTTATGGGATCGTACCCAATTTATATGCATACTAGGTTACACTTAGCCAAAAAATCCACTCCCCCCACTAACGAAGTGCGGGGTTACGGTTCAAACCGCTTCACATGTGATCACCGTGTCCAATCCAAGCAACAACTTCCTCATACCGGATCATAACCACCGCACGCGGGATCCTAACCAGCACGCACGGGATCCTAACTCCCGCGCGCGGGATTCTAACTCCTGCATACTGGATCGCCAACCATCAATTAGGATTATGCGCCCCAACTTCCTCGCATATTGTTGGTGGTGTCAGCAGCTCCGCTTCTCCCCAGCTACCTACGGCGAGGACGGCAGGGGAGGCTTCAGCCCCGTTGAGGACAATCGTCCCACTTCTCTCTAGCGGCCTATAGCGAGGCCGACCGAGGAGTCACCGGCCCCACTAAGGTGGTCCTCCCTCTTCTCCTCGGCCGCCTACAGCAAGGCCGGCCAGGGAGGTACCGGACCCCAAATGGTCGGCCTCCATCTTCTCCCCGGTCGACTATGGCGAGGCTGGCCGGGGAGGCGCCGGACCCCAAGGTGTCGGCTGCCCTCTTCTCCATGACTACCTACGGTAAGGCCGACCATGGATGCACCGGCCCCCAAGGGGCCAGTCGTCATCATCTCAATGGCCACCCATCGTTTAGGCAGTCGAGGGGTCGCCCGGCCCCTTAGGGCTGGCAGCCCCCTTTGGTCACCCGGCGTACTACCGGCTGAGGGATTTGGCCGAACCCAAGTGGACGGCTACCCCATCTGATGCCCCTATACGGGGCTGCCAATGCCCATAACCTCCCACAAAGTGGGCTATTGGGGGTGGTTACCGCGTGAAACCACCCTCGTGTCCCATTGGGCCGATCCCGAGTGTCGACGGGTTAGTTTTGGACTCGAGGATGGCTCGATATTTTAATAAAATGGTGATTCGTGTGATCAATTTTGGGCCTTCCTATTGGACCATACAGTAGTTATTAAGGGAAATTACCGGGTCGCCTCTGCCCAAGCCTATAAATAGACCTCTAATCCTTCTCATTTTTCTAACTTCAGAATTCGTATTTCTACTGGAATTTATGTTTCTCTCTATAACCTTTTCTCTATATTTCTTTCTCTCTCCCTTCAAAGGACCATAATCATCGTGCTCACCGCCAAGGCAAAGCCGGTCACCTACGCGCTCGCCTCCAAGTCAAAGACTGTTCACGACACCCTCTGCGTAATTATGTGCTCGTAAGAAATCATTCACTCACTGTCTGCCACCCTCAGAATCTGTAGAGCACCTCCAACAGAGCACCCACAGTTCTAGTCGGACAGTCATCATGCGATCGTCCAGAAGCCCACAAGCGCTCTCCTATATGCCGAATGGCATCTCTTTCTCTCCCCCTTAAGTTGTAATGAGGAGCAGCTTGTCACCCTTGATTCTGTCAAAGAAGCTTTATAACCCCAACTGATCTAGTATAGTTCATGTCGACAAAGTCTCGGCCATGGTTTTTCACCCTATTCAGAGGATTTTTGACATAAAAAAACTAGTCTCTTCTGTGATATAATTCCGTGACTATTTATATAACCGAACACTATGAGGGCTAAGACGTTCTAGTTAGTCCAGTATGTCTGGAGCGCTATCGCGAACCGCAAAAATATATAATAATAAACTATGTTAATTCTCAATAGGATTTAACCTAACAATACGTGAAATGGGTTCAAGTCTGGGAGAGAAGGAAAAAAATACATTATGTCAACTTGAGATCAAGTCGACATACACTGCGTTGACTTGAGATTCAGTCAACATACACTATGTTGACTTGAGATCTAGTTGGCATATACTATATCGACTTGAAATCTTGTCGACAGACAATCAAGATGATTTCACTATATCAACTTGAATTCTTGTCGACAAACATTCCAGTCTACAGATACTCAGTCAAGTTGAAAATAATCAATTCAACAAATAGTCAAGACGATATCACAATATCAACTTGAAGTTTAGCCAAAATAGACACAGTCCTAGTTGATATTGTCTAGTCGACATAGACACAATCTAGTTTATATTGCCCTGTTGACATAGACACAGTATAGTTGATATTGTCCAGTTGATATAGACACATTCAAGTCGATATTTCCCAGTCAACACAGATTATATTGATGAAGACTCTAGTCGATATACACTATATTGACTAAACATCAAGTCAATTTCTTCTAGTTTATACAGACCAATCTCTCAATTAGTTTAGGCTTGGCTCTTCACTCATATATATCTTATATAAGTTAGAATATCACGATTATTTATCGAATTTTTTGTATGTTATTATGTGTGGCATCATCAGCTCAGCTTATATTGTCAATGAGACTAAATTCTTGATTACTTCTAGATCACATAAGACTCTAATAGTCTCCCACATGAACTAGAACATATCAACTATAGTATTACAAGCAATGAGTGGTATCTAGTAATGCACCATTACTATCCAAGTAATACAAGAGTTCGTAACTCAATAAATTTATATGTGACTAATATTCTACTGTTGTCATGTCTCTTTGCTCCTTATATCTAGATTTAACTCAAGGCATAAAGTGTGTAACCCTCCTAATAATTCAATCTTTATTTCTTGATCTAGAATAGACTGTCAGAAATTAGTGAGCTCAATATCATATATTGACTCATCCTTGCATGGTCATGCATTTCATAGACTCATTCCATCAAGAGGCCTATGGATGTAAATCTTGTCATATAGGAGGACAAATCTCATCTCTATCCACACATAATCACTCAAATGTTTCATAACCACCCTTATCATCAACCTTTCGCAAGGAAGACTTTAGACAGCATTAAAGCATGTTATTTTCACTTGATGAATGTTATGACTTCAGGTCAAAGAACCACTAATGCCATTGTCACTTGAGACCTACTTATGACACATTTATATAACAATCCACAAATAGTCTCATGGTGGGTCTGTCTAATATAACTCATTCTTAGCAAGTAACTATATGATGACTTAATATACAATATCATGATCTCTATAACCGGTCATCTGTCAACCCACATACTAGTCTTATTATATCATCTTCGGCCTGATTTTTAAGATGATACCTCGATCATGGCCAATTTAAGAATGATGTTTCTTATAAACATTGGCCCTCACATTCAAGTCATGCAATTGAATTCCTAAGGAATAAAACATTCCAAGGACATTTATTATGTCAATTAATCTATCATACATATAAATAAATAGACATAACAAAATAATATGCCTTAAATGTAAAAAGAAATACATAGTGTAATTCATCACATGAACCTTTTACCAACAAAGACAAAATCTACAAGCCTCCCACTAGAGTTGATCATTCAATATCAAATACCCAATGATCGAGTATGGCAATTATGCTTCCTCTACTAAAGATCCTTCATACGTGGATCTATTATATTCTCATCAGTCAGTACTATGCAGATATTCACATCTCCTCGATCAACAATCTCTCGAATAAGATGGAACTCCCGAAGTATATGCTTGGAGCGCTGATGGGATCTAGGTTCCTTAGCCTATGTAATGGAACCATTATTGTCTCTATAAATAGTTACTAGAGAAACAATGCTAGGAACTATATCAAGCTCGCTGATGAATTTCCTAATCCATACCGCCTCCTTCGTCGCATTAACAATTTTTATACACTCAACCTTTGTTGTAGAATCAGCAATTGTCTCTTTCTTAGTACTCTTCTCGCTCACAACCCCTCAATTGAGGCAAAACATAGTACCCGACTGATGCTTTGAGTGGTCTCTATCAGTTTGGAAGCTAGAATTTGTATAACCTTTCACAATGAGTTTTTTCTCACCACCAAATACCATGAATACATCTTTAGTCCTTAAGTATTTAAGGATATTCTTAACTACTATCTAATGACCATCATTTGAATCATATTGATACCTGCTAGTTATTCTCAAAGTATATGAGACATCGGGTTGAGTACATAACATTGCTAGATGATTGACCCAATTATAGAAGCATGTAAAATCAACTTCTTGCATTACTTATCTTCCAAAGATTTAGGAAATTGGTCCTTAAAGAGACTCACACCATGTATCGTGGGTAAGAATTCCTTCTTGGACTCAAGCATTTTAAACAATTTCAACACCTTTTCAATGTATGCACTTTGGATCAAACCTAGCAACTTCTTCGATCTATCTCTATAGATCTTAATATCTAGTATGAAAGTCACTTTGCCTAAGTCTTTCAAAAAAATAGTCTCCTGGCAAATTTTTAACAACTTGTAGGATTGGAATATCATTCCCAATCAATAGTATATCATCTGCAAACAATATCAAGAATACAATAGTGCTCCCACTAATTCTCTTATAAACACAAAGCACATCTTCATTCTTAACCAAATCAAACTCTTTGATTTTCTCATCAAAATGAAGATTCTAACTTTGTGAAGCTTGCATCAATCCATAAATAAATCTCTATAACTTGCATATTTTAGTGGCTTCAGTTGGTGATACAAAACCCTTTGGTTGTATTATATACACATGCTCAAGGAGATTTCCATTAAGGAAAGACGTTTTGACATTTATTTGTCAGATCTCGTAATCATAGTGCACCATAATAGCAAGCAAAATTCTGATGAATTTTAACATGACAACAGGGGAAAAAATCTCATTATAGTTAACACCATGAATTTGCTTGAAACCTTTAACCATTAATCACCCTTTGAATATTTGTACATTCCCATCCATATTAGTCTTCTTCTTTAAGATTCACTTGCACTATATGGGTCATACCCCTTTAGTTGGTTCCATAAAGGTCCAAACTTTATTTATATACAGTGTCCATTTCAGATTTCATTGCCTCAAGCCACTTCTCGGAGTCTGCTAAATTCAAAACTTTTTGTTAGGTTGCAGGCTCATCATCATGATCCATAAGCAATACATCACATATTAGAGATGTAAGACCCCCTCCCAGAACAAACCACATGATCGAGGGGTTTCTTATGCCCAGAACAGCCGCCTTACAGTAGATTCAACACATGGGTTGACTGATACTACAAGACACCTATTCTGTTGGCTCTCACAAATAACATCCATGTCAACCCAACATAAAGAATATACAGAAGTCAAAATCCACAGTAGTACAAGTCCAAAAGAAAAGATACATGCAGCTACAAATCTCTTGAATACATTAGTGTTTAATTGCCCCAAGGGCTACAACATATAGTCTCTCAAAATCTTTCTTGGTAACCGACGGTAATGAGGGTATCGTCATATCAGGCCCTATCCCCCTATTCTGGTTTCCCTCCTACAGAACTTGTTGCTGCTCTACCTGTTAGTGTCCTCCTAAAAAGGTAGTCGTAGCAACCGTTAGTCATAAAGACTAAGTGTCTATCTCATCCTCTCACCCCGGCAGCTCTTAGGCACCGGGCGGGAGAAAGAAGGAATGGTACAATATATGTATATAAGTTGTAAGTACAAGCAGGTAGTATATCTCTACATATCATAAATGTAACAGTAGCAATGTATAGCAAATAATAACATCATTATACACTAGAAGTACTGTAATGGTAAGAGCATTCATCCACAACATTTAATTCTACAAACAGAAATAGAACTTAACATATAAAAATGCTCATATAGATATATATGTTAAGGATCGGCTTAACAGAAAGTAACTCAACATATAAAAGTGCCCATACAAATTTATATGTTGATGATCTTATGTGGTGCAATGCAATGATGGTTTATGATGCACTCATGCAAGTCACGCACTCTGTTTTGTTATGTCGACATAGTCCTTTAGTTCTCACTTTTCGATCAGGTAGCTAACCTCTCAGGCGTCATCCGTTGTGGCCAAATAGTGACAGTAGAGCAGGTGATGTAGGCTATGCCTTAAGGATCCTACACGGAAGGCAAGACTACGACCTTTACAACGTTTAACGCTCCCTAACCCACACACAAACGAAACGCAGCGACCACAATGAATTTTATTTATCGTTCGCGTTAACATACGGATAGCCGATCTGCAAATGGAACGGAGAATGGCTATAGGCCAAAATCCTTTCCGGCTAAATGGAATAATATTGATTCCGATCGAGCTTGGAGTTGTACCAAAATAGATCCACCAAAAAAAATCACGATTCGAAAGTGGTAGGATCTATCCCAACAAAACAAAAGTGAGGAGCGCCAATCCTCTCGCTAGATCTTTCGGAAAACCAAATGAAAATCTCAAATCTATTATTAGAAACACCGCGAAAAATTAATGATTCGAGAAATCACGCAAAATCCGTCCACCACAAGAACTAATCAAAGAAGGGAATGTCTTATGTAGAAATTCTGTTACCCCACTCGGAAACGTAGATCCGAGATGTATGATCCACAAAGAACGACCGATCTTCCTTTTGAGATCCACGGGAAATGCACCACGGATGAAGATTTTGTTCGTCTCCTTCGCTTCTCGTCGTGGACGATTACCCCACACCTTGATTCTCCCTTGCACGAGATCTTTCTCCTCCAAGGTGGCCGAAAACTTCAAATGGATTGAAGGTGATTTGGTGGAGAATAGAGAGAGAGAGGGGAGAACGTTGGATTGTTAGAGGTAGAGAGGAGTGGAAGGGGATGACCAAGCAATGGAGGAGAGGGGTGGCCGAATTCCTTGAGAGGAAACCTTGAGGGGGGCGGTGGCTAAGAGGAGGAGAGGAAAATTAGGTTTAGGCAAGCAATTTTTCTTGATTTCAATATTAGTTCCATAACAAATGAAAATATGGCCTTATATAAGGCTTACAACCATGTTGCTATTAGCAGCCCAAAATAAATATTGTCTCGAAATGAAATGATAGAAAATAGAAAATAACATAGTTTCAAATACCACACATAAAAGATAAATGCAGACCACTAGTAAAATAAAATTAACTCTTATTCTTATTACATGGGAGAAGATTGTAGCCATGGCCGCTACGGCGCTCAAGTCTTTCGTTGGAGGAGCATCGTCGTCATCTTCTACCACGGCAACACCGCCATGTACGTCGTCTTCATCACCCAGTTGGCCGTCGTGGTGGTCATCGCCATCAATCCTCCCGCTCTAAAAAGTACTCATCACTGATGAGTGGGCTGGACGGTAACGGTGGAGGAGTTCTGCATCCAGAAGAGCCAGTTCTGCCGAAGAAACCCAAGAGTCGTCCGAAGCAGGACGACCACGCCATCTGACCAAAAACCTGTGAACGTCGCCATCGGAAGTAGAAAACACCGCATCCTGCAAAATCTTGTCAGGCAAGAAATCGGTCCGGGGGAACCTTGGAAAAGCGTTAGGCGAAGAAGAAAAATAAGTTGTATCATCAATAGGCAACGTACCTCCCGAAGAATCCGAAAGGGAGAGTGGTCCAGAAATATTCCCCAACCCCTTTAGACAGTATAGTGGAATTATGAAACGGAGAGACTGACAGTTCAGGTGGTGGAGCAATATAGAGCGTTAAATCCGAAATGTTAAAAACAAGGGAAATTCCCCAATCAGCAGGTAACTTTAATAAATATTCATTTTCACCTAGCTTCTTCAAAACCCGAAAAGGACTGGCTCTCCTATTCGCTAATTTTTTTATGGTGCCTGAAGGCATCCGTTCAGGGATAAGATGTACCATTTCCAAATCGCCAATATTTAAAGTGACTGCTCGCTTATGTATGTTAGCATTCGATTGATAAATAGCATATTGTTTAGCTAACGTCTTGCCTATGTGCTCATGGAGAGTGTGAACGTGCATGGCGAAGTCCTGTGCAAATTGACTTGATTTAAATGATGGTGGTAACAGAATCAAGTCAAGAGGCACGGGCGCCTTATATCCATGCACTATCTCATTTGGTGATAACCCGATAGACCTATTCTTAGAATTATTGTAGGCTAGTTGAGCGTGAGGAAGAATAAGGTCCCATGTACCCTTATGATCACCCACTAAGCAACGAAGTAATCCACCCAAACTCCGGTTAACAACTTCCCTTTGCCCATCCGTCTAGGGATGATAGGCCGACAAAAACATAAGTCTAGTGCCCAACAGTTTCCAAAGTGTTTTCCAAAAGTAGCTAGTAAACTTAACATCTTTATTGGTCACGATGGTTTTGGGGACACCCCAATGTGCCATGACCTCTTTAAAATATAACTTAGCTACATGTGAAGCATCGTTGGTGCTATGACAAGCGATAAAGTAAGCCATTTTTGAGAATCGATCCACTACTGTAACACCCCGAAACTCAAAAGAGGGACGGGCGACTTTTTAAGCCAAGTCTGGGACTTGGAGCAGGTGTCACGGGTCGTGTCACGGGCGTGACACAGGTGTGACACGGGCGTGACACGGGCGTATCACGGGCGTGTTCGGCCTCGGGTCTTGTGGTCGACGTTTTGACGATCGGAGATCGTCGAGTTGAGGCATATGGCCTGGGACACGGGCGTGTCCCAGGGCGTGTCACTTTGGGCAGTTTTCTGAGTCATGCACACGGGCCATGACACGGGCCCAGACACGGGCGTGTCACATGCGACACGGGCGTGTCGGGTGCCGTGTCGTAGGCCGTGTCCTTCTCGAGTTGGGAAAGCTGGCCGATTGCACACGGGGGGCGTGACACGGGTCTCGACACGGGCGTGTCACATGTGACACGGGCATGTCGGAGGCCGTGTCGAATGTCGTGTGCTGGTTTTCGAGTCGGTCGAGACGGTGAATGTGTGACACGGCCATGCACACGGTCGTGTTGCAACCCGTGTTCGGCCCCAGATTTTGTATTTTAGGCCTAATCGTGGCCGTTCGTTCCCTTGGATTTGGATCCAATGGTGGGGGGCTGTTGCTGGGATGTTATATCCGGGAATAGGGTTTAGAAACCCTCATTCCCTTTGGTTGGTTCTCTCTCTAAGAGTTAGAGAGAGGAGAGAGCTTGGAGGAGGAATAAGAAGCTAGATCCGGTCACCGGCGGAGCTTCGGAGCTCCAAATCACGATCCGAGTCCGGATCTGCGAAGGCGAGGCCGATACGGTGCTTTCCATCTAGCTAGATCGTCATGGCGCCGAGGAAAAGCGAAAGGGTAACGATTCTCTTCTTGAGCATGTGAAGCTCTTCTTCCTTTGCATGGGAAAACCCCTCTCCCGCGAGTGTGCGGCGAGATTGTGGTATTCCTTGGGGTAGATATGTAAAGTCCCCCTTATTAGAGTCCGGAATCGTAGTACGGACATAGGCATGCTGTGTGAAGCCTACCCGGACGTGTTTTCCGGATCGGTGATGATTTCATGTGCATTTTTAGCCGGAGAAGACTCCGAGCATTTTTTTATTATTTTCGGGTTGCTATGCGGTAGAATGCATCAGGGATCCTTGGGGATGAACCCCGAGGTGCACCCAGAAAGTTGGACGAAAACGCAGTTCTGTCATGTCGGTGGCCTGGGAGCCAACCGGGTACATAGCGGGGCTATGTACCATGTTTGAACGGTATTTGGGACTGGGGAAGCTTAGTCCGCGTCAAAGGCCAAATGGCAACGGCGGGGTGAGCAACGGACTGGTGGACCCCTACCCGCTCCACCTGCTCGGTTAAAGCGACCTAAAGTTTTACGTGGGACTTATTGAGGTTTGGAGATCGAGTCTATGCTACGGCTGAAAGGACTAAATGCTCACGAGGTTGCCATCCTGGGGGTGGTGGCGGAGTCAAGGACCGGACGGGGTTCGGACTGGCCCGCCGAGTAAGTGCCCTGAGAGCACGGGGTGTACGGCCGTGTGAGCGTGCACCTATGATGTGATGCTTATTTTTGCTGTGTTGCTTGTTTTGCTAACAAGTGCAGGGAAGAAGCTTTGCCGCCCCGGTTTGGGGGCGGAATCGTTATAATTTGGTCAGCATAGCTGACCGTTGCCTTTGTTTACCACCGTGCTGTGGATTGTTGCTTGCAGGTGCTGCAGAGCCGAGAGGTAATTAGCGGGCTGAAGCCCAAGTTGCTGTGCCGGGCCTCGAAGGCCAAATGTTGAGTGTTTTCCTTTTTGTACTCATGTGTGACCGGCCTGCGTGTCGTGGTATGGAAGACATTTTTATTAAGCAAACTCTTGTAAGGCTATAAGGTCGTTATTTGTATTAAACATTCCTTTGTGTTTGGTTTAGTGGACATTCATGCTAGTAGGGTTCTTAATTGTGCAACTTAATAATTGCTTCCGCTAGGTGTTGTGTAGGACGTTGTGATTGGTTGAATGGTTTCAATACGTAATCAACCGGTCTGTCCGTAGTATATGGCGTCGGGCCCCGGCCGGACCTACTGTTATATACTATGTGACGGATAGGGGTGTTATAAATTGGTATCAGACTACTGGTTTCGGTCACGCTTAAATGAATTCGTGGATGAATTCACTTTAAGGGGTGGTGAGAACATGTATGTGCGTCATCGTTATAACATGAAAAGAACCCATGAATGTCCACTTAGGAATGAAAATACACATGTTTGGGGAACCTGAGTGTTCCTATAATTGCTTTTTGCAATTTTGTTCGGTCCCTTATTTGTGTTCTGTACGATTGTAGGTGTCCGAGAGGGGCGTGTGGCAGTCTGAATGCACACTTTCTAAGAAAAGTACTGCACCCAGCGACGTGTCGGAGACCCCTATATCCTTGGAAACCATAAGAAGGGTGGTTGAAGCGGTGGTCGCTGTGACCAACGCACATCATGGGAGTAATGTGCAACCATTGGTCCCTGAGATGGCCCCAACATTGAGCGGTATGTTGGACCAAAGTGCATTTGGGGGTCATTTAGAGCAGCAGTTGAGCATGACTATGGCGCAGGGAGTGCATTCAGTTGACGCATACTTGCAGACGTTCCTTTTGTTAAGGCGCTACCCAGGCTTTGAATGGGAAAGCAAGCAATCTAGAGTTGATAGATTTTATAACGGTCTGCGCAGCGAGTTGCGTATCCTACTGCTACGACCAAAGTTGTTGGGATTCCGAGCTTTGGTGGAATCGGCCAGAGCTTTGGAAGTGGAGTTGGGGAAAACTCACCAAGTATCAGTGTATAGGGTACCAAACCCTATAGATCCTATAGGGACTGCCAATCGAAAGACGCCGAGAAAAGAGGCTGGGTCATCTATTAACCAAACTACCCTCAATTGTTATTCTTGTGGTAAGAAAGGGCACCTCGCCAGAGAGTGTTGGGAGAGTGCTCAGAAGACAAGGAAAGCAGGAGCAGTCAAAGATGTTATGGCAAAGGATTCGGTGGTCAAGTTGACAACCTCAAAATCTGGGTACCGTAGGTGGTACAAGAAGGCTAGGAGGTCGGGTCCAGTCCCTTCCTCTAGCACATCCGGAGCAACTACAGTCCAAACCCTGGATGCATGCTTTGTCTGTGGGAAGCCGGGGCACTATGCCCGGGATTGTTGGAGTGGACGCCCAATGTCCAAAAATAAGTTGGGGTCAATATCTGAGGAGAAGGGAAAGGCGGTGGCGTCTACCGCACCGCTGTTTACTCCGGCCCAACTGGGAATGGACATCCTTGGGCAGCAGGAGGCCATGTGGCCGATCGTCGGGAAGACAGGTATGGTTTAATTGATAGCAATTTAGCTTCTTATACCTGTTACCTTTTTGTGTGTTAGCTTAGGACTGGAGGTTCTAGGCTTTGTTTGGATTTTGTTTTTGGCAATCCGGCGAGAGCATTGTTCGATACGGAAGCTTCACGCACCTTTTGTCCAAAGGATTTATATCGTTCATGGAAGAACCTTCTTCGATGTCAAAGGACAAATTGGATGCGTTGTGGCGTAATGGATGTTCAATGCGCGCAAAGAGAGTTTCTGTGTAGCAAGATTACGGTTTAGGGGTCAGGGATTCGACGTGCAAGCGTCGTTACTGCCACCATGGGAGGCTTTGAAGCCTAAGCCTACATTGGGTAGTATCTTGTGTGTATCCGAATATCCTAATGTGTTTCTCTGATGGGCTCCCTGGAGTCCCTCCGTAGCGAGCGATCGATTTCGAGTGAGCTGGCGCCAGGTGCCAAACCTGGGTCACGCTCTCCATATCGGCTAACGCCTAATGAGTTGGCAGAACAGAAAGTTCAACTGGTAGAGTTTCTGGAGCAAGGTCTTGTGCGTCCAAGTTTGTCGTCTTGGAGCACACTGGTCCTTTTCGGGTAGGAGAAGGACGGGAGTTTGCGGCTCTGAATCGTTTATGAAGAACTGAACAAGTTGATAAAAGAGAGCAAGTACCTGATCCCAAGAATTGGCGATCTGTTTGATCAGTTGGGTGGGTCATCGGTTTACTTAAAGTTGGATCTTAAGTCTGGTTACTATAGGCTGAGAATCAGGGAAAGCGATATCCCAAAGACAGCGTTCAACGCAAGATATGGGCATTTCGAGTTGCCGTTCGAGCTGACTAATGCGCCATCGGTGTTTATGGATCTGATGAACAGAACGTTGAGGGAGTACTTAGACCATGTTGTGATCGTCTTTATTGACGACCTATTGGTGTGCTCGCAGTGAAAAGAAGATCGCTTCAAGCATCTGCGTTTGGTTTTGGAGACGCTAAGAAGGAACGAGCTATACGCAAAGTTCTCCAAAGGCGAGTTTTGGTTATCTTCAGTGGCGTTCCTTGGTCACGTAGTCAGTGGGGAAGGAGTTGCGGTGGATCCGGCGTAAATTGTTGCAATACGAGAGTGGCCTGTGTTGTCTTCGGTAGCGGAAGTCCAGAGTTTGCTGGGGCTTGCTGGCTTTTACAGGCACTTCGTGGAGAACTTCTCGCGGATAGCGCTACCTCTCATGACTTTGACAAGGAAAGATCAGAGTTTTGTGTCGGCGCATGAGCGTGCGCAAGCTTTTGAAGAGCTGAAGAGTCGGTTGACCACGGCGCCAATGCTTAGTTCGCCGAGTGGGACCGAGGGCTTCGAGGTCTATAGTGACGCCTCGGGTAGTGGTTTGGGTTGCGTGCTGGTGCAGCAGGGGAGCGTGATAGCTTATGGATCGCGTCAGCTCAAAGTGCATGAAAGGAATTATCCGGTCCGCAACTTGGAGTTGGCGGCCGTGATATTTGCGCTTAAGATGTGGGGGCACTACTCGTACCACGTTAAGGTCGACATTCATACCGACCATAAGAGCCTGAAATACCTGTTGGATCAAAAGGATCTGAACTTGAGGTTGCGAAGATGAATGGAGTTCCTGGGGGACTATACGTTCAATATTCATCGTGCACCTGGCAAGGGCAATGCAGTTGCGGATACGTTGAGTCGCAGGGCTCCCGCCCAAGCCAGTTGGTTGTCAGTGTATGATGAGAGGCTACATCGTGAATTGGAAGCGTTAGAGATCTGTTGTGTTGACAAGCGGACTAGCGCCGAAGCGTTGTTGAACTGGTCGGAAGTCCAGTATGACCTGGCTGATCGTATTTGGCAGACTATAGTTTGTGTAGCTGCATGAAGGAAATCATGGGTGCGGCTCGATGGGTCAAAATCCCAAATCGACGGTTGTAGGTGGGCTACCAAGGAAAGACAATCGTTTGTGCGGCCCAAGCATAGGTAAGCTATGGGTGGAGTTGTGGTACGTTATATTAAGTACTCAACTCGCTTAGGAGGCACGAGGTTGTGCCGACATCTGAAGAAGTGCTCTGGTGGCCAGAACTCTAGAAGGTCGTGGCACTATATGTGACAAAATGCCAGCCTTGCGCCTTTAGTGAAGGCAGAGTGCCAAGTGCCGGGGGATTCTTGAATCCTTGCCTAGTTCGTAATAGAAGTTCGACTGGACTGTGTGCATGGCATGCCAAAGTCGCAGTGGGGTAACGACGCCATTTGGGTGATCGTAGTTGTGTTGACACTAGTGTCACACTTCATTCCGCATAGGAAGGTTAATTCAGTGGAGTAACTGGTAAATGTTTATGGATAACATCGTTAGACGGCACGGTGTTCCCCGCAACTTTGCGAGCAATCGTGGTGGGCGTTCTACGTCCAATGATTGGAGGTGGTTGTAGAAAGTGCTGGAGACTAAGTTGTAGTTTAGTCCAGTCTTACATCCACGGACGGATGAGCAGACCGAGTGGGTCAACAGGACGTTGGAGGACATGCTTCGCATGTGCGTTCTGGACTTCGGGAAGCAGTGGAAGGTCAACTGTTTTGGTAAAGTTTGTGTATAACCTTAGCTACCAAGCGAGCATACAAATGGCGCCCTTCGAGACCCTTTTTGGTAGAAGTCGTCGCATGTCGTTGTCGAGGCTAGAAACGGATGACAAGAAGTTGTACTTAAAGTAAGAGGTGGTAAACACTACCCTTTTTGGTGAGAACCATATGAGAACTTTTGCTAATCGCTCAGGAGAGGCAGACTAGTGCTTTAACGCCACGTAACGGAATGTTGAGTTATCGGATGGCGTATTGGAAGTTATAGTCGTTCAAGAGTGTTTCACGAGAGCGACGCTTGGGGAAGCTGAGCCCGGTATACCTTGGACCACTAGAGAATTCTAGAGCCGTTTGGTGAGGTGGCACAAGAGCCTTCGAACTTGATCGTGAGTGATCAAGTTTTGGTGGACGAAAGGTTGACGACTAGGGTCAAACCCGTTCGTTTTTGAGACCGTGAAGTCGAGCGACTTTGTCTCAAGGAGATCAGGATAGTCGTTGTCTGGTGGGACTTTTGTGTTAGCCAGGAGCCCTTAGGAGTGAGAGCAATCTATGCTGGAAGTGTACCCGGAGTTGTTCTGCCTGGGTACCGCTGAGAGATTCTGTTTTCTCTCCTTTTGGTAATTTCGTGGACGAAATTCTTTTAAGAGGGGGAGAGTTGTAACACCCCGAAACTCAAAAGAGGGACGGGCGACTTTTTAAGCCAAGTCTGGGACTTGGAGCAGGTGTCACGGGTCGTGTCACGGGCGTGACATGAGTGTGACACGGGCGTGTCACGGGCATGTTCGGCCTCGGGTCTTGTGGTCGACGTTTTGACGATCGGAGATCGTCGAGTTGAGGCACACGGCCTGGGACACGGGTGTGTCCCAGGGCGTGTCACTTTGGGTAGTTTTCTGAGTCATGCACACGGGCCATGACACGGGCCCAGACACGGGCGTGTCACATGCGTCACGGGCGTGTCGGGTGTCGTGTCGCAGGCCGTGTCCTTCTCGGATTGGGAAAGCTGGACGATTGCACACGGGGGCGTGACACGGGTCTCGACACGGGTGTGTCACATGTGACACGGGCGTGTCAGAGGCCGTGTCGAATGCCGTGTGCTGGTTTTCGAGTCGGTCGAGACGGCGAATGGGTGACACAGCCATGCACACGGCCGTGTTGCAACCCGTGTTCGGCCCCAGATTTTGTATTTTAGGCCTAATCGTGGCCGTTCGTTCCCTTGGAATTGGATCCAACGGTGGGGGGCTGTTGCTGGGATGTTATATCCGGGAATAGGGTTTAGAAACCCTCAATCCCTTTGGTTGGTTCTCTCTCTAAGAGTTAGAGAGAGGAGAGAGCTTGGAGGAGGAAGAAGAAGCTAGATCCGGTCACCGGCGGAGCTTCGGAGCTCCAAATCACGATCCGAGTCCGGATCCGCGAAGGCGAGGCCGATACGGTGCTTTCCATCCGGCTAGATCGTCATGGCTCCGAGGAAAAGCGAAAGGGTAATGATTCTCTTCTTGAGCATGTGAAGCTCTTCTTCCTTTGCATGGGAAAACCCCTCTCCCGCGAGTGTGCGGCGAGATTGTGGTATTCCTTGGGGTAGATATGTAAAGTCCCCCTTGTTAGAGTCCGGAATCGTAGTATGGACATAGGCATGTTATGTGAAGCCTACCCGGACGTGTTTTCCGGATCGGTGATGATTTGATGTGCATTTTTAGCCAGAGAAGACTCCGAGCATTTTTTTATTGTTTTCGGGTTACTATGCGGTAGAATGCATCAGGGATCCTTGGGGATGAACCCCGAGGTGCACCCGGAAATTTGGACGGAAACGCAGTTCTGTCATGTCGGTGGCCTGGGAGCCAACCAGGTACATAGCGGGGTTATGTACCATGTTTGAACGGTATTTGGGACTGGGGAAGCTTAGTCCGCGTCAAAGGCCAAATGGCAACGGCGGGGTGAGCAACGGACTGGTGGACCCCTACCCGCTCCACCTGCTCGGTTAAAGCGACCTAAAGTTTTACGTAGGACTTACCGAGGTTTGGAGATCGAGTCTAGGCTACGGCTGAAAGGACTAAATGCTCACGAGGTTGCCATCCTGGGGGTGGTGGCAGAGTCAAGGACCGGACGGGGTTCGGACTGGCCCGCCGAGTAAGTGCCCTAAGAGCACGGGGTGTACGGCCGTGTGAGCGTGCACCTATGATGTGATGCTTATTTTTGCTGTGTTGCTTGTTTTGCTAACAAGTGCAGGGAAGAAGCTTTGCCGCCCCGGTTTGGGGGCGGAATCGTTATAATTTGGTCAGCATAGCTGACCGTTGCCTTTGTTAACCACCGTGTTGTGGATTGTTGCTTACAGGTGCTGCAGAGCCGAGAGGTAATTAGCGGGCTAAAGCCCAAGTTACTGTGTCGTGCCTCGAAGGCCAAATGTTGAGTGTTTTCCTTTTTGTACTCATGTGTGACCGTCCTGCGTGCCGTGGTATGGAAGACATTTTTATTAAGCAAACTCTTGTAAGGCTATAAGGCCGTTATTGGTATTAAACATTCCTTTGTGTTTTGTTTAGTGGACATTCATGCTAGCAGGGTTCTTAATTGTGCAACTTAATAATTGCTTCCGCTAGGTGTTGTGTAGGACGTTGTGATTGGTTGAATGGTTTCAATACGTAACCAACCGGTCTGTCCGCAGTATATGGCGTCGGGCCCCGGCCGGACCTACTGTTATATACTATGTGACGGATAGGGGTGTTACAACTACGACCAAGATGGAATCGTGATGCCTAAATGTCAGTGGAAGGCCCAATATGAAGTCAATGCTAACATCCACCCATGGGGCAGATGGAATCGGAAGGGGTGTGTAAAGAGCAGCATTGGCCTTGTTACCCTTTGCTAATTGACATACGCGGCAGCTCCCTATGATTTTATTGACCATTGGCTTGAGACCCGGCCAAAAGAATTTATCCTCTACAAGTGTGATCGTTTTATCGCGACCGAAATGTCCACCTAATCCCCCACTATGTAGCTCCCATATAATAAAATGGCGTAACGAAGAGCGGGGAATACATAGTTGCGTATGCTTAAATAGGTACCCGTCACGGATGTAGTACGCCGAAATAGTGGAAGGGGAATTGTCCTGAGCAGCGAAATATATATCCTTAAAATCCGGACACTGTATATACTCATCTTTGATTCTTTCAAATCCTATGACTGATACCTCCATGGTAGAAAGTAATAGGGTGACTCGACTAAGGGCGTCCGCCACACGATTTAACGTACCCTTGAGGTGCTTGATAATGAATGTATACTCCTGAAGGTATGAGACCCATTTGGCGTGCCGAGGGCTGATCTTACTTTGGGAGTTTACAAATTTTAAAGCCTCATGATCGGATAAGATTACAAATTCTTTTGAGATAAGATAGTGTCGCCAATGTTGGAGACAACGTATCACGACATAGAACTTACGATCATAATTGGAATAATTTAACTTTGGACCGACAAGTTTTTCGTTAAAATATCCTATCGGATGTCCCTCTTGACTTAGAACTCCTCTGATCCCTATTCCCGATGCGTCGCATGATAATTCAAACACTTTACTAAAATCCGGCAATCGTTATAATGGGGCCTTGGACATCCGGTCCTTAATCATTTGAAACGCGCGAGTGGCCACTTTAGTCCAAGAAAATTCTCCTTTTTCATGCATTCAGTGATCGGTGTCATGATACTACTAAAGTTTTGGATGAACCTTTGATAAAATGTGGCCAAGCAGTGAAAACTTCTAACTTTCCGAATATTTGTTGGTTCAGTCAAATCTTTAATCACTTGGACCTTTTTTGGGTCAACATGAATGCCTTCGGAACTCACTATGTGGCCTAGAAACTCTACGGACGTCACTCCAAAGGTGCACTTTTTAATATTAATATATAGATTCTCTTGGCGTATGGTTGATAGGATTGTCCTTAGATGTGTGTCATGATCCTTTTGCGAACGGCTGAATACTAAGATGTCATCAAAGTATACTACTACGAACTTACCCATGTATGGCTTAAAAACTTGGGTCATCAATCGAGAGAAAGTACTCGGTCCGTTGGTGAGCCCTTCTCCAAGCACCAACCACTCATAGAGTCCATCCTTAGATTTAAAAGTCGTTTTCCATTCATCTCCTTCCCATATCTGTATTTGATGATAACCACTTTTGAGGTCCAATTTGGAAAATATGGCGGCTCCCGATAGCATATCCAATAAGTCGTCCAAACGGGGAATGGGAAACCTATATTTGACTGTAATTTTATTTATGGCCCGGTAGTCTACACACAATCGCCAAGTCTTATCTTTCTTTGAAACCAAGAGGGCCGGTACGGCGCATGGGCTCTTACTATGGCGGATAAAACCCTTTACTAACAAATCCGAAATTAAAGCTTGTAACTCCTCATGTGCGGAGAAGTTGAGCCGATAATGTGGATGGTTAGGCAATGACGAGCCCGGGACGAAATCAATCTCATGTTGAATATCTCTCATGGGTGGCAACTTAGATGGCAAGTCCTCCGAATAGACGTCTTTATACTCTTCCAATATAGTGCGTAGAGATAACAGTATATTCTCTAAAGTGAGTGAGTCTTCCTTAGCTTGTAGACATACTAAAGCATACCGGACGCCGTCCAAGAAGGTCTCGCATTCCATCTCCCTCCTACTTATCAAACTTATAAGTTTTCTTTCCGCAGGAACACTTGTGTCTTTGGGGGCAACCAAAGGATCCTTGGGCGGTGTGGGTTTCAGTACAATGGTCATGTCATAATCATAGAGCCACGGATGCCCTAGGAGTACATGACATACATCCATGGGGATGACATCACACCACACGTTATCGACATAGCTCTTCAACATAAGTGGCACTAAACAACGCTTAGAAATTGCGATAGACATTTTGTTCACCCACGCTATCTTATATGGTTGGGGGTGTGGTTCGGGGGCTAGGTGCATACGAGTGACGGCAATTTCCAAAATGACATTCATGTAACTTCCGCTGTCTATTTTTAACTTGCACCACTTTTCACCATATTTAAAATTCAAAGAAAGGATGTTCGTTCGATTGTGCTTATCCGTTGCACGTGGTGTGGCCAAGATACACCTCATAACCATCATATAAGACTCATCTTCGACACCACTCGGCTCGGCATCTGATTCACCGCCAGCTTCATAGACGAGCTCAGTAGGCTCAGACGTGGAATCTAATAGTGCCAGTGGCTAACTCTTAGTGGGACACTCACTAGAGTAGTGTCCTTGAATTCCGCACGAGTAACAGGTGGCATTAGTCTTACTAATTCGTCCTATTGAAACTCTCTCACCATTGGAATTTTTATTGTTCCTAGCAGTAATTACTATTGAACTTGAGTCAGTCGACCGGAACTTTCCTTTGTCTCGCATGGATGACGAAGGTGGGGGTCCTAAGATGGATTTTCCTTTCTGGAATGCTCGTCCCTTGGACTTGTTGGCATTGTGCTTTTCTATATCCAATGCTGCATTGAATGTTGTGTTAAGGTCCGTGTGACCATAACGCAAAAGCTTGCCTTGGATGTCCGTATTAAGTCCCTTACGGAAACGAGATAGTGTGACCTCGGGCATTTCTCGAATATCACAACGCACCATCATATCCTTGAGTTGTCCCATGTACTCCGCTACCGATTGCCCCCCTTGACGAAGGGTGGCTAGCTCGTCGAACATTTGGGTTCGGTGATACGCCGGGACATATTGGTCATGCAGGAGTGCCTTCATGGCAACCCACCCAATTGGGGGTGCTTCATTCACGGTGCCTAGATGCCTCTCTTCGTTCAATCAGAACGTTTTGGCTCTACCCAGAAGTTTCATTCGTGCTACCTGAACCTTCTCAACGTCCTTCAGGTTGTGCCACTCAAAATAGCACTCGATATCCATGATCCAGTTTATAAATACTTGGGGTTCATCCATGCCATCGTAGGATGGAGATTCCATTTTAACGACCCTAGTTAAGTCGAACTCATAAGGGGCTCGAGGTGCGTACTCGTAGTCCTGATCACGAAGGTGATTTTGTCGCTCTTCTCGTTGGTTGGCGGGCTGGGGTGGTGGCCCCGGTCGATTTATCCCAAAGCCGGGATTTTGAGGCGCCACCTGATTTACAGCCAACCCTTGTATTAACTGCATGAGTGCATGGAACCTGGTGTTAAACTCTTCCCTAAGCGCCGTAACTGTTGCAGGAGCATGCTCATCATCATGGTTATCGTCCATGTGTGAGGTGGATGGAGGATACTCCGTGCCAAGCCTCGTGCGCATGAACGACAGTGATACAGGGTGTCTCACCTAGACAAAAGACTGTTTAGACAAAAATTTTATAAATCAGGATTTTTATATGCTTAATGACTTGGAGAACGAAAATATTTTTTTTAGACTTTTATGCTTAGAAAAATAGGTAGAAAATTCAGATTTTTTTTGTAAAATTTTTTTTGCAGAAATTTATTTTTGATTTTTGTTATATGCAGACCAAATGGAGAAAATTTCAGATTTTGTGACTACGAAACGTGCACGACCAAGTGTGGGTCGACGTCCTATAACAGGGAAGCGTAAGGACGGTGTCGATTGAGAAATCAACACGAACCTCCCTCTGATACCAGCAGGCGTCTCCACTACTAGGTGGGTATCCACACTACCAGGCCTAGGCCTCTATACACTTCAATGTTAAGAACACAACAACGGAGCCTTTGCGTACAACGGCTAAAAAGGGGTCTCGGGTAGATGTGCACCAAGAACACAACCCCAAATGGCCTATAACTGGAACAGAATGAGCCTTTGGGAGCGCATCACCAAAGGACCAAGCCCAACCGTCCATTGACACAAAAGGAGCCTTGGGAATGAGCACCGAGGACCAAGCCCAACTACCCAAGGTCTATCTGTCAACTCCCGTCGGTGTGATGACTAGCAAGCCCATAGACCTGCCACACTATCCTTAACCCAAGATTATGAAACCGTGTGTCAACACACACCGCATGCAATTACACTTAGCCATGCCATCAAACATCCAAGGGCACTAACCGATTCCCTTCTCATCATACCAATTTCGTGCTCAAAAGCACACAAGGGCTCCACACTGAGTCCCTTATCATCATACCAAACCCGTGCTCAAAAGAGCGCAAGGGTTCCATACTGAGTCCCTTCATAACAACTTACCCATGCTCCAAGCATGCAAGGTTCCATAATAACCTAAGATATCAAATCCCTTCGATTGCTACACCACCCTCACTGCTACCCAAAGGGAGTTAACACAACTCTAGGCGGTGGACTTATTCAAATCATACTTTCAATTCATAAGATCAATAAGCTCATAACATGACCATGAGCGTAATATTCATCTAGCCTCTTTTTCTAAGTTTAACATGCACGCGCACATCAAATCATTTATCATTCATTACATCTTGTTTCCGGAAACGATCAACATAACATATATGTTTCTAGATAATCAATAATCGTGTACACTTACACACCACAAGTTCTTTCATTATTTATAGTTCCTCACTTGCTATCGATTGCGTATATTATACAACCGCACCAATTTTTCTTCCAATACATATCAACCATCATTGTATTATTGTATGCACTTTCATCCGATTACATAGTTATCGATTGCATATTCATGCAACATGCATCACAAACTCTTCCAATACTTATAAAATCTATTGTATTGTTATCAAGTGCATTTTAACGGATTTCATCAATAAACCATTTGTATAACCAAGAACCATCAAAACACATACTTAACGCATTAGTTTATCATGGTTACGTATAAATAGATTCACCCAATCCAAAATATCATTTGGCTACGATCTCCCTACTGAGTCCAAAAATCTGGATGCACGGCTAACACATCACTTAGACAGAAAATCTTTTTCTGCATTATATTAATTTAACGCAGCAACTTCCGTCGCACTTTACGGGAGCCACGGTGCTCACAAGAAAACGGTCAACCATCCGTTGGAAAGGTCTTTCTGAGAGCTACAACTTTTGTGTTCAGCACGAGACCTAGAAGTTCTCGAATCATGGCTTAAATCGAGCACAAAGCCTGCTATGTACAGAAATCAGATTTCTGCACGCATCGTAAAGTCGATCGAATAGCATCGGTTCATCTTCCTCCTCGAGCCATTCATATAAAGATTCATTCAGCACTTGCTCCTCCCTTTTTTACCCTTAATTGACCACCAATCTTCACGAAACCAAGTCCATCGTCCTCAAAATGAAGAGAGGAAAGGTTGAAGACAACAAAATCCTAAGACAAAGGTCCTAGCATGGTCTCTACCTAGGAAATCTCCATTACGCACCAAATTCAAGCTCTCTTGAGCGGACATCTCTCCAATAATATATCTAAGTATCTAGCACTAAGGGAGAGGGGAGCAAGCTCACCTGATTTCCGAACATGGATCGCGTCCTCCTCCTTTGTGGCATGATGGCATCAACCTTGTCTCCCGCGATGAAGTTCGGCACTGGGAGAAGAAAAATGAATGACGGCTAGGGTTACCGATCATTCCTTTTTATAAGGAAATATTGGAGTTAGGGTTACTCTTCCACATGTCATTTCTTCATTGTACGGCCCATTATTACATAAAATAAGTCTTGTTGAAAAGACCGATCATAAGGAGTCACTCAGCACATATCATGAACCCAGTTCAACACATGAGTATTAATCAGCAAACACGGCCTAGGCCAAAAATCTTCTAAGTCAAATTCTTCTTATATACTCGACGCATGCTACCAGTTGACTCACTCGACACTTCGTCGAAAGGCATCGTGACCACTCGACGTATGCCCACTAGTCGACACACTCAATGCTCGTTGAAAGGCATCGTGACCACTCGACCCCTGCCCACTAGTCGACGCACTCGACGCTCGCTAAAAGGCATCGTGACCACTCGACGCCTGCCCACTAGTCGTGTAACGTCCCAATTCACGCTAGGCCCCTCGTGCGCGCTTTTTAGTTAGGAGAGCTGACTTGGTCTCAGGGAGTGCTAGCAGCTAGGCTTACACTTATGTAAGGTAGGAGAAGTTTGTCCAGAGTAGGACACGGGTAGTGACACAGGCGTGTCCATACCCGTGTGGTACTCTGGTGTCTTTGCGTTTTCTTTGTGAAATTTTTAGAGAAGGACATGGGTAGTGACACAGGCGTGTCCATACTCATGTGGCTCTCTGGCAGCATTGCAGATTCCTTGTTGTGTTTCCCGAGAAGGACATGGGTGGTGACACGGGCGTGTCCCTACCCGTGTGTGTGTATTCATTGAGCAGAGCTCGGCTAAAACCGTCGACTGTATTCCTTCCAAGTAGGACACGGGTAGAGACACGGGTGTGTCCTTACCTGTGTGTGTCCAAGCAGCAGTTCGACGTTTCATCGAGCGGAGCTCGATGAATCGTCGACCACGTTCCTCCCGAGCAGGAAATGGGTAGTGACACGGGCGTGTCCCTACCCGTGTGTGTCCAAGAAGTAGTTCGACGTTTCGTCAAGCAGAGCTCGACGAATCGTCGACCACGTTCCTCCCGAGCAGGACATAGGTAGTTATACGGGTGTGTCCCTACCCGTGTAGTTCAATTTCAGATTTTCGCAAATTTTCCGGCCGTGTCGTTTCGAAGGGACTCATTTACTGAGTTGATTGGTAGTCCAATGACAGGACGACACATGGCTATGCAGTTACCCAACTTCCCACATGAAAAAGGGAGAAAACCCTAGTCGTTTCTAGTCTTCTTTCCAAGCCGTCATTGTAGGAAACTACTGGAGAGGAAGAAGGTGTTGCAGCCGATCTTCTTCTCGTGAAAAACTAACATCGACCGAGGAGAAGAAGATGCCGCCAAGAAGTGTGACAAGATCCATTGCTGTAAATGGTAGAAATGTCAGAAATGAGGTGAGCTTCCTGCCCTCACCCTTGGTGCTAGATCTTTAGTTATTTCTAAGAGAGATATCGACTCAAAAGGGTCTTGATTTCTGAGAAGAAGGTTTCTAGGAAAAGGCCATGCTAGGACTTGTTTCCTAGGAATTAGAGTCTTCAACCTTTCCCTCACTTTGAATGCAGTTTAGGTACTGGTTTCGTGAAGAGAAGTGGCCTTATGAGGGTGAATAAGGGAGAAGAAATTCTTGATGTTATTTGAAAGTTTGGTTGAAGGAAGAAGACGAACTGATGTCATCCGATCTGCACACAGAAATCTATTTCTGCGCGCAGTAACCTACGAGTCCGTTTTCAGACTCGATGCAGCCAGATCAGGGCTTTTGACTAAACACAAAAGTCGCAACCCTTGGAAATGCCTTTCCAACGAGGGGTTAAACGTCTTCACCGGATTCCTATAG
Organism: Platanthera zijinensis; assembly: GCA_039513925.1. NCBI lineage: Eukaryota > Viridiplantae > Streptophyta > Magnoliopsida > Asparagales > Orchidaceae > Platanthera > Platanthera zijinensis. The sequence goes on from CM077087.1 coordinate 72,711,356, forward strand.
CCTCGGGAATCCCCGTTTGACGTTGTTGTATAGTAATCATTCCTGCACATGTAATTCTCGTATTTGTTTTGTATCGTCTTTGGGTTTGTAGAGAGATTGTAGTACATTAACGTTAATGTTTTGTTGAGATGTAGTCTATAAGTGGTTGTGATAAATCATGTTAATAATATTTATTGGATAGATCCCTAATGAAAAAATGATGTAGAAGAGTGTAATTAATCGAGGTGATGTGGTGGAGGTTAGAGAACGAATGGATTGACGAGTTGGTATGGTAGGAATGATTTAAATATATGAAATATTGACAACTGGTATCCCTTCCCAAATCCCGGACGTACTTGATAGTGGTGATGTGTTGAATAATGATGAGTTTGGATTGAACATGCCGAATATAATTGGTAATGACTGTTACGAACAAATGGTTGTGGTCTTTAGATGGTGGATGTGTGAAGTACCCTTACACTGATAATGAACCCTTAAGTACCTTGGTGCACGGGGTTGTGAAAGGGTGTAAGTGCGGGGTTTGACCGCATTGGTTTGGTAATGTTCAGAAGAGACGTAAGTGGGCGGTTGGTCTTGGTACTCGGTGTTCATTTCCGAGGCTCCTTCCGTGCTACGATGATGTGAAATTGCATGCGGTGTGAGTCGACACGCGGTGTCATAATCCTGGGTTAAGGATAGTGTGGCAGGTTTATGGGCTCGCAAGTCATCACACCGATGGGAGTTTAAAGATAGACTTTGGGCGGTTGGGCTTGGTCCTAAGTGCTCATTCCCGGGGATCCTTTCGTGCAAAGTGGATGGTTGGGCTTGGTCCTCGTGCTTTTTCTGAGGCTCCTTCCGGGTCACAACAAGGGCCAGTTCGGGGCTTGGTTCTCGGTGCACATCTACCCGAGACTCCCACTAAGCTGTAGTACGCATGTGAGCTCCATTGTTCTGTCCTTAGCGTTGAGGCGTACAGAGACCTAAGCTGGATAGTGTGGATGCCCGCCTAGTAGTGGAGAAGCCCGCTCCATTATCACCACTTGGCTACAATGGTTGATGCCTAAGAGGTTAGCTACCTGCTCGAAAAATGGGAACTACAAGTCTGTGTCGACATAGCAATTGCATGTGCGTGATCATGGGTGAGTCCCCTCATTGCATACATATCATTACATTACATTGCATACTCAAGATCCTTATCGTATAAGTGTGTGTGGGCACTCTTATATGATGAGTTACTATAGCTGAGATGATCCTCAACTTATATGTCTGTATGGGCATTCATATAAGTTGAGTTACTTTCTATTGTACCTATATTTTGTATACTATTGTAGATGGTTGAACTGCTAGAGTAGATGGTTTACTCATTTATTGTGCTGCTTATATACATTGATATTGTTCACTCTATACCACATGTTTGTACTTCAGTTTGACTTATATATATTATACCCTTGTTCCTTTCTCCACCCGGTGTCGAGAAGTCACCGAGGGAGCGGATGTGATAGCCACTTAGTCTTTATGACTAACGGTTGCTACATCTTCCTTTTTAGGAGGAAACCTCGCAGTCAGAGCAATCACAGATTTTGCAGCAGGACAGCTAGGCCAAGACGATAGGGATTGAAGGGACAGTGTCGTCGCTACCGTCAGTCACCAATGTGAGTTTGAGATACTCTTGATGTAGCCCTTTGGGCAAGTTTTACCCGTACTCTGATATTTTAGAAGCTTGTTGTAGCTTATTTTTCTTGATGTACTTTTTGACTATTTTACTTATGTGTGGATTAACTTCTATTTTATATTCTTGGTTGGGTTGGCATTGGTTGATATTTGTTATAGCCGGCAGGATAGGCGTTTTGTAGTACAGGTTAACCCAAGTGTTAGCGCTACTACAAGGCGGCTGTTCTGGGCTTAAGACTCCCCTTGTGCCGTGTTTTGTGTCCCGGGAGGGGGGTCTTACAAATGGTATCAGCTTGCTACGATCCTCAACTAACAAAGTCATTCAATAATGGTGCCACCCTCATTCGATTAGTCAGTTTGAGGACAAACTGACTTAGCGGAAGCAGTGGTGTGCCCATATGTAATTCACACTAAGTATGTTTAACTTTGACCTTAATATTAGCCAACCTGACCTTTGGTTATACTCTACGTGTAGATCCTAGTGCATGTTGAGCAAGTGGGGGGCACCCCCGCCCCGACCGTACCCACACAGTTTCAGCAATCGGTGCAAGGGCAGACGCTCACAGCTATCTTGGATGCCTTTTGATCCCAACATGCCCCCGTACAACAACAAGCTCCGGGCTCAAATTGGTTGAGCACTTTCCGAGCTCTCTCCCCTCCTGCCTACCTTGGGACAGAGTTGGCAGTATGTAAGGAGGAATGGCTCGACACTGTGCAAGAACTGCTGGAGGGAATTAGATTTTCGAACAATAAACCAATTAATGACACTCCTAGAACTGCACGCCAAGAGGTGGTGGAAGTCCCTCATGGGCTCCACTTTTTATGGGCAAGTTTATACGGAGATTAGCTGGAGTGAGTTCTAAGGAGCCTTTTTAGAGCACCTCATTCCCTCATCTGCTCGATACGAACTCGAAGAGAGATTTTTATAGCTGAAGCAAGGATCGAAGTCGGTAACAGAGTATCAACGAGAGTCCCAACATATCGCAAGATTTGCTTACTCATATGACTTGGATGACAGAGGATACGCTAAGCGCTTCTGTTGGAACATCCTATTACTTATTTGGGTAAGGATCACTATGTTCATAGGATTGTGTCTTGACCTCATTGTATAGTTTTAAAGGTCAACTAGAATAGGTCTAAGGCTTAGAACTTAAGTTTGAAAAGTGCCCCCAAGACCTCCTAGTTCAGATTACAAGTGCAGAAGACCAAAGCAATTATCGTCGAGCGCAGATCGATGAGGCGTCAAACTCAGTTTGACTATCTTTAAGCTCAGGTCGATGAGGAGTCGAACTCGGTTCGACGATCTCCGAGCTCAGATCGACGATTTCTGTCTCAAGTCAAAATCCAGATCTCTGAGCTCAGATCGACGATAGTCGAGCTCAGATCGATTATTTTCCTGAGAGATCGACGATTTCAGGATTTCAAATCAGTCTGTTATGGAATTCAAATATCTTCCATATCCAGCATTTAATGCAGAATATTTTGTAGCTGTTTCAATCAATTTGGAGTAAGTTTCAAGGAGACTAGAAGGAAATGTTTCTTAGGACTTTCCTCTAGAGACAGCTATCAATTAAGGAAGTCATTTATGACTGGCTAACGGCTATCTAGGAAATTGGATCTCATAATATCATTACAGACAATAGAGACAGAGAACTATAACAAATCAAGAAGAATATCTCTCAAGAATTCTACAGGATTATACAGCTAGAGTTTTACAGAACACAAGCAATAGAATAGAGAAGGAGATCAACACACAGATAAGAATCCCTTCTACTCTTTCAGATCTCTTCTCTGATTCAAGTTTTCCAGGCTTCATCAATCAAAGACTCCAGACACAACACATTTCAGTCTTTGCTGAAATTATCAATTGCTGGAGATTTCAACTTACTGAAGGCCTATCACCTTGTGCAAAGCTTCTTCTCCTGACCTACTGCTAATCTCAGGGGGAGCTTTGACTTCAATAAATCCACTAGTCTTCTCTTTGATTGTTGACAGAGAAGAACACCTTCACTCCTTTTATTTTCTTTTACTGTAAAAGGGTTATTCAGAACTCCCTTCAAAAGTTTTGTGTTTGGTTCCTGAGACCTTGTCAAAACTCAGTGGTAGCAAGACACCCGATCAAAAAATCTGGTTTGGTTTTTGAGCACATTATCAAAAGCTCATTGGTGCCCAGGATACCTGATCAACTCATCCTGCAGTGGATTCCTACCTAGGGTGGTAGAAGAGTGGATGTACCCAGGTTGATTGGGGAACCACTATAGCTTCTTGTGACATCTAGTTCTTTGTGTTTTATTTGCTGTGTGCTGTGAATTAGCTTTCTTGCTTTACTTTATTTTGTTTACTGCAAGCACAATACACTATAATTAAATTAATTCTTCCACTGCCAATTAGTTTTTAATTTGCAAAATTATTTTAAAATACTCTATTCACCCCCCCCCCCTCTAGAGTAAAGGTAGATCTTACCCTCACTTTCAGCTTCTACAAAGGGTTGCAGGACCACCTGAGGCAGGCCCATTTGTTTATAGCGGGCTCCAGCTTGGCAGAAATAATTGACATTACAAAGAGGCTAGAAGCAGACCACTTGGTAAGTGGTAAGAGACCTACTGAGGGTGTGATGGAAGCTTGCCCTAGCAATAGAAGGAGACACGACTACGGAAAAGGAATAGGTCATCAGAGAGGTGGCAGGCGTTTCCACCGGAATTTTAGAATGGAGCACCTGGTTCCACAGCCGTCGGCATTGCCTCCACTTCTACAGCTTCAATAGTTTTAGCAACCCAAGTGGCAGAATGAGCGAGTGTGCTTCCAATGCAACCAAACAAGCCACACCCAACATTACTGCCCGCAGATGTTTGGGAATGCTCCTCTTGCTCTCCCTCTGGCAGCTTCGCGAGGGTGGGGACATATGCGTGGTCAAGGATGAGGACCACGAGGAGGAAACCCCGAACGTGCTCGGAATCAGGTGTTCGCGCTGGACATGACACAAAAGTGGAACCCTCAGGAGGTGATTGCAGGTATGTTACAGTTAGTTATCACATCTTCATTATTAACCTTAAGTTGCTTAAGATGTGCTAGATATCTATCTTTTAGTATTACTATTAGTACTTAGGCACTGTGGCGGTCGGCGGGAAACCGGCCTATACGTTATTCGATACTGGTGCCTCACACTCATTTGTGTCTGCGGACTTCATTAAAGACCTGGAAGGAGTGCAATCCTTCACTGGTATTGCTCGAAGAGTACGCCTCCCAGACAGATTTGAGATGACCACAACCACCAAGTGCGAACTAGAGATACTCATTGGGGGAAAGATCTTTGATACCCCTGCCACAGTTTTGAGAATGCCGGAGTTCAACCTCATTCTAGGCATGGCATGGCTGGATTGGCACTACGCAAGAATTGACTGCGCGGAGAAGCGAATCTACTTAAGACATGGGGATACCGATGTAATCTTCCAAGGTATAAAATTCGCATCACGTTTATTATTATCTTCGATTCAGACCTTGAAAGCTCACATAAGGGCGGAAGAAGTCTGCATGATATGTTTTGAAGTGAAAGAGATGAAAAAGAATATAAAGGATGTGCGAGTAGTGCGGGACTTTCCCGAGATATTTCCTGAGAAATTGTCAGGATTACCCCCCATATAGAGAGGTGGATTTTCAAATTAAGCTAGTACCGGGGGCCAAGCCCATCTCCAGGACCCTTACCGAATGGCCCCGAAGGAACTCGCAGAGTTTAGAGTTCAATTGCATGAACTGGTGGAATTAGGGTTTATTCGCCCCAGCTCATCACCTTGGGGAGCTCCTATTCTGTTCGTTAAGAAGAAGGATGGAACCTTACGATTATGCATAGACTATCGGGAGCTCAACCGACTGACTATACATAACACCTATCCGCTACCCCGGATTGACGAGTTTTTCGACCAATTGGTAGAAGCGCATTGGTTTTCCAAGTTGGATTTGCACTTGGGGTATTATAAGTTGAGGATACAAGAGGAGGACATTCAGAAAACAGCTTTTAGCTCAAGGTACGGTTTGTACGAGTTCACCGTGATGCCGTTTGGGCTCATAAATGCCCCTTCATCTTTCATGAGTTTGATGAACAAAGTGTTCGACCCTTATTTAGATATCTTCGTCATCGTTTTCATTGATGACATTTTGGTCTACTCAAAAACAGAGGAAGAGCATGTCGAACATCTTACCTTGGTACTGAGGAAGCTAAAAGAGCACGCCTTGTTTTCCAAGTTCAGCAAGTGTGAATTCTAGCTCTAAGAGGTTGCCTTCTTGGTCCATGTGATCAGTGGGCCTGGACTAGCTGTGGATCCGGCCAAAGTGCATGTTGTGAGGGAGTGGTCACCCTTGAAGTCAGCAGCCGATGTGCGGAGCTTCCTTGTACTTGCCTGGTACTATCGCAAGTTTGTAAAATGGTTCTCAAAGATTTCCCTTCCTCTTACTACTCTGACAAAGAAAGGTGTGTCATATGAGTGGACACCCCAGTGTGAAGCTACGTTCCAGGAACTGAAGGATAGACTTACATCCGCACCCATCCTAGCCCTTCCATCCGGGAAGGAAGGATTTCAAGTTTACACTGACGCGTGGTATCAAGGGATGGGGGCGGTATTGATGCAGTACGGGCATGTGATTGCATATGCTTCAAGCCAGCTGAAGAAGCATGAAATCAACTACCCAATACATGATTTAGAATTAGGAGCGGTGGTGTTCGCCTTGAAGATTTGGAGGCACTATCTATATGTCGTCCACTACAAAATCTTTTCGGACCACAAGATTCTAAAGTACATCCAAACCCAGAAGGAATTGAATTTGAGACAACGGCGGTGGTTAGAGTTTTTATGCGATTATGAATTCACCTTGAACTACCACCCCAAAAAAGCAAATTTCGTAGCTAATGCTTTGAGCAGAAAGGTACCGGAATCGAACCCTGGGTCCCGATTGATGAGTATGGAGTTAGCTCGGATGCTCAAAGAGATGTAGATTCCCCTAGTATATAAAGATCAATCGGAAGGGTATACGGTGTACTTAACCGCGATGAGCATAGTCTGTGATATTCGAGACCAAATTTGTGTGGAGTAAGGAATGAATGCAGCTCTGGCCCCGACAATCAAGTCAATTGAAGATGGGACTACTGACGAGTATTCCCTAAAAGACGACCTCGTTCATCTCCGTGGCCGGCTTTACATTCCAAAAGGCGGTAAAATTCGGGAATATATCCTGAGAGAGGCACATTGCACTCAGTATTTTGTGCATCCTGGGATTTCCAAGATGTACGCCGACTTGCGGAAGTCCATGTGTTGGCCGGGAATGAAGAGGGACGTCAGATATTTTGTTATGCACTACGAGTCCTGTCAAAGGGTGAAGGCGGAATGCAATAGCCCCAGTGGATTATTACAGTCATTGTCTATCCCCTAGTGGAAGTTCGAGGATGTCTCCATGGTCTTCATCCACGGATTGCCTCTCTCACGCTCAGGGAATTATTCAGTGTAGGTAATTGTTGACCGCCTGACAAAGGTAGCCAGGTTTATTCCTATGAAGAAAGAAGCTCATGTGGATGTTTTGGTACGCCTCTTTGTGGAGCAGTTTGTACGGTTTCATAGTGTGCCAAGGCCAATTGTTTCTGACCGGGATAGTCGGTTTACCTCTAAGGAATGGAAGGTCGTACAGGCGTACTTGGGTTCACGCCTTAACTTTAGCACAGCATTTCATCCTCAGATGGACGGGCAGTCTGAGAGGGCCATCAAAACATTGGAGGACCTATTGAGACTGTGTGTGTTGGATAGAGGAGAGTCATGGGAAAGGCTCTTACCCCTCATGGAATTCTCCTATAACAACAGTCACCATGCCAGCATTGGGATGGCACCCTATGAAGACCTTTACGGAAGAAGGTGTAGAACCCCCTTATCATGGGTACAAGATGAAGATCTGAAGGTTTTAGGAATTGAGTACATCGATGATACTTATGCGGTTGTTAGACTAATACGGGACCGCATGCTTGAGGCTCAAAGTCGGCAGGCTAAATATTATAATGCAAAGCACCGGGTGGTAGAATTTCAGGTGGGTGACAAAGAATTCCTGAAAATCCAGCCGATGCATGGAGTGTCACGGGTACGTGGTATAAAAAAGCTAAGCCCAAGGTACGTTGGACCTTACACCATATTGGAAAAGATTAGCCCTTTGACCTTCCGGTCGGAGTTACCACCAAAGCTAGAGAACCTTCATAACATATTCCATGTGTCGCCTCTCCGGAATGCACTGTTGTGGCCCGATCAACATATTCCCACCATTGATGGAGCAGTAGTAACTGATAGATCTATACGACTAGAGCCGTTGCGGATAGTAGACAACGAGACAATGATTTTGCGCCGCAAGAGTGTTCCTTTGGTAAAGGTGTTGTGGTCTAACAATGGGAAGGAGGAGTATACATGGGAGCCGGTGGACTTGATGCAAAAGTTCTACCCGGAGGTGTTTCCTCAAGGTAATTTTAAAAACATATTTTATTTTATTTCATGCTTTTCTCTCCCCATAGCCTTAGCCTGATTTCGGGGATGAAATATTTTATTTTGTTTATAGGATTTGTAACGTCCCAATTCCCGATAGGCCCCTCGTGCGCGCTTTTAAGTCAGGAGAGTTTACTTGGGCTCAGAGAGTGCTGGCAGCTAGGCTTATACTTGTGTAAGGGAGGAGAAGTTGGTCTATAGTAGGACACGGGTAGTGACACTGGCGTGTCCATACCCGTGTGGTACTCTGGTGTCTTTGCATCTTCTTTGTGAAATTTTCAGAGAAGGACACGGGTAATGACACGGGCATGTCCATACCCATGTGGCTCTTTGGCAGCGTTATGGATTCCTTATTGTGTTTCCCGAGCAGGAAATGGGTGGTGATACGAGCATGTCCCTACCCGTGTATGTGTATTCATCGAGCAGAGCTCAACTAACATCATCGATCGTGTTTCTCCCGAGTAGGACACGGGTAAAGACACGGGCATGTCCCTACCCGTGTGTGTCCAAGAAGCAGTTTGACGTTTTGTCTAGCGGTGCTCGACAAATCGTCGACCACATTCCTCCAGAGAAGGACACGGGTAGTGACACGGGCGTATCCCTACTCGTGTGTGTCCAAGCAGCAATTCGACGTTTCGCCTGGTCGTAGACTCAGCAGTTCGCGGACAGTTCTCCCAGAGCAACCACTGGTTGAGATGAATACTGCAATCAAGGGGGCCGAAAAAAAAATGTCAAAGCTATGAAAGCCGCCAATGTCAATTGGGTAGGACAAGCTACTTGCGGAACTCCACAAATCGTCGACCACGTTCCTCCCGAGCAAGACACGCGTAGTGACATGGGCGTGTCCCTACCCGTGTAGTTCAATTTCGGGTTGTGGCGAATTTTTCGGCCGTGTCATTTCGAAGGGACTCATTTACTGAGTTTATTGGTGGTCCAATGATAGGCCGACACGTGGCTATGCAGTTACCCAAATTCTCACATGAAAAGGGGAGAAAATCCTAGCCGTTTCTAGTCTTCCTTCTAAGTCGTCGCTTTAGGAAACTATTGGAGAGGAATAAGGTGTTGGAGCCGATCTTCTTCCCATGAAAAACTAACACTGACTTCGGAGAAGAAGATGCCGCCAAGAAGGGTGATAAGATCCATGGCTGGTGCAAACACCGAAAACGAGGTGAGCTTCCTGCCCTCTCCCTTGGTGCTAGATCTTTAGTTATTTCTAGGAGAGATATCGACTCAAAAGGGTCTTGATTTGTGAGAAGAAGGTTTCTAGGAAAAGGCCTTGCTCGGACTCGTGTCCTAGGAATTAGAGTCTTCAACCTTTCCCTCACTTCAAAAGCAGTTTGTGTAAGTGTGGGGTTTGCCTAGTAGTGGAGAAGCCCGTTATACTGTCATCGCCTGGCCACAACGGTTGATGCCTGAGAGGTTAGCTACCTGCTCAAAAAATGGGAACTATAAGTCTGTGTCGACATAGAAATTGCATGTGCGTGATCATGGGTGAGTCTTTGCATTGCATACTTATCATTAAATTAAATTGCATACTCAAGATCCTTATCGTATAAGTTTGTAAGGGCACTCTTATTTGATGAGTTACTATAGTTGAGCCGATCCTCAACTTATATGTCTGTATGGGCATTCATATAAGTTGAGTTACTTTCTGTTGTACCTATATTTTTTATACTGCTGTAGATGGTAGAACTGATAGTGTATATGGTTTACTCATTTATTATGCTGCTTATATACATTGATATTGTTCACTCTATACCACTTGTGTGTACTTCTATTCGACTTATATATATTGTACCCCTGTTCCTTTCTCCGCCCGGTGTCGAGGAGTCGCTTGGGGAGCGGATGTGATAGCCACTTAGTCTTTATGACTAACGGTTGCTACGTCTACCTTTTTAGGAGGAAACCCCGCAGTCAGAGCAACCGTCAGTCACCGGTGTGAGTTTGAGAGACTCTTTATGTAGCCCTTTGGGCAAGTTTTACCCGTACTTTGATATTTTAGAAGCTTGTTGTAGCTTCTTTTTCTTGATGTACTTTTGGACTATTTTACTTATGTGTGGATTGACTTCTGTTTTATATTCTTGGTTGGGTTGGCATTGGTTGATATTAGTTATAGCCGGCAAGATAGGCGTCTTGTAGAACAGGTTTTCCCGAGTGCTAGCGCTACTGCAAGGCGGCTATTTTATTCATAAGATTCCCCTCATGCCATTTTTTGTGTTCCGAGAGGGAGGGTCGTACAAGTCGACGGACTCAACACTTACCGAAAGGCATCGTGACCACTCGATGCCTGCCCACCAGTCGACGCACTCAACTCTTACCTAAAGGCGTCGTTACCACTCGACGCATGCCCTCCAGTCGTCGCACTCAACGCTTAGTGCAAGCCTGTCCACCAGTGCACCCCGATCTTAAGTCAACTCTCTTGACTAAAAAATGCGTGCGAGGGGTCTAGCACGAATTGGGACATTAAAAATCCTATAAACAAAATAAAAGATTTCGTCCCCGAAATTAGGCTAAGTTTGTGGGGGAAAAAGTATGAACAATACTAGGTATGCGTTTAAGTTTACCTTGGGGAAACAACTCCGGGTAGCGCTTCTGCATCAAGTCCACCAAATCCCAAGTATACTCCTCTTTTCCATGATTAGACCATAGGACCTTCACCAAAAAAACACTCTTTCTCCGCAAGCTTCTTTTTTCGGTATCCACTATCTGCACTAGCTATAGTCGAATAGACCAATTAGTTGTTACTATTCCATTTGTGGTGGGGACATGTTGATCGGGTCATAGTAGTGCTTTCTGAAGCGAGGACACATAGAAGTCATCGTGCAAATTTTCTAGCTCAGGTGGTAGCTTCGGCCGATAGGCTAAAGGGCCAATTATTTCCATTATAACATAAAGCCCCACATATCTCGGGCTTAGCTTCTTTCTACCGCGCACACGTAACACTCCATGCATTGGCCTGATCTTCAAGAATACCTTGTCACCCACTTGGAACTCCACCATCCGGTGTTTCTCATTATAGTACTTTGCCTGCTGACTCTAAGCCTCTAGCATACGGTCTCGTATCAATCTAACCATTACATCAGTGTCATCAATATACTCCACTCCTAAAGTCTTTGGGGCTTCATCCTGCACCCACGATAATGGAGTTCTACACCTCCTCCCATAAAGTGCTTCGTAGGGCGTCATTCCGAAGCTAGCTTCATAACTATTATTATATGAAAACTCCACTAGCGGAAAAAGCCTTTCCCACTGCTCGCCCTTTTCCAACACGCATAATCTCAGCAAATCTTCCATGGTTCTGATGGTCCTCTCAAACTGGTCGTCCGTCAGAGGATAAAAAGTCGTGCTAAAGGTAAGGCGAAAGCCCATATATGCTTTAACTGCCCTCCATTCCTTGGAAGTAAAGCGACAATCACAGTCAGAGATAATTGTCTTGGGCACCCCTTCGTACCGCACAAACTGCTCCACAAAGAGACGCACCAAAACATCAACATGTGACTCCTTACTCATTGGAATGAATCTGGCAACCTTCATCACGTAATCCACAATCACCCAAACTGAATCGTTCCCAGAGCGCGAGCGAGGTAACCCGTGAACGAAATCCATGGAGATTGGCAATGACTGCAAGAATCCTCTCGGACTCTTACACTCCACCTTCACCCTTTGACAAGCCTCATAGTGTAACGTAATACTTAACAGCTCTCTTCATTCTTGGCCAGAACATGGTCTTCCATGAGTCATTATACATCTTCGCAATCCCGGGATGCCTTGAATATTTGGTGCAATGAGCCTCTCTCAAGATGTCTTCCCGGATTCCACCACCCTTGGGAATATAGAACCTACCACGGGAATGAATTAGGCCTTCCTTCAGAGTACACTCTTCAATAGGTCCACTCTCATTTGCCTTAATCATCGAGGCTAGACAGCATACTTACCTTGCTCTGCCCGGATCCACTCACGGATGTCACATACTATACTCAAGGAAGCTAAGTATTCCGTGTATGTCTAAGGATGATCCTTATGCACCAGCATAATCTCCATCTCCTCAAGCACTCAAGCCAATTCCATAGCCATCATACGAGATTCAGGGCTCGATGTTGGTACCTTCCTGCTTAATGCATCTGCTACAGAGTTCGCTTTCCCGGGGTGGTAGTTTAACATAAACTCATAGTCGCACAAGAACTCCAACCACTACCACTGCCTCAAATTCAACTCCTTCTAAGTATAAACATATTTCAAATTCTTATTATCCGAGAAAATCTCACAATGAACTCCGTAGAGGTAGTAGTGCCTCCAAATCTTTTGGGCGAAGACCACTACCCCCAATTCTAAAACATGCAATGGATATTTAATCTCGTGCTTATTCAGCTGTCTTGAAGCATAAGCAATCACATGTCCATGCTGCATCAACACTGCTCCCATACCTTGATAACACGCATTAGTGTACACCTTAAATCCTTCCTTGTCGGATGGAAGGGCTAGGATTAGTGCGGAGGTAAGTCGATCCTTCAACTCTTGGAATGCATCCTCACACTGTTTGTCTACTCATATGGCACACCTTTCTTCATTTGGGCAGTGAGAGGAAGGGAGATCTTTGAAATTCCCTCCACAAACTTGCGGTAGTACCTAGCAAGTCCAAGAAAGCTTCGCACATCGTCCGATGACCTCAAAGGTTACCATTCCTTCACAGCACGCACCTTGGTCGGGTCTACTGCTAATCCAGCACCACTAATAACATGTCCAAGGAAAACAACTTCTCGGAGCCAAAACTCACATTTGCTGAACTTAGCAAACAAGCAGGGCTCCTTTAGTTTCTTCAAAACCAAGGCCAAGTGCTCAGCATGCTCCTCTTCTGCCTTTGAGTAGACCAAGATGTCATCAATAAATATGATGATAAAAATATCTAGATATGGTTCAAACACCCTATTCATCAAACTCATGAATGCAGAAGGGGCATTCGTGAGCCCAAACGGCATCGCTGTGAACTCATATAAGCTGTATCCCGAGCTAAATGCTATTTTTTGAACATCTTCCTCTTGTATTCTCAACTGGTAGTATCCCGAGCGCAAATCCAAATTGGAAAACCAATGCGCTCCCACCAACTAATCGAATATCTCGTCGATCTGTGGTAAAGGATAGGTGTTCCGCACCATCAATCGGTTAAGCTCCCGGTAATCTATGCATAATCGTAATGATCTGTCCTTCTTCTTAACAAACTGAACAGGGGCTCCCCGGGGTGATGAGCTAGGACAAACGAATCCTAATTTTACCAACTCTTCCAGCTTCACCCTAAACTTTACCAGTTTATTTGGATCATTCTTATACTGGTTCTAGAGATGGGCTTGGCACACGGTACTAGTTTGATCTAAAAGTCCACTTCTTTATATGGGAGTAATCCAGGTAACTTTTCGGGGAAAACCTCAAGAAAATCCCGCACCACTAGTACATCTTTCATATTTTTCGTTATCTCTCTTATTTTTAAAACATATCATATACACCTTATCCCCTTTCTTATGGACCTTCAAGGCATGAATTGAAGACAACATTATTTGGGGTACAAGTTTAATACCTTGAAAGATTATCTCAGAATCTTCGTGCCTCAAGGTGATTTGCTTCGCCACACAATCAATCATGGCATGGTAACAATCCAGCCATGCCATGCCCAGAATAAGGTTAAATTCAGGCATCCATAATACTATCATAGGGGTTTCAAAAAAATTTCCTCTAATATACACCTCCAAGTCGCACTTGGCGGAGGAAGTCATCTCGGAGCCGTCCGGAAGGCATACTCTCTGAGTGATACCAGTGAAGTATTGAACACCATTTAGATCTTCCACAAAGTCCGTCGAGATAAATGAGTGAGTGGCACCGGTATCAAATAGGTTGTTGGCTGGTCTTCCACTAACACTCACGATGCCTAAATATCAAGTTATAACAACCTCAAAGCTAGTTTCCTAGCACAACATAAGCAAGCTAAGGACAAATGCTTATAACATACGATCATGTCCTGAGGATTTCGCTCTTGAGTCATATACATAGCAAACATCTGCTCTCTAGCAGGTCCAGCCTTCCTTCCTCGTGGTCCTCATCCTTAACCATGAACTTGTCATTGTCCTCGCTGAGCTGCCAGAGGAACAATAGGGGGAACATCTACACCTAGCTGCGGGAAATAACGTCGGATGTGGACCGGCAGATTATACTAGAAACAAACTTGCCCGAACAGCCCTCCGGGTTGTCGATACCGTTAAAATTGCTAAGGTGGAGGCAAAATTGGCTTGGGGGTCAGGCACTCGATCCTAAAGTTCTGGCAGAAGCGACCACCCCCTCTTTAATTTCATCCTCCGCCTCTAATATTTTGTCTCTTTCTGAAGCTGGGTCCTGCCTCAATCACGCCCTCAGCGGGTCTATTTGCCACTAGCTTGGACCCTAAGGTGGTTTGCCACCAATCTTTTGTCATATCTATTATCTCTACCAAGCTCGAGTCTGCTATAAACAAAAGTGCTTGACTTATGGGATCTCGTAAGCCTTTGTAGAACTTTTTCGCATATCCACGATCATCCAAATCATAGGAGTCAGCGAACCTGGCGAGGTTCTGAAACTCCCGTTGATATTCTGCCATTGACTTGGATCCTTATTTCAACTGCAGGAACCTTTCTTCGAGCTCATCTCGAGCAGTAGAGGGAACAAAATGTTCTAAGAAGGCCTCGAAAAATTCATTCCAGCTGATGTCAGTGTATACGCATCCTTGAAAAGTAGAGCCCATAAGGGACTTCCACCACCTTTTTGGGTGTGATTCCAAGATGGATACAGGTAAAGTAACAGCCATACTAGCTGGACATCTGATTCTGTCCATCAATTCTTAAACAGCATCAAGCCACTCCTCAGTACGAACATCCGACTCCGTCTTATGGTAAGCAGGCTGGGAGAGGGCTTGGAAGATACTCAACTAGTTAGAACCTGGGGCTTGCTACTGCATCGGGGCCTGCTGAGATCTGAATGCGTCTAAGATTGTCGTTAGGCTTTGTCCTAGTTCCGACTACTGAAAATGAGTAGGGAAGGAAGGGGCGGGAGTGCCCACAATTGGCTCTATAGGTGTCGCAATCTATGTATAAAGGCACAAACCTATGGATAGGTTAGCTAATCATAGGGTAACAACTGTACATACTTAGTGTGAATTACACATGGGCACATCATTGCTTCCACTATGTTAGTTTGACCTCGAACTGACCAATCGAGCGGGGTGGCACCATTATTCAATGACTTATTTAGTTCAGGATCGTTGCAAGCTGATATAATTTGTAAGACCCCCCCCCCTCCCGGAACACAACATACGGTCGAGGGAATTCTTATGCCCAGAACAACCACCTTACGGTAGCGTCAACACGCGGGTTGACCGGTACTACAAGATGCCTATTCTGCCAGCTCACACAAATATCATCCATGCCAACCCAACATAAATAATATACATAAGTCAAAATCCACACTAGTACAAGTCCAAAAGAAAAGATACAGACAGCTGCATAGCTGTTGAATACATTAGAGTTAAAATGACCCAAGGGCTATAATATATATGTTGGTAATATTTCCCTCAAAGTTCCCTAGATTTGATTTGAAGAGGCATCACCATCAACACTAAGAGCATAGTTATATTTGATGTTGTTCAAGCTCATCATGTGTAGGATGTTCCTTGGAACAAGCTTAGATAGGTTGTCTAAGTGGTTTTGACGGGTGGTCACAAGGTAGAAAGGTGGAGAGATGAAAATCTATCTAAGTCCACAGGCATTGTGTGAATCCAGTTCACTCAACGCCAGATGCCAAGGAAGGATGCTAGAAATACTTAAAATCGTCTAAGTCCACAGACGTTGAGTGAAGACGGTTCACTCAATGCTATATATCAAGAGGCGTCGATTATAGCATAGTCTGTCAAAGCCTCGTCTTTGGCAAGCTAAAATATTGACTAAGTCCAGAATCATTGAGTGAGGAAAACTCACTCAACGCTTGATAAAAGAAGCGTTGAGTCAAGCTCAAGAAGTTGAGTGAGGACATCTCACTCAATGCCAAAGAAGAAGGAATCGATAGAGCATTAATCAGTCAAGGCCTAAAGAGAGATAGACAGGAAAATATGTCTAAGTACAAATGCATTAAGTGAGGATAGTTCACTCAGTGCAAGCTCATCAACAAAATTGGCTAAGTACAGAAGCGTTGAGTGAAGACAGTTCACTCAATGCCTCATCAACAAGAAGCCAGGAAAAGGCAGAAGAGTTGAGTGATGAAGGCTCACTCAACGCATTCATAAAGAAAGTTATGGCTAAGTACAGAAGCGTTAAGTGAAGCCAGTTCACTAAATGCCTATCAGCGTAGAAGAAATTGGCCAAGTCTAGAAGCGTTAAGTGATGAAGATTCACTCAACACATTCAACGCCTAGCAGGGAAGAATTTGGCTAAGTCAAGTTGGCGTTGAGTGACGAAGGCTCACTCAACGCACTCAATGCCAAATCAGCAGAAAGATTGTCCAAAGACAAAAGCGTTGAGTGAAGGCTATTCACTCAATGCACTCAAGGCCTGGCAGTGCAGAAGAAATTGGCTAAGTACAGATTCATTGAGTGAAGCCAGTTTACTCAACGCACTCAACGCATGGAATAAAATTAAGAATTTGGCTAAGTCCACAGATACTGACATCAACAAAAGTCAAAAAAAAGTCAACAGAATTCAAATTAGTTGCGGGAAAGCTATAGTACGCGACAAATTACATCGCAGACCTACTGTACATCTTTTACTATTAAAGCAAGTTGCAGCCAACAGCTAGAGGTGATCCTCGCTAACTCAAAGAGCCGTAGAATGGCGGAAGATAAAAGGGACAAGATCAGGAGATGGAACTTAACTTTTAGGGTTTACTCATTTCGAAAAGTAGTGGCTGGACTTCTTCTTCCTCCTTGCAATTATTATCGAGCTTGATGCAGGAAGTTAAACCACCTGAACTAAAAGTTCCAGTGAGTTAGCTGTAGCAATCTTCACCAGCTACAACAAGATTAGAAAATCTTTCTGAGAAAGAAAACTAAGCAGTGCCTTCAAATTTCTGCATTCAAAGCTAGCTGATTGAAGAGCATATCAACAACAAGTTCAGAGACCTTGTTTTTGAGACACTTCCAGCACAAGCAGCAGCTTATTGAAGATCAGTTATTTTATTGCTTAGAATAAGGTAGGGTTGAGTTTATCTCAGCTCAGGAAGCAGACATAGATAAATTTCTATATTGTCAAATCAACACTAACAAAACCCATTCCTTTTCTGTAGGATCCTTTTGGATCTGAGTTGCAAGCTTGATTTATAAAGACTGAGTATAGGACCTATGTGCCTGAGGTAGGATCTAGTTATAGATCTAAGTGTAGGCCCTGTGTGCCTGAGTTAGGGTTGATTTCGTGAGGTAGGAGAGTTTTACTCTCTGAGTTGTAGGGCTAACCTCCATATCTTGAGCTGTAGGACTTGTGTTCAAGTTTGAGGTAAGTGATCTTTTGATCACTGATTTGTAGGAGCAAGCATGCTCTGAGGTAGGGCTTTGTGTATGAGTTGTAGGTCTTGGAGGAGACTGAGAGATCCTGTAGGATCTGTATTATAAGCTCTTAAGAGCCGAGTTGGAGAAGTGTCTTGTCTAACAAGTTGTTAGAAAGTTGGGAGGGATAGTAGACGTACCCATATTATGGGGAACCACTATAAATATTGTGTGTGCTTTTGTGGATTGTCTTGAAAGCAAGCTAACCTAGTTAACTCACAACACACTAAGTTAAAGAAAGTCTAAAAGACTAGAAAACATACTCACCCCCCCCCCCTCTAGGTGTTTAGCTGCCCTTGAAACTAAAGAACTTCAAGTGGTATCAGAGGAAGGTTGCTCGAGAAGGACTTAACAATCTGAGTGATCACCAAGGATAGCTGTAAGTACAATACTTATGGGTTCAGGAGAGAACTATAAGGAGCTAGGTTCCATGAAACTTCCTATCTGCAGAAAGGAGAGTTTTGGAATATGAAAGGAGAGGGTCAGACTATTCATGGAAGAATCTGACCTAAGGATCTTTATAACTGTCAAAGAGGGACCTTTCATCCCTATGAAAGTCTCAGTTTTGGATGCAACAATCCAGACACCAAAGACATATTCTGAAATGACCAAGGATGAGGTCATATTGGCTATATTTGACAAGAGGGCACAAAATATTATTGTTAGCTCCATATATGATTCTACCTTTCAAAATCTGGTCCACTGTAAGACCTCCAAAGAGATGTGGGGCACTCTAGTGGTCTATACAGAGGGTACTGAAGAGGCCAGAGATGATAGGAAGTCCATGCCCAACCAGGAGTATGAGGCTTTCAGGCAATCCTAGGGAGAGAATATAGCTAGATGCTATGAAAGATTTTTCAGAATTATAAATGAGCTGAAGACCAATGGGAGGGTATTTAGTCATTATGAGATTAATGACAAGTTCCTGAGGTCTCTCACTAGAGACTGGGACACCAATATCCATGCCATCAAAGAGGTGGTAAAGTTAGATGATACTCCACCTCATACACTATTTGGAAAGTTGCTCTCTTATGAGATGCAGTTGGCTGCCAGGAAAGAGGAGGAGACATCAGCAAATCTTAGGCCAAGGACAATTCTTTGGCCTTTAGAGCAGACAGTACCAAGAAGATCAAGGAGAGGATTGCCTCTCCTCCAAGAAGGCATGCTGATTCATACAACACAGGGCCAAGCTCATCAGACAGCAGTATGTCTGATGAAGACTTTGCTGCCTACTACAGGCAGATCCAGAAGCTGATGAAGAAGAAGCAGTGGAGGAGTAGACCTTTCTCCTCTTCTCATCACAGGAAGAATCAATCCAAGGCAGACAAGTATGATTCTGAAACTAGTGAACACAGTTCCTCTAAAGGTATTTTCTACTGTTATAACAAACCTGGGCATGTTATTATTGACTTCCCAGTGAAGAGAAAAGAGGATGGTGAGAAAAAGGTCCACCAACATAAAGACAAGAAGGAAAAGTCATTCATTGCAAAGAAGAAGAAGAGTTGGAGTGAGTCTAACTCATCTTCCTCAAAGTCTGACGAAGAAGAAGAATCCCTCATTGGGCTGCTGGCTGCAATTGAAGAAGAAGCTGAAGACTATCCTACTGCCAGGATAGGGATCAGGGCCCCTCTATCACATTCAGACAGTGACTCAGAAGAGGATGATGAGGATGAAGATGCCTACAACTGTTATGGGATGATGGCAATGTCAGATCAAGAACCCGTCCAGGATCAGCCAGGACCAGTGAAGGTACATTCACTATCTAGTTCTTCTTTTGGGTTTGGCTATGAGACTAGTCCCAGTTCGGAAGCTTCTTCATCCAGTGGTGAAGATAACTCTGAATCTGAATAATATGTCAATCAACTGATTGATAGGTATGGTTAACTTCTGTATGCCTTTAAAAAAAGTAAGAAGTTGACTAATAAGTAGGTTGAGGAGATAACATCCATTCAGCTAGCTTCTTCCCAGCAGGCTGAGTCAGCATCCTTGCTAGATCAGAATTTAACACCCCAAAAACTGTAAAACAAAACTTAAAATTGGTTATCGCCGAGCGATAGTGGGAATCATTGGCAATAGTGATAGCACTCGACGCTCTCAACGCACTCGACGAAGTGTTGAGTGAGCTATCGGAGCAGTGATAGTGAGTATCGTTGGGCAATACTACCATATATGGCTGGACACATGTCGGATGGTCGGATAGCGGCCGAAGAGCAGTGGTTGACTGGGGTCAAAGCGGCTACCGCCGATATCGCCCAGACGATAGCGGATATCGTCAAGCGATAGCATTAAGTTTGACTTGTCAGCTGAAATCGTGGTCATTACTTTCTATGGATGAAATGATCATATGGCTGGGATTAATCCCGAGGTCACTTAAGCAAAAGAGTGGAGAAAAGATAAGTCATTTCTCTTCTTCTCACTCTCTCTCCTCCTTTTCATCCAAACTTTTGAGAGAAAAGAGCTAAGGAAGAAGAAGGTTAAGGCTGAGCTTAGCAAGGCTTAGTGAAGGAGATCCAGGATTCAGAATCAAGAACCGAGGTAAGATCCGTGAAAGGGAAAGCAAGGCGCTCCTTTCCAGTCGGGTAGAAATCTCATTCATGGATCTGAAAGAACTATTAGGGTAACGATCTTCCATCTTAGACAAGTGAAATTCTCTTTTTTGCATATGCATGGAATCCCCCATCAAAAGGTGGAGAATCGAGGGAATTCCAATGGGTCGATACGTGATATCCCCAAGTGGTTTTGCATATAGATTCCGGAAATCGCAGTACGAAATCGGCATGCTATGTGAAGCCCATCCGGACAGGTTGTTCTAGATTGGTGATGCTTTATTTTGCGCACTGGAGAAGACTCCGCGTTTAAATGAGTAGTTTACGGGGTTTATAGGTTGTACCTGTGAATTGAGAGTAGTAGGAAGTATTGGAGGTGTGCTCCAGAAAAATATCCAGAAAATACCACAGTTTGCATAACTGTTGGATATCACTGGGGGACTGCGAGTATCGTTGGTGATAGCTCTTGGTGAGTTATGATTGCTGTGAAAGACCAGTTTTTGGTACTGCAGGACGCTGCAGGGTTTTGGCTAGAAAGATGTTCCAGTTATGCCTGAGTCTGGAGACAAAAGAGAGTTCTGTCGCTAATGCCAGGCTATAGTGACTATCGTTAGTGATAGCTTCCAGATAGCATTTTACTGACAAAGACAATCTTCTGAGACAGTGTGGTTAGTGTGATATGTGGGCTCTTAAAGGCTAGTGAGCCGAATGGGAAAGGGGAGGCTGACCCGCGTCTTGTCGTTCGTCATGATGGCTGTGACCGTCAGCGTTGACATGGCGATTTGAGCAATGGGAAGTGGTTGAACTGTACCCGCATTATGTTCGTCCGACTTGAATGCCTAAAGTAATTGGCATCATTGGAGCGCATAATGAGAGTCTTGGGCCTGGACCCAGAAAGACTAGAAATGCTCAAAGTTGACTATCAGGTCTCGGACCTCTAAACGGTGGTGGGACCTTGGCAATTCGATACACCGAGAATGTGCCCTGAGTGCACAGAATGTTTGGCCGCTGAGGCACTCGTTTGTTATATATTGCATGGTGCTTAAGTTGTACCTTCTTGTGATATATTTATGTGTTAATGCAATGCCTGCAGGGAAGGAATACCACTTCCCCAGGAATGGGGTAGGGTCGTTATAAATTGGTCAGCTGAAAGCTTACCATTGCCTTGTTTGCAACCATCTGGTGGAATGTCCCTATGCAGGTGCGGGATAGCCGAGTGGGAAATAGCGGGTTACAGCTCTAAAGTTATGTCAGCCCTCGAAGGCCAAGCGAAGTTTTATTGCTTTCATGTGTGGCCGGCCTGCGCGCCGATGTCTGTAATCCACACTTCTAAAGAATAATTATATGGCCTTAAGGCTGTAACAGTTTAGCAATTGTTGACTATCGTCGGGAGATAGTAACTTTTGTGTATTTTTGTAAGAACATTCCAATGTTTATATAGTGGACATTGCTGAGATATTTGATTTCAAAGAGTTAACCCTTGAAGCTTCCGTTAGAATGCTCTGCATAAGGATTCGTTAAGTATTTGATATTAAAATGTAACTCTGTCGAATGACTGTGGGATATGACGTGGGGCCCCAGCCGAACCCTCTGTTATATTTCATATGACGGTTGGAGGTGTTACAATTTGGTATAAGCTTGTCTTGGTATTCCTCCTGCGAATTCATGGTCGAATTCAATTGAGGGGTGGAAAGCAAGTAAAAACCCCCTCCCGGAACACAAGACACGGCACGAGAGGGGTCTTATGCCCAGAACAGCCGCCTTGTGGTAACACTAACACTCGGGTCATCCTGTACACCAAGAAGCCTATCCTGCCGGCTTCAACCAATATCAACATATAAATGCCAACCCAACCATAATAATAAAAGAAGTCAACCCACACCAAGCATAAGTCCATAAGTACAGCAAAAGAGAAGCTAAACAAGCTTCTACATAATCAGAGTACGTAAATAGAATTGCCCCGAAGGGCTACAACAAAATCTCTCTCACTCACATCTGTAACCGACGGTAGCGATGGTACCATCCCCTCAGGCCCTATCGTCCTGGCCTGGCTGTCCAGCTGCATAGCTTGCTGCTCCACCTGCGGGGTTTCCTCCTAAAAAGGAAGACGTAGCAACCGTTAGTCATAAAGACTAAGTGGCTTCACATCCGCTTACCCAGCGACTCCTCGTCACCGGGTGGAGAAAGGAATAGGTACAATATATATATATATAATAGTAGTACAAGCAGGTGAAGTAAGTATACAAATCATAGGTAGAAATAAAAGTAGTGTATAAATGAACAAGCTCTTATTCTACAATTCTACCATCTACAGCAGCAAGAGAGTATAATGTTATAATAGTAAGTAACTCAACTTATATGAATGCCAATACAAGCATATAAGTTGAGGGTCGTTCAGCAATAAGTAACTCATCGTATAGGAGTGCCAATAAAAACTTATACGATGAGGGTCTTGTGTATGTAATGAAGTGCAATGCTATGTATGCAATGCAATGACACACCCATGATAAAGCACATACAATCGCTATGTCGACACAGACTTATAGTTCCCACTATTCGAGCAGGTAGCTAACCTCTCAGGCGTCAACCGTCGTGGCCAAACGGTGACAGTAGAGTGGGCATCTACACTACTAGGCTGGTCTCCACACTACCTGGCCTAGGCCTCCGTACGCCTCAATGCTAAGAACACAACAGCGGAGCTCACATGCGTACTACGACTCAGCGGGTTCTCTTGGGTAAATGAGCACCAAGATCCTAGCCCCGAACTGGCCTATGCGTGACACGGAAGGAGCCTCGAAAATGAACACGAGGACCAAGCCCAACCGTTCACTTTGCACGGAAGGAGCCTCGGGACGTGAACACCGAGGACAAAGCCCAACCGTCCAAGTTCTAGCTGTCAACTCCCATCGGTGTGACGATTGGCGAGCCCATAGACCTGCCACACTATCCTTTACCCGGGATTACGACACCACGTGTCAACTCACACCACATGCAATTCCACAATATCGTGGCATGGAAGGAGCCTCGGGACGTGAACACCGAGGACCAAGCCCATGCGGAAGGAGCCTCGGGACGTGAACACCGAGGGCCAAGCTCAACCGTCCAACTTTACTCATCTCAATCTCATTCCAACTAGTGACGGTCAACACTGCACTTGTTACTTCCACAATGCTACCCGTAGGGAGACGACACTCTAAGCATTGGATTACTAATTCCCTTTTATCAATTCAACATACATCATGGCCATAGTTAAATCATTTATACATCTATCAATTTATAACTACCCATTTATATCAAGCTCTTTCCTTCAATTAAGCTTGTCCACAACTCGTTATACGAATTCAGATTTATAACCTAAACTTATCATATCACTATGATGATTATGTCGAAAGAGTTCACCCAATCCTCGAGTTGGAACGCAACATTAAATTCCACCAAATCGCATTCCACGTTACACAGCCCAGAATTTAGGTGCAGCCTTAATCCGGGGATTATGTCTAAAGAGTTCACCCAAGCCTCGAGTTGGATCGCAACTTTAAATTCCACCAAATCGCATTCCACATTACACAGCCCAGAATTTAGGTGCAGCCTTAATCCGGGCAGCAACTTAGACAAAGGATTCCCGAGGCTACAGAAATCCAACGAGTGCGTGTAACCACTCATTGGAAAGATAATTTCAAGGGCTACAACTTTCGTGTTTAGTCTAAAGCCCAGATTTGATCGCATCACACTAGAAATTCACTCGAAGCCTGCTGCGTACAGGATACAGATTTCCTGGATGGAATTTCCCCATTCGCAGCAGATTCGAACTGACTTTCCCATGGCTATAGGTATCGCCTGGAAACGTACAACCACTCGTTTTAAAGATAATTTCGAGGGCTATGACTTTCATGTTGAGTCGAAAACTCAGATCTCGCCAGAACACCCCCGAAATTGGCCACGAAGATCGCTGCGTGCAGAAATCAGATTTCTGCATGCATCTTAAGGTGAGATGAACGTCATCCGTTCATCTTCCTCCTTGCACCAATCTACCAAAAACTCCTCCAGAAAATTTTCCACCCTTATTCACCCTCATTAAGCCATATTTCTCCACGAATCACTCTCTCATCTTCACTTTGAAGAATGAAGAGGTTGGAGGGGACTAAGCCTAGAAAACGACCTAGGCATGGCTTTTCCCTAAGAAATCTCCTCCTCACCATCAAGACTCTAAGGAGTCGATATCTCTCCTAGAATATTAAATACAGATCTAGCACCAAGGGAGAGGGGAGGAAGCTCACCTCGTTTCTAGCGGTACCACCATTTCCGGCCATGGATCTAGTAATTCTTCTTTGCGGCATCTCTTGCTTGGTGCAGTTGTTCTTCACGACAAAGGAATGAGAGAGAGAGAGAAGGCCGCCTCCAGGAGCTCCGACTTCTTCCCGCGGCTCTGTAGGATTCACTAGGTCCATGATGACGTCAAGAACGATCGACAAGGATTGCTAGGGTTTGGCATTATCTCCTCTTATAAACCGATGTATTAGGTTAAATCCTTCCGCCATGTGTCAACGCCCCATTGGACCGCCCCTAATGGTTCATATTGAAGTGACCCGGTCCAAGGAATCATCATCAGCACGAATCCCGAAGTCCGGTTCGGTCCGCCTGTACAAGCCGGCGAATCTGCCTGGGCGAAGAAAACGCACAAGTCAAATTCGACGGGAATCAACCGTCATTCTCGACGATCGGCGAGAATCATCGGGCATTCTCGACGAATTCGTCGGGTATCAACAATGATACCCGGCGAATTTCACTTAGCCCACTTATAGGAAATTCCTGGCATTAAAGGCATTGAGTATTAGTCAGTGATACTCGACGATCGGTGGGTATCACCGGGCATTCTCGCCGATCGGCGAGAATCGCCGGGCATTCTCGACGAATTCATCGGGTATCAACAATGATACTCGGCGAATTTCCCTTAGCCTAATTCTCAATCAGCAGTTCTGAATCTGGAGGGTATCGACCATCGATACCCGTCGAATCGGCGAGTATCATTCTCGATACCCGTCGATCGGCGAGTATCATTCCTGATACCCGTCGATCGGCGAGTATCAACTCCCATTCTCGTCGATTTTCCCTTAGGCCATTTCCTTTCGATCCGTTGGATATCACTCAACCCTACACTCCATTCAACGTACTTGACACCTTTTGCAAGTGCGTCCCGAGCCCGAGTCAAGTCTCTTGACTCAAAACTCGTGCGAGGGGCCTAGCGCGAATTGGGATGTTACAAATCCTATAAACAAAATAAAAGATTTCATCCCCGAAATCATGCTAGGGCTATGGAGATACAAGTACAAAATATTATGCGCTATAAAATGTTACCTTGGGAGAACAGCTCCGGGTAGCGTTTCTGCATCAAGTCCACCGGCTCCCAAGTAAATTCTTCCTTCCCATGATTAGACCATAGCACTTTTACCAGAGGCACACTTTTGCGGCGCAAGGTTCTTATCTCATTATCAACGATTCGTACCGGCTCCAATCACACAGATCTGTCAGACGCCACCTTACCATCAGTTGTGGGGATGTATTGTTCAGGCCGCAACAGCGCCTTCCGAAGCGACGATACATGGAACACATCGTGGAGATTTTCAAGCTCGGGCGGTAGCTCCATCCGATATGCCAAAGGGCTAATCCTTTCCACTATGACATAGGGTCCAACATACCGTGGGATGAGCTTCTTCACTCCCCGCACCCGTGACACTCCATGCATCGGTCGGATTTTCAGGAACACTTTTTCACCCACTTGAAACTCCACCATACGGTGCTTTGCGTTATAATACTTCGCCTGCCGACTTTGAGCCTCCAACATGCGATCCCTTATCAGCCTAACCACCGCATCAGTATCATCAATATACAAAATTCCCAATGCCTTCGGGTCTTCGTCTTGCACCCAAGACAAGGGGGTTCTACACCTTCTTCCATAAAGGGCTTCATGGGGCGCCATGCCAATGCTAGCTTGATGGTTGTTGTTGTAGGAGAATTCCATTAAGGGCAAGAGTCTTTCCCACGGATCTCCCATATCTATCACACACAACCTCAACAGATCCTCCAATGTTCGGATGGTCCTCTCAGGCGGCCCGTCCGTCTGAGGATGAAATGCGGTGCTGAAGGTAAGGCGCGAGCCCAAATACGCTTGTACCGCCTTCCACTCCTTGGAGGTAAAACGACCGTCACGGTCCGAAAATATCGTCTTAGGTACAAACTGCTCCACAAAAAGGCGTACTAAGACATCCACATGAGCCTCCTTCTTCATAGGAATGAACCAGGCAACTTTCATCAGGCAATCAACGATCACCCACACTGAATCATTTCCTGAGCGGCAGCGAGGTAGCCCATGTACGAAGTCCATGGAAATATCCTCGAACTTCCACTCGGGGATTGGCAATGATTGCAACAGACCACCGGGGCTCCTGCACTCCTCCTTCACTCTTTGGCAGGCTTCACAATGCGTGACAAAGTATCAGACATCCTTCGTCATTCCGGGCCAACACATCGTCTTCCGTAAGCCGGCATACATCTTTGAAATTCCCGGGTGCATGGAATATTGAGAGCAATGTGCTTCTCTCAAAATATCCTCCCGGATTCTGCCACCTTTGGGAATGTAGAGCAGGCCGCGAAAGTAAACGAGGTCGTCCTTTAGTGTGTACTCGTCGGTAGTCCCGTCTTCGATTAACTTTATTACCGGGGCCAAAGCCGCATCCAATCCTTGCTCCACTCGGATCCGGTCCCGGATATCACAAACTATGCTCATGCTGGACAAGTACTCCATATATGCCGAAGAAGCCTTAAATATTAAGGTAATGTCCATCTCCTCAATCATCCGTGCCAACTCCATGCTCATCAACCGATACTCTGGGCTCGAGCCGGGTACTTTCCTACTCAATGCATCGGCTACCGAGTTCGCTTTTCCGGGGTGGTAGTTCAAGGTGAACTCATAGTCGCATAGAAACTCTAACCACCGCCGTTGTCTTAAGTTCAATTCCTTCTGGGTATGGACGTACTTCAAGTTTTTATGATCCGAGAAGATTTTGCAGTGGACGCCGTATAGATAATGCCACCATACCTTCAAGGCGAACATCACTGCTCCTAGCTCCAAATCATGCACCGGGTAATTGATTTCATGCTTCTTCAATTGTCTTGAAGCATAAGTAATTGCGTGCCCGTGCTGCATCAACAGTGCTCCCAACCCCTAATAAGACGCGTCCGTATAAACTTGGAATCCTTCCTTCCCAAACGGAAGGACAAGGATGGGGGCGGAGGTAAGTCTATCCTTCAATTCCTGGAATGCCGCTTCACACTGGAGTGTCCACTCAAATGGCACACCTTTCTTTGTCAAATAAGTAAGCGAGAGGGCAATCTTGGAGAATCCTTTTACGAACTTGCGGTAGTATCCAGCAAGTCCCAGAAAACTCCTCACATCGGCCGCCGACTTCAAGGGCAACCACTCCTTCACGGCACGTACCTTGGCCGGATCCACAGCTAGTCCAGCCCCACTGATTACATGACTCAAGAAAGCCACTTCCCTAAGCCAGAATTCACACTTGCTAAACTTGGCGAACAGGTTGTGCTCTTTTAACTTTTCCAGAACTAAGGCCAAATGCCCGGTATGTTCCTCCTCCGTCTTCAAGTAGACTAAGATGTCGTCAATGAACACAATGACGAAGACATCCAGATAGGTCTCAAACACTTTATTCATCAAGCTCATGAAAGCTAATGGGGCATTTGTGATCCCAAACGGCATCGCTGTGAACTCATATAAGCCGTATCTTGAGATGAAAGCCATTTTCGGAATATTATCCTCTTGTATTCTCAATTGGTAATACCCCGAGCGCAAATCTAGCTTGGAGAACCAATGCACTCCCACTAGTTGGTCGAACAACTCATCGATCCGAGGTAACGGATAGGTGTTCCGTACCGTCAGTCGGTTGAGTTCCTGATAGTCTATACATAAACGCAGGGTTCCATCTTTCTTCTTAATGAATAGAATAGGGGCTCCCCAAGGTGATGAGCTGTGGAGAACAAACCCTGATTCTACCAACTCCTGTAGTTGAACTCTAAACTCCGCGATTTCTTTCGGGGCCATCCGATAAGGGGTCCTAGAGACAGGCTTATCTCCTGATACAAGCTTAATCTGAAAATCCACTTCTCTATGCGGGGGGTAACCCTGGAAATTCTTCAGGAAATACCTCAGGGAAATCACGTGCTACCCGCACATCCTTCATATCTACCTTCATCTCCTTTAGTTCGAAACATATCATGTAGACTTCATCCCCTCTCATATGAGCTTTCAAGTTCTGGATTGAGGATAACAATATTCGTGGTGCGAAATTTATACCTTGGAAGACTACATCAGTATCCCCATGTCTCAAATAGATGTGCTTCTTCGCACAGTCTATTCTTGCATGGTGCCAATCCATCCATTCCATGCCCAGAATGAGGTCGAATTCTGGTATTCTCAAAATTGTGGCGGGGGTATCAAAGGTCTTTCCCCCAATGGTTATCTCCAACTCACACTTCGCCGTTGCCATCATCTCAGATCCATTTGGGAGGTGTACTCTTCGAGCAATACCAGTGAAATATTGTACTCCGTGTATATCCTTGATGAAGTCTTCAGACACGAAAGAATGTGAGGCACCGGTGTCAAATAACGTATAAGCCGGTTTCCCGCCGACCATCACGGTGCCTAAGTGTCATTTAATAATACTCAAGCTAGACGTCTTGTATACCTTAAGCCACTAGAAGATATTAATGGAAGCAAAAGGGCTAATTCAAATCGTACCTGCAATCATCTCCTGAGGATTCCGCTCTTTAGTCATATCCAAGGCATACATCTAATCCCGAGCGGGTCCGGGGTTTCTTCCTCATGGTCCTCGTACTCGACCATGCACATACCCTCTCCCCCGCAGGGCTGCTGGAGGAAAAGTAAAAGGTGCAACTCCAAACAGTTGCGGGAAGTAGCGTCGAATATGGCTCGGTTGGTTGTATTCAAAGCACACCTGTTCCTGCCTTCCACCGTGTTGCTGAAATTGTTGAGGTGGAGGTAATGCTGGCGGTTGCGGAACCGGGCGCTCCTCTCTAAAGTTCTGGGGGAAACGCCTGCCACCCCTCTGATATCCTCTTCCTCTTATATTATCAAATCTCCTTCTGTTGCTGGGGCCGGCTTCCATCACGCCCTCCGCTGGCCTTTTACCACTTCCCAAGGTCCGCTTCCATTCTCTTCGCCATATCTATAATGTCCGCCAGACTAGCGTCCGCTATAAACAAAAGGGCTTGCCTTAGGGGATCTCTCAAGCCTTTGTAGAATTGTTTGGCGTACCCTCTATCATCCAACTCATAGGAGACAACGAATCTAGCCAAGTGCTGAAACTCCCATTGGTACTCTGTCACCGACATGGACCCTTGCTTTATTTGCAAAAATCTCTCTTCAAGACCATCACGAGAGGCCGACAGGATGAAATGCTCTAAAAAGGCTTCAGAGAATTCGCTCCAACTAATGTCCGTGTACACTCTCCCATGAAAAGTGGAGCCCATGAGGGACTTCCACCACCTTTTGGCGTGCAGTTCTAAGAGTGTCACCACAAGGGTCACCGTTATATTGTTTGGACATCTTATTCCTGCCAACAATTCTTGTATAGTGTCGAGCCACTCTTCCGTACGCACTGCCAACTCTGTCCCAATATAAGCGGGAGGGGAGAGAGCTCGGAAAGTGCTTAACCAACTAGATCCCGGACCCTATTGTTGTACAGGTGCCTGCTAAGATTGGGACCTAAAGGCGTCCAAAATAGCTGTGAGCGTCTGCCCCAACTCTGATTGTTGGAATTGTGTAGGCGTGGACTGGGCGGGGGTGCCCCTCACTGGCTCAGCATGTACTGGGATCTACACATAGGGTACAAACCTAAGGTTAGGTTGGCTAATCTAAGGTTAAAGATGGACAAACTTAGTGTGAATTACATATGGGCACACCACTGCTTCCGCTAAGTCAGTTTGTCCCCAAACTGACTAATTAAACGGGGGTGGCACCATTGTTAAGTGACTTTCTCCTTGGAGGATCATAGCAAGCTGATACCATTTGTAAAACCCCCCTCCCGGAATACAAGACACGGCACAAGAGGGGTCTTATGCCCAGAATAGCCGCCTTGCGGTAACACTAACACTCGGGTCAGCCTGTACCACAAGACGCCTATCCTGCCGGCTTCAACCAATATCAACATATAAATGCCAACCGAACCATAATAATAAAAGAAGTCAACCCACACCAAGCATAAGTCCTTAAGTACAGCAAAAGAGAAGCTAAACAAGCTTCTACATAATCAGAGTACGTAAATAGAATTGCCCCGAAGGGCTATAACAAAATCTCTCTCACTCACATCTGTAACTGATGGTAGCGACGGTACCATCCCCTCAGGCCCTATCGACCTGGCCTGGCTGTCCAGCTGCATAGCCTGCTGCTCCACCTGCGGGGTTTCCTCCTAAAAAGGAAGACGTAGCAACCATTAGTTATAAAGACTAAGTGGCTTCACATTCGCTCCCCCAGCGACTCCTCGGCACCGGGCGGAGAAAGGAACAGGTACAATATATATAAAACAGTAGTACAAGCAGGTGAAGTAAGTATACAAATCATAGGTAGCAATAAAAGTAGTGTATAAATGAACAAGCTCTTATTCTACAATTCTACCATCTACAGCAGCAAGAGAGTATAATGTTATAACAGTAAGTAACTTAACTTATATGAA
This sequence comes from Platanthera zijinensis, assembly GCA_039513925.1. Lineage (NCBI taxonomy): Eukaryota > Viridiplantae > Streptophyta > Magnoliopsida > Asparagales > Orchidaceae > Platanthera > Platanthera zijinensis. The sequence goes on from CM077087.1 coordinate 72,742,371, forward strand.
TGCCCATACAAGCATATAAGTTGAGGGTCGTTCAGCAATAAGTAACTCATCATATAGGAGTGCCCATACAAACTTATACGATGAGGGTCTTGTGTATGTAATGAAGTGCAATGCTATGTATGCAATGTAATGACACACCCATGATCAAGCACATGCAATCACTATGTTGACACAGACTTATAGTTCCCACTATTCGAGCAGGTAGCTAACCTCTCAGGCGTCAACCGTCATGGTCAAACGGTGACAGTAGAGCAGGCATCTCCACTACAAGGCTGGTCTCCACACTACCTGGCCTAGGCCTCTGTACGCCTCAATACTAAAAACACAACAGCAGAGCTCACATGCGTACTACGGCTCAGCGGGTTCTCTTGGGTAAATGAGCACCAATATCCTAGCCCTGAACTGGCCTATGTGTTACACGGAAGGAACCTTGGAAATGAACACGAGGACCAAGCCCAACCATTCACTTGGCACGGAAGGAGCCTCAGGACGTTAACACTGAGGACCAAGCCCAACCGTCCAAGGTCTAGCTGTCAACTCCCATCGGTGTGACGATTGGCGAGCCCATAGACCTACCACACTATCCTTAACCCGGGATTACGACACCATGTGTCGACTCACACCACTTACAATTCTGTAATATCATGGCATGGAAGGAGCCTCGGGACGTGAACACCGAGGACCAAGCCCAACCATCCATCAAATGCAGAAGGAGCCTCGGGACGTGAACACCGAGGGCCAAGCCCAACCGTCCAACTTTACTCATCTCAATCTCATTCCAACTAGTGACGGTCAACACCGCACTTGTTACTTCCACAATGCTACCCGTAGGGAGACGACACTCTAAGCATTGGATTACTAATTCCCTTTTATCCATTCCACATACATCATGGCCATAGTTAAATCATTTATACATCTATCAATTTATAACTACCCATTTATATCAAGCTCTTTACTTCAATTAAGCTTGTCCACAACTCGTTATACGAATTCAGATTTATAACCTCAACTTATCATATCACTATGATGATTATGTCGAAAGAGTTCACCCAAGCCTCGAGTTGGATCGCAACATTAAATTCCACCCAATCGCATTCCACGTTACACAGCCAAGAATTTAGGTGCAGCCTTAATCCGGGGATTATGTCGAAAGAGTTCACCCAGGCCTAGAGTTGGATCGCAACATTAAATTCCACCAAATCGCATTCCACGTTACACAGCCCAGAATTTATGTGCAGCCTTAATCCAGGCAGCAACTTCTACCAAGGATTCCCGAGGCTACAAAAACCCGACGAGTGCGTGCAACCACTCGTTGGAAAGATAATTTCAAGGGCTACAACTTTCGTGTTTAGTTGAAAGCCCAGATTTGATTGCATCACACCAGAAATTCACTCAAAGCCTGCTGCGTACAGGATACAGATTTCCTGGATGGAATTTCCCCCAATCGCAGCAGATTCGAACTGACTTTCCCGTGGCTATAGGTATTGCCTGGAAACTTGCAACCACTCGTTGGAAAGATAATTTTGAGGGCTACGAATTTCATGTTGAGTCAAAAACCCAAATCTGGCTAGAACACCCCCGAAATTTGCCACGAAGATCGCTGCGTGCAGAAATCAGATTTCTGCACGCATCTTAAGGTGAGATTAACGGCATCCGTTCATCTTCCTCCTTGCACCAATCTACCAAAAACTCCTCCAGAAAATCTTCCTCCCTTATTCACCCTCACGAAGCCATATATTTCCACGAATCACTCTCTCATCTTCACTTTGAAGAATGAAGAGGTTGGAGGGGACTAAGCTTAGAAAACGACCTAGGCATGGCTTTTCCCTAAGAAATCTCTTCCTCACCATCAAGACTCTAAGGAGTCGATATCTCTCCTAGAATATTGACTACAGATCTAGCACCAAGGGAGAGGGGAGGAAGCTCACCTCGTTTCCAGCGGTACCACCAATTCCGGTCATGGATCTAGTCATTCTTCTTTACGGCATCTCTTGCTTGGTGCAGTTGTTCTTCACGGCAAAGGAAGGAGAGAGAAAGAGAAGGCCGCCCCCAGGAGCTCCGACTGCTTCCCGCGGCTCTGTCGGATTCGCGAGGTCCACGATGACGGCAAGAATGATCGGCAAGGATGGCTAGGGTTCGGCTTTATCTCCTCTTATAAACCGATGTATAAGGTTAAATCCTTCCGCCACGTGTCAACGCCCCATTGGACTGCCCCTAATGGGTCATATTGAAGTGACCCGGTCCAATAAATCATCATCAGCACGAATCCCGAAGTCCGATTCAGTCCGCCTGTACAAGCCGACGAATCTGCCTGGACGAAGAAAATGCACAAGTAAAATTCGACGGGAATCAACCGTCATTCTCGACGATCGGCGAGAATCGTCGGGCATTCTCGACGAATTCGTCGGGTATCAACAATGATACCCGGCAAATTTCACTTAGCCCACTTATCGGAAATTCCTGGCATTGAGTGCGTTGAGTATTAGTCAGTGATACTCAACGATCGGTGGGTATCACCGGGCATTCTCGACGATCGGCGAGAATCGTCGGGCCTTCTCGACGAATTCGTCGGGTATCAACAATGATACTCGGCGAATTTCCCTTAGCCTAATTCTCAATCAGCGGTTCTGAATCCGACGGGTATCGACCATCGATACCCGTCTAATCGGCGAGTATCATTCCCGATACCCGTCGATCGGCGAGTATCATTCCCGATACCCGTCGATCGGCGAGTATCAACTCCCATTCTCGTCGATTTTCCCTTAGGCCATTTCCTCTCGATCCATTGGATATCACTCAACCCTACACTCCATTCAACGCACTTAACACCTTTTGCCAGTGTGTCCCGAGCCCGAGTCAAGTCTCTTGACTCAAAACTCGTGCGAGGGGCCTAGCGCGAATTGGGATGTTACAAAGCACGTGTCTGTGCTTACCGTTATAATAAAAAGAACTCAAGAATGTCTACTTAGAAATGAAAATACACATGTTTGAGGAACCTGTGCATTCTTAATAGTCATTGTTTGCTTTTTAGTTGTCGTTAAATTTTGTATTTTACACTTATAAGTGACTAGAAGTGGTGGGGGTAGTCTGAACCCCAACGTTCTGTTGAGAGTGCGGCACCAGCTAATATGCTCACACCTCCTCCTTCTGCGGAAACAATACGCTTAGTTGCTGAGGCAGTGTTTGCAATGATGAATGCACAACCGACTGGGAAGATTCGACCTACAATGGTTTCAGTACAGGTTGGTGTAACCGAGCTGATAGATACTAAGCAAGTGCCTACTGAGGCTTTGGTTGACAAGCGAGTGAATGAACGGCAGCTGAAGCAATTCATGAGATTTAGTACTCCTACATTTACGGGTGCAGGATCGCCGATGCAGGTAGAGGACTGGCTGTCGCGATTCAAGAGGATATTGACGGCGATTGTGAAAGAGGAGGGACTATCGGAGATCTCGATGGAGGAGTTTTTGGGATTGTTCTTGGCAAAGCATCTCCCGTCATCGAAGCGGATTGCCATGAAAAATGAGTTATAGCATTTGAATCAGGGCAAGGATAGTGTGGATGACTACTTGCATGAGTTTACCAGGTTGGGACATTATGTGGGGTCAACTTTTGCTAACGAAGAACGTAATACCAATAGGTTTTACGAGGGACTGCGAGATGAGTTGAGGTTATTTCTCTCAGGTCCGATGAACCAAGGGTTTCAAGTGTTGGTTAATACAGCTCGTTCGTTAGAGAAGGATATAAAGAGGTTATAGGGCAAGAGGGACTTGGCTGTGATAAATCCCGAGTTCAAAGTGTCGACTTCTTCAAAACTGTGCTATAAGAGATGGAATAAAAATTCCAAATCTTCTGGACATGCTCCTACTACTGGTACTTCTGGAGCAACTTCAGGGTGAGGCCTACTCACATGTTACACATTTGGCAAGGTAGGATACATTACCCGAAACTGTTAGAGTGGCTCTCCAAAGACGGAGAAAAAGGGAGAAGCATCTTACGTTGAGAAGAGAAAGACGGTGGAGTCTACTGCATCCCAATATGCTCCAGCTCAGCCAAGGGTGTACAATCTTGGCTAATAGGAGGCCATCAAATAGGCTGATGTCATCACAGGTATGAGTAGTTTATAGTTTTCATGCTTTGTATACTTTATCCCTTGTGAATTGCTTGTATATAACATGATAAGTATAGGCTTTGTCCTTATTCGGGACCATCCGGCGAAGGCACTGTTCAATACAGTTGCTTTGCATTCATTTCTATCTAAGTACTTCGTATCATAGATCAAAGTGCCAATTCTTATGTCGACAGATAGAGTAAAGGTGTTGTTACCTAATGGATGTGTGATACGTGCGGATAGGTCTTGCTATCTTGAGGTACGGATTGGAAGTCACGATTTCGAATTGGAAGCGTCTTTCCTGCTGATATCTAAGTTTGATGTAATCTTCGGTATGGACTGGCTCTCAAAGTAGCTTGTCTGTATAGATTGTAACTCTAAGGAAGTCACACAAGGACAGAACACCGGACGAGAGACTAAGTTCGCTGGTATGCGAGGATCAAGCAATATATTTATGTCTGCTCTCTAGGTAGTCAAGGCTGTTCGGAAGGGCGCGGAGTTGTTCTTCACATTGTTGGAGGTTGTTAAGCCGAAGTCCAGTTTGAGTGACATTCCTATCATATCAAATTATACGGATGTGTTTCCTAAGGATCTTCCTGGGTTACCACCCCAACAGGAGATTGACTTCCCTATAGAGTTTG